>OZ010652.1:94356576-95610958 GCA_963932375.1 Phania funesta | reverse complement strand
AATAACAAGCAACATCTTCGTCATCATTGTTGTTTTGCTTTTAGCCGACCGAAGAATACATTCTCTTACTCAGCCGCCATTATTCTTCTTATAAGAATCAGTTAAGCCATAGTGCTTGACTGGGTTTTGAGATGTTTTTTGTTGTTTTTGTTTTTAAAATTGGGATTTAAGCTTCCGCTTTTTATTTAATTGTAAAAGGTAGGTGTTTATTTGGGGAGGGGCAAAAATTATTTCGCAATTATTATGTTGCAAAATAAAATACTTGACGACTGCATTTAGTCAGAGAAATATGCTGAAATTATATGAGTACACAATAATCTTATTACATGCATATATTTGTATCTATGTACGTACACTGAGAGGCATAAATAATAACAGGATGAACAAATATAATTTCAATAATAAACCCATCAAATTAGTTGACATAAATTATTTATTTCACTCTTGTTAAAATAAAATTAAAAAGGAATCGTTTCCCAGTCGATGAATAAAACAAATACACTCTACATCTCTCTTGCAAAGTAAGACAAATATTACACTTTTGCGCCCTAATTTTGAAACTCCTAAATATTCAAAATAATAAATCAAAAGAAAACATTATACTAAATTTGCCATCACTTTAAAAATATTTTATTATTTATTAATATGAAAAGATCAAATGTTATTGATAAATTAAATTTGTTAGGAAATAGGCAATCTGTTGGTGAATTTATTAGGAAATGGGCAATCTGTTGGAGAAGTTAAAAGAACGTTTGGAATAAATAGTATGACTATCCAAAAATTAAAAACGAAACATATTAAAACTTCGGCACTTTGCATTGGCCGGCCAAAAAAGATTGATGACCGAACTGGTCGTCATCGTGCAAAATTAATGATAAGTAAAAAATGATTAACTCAGCTGAGGCTTTGGAAAGATGGAATACTGACGCCAGCGAGGAGACTTCTCGACGCTGTCGCAAAAGGCTAAGAGTAAAAGCTGCAAAAAAGAAGCAGACGCCTTTATGATTATAACAAGTTATCAGAATTCGCAGAGAATTGGCCGACTGGAGCAGAGTAAGTGTAATATAATTCTTTATAAAACTTTTCTCTCTTAGGCCATGAAACGAAAATGAATCATTTCGAGTCTGACGGTCGAGCTTGGTTCTTGGTATTGGGTTGTTTGACTAGAAATGGAGTAGGTCCATTAGTATAAATTGATGGCATTAAAAGAAAAGAGGAATACCTATAAATTATATAAAATATTTCTCCAGATGCAGTTGAAAAACGGGTTTTACTTCTGAAATCGTTATGTTTCAAAATCGTAAGATATTGGTTGAATAATCAACCGTTTCGTACAAGGAAATGACCAATAAAAACATTTAAAAATATTTGAAATTTATATTTGTTTTCCATATAAATTTTGGCGCTGCATTGTGCATATTTCATAATTCAAATACCTTTCGAACGTTTTACGAACTCGCAATTTTAGAAAATTTTAATGATAATAGGCATTAGTTTTTAAAAGTAGTGTGTGGTTCTTTTTATTACATAATCCAGATAAAACCCCCTAATAATGGACACATGAACTTAACTATTTCCCTCACCAATACAGTTCTCCAAATCTGTAAATTATTTTCTTGTTTATATTTTTTTAATATTAAGATCTTGCTTCCAATGATTCATTTCATATTCGTATTCTAAACATTCGTGTCAGGCATGGAAAATTAAAAATTTGAAATGTTACTTCATACAAGTAATTTTTGGCAGAATATTACGGCCACGGTTATATTAATTCATTTTTCTACTTTTTGTTTAGATATAAAGGACAAAAATCCCCATAGCAAATTACATTGAGCCGATTGTGCATTAGACATTTTTACTATGGGGTTGATGTTTTACACGTAACTTGTTTTATTTGATTTCAACATACATAATACTCACATTTATTGAAATGCCCTATTTAATAATTTGACGGACAGTGATACCAATTTTATAATTTAAATTTTTAGTGTGTTATTTTATTATTATTTCTTTATCAAACATCGTATTTTTGTAATATTCGATTCTTGTCGGGAATTTCACTGTTTTTGACAATTTCTGATTGCTGAATTTTTTCAGTGAAATTTCTTTTTGGTTGTAAAAGTAAATAAAAGTATTAAGTCGTTTTTTGTCGTTTTATTGTTGTTCCTATGATCGGATTCGGATTCTTGAAATATATTGAAACGAGGGACAGAATTTACTTAAAACCAAAATAAAAATTATTAAAGTGTGGTAGCGCTGCCAACTTTTATGCTGATATTTTCGATATTATTGCATATTTTTAAACAGAGTTGCTAATTTTTACGAAATGAAAGAATAATGTGTACTAAATTTTATTTTTCAAATTGAAGATGATTCTAAAATGAACATAAATACGTATTTATGTATCGGTAGATGTTACAACAGAACGGTAATATCTCTGCCATTCTATATGCAATGGTTGAAACGTTTTTTAGATGATGATTTTTTATTTTAAGATTTGTGAACCCATTCCGACTTAATTAAACTTCCTTGACGAAATTCGACTAAAACTAAAGTGTAACACGCGAATGTCTACAATTACGCGGTGTTTTATATTACATTGGTGATAATAACTAAGAAATATTTTAGAAATAAGATTTGAATACTTATTGCAAATTTTAGTAAATAGATTCAATAAAATAAAATTTAAGTTAAAAAAGTTATAAGTTATTTTCTTAAAGCCGTTTCAACTTCGAAGCTAACAATGGCGGTGACAGAGACCGAAAATTTGTTTGTTGTTACTGTCTTCCTTTCAAAATAGAGAATACAGATATAAACGATAACGCCAGTGGCAATAGGCATTAATATTTGCCTAATAACCCGAATCGCTGACAAGGTTGCTCTATTTTGTTGCTTGCAAAGAATGGGATTAAAAGTTTAACACAGTAGAACGAAGCCTGACGGCACTCCTGAAGTAAACATAAAGCATTTGATTAAATCTAAAGCTGCAGGTGTATTTGACACCGTTGAACAGCTTGATATAAATTGAGAGGTACATTTACTGATCTCAAAAGCAATAAGTTGTGGCATAGTGCACTCTATTTGAATTAAATATCGATTTTATGTAATTTTTCGGTAAAATTTCTGTCAAATTTTGGTTTTTAATTCTTTTCATGAGTTATCGGTGGTCTTCGCTAAGCTGATTTACAGATAGGCAGGGTGGTAAGTTCGACAAGAATTCAATAAATACCTAATTTATTGGTTCGCAAATAAATATTACCCCATATCGCTAAAAACACCAAACAACATAAATCCCTTTTTTCCACATCTTGAAAATTTTTGGAGAAATATTGCTGGTTATCAATGACAATAGTTTGCCCACGTTATATGAAACAAACTGATTTCAAATAGAGTTTAGCAGGTTTTTGCCTCTTTATGCTATACGTTAACTTCATTCCCCATTTTTTAATACCAAATTTAGAGAATGCTTGATTCCGTTCAGATAACGTTCTCAGATATTGTAATTAGAGAAGTTTAATTGTATTGCAGTCGGGGATCCAAAATATCCTCGCCACTGGATCCGTGGTATTTTACTTTCGCTGAAAGAACATACGCGCTTTCTCATCTCTCACTAGAGCATTATTTTTTTGTGGGGTGTTGTTGCGGCTGAGAATTGTTCATAGTGTGTTTGTTAACACGAAATGCTTTTCATTTCTTTTCCTCTAATTGTTTGTTGTTCCTTCTTTTGTGTTGTTGTTGAGAAACAGATTAAACTTAGGCATTTACGTTCTCAATCAAAATTAAGACCAGTAACAAGAAAGAAATGCCAGTTAGTTTGGCCGCCCGTCTAATTATGGTTTGTTAGTTGCGTATGCATGTACGTATGTGTGTGTGTATATTTATTTAACGTTTGCGTGTTAGCCATAGTGTTTGTTCTACCGTGTTAGATGTTGTTTGTTCTTGTTTCTTTTCTTGTTCACTCTTATTTAGCGTGGGCTTCTTAGATATTGTTGTTATTGTAATTGTGACGTATTGCTTTCGTTGCCGTTGGTATTGTTGTTTTTGTACGCTCATTCGTATTTAGTCTCGTGAGAACTTCTAAAAGTAGGTCATTCATATGAAATGCGGTTTTATTGTGATTCTTTTTGTTTTCTTTATACGTTTTTTTCAATTTGTTAAACACATTACACCCGATGCATGTGTGAAGATAAACAAGATAGATTGAAAATTATTAAACTGTTTTAGTTTAAAAAAGGTGTGCGAGTGTTTAAGTTAAAGTTTGATTCTTAGAAAAAAAAAATGAATTTTCTTCGTTCTTTCTGAGTTGAGAACGTTTGAAGCCTCAAGTAAATTTAGGTTAATTGGATATTTGTTATGTCAATAACAAATCAGTTTTAGACTTTTTCCATTATTTTCCACATCTGCTTAAAAAGAATTTAAAAAATTAAATAGGAATCGAGATTATAATCTCCAACTAGGATAACAGGGAAATTTTGAAGAAAAATAACGTTAGAGAGAAAATAAATTAAAGGTTATTTACTTTGCGGTCCAAGACCAGTTTGAATTATTTTGATGCAATAGGGTGAATCAAAGTGATATACTTCAACGTAGGTGTCAATAATGCTGGCCATATAATTGTAACTTTGATTTTATTTTTATATCCGTTCCGTTTGCTATACCTATAATAATCATTTCCGACCCAGCAAACGTATCTTTATAAGTAGAGAAGTTCAATTAACGATGCCCGTCTTTCCATCTGTCCGATGTTAAAATCAACTTTCTTGAAACTTGGACTATTTGAATAGCGCGTTCGGTGAATTTCAGTGCCCAAGTTCTGAAAAAAACTTTATATATGAGCTTATACACAAGCCCTTGAAATTTGCATATTCTAAATCAAATTTGCTATAAAGTCCTCCTACAAAAATTATCAAGCCGAGGCCCTAAGATAGCTTATGTACCTAAATGATGGACCGAAATGGACCGGCTCGTTCTACCCGTAATATTACTTCTATTGCTTAAGATGTGGTGCAGCGCATCTTGATTTAATAATGTACCCCTACAAAATATAGTCAGTTCATCAGCTATTGTCAGTTGACCAGTCCGTTTGGTATCGCGTTTCGGCGACATTTATCAAATTTAATCACCCTAGATCAAGCTCACGTATTTATATGAAAAAGCCATAGGCTCTTGTAGCCCTTAAAGAGAACATCTCTCAAGAAATCCAGAACTAATCGCTAATAATAATAAATAATAAATTATGGCGGTGGTCACTTAAGTGAAAGCATCTTCAAAGCAACATTTTATAAAATTCATTAGCTGGAATCGAAAACCGATTACGCAGAGATTGCTCGCAAATTTGGCAGAATTTTTGGCCAAGGAAATGCACCTAATGTGTCAACAATTCGAAATGTGGCCAAACAATTTAAAAAAAACTCGTCCGATTATAAATAGCAAGTCCCATTTGCGTCGAACGTGTCATTCATTACAGAAATATGATAACGAAATACTTGGTGTCTCAGATGGCGCCACCTGCCTATGCAAAGTGTAGATACAAATATACTTTATGTCAAGTTAATAAATATTCTCTGATCAGTTAATTCATTAGTTTACAAAAACATGTGTGAGACGAAAGCAAATATTGATTTTTGGCTGCCAAAATAATCAAAAGTAAAATATCCTTATTTTACATTGCTTGTCTACACTATCGCACTTCTGTAAAATAGCAGACCCTGATAAAAGTCGCAGCAATTACCAATTTTAGAAAAATTTTAGAAAAATTGGTAATTGCTGCAACTTTTCATTTTATCAGGGTCTGCTATTTTACAGAAGTTTTTCTAAAATTGGTAATTGCTCCAGTCATACGACTGCCAAATTTCCATCCGTATTTAAATAACATATTGTTTTCACAGTGTAATATTATCTCTATTTATTTAAATTTTTGACAAGTCGTTTTACTCAATCTGATAGTGTAAAAGGGCCTTTACAGCTCGTAGGTCTTCGAGTTGCTGGTTGGCATTACGATTCTCAAATTTGACTTTCTCTTATAGGATAACTAGAAAAAAATATTTCTTTAACCTCTTCGCTATGTGTATATGAACATACAAACATACTTGGCAACAACGCTATACGAAAACAACAATATCCCAGCATCTAGAAATACATGAATATCAGCAAAAATAAAAAGCGACAACAGCCTCGAAAAATATGGCAAAGAAAAAATTGTTTCTACTTTTACAGACGATACATTAAGAAAACAAATAAAAACATTAACCTAAAACATGTGGAAAAACAGGAAAATGTATTATCGTACTATGAGCATGTGTGTGTGTGTGTATGTGTATGCGCCTGGGTGTACGCGGTACTCTTGAATAGAAAGCCAACGACAGGCAAACAACAAGGAGTTGAAGAAAAAATTGTTTTAGTTTTTCTTTTCAACCAGCAACATCATCATGAAATAAAACATCAATATTAACCCCCACTTAAGGCATGACAAGTACTTTTAAAAATACACAAACATGCACACATACGCAGTAATAAGCGATTTACAGTGGTATCTAGGCATTACAGATGATATAATGTTTGGCTTATGTGTGAAATCGAAAAATTGGTAAAACTACAGATAAGAATACTAAAAGTCGAGTTTTGCTAAAAAGTGAAAATAAGAATATTTGAGTTAACACAGTTTCGTTGCACTAGTACGATATACAAAATATTTAAAATAACTTTTTCATATTTGTTGACTTTTGTAATGCCTTAAGTGAGCAATAGCAATGATCGGTTTCTGTTGAACCCATTTAATCTTAAAAATCATTTATAACCTTGATCTTTGCATCTTGTATCCTCAAAAGTCTACGTGGTCTACGTGGTGCACTTGTCTAAGAAGAATTTTTCATTACGCAATAAGTGCACGTATTGCAGTTAACAGAACTTACTGCGTTTGAGAGCTCCATAAGGAATAAGGAGTACTCAAAAAATAACACAAATATTTGAAATAATATTGCGATGTCGTAGAGCAGAACTATATATGTAATACAGCTTTGCATAACATCGGAGCAATTCAAAACTATTCTGCGTAGTAACTTCAAGTCTCCGAAAATCTCTGGATTACGTGGTACGTTTTAGCTAAATATACGTTTTAGCTAAATAGACTATATACGAGTAACATCACTTCATATATTTGTGTTATGTTTAGAGTACTCCATGTCCCTTCGGTAGCATACCTTACATGCGTGCATGGACTTAACGCGATTTTTACAGAAAATTAGGAAAATTTAGCTTATTCGTTATTCTTGCGAGTTTAAAAGTACACAAATCGTTTTTTTCATATTTGCATTTCCTTTTTTCACATTTTCGAAAATATTCTTTGTATCGAGTATACAATAGTTTGGCTTGTTCAGAAGGAAATGTAACATATGTTAAACCGCGAACTCGTGAAAACGTTTATTCGTTAAATCCGAAAAACAAATAAATTATATTATTAGATTAACTTGTCGAAGTCAAATGATGAACTATTGGAACTTAGGAAATTTTGAACATAGAACACTGTGCTTCTTAATAACATATTTTATTAGTGAAAATTTACTATACGAAACAGAACACATTATTCAAATAGTTCATCTTTAACGACGATGATCATTTTCAATCCGGCTCACGCAAAGCAAAAACAGTCCTCGTAAAAGTATTACATCCAAAAAAAGTGACTGCATGGTGCGGTTTGTGGTTATGCGGCGATAGTGACCAGTATTTTTATTTTTTAAATTAGCAAAGAAAATCCGTCACCGTGAATTCTTCAAAATTAATTAGTTAAAAACTGAAAAACGTAGAAAAAAGATTTTTAGCACAATGATGAACAATATGAAAGAGTTGTGGAAAGGTTATACAAATCCGCTTACAGATACGCCTCCTTGTCATTATCCAATTATGTAAAAAACTGAAAACTACTAAAAATTTCATAACCCTTTTTGATTTTTCTTCTAACAATAATTTTAATGCAAAAGGGAAAAAATATCTAATTCTACTTGATTTTTGTAACGAAAAAAAAAAAATAAAAAAGTGGAACAAAAAAACATACGGAATCTGCACTACAAGTATCTGAATCACTCTCGTTACAATCAGTACTTTCTAGTAATATAAACATATCTGGCGTTAAGTCTCGCTTTTCAAACTGCAAATTAAGGATCAAATTGCAAAAAACAAAAAATGTTGTGCAAACGTACCGGCATGTAATACTCGTGCCAGAGATATCGTTTCCTCATTTCTAATGTATAACTTTCGAATGGTTGCACATATATAGTTTATAGCGATACTAAGCAATTCAATTTAATATGAAAATATTCAATAAGTTCTATATGAAAAAGCAACTGCAGTCATCAGGATTAAAAAAAAATCTGTGGCATTTTAATGGTTTTTGTTTAAGACAGGTTTGGAATAAACTTTTTAAAAAAGTCTGTAGGTTAATGCTTGAAGGACTACTTTTACCATCATAAATATATTATACATAATTATACTAAAATGGAATACTTTGGTTAAAAAATTTAACTAAAATTTTATACTACGGAGGCAAAACTAGCGGTTAGACGATTCCGCAAGCTCAAAGCTACTTATGCACTATCAAATTTGTATTCCTAACGTTCATGCACGCTCACGGGAGTCAAACTGAAAAAAACTCATAAGACACTGTTTACGGGAGGTACCCCAACCCTTCTGTGTATTTTTCCAAAAACTTAAATTTTATTAAAATTTAATAATACAAAAGAACCATTTTGTAAGTAAGTATAATTTTTGTTCAATTTATTGCGACGTCAAATAATTGTGTGCCATCACAAATGGGACAAAAGAGTTTTTTATTCTTTTATAAAGAGGCCCTAAGTTGTTTTATTTTTAATTTTAAAAATCTTATTAAGATCTACTCTAAAATACCCATCGATATTTAAAATGGCCTTTATTGAAAAATATACAAAAACTTGTTGGGTGCTAATAAATAATTAGTTTCATTAAAATATGTTTTCAGAAGTCTACCTGCAATTTAAATTCCAACTAAAATGAGTAAAGAAATAATTCAACTGGAAAGTTCTTTTTAAAATTCGAAAGTAATTTTTTTCCTTTCTTTAAGTTTATTTTTCGGATTTTGGCCAGCTAATTTTAACAATCGAATACTGGCGTTTTAAAAAGTTTAATATATTATTATACACGTGGTAAGTTTTATTTTAATTGTATTATATTTTAAACGATTAGATAGTTTTAAGTCGCCGTCATGAATTCATTATACCCACTGTATCCTGTGTTGTTTATTGTTTTACTTCTTGTTGTTGATATTTTTTTCGTTATTTATATCCAGTTGTGCAATTTGTTGTTGGTGTGTATTGTGTAGGAAAAATATTAACGTACTTTAATATCATGGTCGCCTGGTGATAATTTAAGCAAAATAACACAAACAAACCGAAATAATGTAAAACAACAACAACAATTGACGCACACAACACGTTCTCACACGCCACAAATAAAACAATATACGAGTATCTACTTAAACTGTTACCGTTATGCTGTGTTGCCATGTGAGAAAATGGGGAAGCTAGTGTTGCCAGAAAAATAATATTAAAGTCCAGAAAATCGTTAATAATGTTGTTGATATTTAATAATTTGAACATAAATGATAAGTTAAGAAAGATGTAAAAAATAATATAATAGAGATAAATAAAGATTGATCTTTTTTATATTGTTGCCTAAAAAATATCTTAAATATTTCGATATTATTTTGCAGGCTTTAGAATATATAATTATTTTTCGATATTTCCAATACTTTCGGTGCTCTTCTTCAGGAAAAAAAATCACTAAAGGTGATCATTCGGAGAGTCAACTTCGAACTCTCGAAATAAAATAAATATTGTTTAATAAAACGAAAAAGAGTTTTATTTAAATAAAATATTTGACGTAGAGACTAAAGAAAAATACCAAAAACTTTAATGGAAAAAATAAGGTCGATTGTAACAACTAAACACAAAAAATATTTTCTATATATATTTTTGATTACATATTAGTAAGTAAGTGGTATCAAATCCGCCTGTTTGGCAAGGCTGTCAGCTCTAAAATATCTATCATATGAAGTGTTATTTATTTAGTGAAAAGTTTCCATCTACGAATTTGGATCGTTTAACTCCCAATGAACGCGTAGAAAGAGTTACAACTTACTACAAACGCGGCCACTTTTGAAACATTACGGGGTGGTTATGATCGTCACAATCGACTTACTGTGCGAGAAATTGGAAAGATTATAAAGAAGTTTGAACTGACTAGAAGCGTTGCAGATGTGGTAAGGACTGTGCATCGTCGCAAAGTGCGCACTGCCGCAATTAGGCGTATTTTACGACTCATTATTTCGTATTTTGCTGTTGGAATTGTACCTCCAGCCATATAAAGTCCCACTCACGCAAGAATAAAAGCCGGCTGAGCATTCACAACGCCGCTTTCAATCCTGCTTTTGCAAACAAAATTAATTTTTTTTAAATAAAGCCCATTTTTACTCGGTGGTTACGTCAACAAGCAAAATTGTAGCATATTCTGAAAAAGCCATTGCATCCTGAAAAGGTGACTGCTTGGTGCGCATTATGGTATAAAGGTGTAATTGGGGCTGATTTTTCGAAAATGACGCTGAAAAAACAGGTACCGTCAATTCAGAGCGCTATGGGCGTATGATAACCGACCTTTTTTGGCCTGCAATTGATTACTATAAACTGGAATATATGTGGTTTCGACAAGACGGTACCACGAAGGATGATCCCCTAACTTGAACACCAACTTACGTCAATTTATAGCCTAGATAAATTTGTTATCTACAGAATAAAAACCTTACAGATTACTATAGATTTATTGTAGTTTACATTGAAATTTGAAAAAGAGATAAAGCTGATAGATAAATGCAAGCTCCTTGCAATGAACTAATATTCTGTAAACATACTGTTAATTCTTAAATCTATGAGGGAAAAGAAATTTCCAATTGCTGAACAGTGACCAAAATAGTGACCAAAAAATATAACAAATAATATGTCCTTATTTTGAACAAACTTTGCGGTAGGTAAAAAAATTTAAATTTACAAAAGAATAAATCATCAAAAAGAGCTTTAAAAACATCCATCTGGCAACGCTGGAGAAAAGTAAAATAAAAAACTGTAAATGGAAAATAAACATCAAACACAAAGCAACAATAACAGAAGCCCCACCACGATTCGTTTTTGCTCTAGTGAAAATATTAAAAAGTAACAACAATAACACTGAAACTTTTGCTGGCGTATTTTTGTTTCCATGGTCTGTTTGTATGTGTGTATATTCATATGCATGTATGTATGTTCCCCAAGTTTATTTGGTTTTATTATGCGCCTTTGAGGTTGTTATGCTGGTTGTTTTTCTACATTTAAAGGCAGTTGAATGTTCGATGATTTACACAAAATTCCTTGTTACCACCATGAACAGCAAGGAAAACAAAAAGAAAAAAGCTGCGCATAAGATGGATCAGGTGACTTTGAGGATTTGCTTAGATTTTCGCTTTGCATGAATTGAATGCATACTTACGTATCTACACACATACATATGTAAGTACATATGACAGTGCAAACAACATGTGTGTGAAAGTGTGCAATTGCAGTAAAACTATTATTGTTATTTTAATAATTTAATGATTTGTTGTTGGTAAATTTAGTTTATACAGTTTGATTTCTAGCAGTTGCCTGACGTTTGTTGCATTTTATTAAGCGGTGCAAAAGCCACTTTGTATGTATTTACATATGTACGCATGTATGGGGGTATTTTCAAATTTTTTAATACATTTATTATCAACAATTGCAAGGTTTATGAACTTTTACTCTTTTGTAGAAACATCATTAAATGGAAAAATGTATCGAAGTACCCAGTTGACCATTTCCTAGACGACACATTGCCGTAAGTTCGAGCCAATTATAAATGACTTTTTCGAAAAAGGGCACATGAATCGTATATGATAATATCAGAGACAGTCCCACGGACACTCTCGTTGACAATTGTAAAGATGATAATCTCGTTAAATGTGTCGTGGACGAAGTCACAAGTAAATGCTCTGACAATCACAGGAATATTATTAATTTTGATAAAAACTCCGGTGACCATTGATTCTTTTATTTCATTGGTTTTTCTGGTTTGGTGTCCCCAAAATAAATTTCGATGGGAAAAATCCAATTTATTTTTAAAATTATAGTTTCGTCTAAAATTGCCCATGATTGCCTGGAATTGCTTTTAAATACTGGTAGTCCGTCCTTCCCTATATCCCGTTGAATAAAGTCGATTTCTAGAAAATTTTTTTTCAATTTTCCCAATTGATTTTCTAATCTAAAATGTTTTAACAATATTTTGTGCTTCAAGATATGAGATATTTACTTTAAAAAAATATATTTTTTATTCCTTAGATGTAGAAACTATGAAAAACTTTGTACACAACAACTTAAAATTTTTCATGTTTCCTGAAGCACGACCAAGTTGATGTAGTTGTCACTTATGTTGTCGTAAATGCGTCTCGAAACATGACAAACTGCTTGCAGTTGTCCATCACTTTGTCCTCAATACGGCTTAATTAAAAACATCTTAATAAATCTGTCGACACAATATTTGTAAACACGATAAGTTACACTATTTGATTATCATAATTGTCCTCAACAAGAGAGTAAGGATGACAAATTATAGATAGTGCTGAAGATATCACCGATAAAAATGTAGTCTATAACTACCTGGCCAACTGGGTATAAGTATATACGTTCATGCATAGATACGATACTTCCATGTGTAGGTGTGTACAGGAGATTAAGATTAATTGTCTTGAAACTAGTAGTACAATTACTCGAACACTAGTGCAAACGGGGTGAGAAAAATGCGAGTGCTGATGGGTAGTAGTACATGCGGTAGCTCAAGGTGACCACTTGCAGATTGATCGACTTTTGGTGTAACAGAACAACGATTGGGGTATTTGTGGGGAGCTTTTCTACACAGAAGAACTAGTAATACTCTGGTTCTAAAGCTCTCAACCGGACCTAAGTGTACTAGTATACGTCTAGAGCCAAAGGAACATGTTATTTTCCAAACATACTTAATGCTAATTTTAGCATTAAGATGTTATGAGAAAGTTTACAGTGAAGAGCTAGTAGCGCTGGTCATTTTTAGACTATGCAAATATTAGTTAGACACTAATTTTGTCTCTGGCGGAGTAATTATTGCTTGAAGGGAATAGGAAATAGTCGTAAAGTGTTGTCGTCGGTAACTTCTCTATTGAAAATTGTTGCCAGCAATATATAATTGAGGAAAAATCAATTTTAATCAATAACATTTCGATTGAATATTTTTCTTCAACTTTTGCAAAAACAACGTTGGTACAAATACATTTTCAAAACAAACTTTTTGACATCGAAAAATGTTATCTATTTATCGTTGGTAGAAAAACTTTGTTAGCGACAACATTTCAAAAGTATCAAATAGGTATGTGTGTGCTCTTGGCCGCTTCTACTTATGATAGTGTGGAACGTGGTATTCGACAATATACAGGCCGAAAATAGCTGTATAAGAGATGCGACTCCACATAATTCATTGTAATCGATAACTTCTGTAACAGAAGATATTCGTAATCTATTTATATTGAAAAGAAATCATTTTTATTGGTTATCGGTAAATTTTGTGTAGGAGCTTTTAGTTGCCGAAACTTCTTAAAGAAAGTTTTACTTCCCGGAAGTATATCCTAATAAACCTAGCAATAATAAACTCGTTCCTTTTGATTGATAGCATTTTGTTGCAACTCCTACACTTGTATATCTTATTGCTTAAAGAATATTTAAAAAATAGTTAAAACATAGTTAAAATTTCAAGAAAGCGGTCGAATTCATTTCTTGAATTACTTGAAGTTGAATTTTCCAAATATTTGAATATTATGAAACACAATTCACGTTATGCCATAAATGACATTTGTCGAAAAGTTTGTTGGACAAACTGAGCTTAAATTTGCATGATATATTTAGAATTAAATTATAACTTTTTAACTTGAAACTGGAACAAAGAAAATGTAGGTAGGTTTTGTTAAAGTTAATAATTGATGCTGTTAAAGGTACTCGTACTTCTTCTCATAAATATTTTTTTACAATCTAAGGGCAACTGCATTTTATTCAAATAAAACGCATCTTAATTGTTTCAGCTTAGGCATCGACACATTGGCATATTTTGTTAAAAACGTTATGAGTGCCAGCTACTTGTTGTGGCGCACTGTCATCTTTCTTAATTTATTGTTTAATTTTAATAAATTTTTACTCTTTAATTGCGATTACATTTTTTTCTAACTTTGATTGTAACATTTTTTACAACAGTTTTTTTGTTTCATTTAGCTGATTACATAAAGTTTTTGGCCTTTATTAAGTGTTTTCATAGTTGCTTTTATTTCTTTTCTTCTTGTATCGTTCGTTTCATTTTGATAGTTTTTGTATTGAAATTGGTCATCTACTTGGTTTTTACTTTTTATTAATCACGTTTGTTGAGCAAATAAAAAATTTATAGAAATTTAGTGCAGAAGCAAGCAGTGGCCAAAAAACTTCAAGCCGTAATGAAATACAGAGTGGAAATAACGAACAAAAATATGGTTATAATTATTAAAAAAGAATTAAGAGGGTTTTTGCACTTTTGCATACAATACTATTAAAATATGAAACAACGAAACAAACAACACTTACGTAATCACGCACGAGTAAATTTCGCGTTTTTAAATTCATTTTTACAGTTTTACTGTGTCTTGTCAATAAAAATATAATTGAATCATAAAACTACATGCTGCAGTCCAAGAGATTTCATTTTCGTTTTGCTTTTTCAGTTCTCTAAATATTAAAGTTTATGAAAGGAATTTTTTTAAAAATGCCAACAGAAAATTCGGAATAAAATTAAATCACTAACTTTCATTTCCGATCGATTGCTTAAATTTCTGTTGCAAGTTTTAAGGCCACTATGATTTTGCATAAAAATTTGTCTTGTTAAAAAGTTTGTTAAATTAAAAATTGCTATTGCTGATATCAGAATATTTCTATAGAAATTTTAGAAGGAATAGAAAATTGTATCCATAACAAAATAGTTATAGAAATATTATCGATTGCAGACAATAAACTACTATGACTTGTCCATTACAGAAAATATTTATATTTTATCGATTCCCTAAATTTGCTATTAAATTTTTTTCAATTACAAAAAATTTCAATAGAAGCTTCACTGATAACAGTAAATTTCTATTAAAATGTTATCGACAACAAAAACGTTATATTAAAATTTTATCGACAACAGAAAATTTCAATAGAAATTTTTTGATTACAGAAAATTTTTATTAAAATTTCGTCAAAAGCAAATAATTTCTATTAATATTTCATCGATAACAAGTAATTTCATCGATATAAGGAAATTTTTATTACAATTTCATCGATAATAGAAAATTTCTAGTAAAATTCTACCGATAACGAGTAAAATTTCGTTGATAACAGAAAATGTGTAAATAAATTTCACGATAACCGAAAATTTCTACAGAAATTTCGACATAATAGAGACTGTCTAGAAATTACACCATAACAAAAAATTTCTATAAAAACTTCAACAGTAACAAAAAACTTCTATCGAAATTTCGTCGTTAACGGAAAACGTCTATATAAATTACATCAATAACAGCAAATTTCGATTGATTATTCTACTATTAAAAAATTGTTTTCTAGTCGATAGTAGAAATGATTTTCGAATCGATAAATCTTCTGAAGAAATTTTGCAAAAAATGTTACAAAATTGGCAAAATTTTTCTAAACCATAAATTTTCCATAGAAATTATTTATTATCGGAAAATTTTCGATAGATATTTTCTCCTATTGATAAAATTTCTAAGCAAATGTTGAACTTTTGATATATTTTCAAATATAACTTAAAATTATATAAAATTTTTATAGAAACAACATCGACAACAATTTATTTACGTTTCTTACGTATGCTTATTATTTGCATGATTTTATGCAAATATTTATTTTTCTGTGATGGTTCGAGTTACTTAAAAGTTTCATAATATCTTAATTTTGTTTATAACCTAAATGCTTTAAACTTTTGAATATTTGAGGCACTATTTGCTGTTTAAAGTTTTGCAAAATCTCTTTCTCTTTCTGTGGTTATAATTTCGAAATCACTGCATTTGTTTGGAGTTTAAGATAATTCATTGTGTTAATTAATTATCATTTAGTTAGATTAAAACTTTGCTAAACTAAACCAAATATTGGAAATAAAAAACATTTAAATCTAATTAACACCAGTAATTAAAAAAAATAAATAAAATAACAAGTGCAAAGAAAAGAAATAGTTATACGTTTATGTAACACTATTAAATGTATCAAAATTAGTAAAACAAGCTGAAGAATCCATCAAATTAAATTACGATATGACTACAAAAATATAAAATAGTTTCTCTTTTCTGTTTATTGAAACAAGACAAGAGTTAAAAAACCTACAAAAAGTCTAACTTAACAATTCACTTTTATTTTCTATAGCAAATATAAAAATACAACAACTGAAATGATTAAAGCATAACACATAAAAATAACAAAGAGCTAAAAATAAAATGATTTTTGAGAAACAGCCTGAAATAAAAAATTAAAAAAGAAACTTTGGTTAAGAAAAGTAAAAATTAATAACAAAAACAAAGCAACCAACCCATTTTTCATTGACTTTGGCTCTGAGTCCCATGCAAAGCAATAGCAGCGTCGTCGTAGGAAACAGAAACAGCCTAAAAAACACAAGACTCAAGAAACAAACCCGAAACGTAGCGAAATTAAAATTCTTATCATCACTTCACCACTACGTCTCTAAAATGCACTATAAACTACTACGTATTACAAAAGCAAGAAACCAGTGTTAAGCACACAACAGAAAACTTTCACTTTACACAACAACCAACAAAATTTAAATAAAAGAAAAAAAATACAAAATACAAAAAAAAAAAAAAGAAACAATGGAAGAAAAAACGAAAACTTTTTATTAACAAAAAGATACTTTTATTTCAATTAACACAAACACATTTTTGGTGGATTTGTTTGTTTGAAATTTAAATAAAAAAAAAATTTTTTTTTGGTCTTTCTAAACAGAATTTTTTAACGCAAAAATATAAACTTTAAAAAAAGATTCTTCGTGATAAAATTGCCCTCTGTGTTCTACTGATATGTTTGACCATTTTAAGGAGCATTATGTAATAAGAAGCTATTTTTCTAATTATAAAATTTAAAAATGTTGCTCGGTTGTAAGTTTTTGTAAAGATGATGATGATATGCTTAACATTTTTGACTTTCACACATGTTTCGAATCACATTAGATTTATTACAGTTTCTGTGCTGAAAAATTAAACAACATAAAAATCACCTCCGTGTCGTTCGAACTATTGTCTGCACAAGAAAATTTAGATATGTATCAGTAATATTGTATGTCAGTAATATTCAATTTTGTTTTCCATTGCATGGAAATGAACAATTGATAAGGAAAGAAGGAATTTTGAAGAAAGTTTTGCTTCAGAAAGTCAGAGTATACTTGTTGAAGTTCATGGCGACCATGATCTCTCTCTCTCTCTCTCGGAAAACACTTGTAAAAATTCGTTTACCCGATTTAAAGATGCAGATAGTGATGTTGAAGACAAAGAACGTTGAGGGAAGGTCACCAAAGTTTAAAGTAAGGAATAAGAGTTATTATGGGAATGACACAAGATGCTGTATTCATTCGTTTGAAGGAATTCGTTCTCTAGAAGGATATTGGATGAAGTTGAGAGACACGGATTTTGCATGTCGGAAAAGGTACTTCAATGCTACAAAAATTATATCAGGTCGTAGAAAAAAATTAACATCAAAGTATATATAATGTTCGGTATTTGTCGGGATCAAAGAAGAATTTTGTTATTATAAGAAACAAGAGTCTGATAAGACTATCGAAGGAGAGCAGCTTTAATTTCCACCATGATAATACTTGTCCTCATGTTGCTGTACCAGTAAAAAAAATAGCATCGTCATGTTGCTGTACCAATCAAAAAATCTCTCGTCCTGAATAGCTGAAACCTTGCCCCTCGACAATCGACTGATTAAGATAAACTTTTTCCAAACCAAACTTGACTAGAGATGACGGAAATTCGTTGCAAATATATTTATCAAATTATCCTGTCGGAATATCGAATCAAGAGTGAATTTTTATATGCCAAACTAAAAAACTTCGGTTTGTCTTTCAATTTCAAAGAATTTTATAAATTTTAACTTGAATCGGAACTAATCCCTTTGTCTTTATTTTATTAACTAATTTTGTTTTTACATCTCAAAAAGAACTTTTTTAACAAAAAAGAAGTATTTTTTAAGCCATATTTTTATAAGAAGGGATTTTCTCTTATAAGACGTTCTTTTTTAGAGCATTTCTTATTTCGCGAGGAGTACTTTTACTCCAAAAGTTATCTAGTAAAAATATATTCATACATAGTACCTTTTAGATAAAGTATTTTGCCGTAAGAATCAAGCGAAACTCAAGTCTCAAAATCTCTTTTGCGAATTTAAGTCAAGTTCAAATTAAGAAAAATAAAAAAATCTTTGAAATAATTTTTATATAAGAGTGAAAGGGATTTTCTCTTATATCTTTCTTCCATTGATTCTTGATTTGATATTTCGATTTGATATTTCAGGTATAAATATTTAATCACAATTTTTGTATCAGTTGAAAATCGACAAATTATTGCAGGAACCAATAGAAAAGAATTCTTCGAATCTAATTCTTATATTTAAGACATTCATATGCTATTTACGCTTCACTGCAGGTAACTGCAGACTATAAAATCACCATCTTTTATTTACATGGTTTGTCCTGCATTCATTTATATAATTTAGAAATAAATTCACTTGGAACTTATGCAGACACGCTAGAAATTTATTCCGAAAACATTAAAAAATAATAACCGATTTTGGGAAACATTCTCGGGGCTTCATGCCGCTCAATAAATAGTTATTTGAGTTTTAAAAACAGAAAACTTTTATTTATACAAGTATTGAAGTACAAAACTAAAGGTGTTAACACAAGCACACAAAAAACATGATTGCGCTTACTGTAATCTAAGAGCAACATATTATGATTGAACTATATGGTCGTAAATAAATCATATTATTATTGTAGAAAACGTAAGAAAAATAGAAAAGCAAACAATTGATGTAACTGATTGGCAACGGCTGAGGTTATAGTCAAAGGGATAACCATTTAAGTCACATCCCCCGCATAGCTTTACTAAAAGATTTGTACATATTATGTCTGCTAAGAACATTTTATTGTTAGAATTATTATATTATTTTTGTATAGCTCAAAATACTTTGTTTGTGGTTAAAAGTTTAGTAAAAATTTTATTGCTTAACTTAAACATGTTGCAACTTCTATTGGTGGGAAATATATAATGAATAAATGAAAACAATAATTTGTTTATCGCAGCTAAAATAATACTAAAAGTATTTTCAAATAAACATAATATGTTTACCACAAAAATATATTATTGTAAAGAACATAATATGTTTGCCGTGAACATGCTGAAATCATGAATTTTCTTTGAGTGCATGTAATCTAAATTATTAAAGAAGTTTCTCATAATACAACTACGAACACCACTTCGCCAAGTAGATGCCTAAGCATCATATACGCTTTATTTATTTTAAAAAGATTTATATACTTTTATGAGCTTCCCACTGTTTAAAGTATTTTTTCAATGTATCTTCATACTAATGATCTGCGTTGGTTGAGAAAACATTTGCCATTGCAAGAAACCTTTACGATTTACATGCCGCTCTCAATGACTTCTTTTTAGGTCAATGAAAAAGATAAATTTTTACAAGAAGAATAAATGAAGCAAAATCCTAAGTCACTGTTGCATGAAGAAAGTAAAAAAAAAAATGCTAGAAAAGAAGAAAGTGCAGGCAACAGGATGCCAACTTTTGCAAAAAAGTTAAAAAGTGCAAACTTAAAAATAACTCCTACACCGAAAAATTGCACAAATACAAGTTATTGCCAAGAAGTTAGAAAATCTGTTAACTGCAAAAGGGACTTAAAAGCTAAAGAAAACTTGTGAACAAAGCTAAAATAAAAACTGATGGTTACACTAGTAGAGTAATGTTGTTTTTTTTAGTTACACAAATACACAGCTGAATACAAACATACACACACACAGACACACAGAAATGTGATACGGAACGCTCGTAAGCAACAACTTTCACCCATTAATATTCTTCGGGCCGTACGTTTAGCAAAAGTATTTTTCTTTCTTTCATTTCTGTAAAAAATAAAATAAAATATAATAAAAAACCTTTACAATCTGTATCTGTTTGTATTGAATATAAAAAAAAAAATGTTCAAATTTTCTACACTCATACACACAAAGACAATACAAGTGTTAGGTAGTACGAGTGTTGAGTGTTCAGAAACAAGAAAGAAATATTTTGCTTTGAAAGCTTAGAGATACAGCTGCTTTTATTTCTAAGCGTTTTTAAGTGTGTGTGTGTGTGTGTGTGTGTGTGTGTGTGTGTGTGTGTGAGCGTGAGTGGCTGAGTGCGAATGTGTTTGTGTAAAGAAGCGAAGAAGCAACAAAATTAACAACATTTCTTTTTGCATTTTTTTGTAGCAGTAACAAATGCATGCACACTGTACACTGGCTTATCTGAACCGATATAAACTTTAAAGTCATCTTTAGCTTCTGAACACTCAGCGAGAATATTATAAGGGCACTTGGAGGTTTGCTATAGAAATGGAAAATGTCATTGTAGCCACTTATAGTTTAGTTGTGATTGTAATATGTAAATTTATCACTATAACGCGATAGTTATTGCCACTTAATGGTCACGGTTATACATTTGTTATCAAATCTTTGTCATGTAAAACGTTTGTAAAGTGACTTTTTTCCCCACTGTATCATATTTTTTGAGTGTGACATATTTTCCACCATAACGTTATTTTCTCAGTGATACATTTAATACTGTGATATACTGTGATTTTTTGAAGCCATCAAAAATAAACGAAATAAATGTGAATTTGTAAAAATTGGTAATCGTTATGTAATTCATTGCTTTCATTTGAAAGGTCTCAGTACAATCAATATTAAAACCGAGGTAGATTCTACTCTGTGGAAGCCCGCTCCTTCTTTCAAGACCATAAAATATTGAAGGGCAGAGCTTAAACTAGGCTGTACGAGCTGTCAAGACGAACACCATAGTGATCAACCACATGAAGTGTCTATGCCTCACAGCTGAGACAAAGAAACAGTTTAAGCAGTGGACTGGAACTGGAGAATCGTGTCCAAAGAAGGCGAAGACAGTTCGATCTGCAGGCAAGATCATGGCGTCTGTTTTTTGGGATTCGCGGCAAAAGGGCCACATTCAGCCCAAAAGAAAGTGCTGTTTGATCAGGATAATGTACCAGTTAACACATCCCCAACAACGAACTTTAATTCATTGAATTAAATGCTTCATCATGTCTCTCAATCGCTAGATTTAGCTCACTCGGTTTATTTTCTACTTCCAAACTAGAGAAAATGGCTCGATGGTAAAAGATTCGACGGCAATGAAAAGTTCTGAAGTTGATGGCTATTTCATACAATAAACAGGGTATTGATGCTACTGAATATCGCTGGAAAAGTGTGTCGAGCTAAAATGTTGACAAATGAAGAAAAATTTGTCTAAATTTTTTGTGTTTTGGGGATAATTTTTGGCAGCACAATTTTTCCCTGCAACACATTTTTTTTAAAGATTCATTGCCTTTATAAGAAACTTGTGATGATGTCATATTTGTTAATACGACGGAAGTATCCTTTAAAAATATTTATTCCTTTTCTATCACTGCCATATTATTTCTATGATACATTTGGGACAGTGGCGAATTCTGGTAATCGTATATAGAAATTTGTGTCCGTGATTTATTCATCATTGTGATGATTCTCACTGTTTTATGTCACTTTTAATTGTCATGTTTCGGAAAACTTACAATAAATAATCATTCTTATCCCAAACTAATTTCTACGTAAAAATATCATTGTTGAGAAATCAACAAAACTAACAGCCACATTCACCTGTTGCATGTTTAAAAGTTCGAATGTTGCAATTAAATACGAGTGAGTATGTTTATTAATAAAGTCAAGAAACTATAAAAATGAAACACTAACTTTCCTTCTAAAAATGAGAAGAAGAAGGAAAACAATACAGCGGATTTTATATTCACTGCCCTCGTGAAGGTAAAGAAAATTTCTTTTTTTGTTTTTTTTTCTTGCGGAAAAAGTAAAAACAAAAAAATTTGTTCCAAGCCACTTGTTGTTCGGTAACATGTGGCATATGAGTGAGAATCATTATGTGTAGTAGCACAAGAAAGAGTACGTTGCAAGTCTGTTACTTTTACTACCAACATAATTAATAACATGCCACATCTGTATTTGAATTTTTGATGGTGCTTGAAAGAGATAAAATTGTCATACTCTTTCCACAAATAAACAAATTAAACACTTAAGTGTTTTTGGCCAGTTTGGTTATGGAACTTGTTTTTATTTTTGAGATAGATATATTTCTAGTTGGCTTAATGTGCCTTCTAAATTGGTAGTTATCAGGGGATTTTAAAATGTGAATTGGCGATCAAAATTAGCCTTGTAGTTATGAGTGAATTAAAGATATTTTGCAAGATTAAAATTGGTGGCAGGGGAAAAATTGATTAAAAAAGATTTAATAATTTCAAAAGAAAATTTGTTGATATTATTATTTTCGAGATATACCGTTTTGCCAAAAAAGAAAGCAATTGTATCGCTTGTGGTGTAGTTGTATCGATAGTAATGTTGTGTTACATTACAATAGCGTAGATTTATGGCTGGTAATTTTCGATACAAAATGCGGTACAACTTTACATGTTGAATTCAATTTCATGTTATAAATCTGATGAGCGTTAATTTTTTCACAACAAAAGAAATGAAAGTACATATACTTTACCATTGATTTAAAGTTTCGTAAATACAAATTCTTACTAAAGCTCAATTATAAGATAAAAAGTAAGCGATAAAAGCTTTTAGTAGCTTAAAGATTTTATTTGGATATGCAGTTTTTAACTTTTTGTGGATGCAAGTGTAGTTATTAATTTTTGTGTCTCCCAGTAAACATTTTTATGCTTAACAAATAATTTTAGAGAAAAAAGAGGTTCCTTACGTTTAGATTACTAATTTCGGGGCTCTCTTAGTGCTATTAAAAATTTCTAAAAGCTTTAAATCAAACAATGTGAATGACTAGAGCTTGACAAGCTAAATGTTGAGTTTTTAAGACATTTTTAGATTCCTTATCATGTTTCAAAATTAAATTACAACTAAAAAGATTCTGTGAACTGGAAATGTTTCCGGAATTTTCAAAATACAGACACAATTAAAATATTGGAGAAGGGAAGAAATTTAAAAAAAATACATTTAGAAAAGAAAAAAACTTCTGCGTTAACTTCACCGCAAAAGACATGCTAGTCTCATGAGCATTTCGATTGTTGCCTTAACGCAGTTTATCTGGACAACTTTGTCCAAACTCTTAAGTAAATTATAAATATCTTATGCATGAAATTCCCTTAACCAAATGAGAAAGCTTGACGAAGTTTAAGATAGAAATATTAAACTTTTTACAAAAATCCAACAGAAAAATTGTGGTTTTATTTTTTACTTCCTTTCCACATTTGGTTTGTTTGTGCCAACATCTAAATGGTGTAGTAAGGGGTAACAAAAAAAAACACACGCTCCACTAGAACTTTAATGTTTTCATTTGAACTTCTTTAAACTTTCTCATGTTGTTTAAGGAATTTCAGTTGCTTTTTTGAGATAAAGTTAGCAAAAAGTTTGTTTGTTTAAACAACAAAAATATTTTATTAAGAAGAAAATTGTTATAATTTACTCAACGAGTTAGTTAGGTTTTGCTGCATCCAAAGAAAAGGCATGGTTAAGGTAACCTTAATATAATAGCAAAATATTATGGTTGAATTATATGGTTGTGAATAAACCACAATCTTATTGTAGATAATATTTATATGGTCTTTTTAGAATAATAGAAAAGATCACAATTTAATTGACTGATTGGCAGCGGCTGGGGTACGAATACAGGCGACCCAAGACATCGAATGCTTAACGGCTTAAGCCGCATCATCATCATCATCATACATTGATACATATTTATAAAAACATTTAATTTGTAGAATTATTAAATTAAATTTGTATAGTTAAAATATTATGTTTGTGGTTTGAATTTTAGTGAAAGTTCTATTGTCCAACGCAACTACGTTGCAATTTTTATGGATGACAATTAAATTATTAAATTTAAACAATAAATTGTAGATTTAAAATGTTTTCAAATAACCATTATGTGTTTGCCACAACAATATATTGTTGCAGGGAACATAATATGGATGTCGAGATTATGGCATTTTATAAAATTGTGATATGGAATTTTACGATGTTTTTCGTTTTCTCTTTGTTTCTTTTTTAATAATTTGAGAAATGTTTAGTTTTTCTCCTTCTTTTAAGAGACGGACATGTTTTATTCTATATTTTCGAACTAAGACTTGGACAAAATCATTCAGTTTGAAGGGAAATTCAGGAGAACACATACGGTATAACTTTCCAAAAAAGCTTTCAACACTTTCTTGAATTTTATTGAAATAAACGACATTTTCTATTTTTTTTAATAAATTAGTTAGCGTCATTTGTAGTAATTAAATGTATTTAAAAAAATTTTATATGAAGAAATAGTATATCCCAACGAACATTTTGTATGACCTTAAAAGAAATGTATTAGTTTTCTTCAAAAAATTGCTTTCTTAAGAGAAGAGTATTTCAAACAACATTTTTTTTATGATAAAAATTTCCCAGCAAACAACCGATAGGTATATTTTATAATTCTTTAATAAATATTTTTCTTTTCCTTTTCATTTTATTACAAAATGGATACATTTTTGTAACCCAACAAACAATATATATTGAAAGCAAAAATTCAGCATGTTTGTAATTTAAACGAATTCCAGTAGAATTAGATGGCGCTTAAATGGTCAAGAAAATCGATAGTTTTCCCTTCGCATGATGTTTGTTAGTTTTTTATTTTATTTTATCAATAAAAATATATTTAGTTCCACTTACAGCAATATCTTGTTGAATATTGACAGTTGGCGTTGACAGTACCGGGTGCCAAAATGTCATTGGCTGATGCCATCTCCATCGTGGCTGGTGAGAATTTATTATCCAAATGTAAAGGCAAAATATTGATAACTTTGGATGTTTAAAACTTCTTTTTCTCAAGGCGAAAAAAGAAGTTTTATCAGGAATTGATGAGGAAATTTAAAAATGTTTAAAGGCAAAAAGTAAAGAAATTTTTTTGAGTTTGTGAGTGAGAGAGAAATTGATTGTTTAAAAGTAAAAATGAAATAATCCACAGTTTGTTAATGATGAATTTAAAGAAAAAATTCTGCTGCTGCCTTAAGTTGTTAAAGTTGTGTTCGTTCGATGTTGCTATAATTGTAATCCCATTCGAGTTCAAAAGATTATTAAAAAATCACTTTCCTTAACACTTTCACTTTTACTTTTTATTGCGCACTGACTTTGTTACTTTAATTTTATTTCTTTAGTATTTTGTTACAATTTTATTTTTATTGCTTTTCTTAAAAGGTTTTATAAAATCCTAAAATGTTTAATCAAACACATGTTGCTGCTTGTTATTTTTTGTGTAGATTCTATGAGGAAATTCTAATTTATATATTTTTTTACAATTCAAATTAATTCCGGCATTTTGTTCGTTTAGGAAAACTTTACTTTTGTTTAAATTTCTTTTTATATAATTTTTTGCTTAGAAATTCTGGTCTTTATGTTTGTTGCTGGGATGTATGTTTGGGGCTTTTATCTTATTGAAGAACGCCAAAACTTGAACGTAACGTTTGGTTCGACATTCGTGGTACGTCTGTTTTGCGTGCGACAGTGAAAACCATGCTTATCCTCAACAATACAACGTTTAAACTTGGATGAACACTTTCAGTTACCACAAGCTCAGCTAGAAGATATATGACACACATAACCAAACACACACACACACACACGAATAACTCGTTTGTATTTCATTTCAATTTCATAATGTTTCTTCAAGACCAGACTAGACAGACCAGTGTTAAGGCTTTCGCTTGGCTACATTTTACAACAAAAGCAAACAACACAAAACTAAGACTCCCCAAACAAACGCCAGCTTTAAAAAAGAAAGAAGACGACAGACAGCTTCAAGAAATCGCAAAAGAAATCATGCTTTTACTTACAGCAAAGGCAACAAGTAGCAAGAAGTCAGAAAGAAGATTGCAAGAAGTGCCTTGTGTGAATAACTGCGCTATGCTTCTTACCAGTAATGTGTGAGTGTGTGCGTGAGTGTGAGTGTGTGTGTGTGTGTGTGTGTGTGTGTGTGTGTGTGTGTGTGTGTGTGTGTGTGTATACACATGTCTTGTAAACTGTTACTACTTTTTGTTCGAAGCTTCACAACAAACCACGTTATTTTACGAGTATGTTTTTGTTTGCATTTGCTTTCATTATAGTTGCTCTTGTTGTAGTTGTTGGTGCCGAGAGAAATGCTTTCTTTCTCTTTTCAAAGGCGGTAGACAATCGAGCGGTTTTTCCATCAGTCACTAGTGTTGAATTTTATGAGTTTTAAAGGAAAACATGAAATTGGTGGAATATCTAGCAGTTGAGAAAAAAAGAAATGGGAAAATGAGTTTTAAGTTTCTAATTTAATTTGTGCATTTTTATGGAAGAAATAAATGAAAAATTTTTTAATGGGTCATGTTTTCTTACTTCTATCCATGAAAATTGTTACAAGAGTAAAAATTATTTATAACTTAAGCATACACTCTTAGAATCGTCGATTTCTTCAAGGGAACAATTGATGAGGAAGGCTAAAAAAATTGCTCGGAAAAAATCCTAATTGGGTTAAATATGTAAAATTCTTTTGGTGTTTAAGCAGCGTATGACTAAGATGCAATCATACACTGTTTGTTTTTAAAACATTTTTATTCTCGAATTCGTTTGAATGTTATTTTTATGCTTATCTACAATAATAGCATGATTGCATATGTTGCTCTTAGATTATGGTTACCTTAACCATGTTTTTTATTTGAGTATTTTGAAAAGGAAAAACAATTAAATAATTGCGGCGAATTAAATTAAGTGGAGGCTAATGTAAGTTCTTGTAAAGTACGCCTGAAGTACAAGTCTGGTCAATTTCAAATTTGTCGAAAATTACGGAAGAAAATCTTGCTTAAGCCTGTTATACTCTAGTATACTTAGTCAAACGACATGTCAAAAACTTAAATGAAATGAGAAAGTAAATTTAATCACATATAATACGAATATAAATTTGACAGTCGTATAACTCTCAGAATTTTTGGAAACAGTTCTATACCCTGAAACTTTTTAATTGATCACGGTTGCGTTTTTACGAAGGCAAGAGAGATAAATACCAAAGCAGCTGTTGAAAAAGCAACAAGTCGACGGGATTCCGTGCTGCTGGTGATTTTTTCTTAGGCGCCAGGTTAAAAATAACTGACGTGCATATTGGTTTCTAAAGTAATTTGTTCACGCCAGTGTTGTTGTTTTCTACTAATTTTTTTTTTACATAAACTCTATTAAAAACTTGAGCCGCCGAAAAAGTTAAAAAAAAAGTTCGGCGTAAAAAATTGGTCCAAAAAATGAAGAGGAATATGCACTCGCATTTTCGGGGAAAATAATTATCAAGGCGAATTAATTAGATGGTAGCCCCATTAGCGCAGTTGGTGAATTTGCTTGTTATAACCTAACGTCAATGCTGTTAAGCTAACATATGAATTTCAAATAAAATTTATGTATTTTTAAAATATTTTTGTTTGTTTGTTTTTATTTCTTTGTTATTTTGCTACACATTAGTTGCCTAGCGCCCAATTCGCTCTGCTCTTATAATTAATTCGCCTTCGTGGAATATATTTATTTCATTTCTGAAGAGCTGTTTATTTCGAAGTGTTTTTATTATTATTTAATTTTAAACTACCAAAATCATAGCAAATCTAATAATAAATAAAAGATTGTAAAAGCGACTTTAATGAAAAACGTAAGTCTTATCGCCGCCTATAAGGACGGCGTTTTAAAGCAGTGATTTCTGATGGAAAGAAAACTCTGGGCGGACTGATCAAATGGCTCAACTTCCAGAAGTTGCGAGAAAGGCACAATTTTTATTGCAACAAAAACAATGTATTCGTAAGTAAGATGTGGATTTTGGCAGATAATTGGATGAGATGTAAAAAGATTGCTAAAGAACGCAAAATCATATCGAATCCCTTTAGCCCTTAATAATTATTGCAACAAACAATTTTCAGTTTAACCTAAATTTCACTATTTTTTAATTTGATTTTAGCTTAATTAAAAGTAGGATTCATTTGATAATTTTTATAATAAAATAAGTTGGGACTAAAAAATTAGCTAAAAATAATTTATTTTTTACCAAATCTAAACTTTTTCATATATTTCATTTCATTTATTTAAAATAAACTCTTTGTATTAATTTTCCATTCAAACTTATAATTTCTTGTTCTAAGAATAAAGCTTCCTGAAGAGAATCGCTCATTTATTTCACCGTTCTGCCAAATTCTCTCAGGATCTAGTAATTTTGCGCTCATAAAAGGATGGAAATCCACCACTATTTCCAATATAAATTTGCTGTGGAAGACACTATAGGCCTGTGTTCCTTAAGCCATAGGTAAGAATATATTACAACTGGACTATGAGACAGCTACTGAGAACTGGTGGCTAATATTAGCCCTAGTTTTCTAGATAGCTAGCTCGATTGCTAGTATGCGAACACGGGATATCAGTCGATAATCAATATTGATCGAGATTAATTTCTATGAAAAAGATGTGAACGATATCGGAATCAATGAATCCGACTAAGAAGGTGCAGAGTCGGCAGTTCATATTACAAAAACTTCTACAAGCACCAGTTCTGCGAGGAAATGACTTTGCGGTCGGGATAATCAGGAGATAGGTTTACCAAGCATCGACACTTGCTCGTAGTATCCAAACCTGGACAACTGAACTGATTTTTTACAAATAAATCTTATTCGGATTTAAAAAATTTAATAACTTATTTTTAAAATCGGCGTGTTTTAACCAGTTGACATCACCCTTTAATTACTCTACTCAGTATATTCTTCTGTTTCACTTCTTTTCTTTTCCAAAACTTAGGCACAACATGTTAAAGTGAATCTTTTAAGAATGTGAATGTGTCCGCTGAGGGTTTCATTTCTCATTTCGTTCTCACAATCCCATTGAATTCGTTTGATTTAAAGCTTTCACTGTAATTTCAAGTTTGTAATGTGCGAGTGTATGTGTGTTGTATGTTTAAGTGGCATCTTTATGGTAAATTTTTCTTGTTTTATGTTTTACAGTTTTGCCTTTTGCTTTCCCACCGAAAAGCAATAAATACATTGAAACGTATTCAAACATTGAATACAACAAAAAAACACTTCTTAAGCTTTAAATTAATTCATGTTTTATTTCGGTTTTGTTCCGTTCAAACACTTTCTTCGCTTTACTAGCGAATGAGTGTGTGTTTGTGTCTGAGTGTGTGTTTTAATATTTTTCCTTTTAACCAAAACTTAATGACTTTTTAAATAATTTATTTTTTGTTTCTTAACAGATATATTTATAATTATATAATTTAAACAAAAATAACTTACAAACTTGTCTTCTTGAGTCAGTCTTCTTTAACGATGAATAGATGACAAACGTAAAAAAATGCTTTTACTTTTCATGAGATTTAAATAATAATTTTATATTTTTTTAGCCGCCTGTTTAGTAATTCTTTTTTAAATATCGTCATAATTTCTCCACTAGAATTTAACTTTCTTCTTATTGAGTCAGTAAAATTACATTTAAAGTGACTTTTTATTGTAAAATACATTTTAAAAGGATTTTATTTTCCAATAAATACTTTAAGTTTATGATTTTAAAAGACATTCAATTTTTTTGAGCAATCTGTAAATCATGAATCAGTTCAGCCAGTCTTAAAAACTTTGGAGTCTTAAGATATTTTTCCTTAAATGACCTTTCACAAACAGTTTTGTATTGTTCTTAGTTTTTGCTTTTAGAAATAAACTACATTTTTGATGTGAAGTTTTATAAAAATCGAGACGACACGTTAAGTTTGAAAACTCCAATAAACCAAACGTTTATATAACGATATCGAAACGACATCACGAAGGTGGTACAATATATCAAAAGTGTGGTAATATATCTGAAATATAAATATCTCATTTTCCCTTCGCCCAAATCCCTGCCTGTACAAGTGTAACGTAAATGTAACTATTCCTTATGTACAAAAATAAAATTCAACTTTATTAGTTATTAAAAGGTTAATCGACACACAACAGTGTCTTGGTAAATTTGATATAAAAACTTTCTTAATGAATCATACTGACGTGCTGGTCTAATGTGACAGTCCTTTGTTATCGAAAAGTGTCCTCATAGCTGAACAAACCCAACAATTTTTTGACGCCGTCAATCGATGTTATTACATATAGATAACAGTCACTTCAACCGAACACTGTAGGAGTTGTCGCTTTTTAGTGTTAAGATTAGCAAGTTCTGCCGTAATATTTCGAATTAGGTCTTAATGTCTTGGAAATCAGATGATGCTCAAATTTGTTTAACAGTAGGGTTAGATCTTTTATAAAGCGATTATTATTACACTCAGACGGTTTGCATTATTAATAGCTTTTAGTCACTAACATCATATCGAGAAAGCGACATTCAAGCAGTACATGGAAGTGTTGTTTATTTCTTCAGCAGATATTTTAGTATTCCAAATCAGTTGAAGATATTCTAATTTATTTTAGAACCACAAGTAAGCTGACTTTCCATTTTCGCGACTGCGACTGGGATGACTTTGGGGTAATTCCAATACTTTTTATTTGAGAATGGCTTCAAAGTCCCCTGATAAATGAACACTTCATTGTTTAGTATGACGATATCATGTTCACTAAAAACTCCATCATATCCAGCAAAGCCTTTCTATAGTAGTGAAGACCGACTATCGCCTTTTTTACTTAATGGTCCGATAGTCATATATCTTACACTTTGCTGTTAAAAGAAGTGAACAGATTGTCTATAGTTTATGATAGATTGGAAAAACTGTTTCTTTTATTAAATGCAATAAAGAAATTTAAAGGTGGTGGTACTAAAATAGTAAAACATTTATTAAGAGTTTCACAAAAATGTTGAATATGTATAAAAAGGGTTTATAATTTTTTTTTTAATTCAAACAAGGATGAAGATAATCAAAAATTATGTTACATTTATAGGTAAGTGCTTTCTCTGTGCAAGGTTTTGCAGTCGTAGTTGATGCAGTTAGTTAAAAGATAAGACGACAGTTGAAAACCCCACTACTAAGTTTTGTAATGGTTGGTCAATAGTAAAATACAGTTCCAGTAGAACGATCGCCTCTGAAAATCACTTAGCAGATTATTTCCGGTTAAAAAACAATTACGACTTGGCTGACTGTCGGGTATAAAATACGACCTGCTTTGGAAATCATTTACCGATTAAATTCTCTGCACAAGTAATTCATAATTAAATCAAAGCCACCTTTTTGTTACTGTTGGTAAGTTGGACGAGTTAGTCCACGCGCATTGCCATGTGAAAACTGTTTTGTGAGTAAAATTGGTACGTAATTGCGTTTACATTCTTTCAATAAAATGTTTAACTGTTAAAGTGTACTTATCACACCCTTTTTATATGAGATTTTATACAGACAATACCTTTCAGCAATAGTAACTTAACGAAATTTTAGGGTCTTATTTATTTATTGAAACGCAAAGCAACGCCAGAATTTATATGGAAATCAAAAATAGTTTTCAAAAATTCTTAAACATTTTTATTATTTTTCATACAAATGTATCAACTCCATAGAAAATGAAGCGTCGATTTCCTTCTCAAAAGCCTAAAATTTTGTATAAAAAAGAATAGACAAGTTTGAATATTTTTGAAATTTGTTTTTGTTTTCCATATAAATTCTAATGTTGTCTTAAGATTCTTTCAATTACAAAATTTATTAAATACCAATCAGTAACGTAAGATCTTGCAGAGTAATCCAGACAAGTTATGGAACAGTAACGGATCAACGAATTTACACTTGGAAGCTCTTCCAAAAGGAGTAAATCTTCTGTTATGTTGGGCTACATCAACTTTGATATTTATATCAAAAAGAGATTGCATCCATTTGTGGTTTTTTGACTAATTTTTGCATAATGCCGTCAACCTGTGGATGCTTCATGACAATAAATTAAATGTTTTGTCGTTAAGTGCCAACTCTACAAAACTGCTGGAAATTGTAGCGCATTGAATGACATTGGATCGGAGTTAGAAGAAAATTCAAGAAAGACGCGCTGACCTATTTTCACGAAATACAGGTCTGTAGTATTTTTTTTTTTTACTTTTACTCTAATGTAAAATGTTTCAATGTTAAACTAACGAGTTACGCTTTATGAAAGAATACCGAATGTAACTTAAGAATGCATTTTAAAGATGGGATGTGGTCTGTTCAGAGGTGTAAGTTCCTCAATATATAAAACAATTTCAATATTGAAAAGTAATTAAGAACGATTGATAAAAACTTCAAATACTTCAAATAACGCAAACCTTTGCCAAAATATATTGTGGTATGGCAATAGTTCACAAAGCTGCAGTAGGCATGCTCAATGGAAAGACTTAAGTTACAAACACGATATATATACTAAAAGACTTAAGTAGCAAACCTAAATATTTTATCCATTTCAATTAATTTTGTTATTGTTTTTTTAACAGAAATTGTTTAACAGAAAATGTTTGGCAAAGATTAAAATTGGTGTAATTTCAATAATAATAAAGAAAATTTTAAATTTTTAAAGTATAAATAATTTTATTTTAATATTTTTCTACACAACTTCATGTTTCAGTGCTTTGTTTAAACTTTGAACTTTTAAGAATTTCATTAATCATAAAAACGGTTTCCGTTTCTTATCTCTTCCGATTGCATTTAAAATAGAACGCTTTATAAACAACTCGTTCTAACCCTATAAATACCTCCCGTTTAAACCAGCATAATATCAATATATGTAAATATATTTTTTGTTGCTGCTTGTTGATTGCTATAGTTTTTAGTTTAAAAGAGATTGCAGGCACAAAAATAATGAAAAATCTACCTTATAAAAGCAAAAAAAAAAAAAATAAGGCTTCTAAGTTTGTTTTTTGTTGTTAGTACTTTTCATGACATTTCTTTCTAATCTTCATGCATTTCTTTTTACATATTTAGTCATTTAGCCAGCCCATTCAGTCAATCTTTCACTCCATAACAACAATAAATTTTGTTAGTAAATTTTTTATCTTGATTTTTTTTCTTATTTTTATTTTCTTGTCTTAAACTTTCTATTGTAAATAAGAAGTTCGTTTGTATTTTTTTATGAAGAAAAATAGTAAAAATTTTCTTAAACATCAACATCGCCCAGTATATATTGTGATTAGAAAAAGAAGAAAACTTGGAGTAAAAGATAAAATGAACTTTGAGTGTGTGGTTGTGGCGTTTGTGTCTATTGGTGAAGTGGCAGAGTCTAGTACGAATAGGTACAGAGCATTTTTGGCTTTTTTCTGATTATTACGGAGAGTGCTGAAACACTGATTACTCGTAGCACAGTTTTCTTTGGGGTGGGGCGAATACGGTTCGTATTTATTTTTTGCTTAGTAATATTTTGAAATAGAGAATAAGCGACCTAAGTTTTTGGTTTTCCCCTCTGAGTTCTTAGGGAATTGCCGCTTTTATAGTCATAAGTGTAAAATCTGTTAATCATATTTTTTTCTCTATCTGTTAAGCCAAGGTTTGTTGATTTTGTAGTTTTTCTACAAACTATAAAATATTTTCTGCTTTCTTCATTGTCTTTGTGTGAATTTCATTCCATTTCATCTCTTTCGATTCACAACACCAACTTTGAAAAACTGTTTTCATGCTGCTTGGATAAGAAAAGAAAGAAAATTTTTCTTTTTAGTCAATACAATTCCAACTTGAATTTACAGTGGTGTGGTAGAAGAAGCAGACATTTTGTGGCTTCAACTAAAGTTGATAGTGGAGTTCTATGTTTTTTTTACATTTTAAACTCTGGCTTAATGACGTTGATGTTGATTATGATGATCAGCAAGAGCATAGTTGGCTTCGAGCAAGTCTTTCCGTTCACGCTACCAGCAGCTTTGTGTGATATAGTGGCTGTTGTTTGTAGACTGTAATATTTTTTGTAAAGTGACGCCGTTGTTTAAAACTACAGGGTGAAAGTTTTTCTTCTCCTTTATTTCCAACTTTTTTCTCATTTATTTTAACTTTATATACGCGATCAGCATTTTTCTTAATACGTATTCCTTGGTGTTGTGGTAATACCGTCGTATAATATTTTACTCATCTTTTAACTGCTTTTACTGTTGTTGTTGTTAAAATTGTATAAGAATTTGAACAAAGTTGACTAAAATTTTAAAGATGGCAATAAGAGGCCGTCGAGATGCATTCTTAAGGGGTGTAGAAACTAAAGATTTCATCGTAGAAATAAAAATGCGTCAAGAAAATTATGAAAATGGGTCTAAGTAAAATAATTCTAAACAAAATTATAAATTAAAAAGTACTTTTTTATGGTGCCTTCTAAAAAAGGTATTTGAGGAATATTTTTTAAAGCAATCTGACGATAGTCAAACTTATAAAGAGACAATTTTTAAAAAGCGACTAGCAATATGAGAAGGACACATAGTAAACCTAATATTTAACAAAATTAAAGTGAAACATTCTTTCCAGGGCTTTCTGAAATTAAAACTAAGCAGCATTTTTACCACTCAACTAACAGGTTGAAATATTTTCAAGATTATTCAAAGAAAGAGGCATCGCCAAGTAGCATTTTTAGGCCTCAGTCGTAATATAGTTTGCTAATACTATGTTTTGACATGTACCTGTACTGGGGCAATTAAATTTTAAAAATTAATTATGAACTTAGATGTTCACACACATATGCAATTTAGCTTACGAAGTTTTGGTGCAAAATTGTTAAAAATGCGGAGAATATTAGCTTAACAAGAATTTTGTTTTTAGAGAAATAAACTATTTTTAAAAGAAATCATATTTGTTAAAAATTTGATTAAATTTATTAATTATCAATTTTATTTGGCATTTCTTTTTACACTTTTCTATTTTATAATTTTGTGAAATTCCAGTTTTTTCTTCTTTCTGAACTGACATCACCAAAGTTGACTTTATTCTAGTTTATGATGCTCAATTGCTCAATTTATTAATTGAGTTTTTTGTACGTTAAATTGAGCTTAATTTAGACCTTTATTGTGTAAACTTCCTAATTCCGCAATTAAGGTATATTTTTCAATAAAGTACCTTTAATAGAGAATATTAACAATAAATTACATTTTAATAAAAATTTGATTAAGTTTAAAAATATTATTTTCTTAAGGGAATTTTTAAACAAGTACTTTTTAAAAAGGTACCTTTTTGTAAAGTTTCTTGTTAAATATATAAGTAAAAGATGAGCTTTAAAACAGGTGCGTTTTAATGAGACCATTTTTTAAAAAGATACTGTCTTGAAAAGGTACTTTTTAACAGATGGTTTTTTTAAAGGTGAATTTTTAAACGATTACATTGTGAAAAGGTAATATTTCGTATAGGTACTTTTTCAATAGATGAGTTTTAGAAAAGTGAATCTTTGCACGATCCTTTCTTAAAAGGTACTACTTATTTGAATAGATGAGTTTTTAAAAGCTTCATTTTTGAACGGGTATTTTTTGAAAATGTACTTTTTTGAAAAGGCAATTTTTGTAAAAGATTTTTATAGGCTGACTTTGTTACAGTTGTATTTTTAGAGGGTGATTTGATAAAGATACCTTTTTTTAGGTTTCTTTTTAAATGGAATTTAAGTAGGGACGGTTTTATATATCACATTATATCGAGGTACTTTTTTAAAGGTTTCTTAAATATTTTCGTATATAATTGTGTGAAATTTAAATTTTTTATTAGCGCAGCTTTATTATATATTCACTTCGTTGTGAAAATAAAATCAAAAGTTGGACATAGATTTTAATTGGCTGATTTTGTTTGGAACATACTAGCCTTTATGATTATATAAAAAGAGGAAATTATTCTTGTTTTTTTTTATAAATTTAAAAAAATTGTATCATTTCTTTTATGGCACAAGTTCTACAATATCTTTAAAGAAGAGATTAACAACTAATGTGTGCACAACTTCAAGATAATTTTGCTGCATACGTCAAACTGTTCTCCAGTTCTGTTAGTATTTATCGTGCAGTATAAGTCGAAAACTAGAACCAATAAAGAAAAAACATATTCGAATTCCGCAACATAAATTACGTACGAAACAACTTTCAGTTGCTGCTGTCCTAAACCTTGTATAAATATTTTTTTTCATACATTTATGTGAAATGTTCGCAAAATCAGACAAAATTAAGAAATTCTTAAGCAAGAATGCCACACATTAAGCGACCCACTGACTTAGGATTTCTTAAAACTTTGGAGAAAAATTTAACATTTTTCTATTTCATCAAGAATTCATTCCCTACCTGTAAGTACTTCACAGAAAATGGTAATTCTTTTCTTTTTTTTACAAAATTAAAAAAAAAATCATTCCATTTCATTTCATTTGAACACCCAAACATACAAATTTATTCTTTATCTTTGTGTCTTCTTTTACCTGCTCTTGTTTTCTTTTTGTTTGTTTGTTAAAAAGTGAAAATGTTTTAGTTGGTTTCTTCTTGTTTGTTATACGTTGTTGTTATTAATCATCATTAACATTATGACGATTATGATAATCATCATTATCGTTAAGTGACCACATTATCGTGGTCGAGCATCTCGATCTCTCGGCATGACTTGCTTTAACCAGCCGCAGATTGTGTTTGTGTTTTTCTTCTTGCTGTTTATTTAAGTTTTTACTCAGCAGCAAAATAAAAGTGAACAAGTTCAAGCTTGTGTCTTGAGTCTTTTGTTTTTTAAATCAAACCTACGGGAGTAAATTTATATTTGTTTCGTTTTTAAAATTAATATTAATTCTTGTTATAAATTCGTCCATTTACAAAAGTCTTTAAAATGTTATAACATTTTCTTGTATTTTGGTTAAACAACAGCAAAGTTAAATACATTTACATATTAATTTCAATTAGTTCTAAAAGCTGAGGCGATCCCATATTATTTTATTCATTCTATTTGGGTAATATAAAGAGGTTTTTCACGGAGAGTTAACCACGAACAAACAAAAATCGATGTATGTGGATTTTTCTTTTCCCAATTAGAAAAAATCCATTTGCTGTATTTATTTAATTCTCTATTTGTGGAAAATATATTTCATTTAACGGTGTTACGTGTTATGAATTTTAAAAATAATTAAAGATTGACTTTCCTAAATTAAACATTATACAAAATTATGGCAAAATTGAGCCTTCTTACTATATTTACAGATTTATTTTACCGAAGATATAGGATTGCTCTACGTTTTTATGTTTATTCCTATATTTATTACAATTACAAATTATTAATTTTATTTTCATTACCAAGGTATAGTAAGGAAGACTTTCACCTGTTGTAAGGAAGCAGACATTAAGCTATGGTGGCATTCTCTGCTGACCGACCGAGCACCTTTTTATTTTCGGAAATATGTTACTTTCCCGAATTTGTTCAAAATTTATTACAGTACTGCTCATGAGGTTTCAAAATTTTACTGAAATCCGGATTCAGAAGTTACTGGTTTTGTGGTCTGCGTATCTGACTAGAAATGCATCCTTGGGTATTTCTAGTGTTCCAGAGATCAAATCCTATCAGAGAAGTCCAAAAGAGTCCCTGTGGTGACCTGCGTGCTTCTCGTGCCCCCATTTGTGTTGTAAATGAATACTTTGTCTTTCAGATAATGTCTGATATGCCTTATGAGGTACTCTTGAAAACATGTAGAACGTCTACCCACCTGAAACTATTAAACGGGGCCTTTGCGGCCAAAATGTAAGGTCGCTCTTCTGTAAAGGTTTTACAACAATATCGACTACAACTTTTAACTCATTTCGCGTGATACTGATAATGTTTTTTTAAATATTTAGACAAAGTTTTAAAAGTACGGCTTGCTAATAAAATGTACAATGGGAGCCATTTATATGCAGGAAAATTTCTAAAGCCTTTCGGGCTGGGATAAAAAAATAAACTTAAGAACTCAACTCATGTCACTTCGAAACATGTTAATGACTTAAGTTGCCTGCATACAGCTCTGAATTCCATAAATGTATTTGTTAGAAAAAAATTGACTGCATGGAAGGGATTGATGTCGGCAGTCTGTGGCGTCTATCAAATCTTTTGGTGATTATTCAATCAGGCTTGAACAGCACGTCTAAATAAAAAACTATATTATTAAAATGAGTGTTCACAGAGTAAACGTTGCGTGCACTGTATGGCATATGCATTAACAATCACACAACACCCGTACGTCAATGAACTCATTACCGATGTCCTTGAAAGTGTGTAGGAAAATCCGAGGCAGTCGATTCGTGTTCTGCTGTTCCGTAAGAACTCGGAATTTCAGAGAATTTAAATTTGCTAATTTTGTGTCTTGACTTGGGCCTGCGGCCTTAAAAGAGTCAAGTCAGCGACAAGGGTGTTTGTTTGCTGAATAAGCTTGGAAGCATTTGAAATAGATTAACCGCAAAATCATCTTTAGCCGCTTCACCCGGAAGCAGTGCATCCATGAAAAGTTATATTTAAGAGTAGATACGGCAATCACAATGTAAACATTCGGGGATGCTCCATAGTTTAGGAGTTCAGTGTATAAGTCTGCAGAGATCTATCGGTATGAAGGGAAGCATATTAATATTTCGCCATGTGGATATCTACTTTTAACGAAGCAGGGTTATGTAGTAATGCCAAACCCATTTCCTTTACTAAACCCATTTCCTTTTTTATTCGAATGTTCTTCTGGAGTTCTGATGCCTGATGTGAATAATATACATTTGCTTTATTATTTTTCGCATGTTCGGTGCCTGTCTCGATTCATCTGCAATTCAGTCCAAATACCATTGGCTAGAACTCTTCTTAGAACTTCAGTATGAAGTCCGCTTATAAGGAATATTTTCTTTCTTTTACATCAACTTCTTTTTAATTTATTTTCCGTCCACCTCATAAAAAGTTTAAGACTTGCTTTTAAGCTTTAAACAAACAGGCAGACATTCCGAGTGATAAGTTGGATGCTTTTATCCTCTTATCATCTTTATCTCTTCTAAAAGACCAAAATCCATTTTTGTTGAACAATAATGGAATTTATAATATTTTTATAACCTCCTTAAATTAAAAAAGAAATTTTATAAATAAAAAAACATTTAGAAATATTTACGAAGAAATTAAGAATATTTATGCTTTCTTTTATATCTATGTATGTGTACATGTCTGAGTGTATGAAAATAATCTCAATTTCCAAAAAGAAGCAATAAGTAAAAAAGGGCACAAAATCTGACATTAAGCCAAATTAAATATTTATTCACAATCCTCCGTTACACTTCTGCGAGTACAACTTCTAACAATAGCGTGGAGGTAAATTCAAAGCAAAATGTTAAAAAGTTTAAAAGTCTAAAAGTCTAAAAACTAAAAACAATTTTTTTTAAAGACTTTTCCAACACATGACCCATTTTCGTATTTAACCAACAGAAAAATACTCACACATACTCGTATATGGAACAAAAAAAAATTAAAGAACTTTCAAAATCTGCCCAAAAATACGGTTTAGCTGACGAAAAAATAAATGAAGCAAAGTCTAAAAAAATAAATTTTTCGTTTACACAGAATGTTAAATGGGATTTTTTTGTTCAATAAAAAAAGGCAGACAAAAGAGGCCTACAATCGAAAGTTTTCTTTCTGTTTTATTTGTTTTGCTGTTGCCTTCGTTGGGAATGAGTATGAAAGTCTTGCAGCGTCTTGTGGCTTTTGCAGCGGATATTTACATTTGTAAAGATTTGGTATTGAACAGAGTTTTTTGTTATACGAGTAGCTTTACAGCTGCGAATCGTGGGATTCAATTTGAGAATTTTAAATAGAACATGACCTAAATTTTTTTCTATTTAACACATTTGACGTATTTCACAATAATAAATTAGAATAACATTTTTGGGAGAGTTTAATAAAATTGCGAGAAGTTCTTGCATTGAAATGAAACCAACACATAGGAACAAGAGCTAAATATGTGGTGTAGAAGAGTTATCGAGCTTAATGGGTAGGTGATTTGATCGATATTAATCTACGCTTCCGCAGTATGATGGACTTGATTGGACAAATTCACGATAAAAACTTTATAAAAGTTAATTCAGCTCCATCCCAACAAGGGCAAGACATCCAAATATGAACGAATCGCTTACAAACGAGTGGTAAATTGATCAATCAGAAGCAAAAACGACATCATTAACAGATAAACCATGGCCTGTTATACTAAAACACCGGGAGTATCCAATCTTAAGTAACTGGTAACTTTACTTAGCCGAAGAGGGAAAATGGTCTGCTTTGAATTACAACCAGAGACCGAAATTTTTTTCTGACTTCCTGACCATAACACAGTCCTTTCGGCGGAGTGTTTAAAGTGGCTTAGTGCAAACATAAGGCCAACAGATGTTAGCATCTTCAGCGATATCCAACTAACTAACCAGGCAGTAGAGCCGGAGCGAAAGCAACTAAAGATTATTTGACTCATAGTACACTGTGCACTAGAGCGTGTCGACCGCCATATAAAAATATTGAACCAGTCATGTAAAATATCCAACAATAGTGAACAGAGGTTAACATATAAGAAGTTTGATTTATGCAGTCGTAATAGAAGCTACTTTTCGTTTAAAAAAATTACTTATTAAGAGTGTTTTATAAAACACAGAAGGGACGGCATTTTCCAGCAAAACATAGTCGTATCTAAAATTTCAGAACGTCAGCTGGCAGACACAAAGGTATGGCTTGCCGTAACTGAGTGCAATATCAGAAGTTCTGGTTTATACCTCCTCGTTGTGGCGGCCAATAACAGGTTCCAGTCTCCGCTAGGAGTCTGCCTAAATAAGTCGAGAGGGGAGAAGTTAATCTTTAAAGGTACTTCTAATGCGATGAATACTTGAAAGAGGTGGAGCGCTTAATCTCTCTAAGAACTGTGGGGTTTATTGGCCTGTGGAGGAATTCTGAAGAGATCGAGAAGAAAACTCCGTAAGGGCTGTACGGGTCAGTCACCGAATATACTACTGAGTATGAGCCTGAGACGTACATTGTGTGTGAATGTCCAGCACTGACATACACTTGTTAAATGTTAATGCCATGGTGAACCTGAGTCCTTATACAAATGCTAGCAATTACAGGTGAATCCGTGGTTAGCTGGATATACTCGAAATCACTACAGTCGAGAGTAAAGGCTGATGGTAACACGAGACTTACAAATCGGTTGCCTGAAATAAATTTGAGGAAAGAAGGGGATCGAAAAGGGACACATAAAGCAGTGTGCTTCTAAATCCCCCCTACATTAATAATAATACATTTCTAATAATAATACTGTGGCAAATCATCATGAACTGACTGATAATCAGTTGAAAATTCGTGTAACGACTTTGTGATAATTATGGCGCAAATAATCGTCCATCTGAGCAAGCGATACGTCGCACTGTGGATGAATTTTATACCACATATTCACGTCGAAGGAATGTGAATACTGTAACCGAAATTGTCGAAGAAGATCCAAATTTATCGATTCGTCATGGGTCGCAGGAACCGCGGCTTTGTCCGTCCAATACGTGGACAATTTTGGCAAAGAACTTGCCATGAGACCATGATATGCGCCGTTCCTTCGCCATTTGGGCTCCAGAGCAGTGGGACACTGATCCGGTGTTTTATTGCAAAATTCTATTTAGAGATGAGGCGATGAGCCCGTAAGGGCGAATAGGCTTGTGAATAAACAAAATTGCCGCAGTAAAGCCAATTTAAAAAAATTAAAGCGGAGCTCCCGTTATGTTAATTGAAGATCGTTTGAAATTCGGGTGAAATGCGGTGTCGACATAATTATGGTACATGCCATACGATGACAGCAACCATCGACTTATTGTAATCCAAATTTAGCGATAATGGACCTGTCGACTGGTCTTCAAGGTCATCTAAAATGCGCGTGGTCAAGAACAGCTGCGATGGCCATATGCCCGAAATCATTTTCAAACGTTAATGCCATGTATTGATCTTTTCAATAAAAAAAATTTGTTTAATTAAAATTTAATTTTGTGTATTATTTTTTACAATTCAAAGTTATATCAGGCTTAGACGACACCCTTCATAAAAGCTTTGGTTATGAAAAATATTTTAATTTTGTCGCTGCAAATATTGGAATAATTAATTGTCAACTATCGATGTCATTTTTCGATGGAACTTATTTAGTTTTAACGATTTGAACGTATTTTTCTACTACTCTTCCATATATTTTATATTTTTGATAAAACTACCCCTCTTCTTTTAGCCCCTATACCATTTGATAGTTCTTTTTAGGTTTTTTTTGATTTTAAGTTTTGAGTTTGCCAAAGATTTTTCGGCTTAATAAAATTTTAGGTTTTTAGAAAACATTCCGATTAGGAATGTGGGCTGTGGTAACCCTGGACATTCCTAACAATGTTTTTGTAAATTATTAAGCCTATGTGGAAGGGTGAAATTTTTCGTTATTCCATTTGAGAGTAGACGATTTTTTTAGTTGATAATTAGCGAAACATAGGAAAGTCAAAATGTTATAAGTTTGTACACAGAATTGTTAATCAGTCTACGACGGCAACAATTAGAATTCATACAAAGACTTTGGTTAAAAAAATACTTAATCAACAAATTTCATTTTGTCATAAAAAATCCACAAAATCACAAAGTAAAAGAAATTCGAAAGTGTTTAAGTTAATTGTCCAAAAGAAACACTAATTGTGCCTGTTCATTCTTGCTCGAATATTACAGACCTATAAACTTAAGAAATAAAAAGAAGTAACCCAAAATAAAAATATCAAAAAACTAAAAGATGTTAATTTAAGCTCTATACGCGGACTATATGAAAAGTTGTTTATTTTTTGTACCAAAGGCTAAAACAAATTACCCATAGTTCAGGCAATCGTTGAGTTAGTTCGTTGAAGTATTGCCAACCAAAGAAACAAAGATTTGAACAGCTGGTATGAAAATTGAGTTCAAGAAACAACAGCAGAACAACCGGGTTTCATTGTTAAATTCAATTAAAAATCAATAAAAAGTTGGCAGCGAAGTAATGTAATGAAAGCAACTGCAAAATACAGGGGATGTTAAATATAGTGAACGTCCAATGATAAGATGATCCAATAATGCCTGAAAGCTTGTGAGTCCCGGAGAGAAATTGTAAATTTCAAGAAGTTCTCGACCGCAGTTACTGACTAATTGTCAACATATTCATGGTTACAAATTCCAGTTTCCCAGTACAGGTGGTTCATTGTAAGGGTTCTTGGTAGTCAAGAACTGAACGCTTCTTCTTCGAACAAAGTCATCCTTAGCGATATGACTGATTTTTACCCCGATGGTTTCGTTAAAATTTAGAACTGGCGCATATCTCAGTTGGGTGCAGATCTTAAGCTGAGAGCAGTGAAATACTGACTGTCCTAGTGCTCGATAACGCTATAACTAACTAAATTGCAGAGGCCTTAAATCGCACAAACGAACGGGCCAGTGAACAGGGCTACTTCTGGAAATAAAGTTGTCACCAAATTGATTTTGCACTAAATCGTTTGTTAAGCGCGATATATGGCATGTTGCCTCATCTTGTTGGAACCAAATGTCGTTGACGTTTAGAGATTAATTTTTGAAAACAAAAACTCAATAGCGCCCGCTATTTATCGTAACGGCAGCTCTTTGCTCATTTCGAAAGAAATAACAACCGGCATCATCATGTAAACCGCAACAAACAGTAAATTTTAATGGAGAGAGATTGTATTCATTTTAAATACGCCCATTTTGCTTATTCACGTAACCATTTAACCAGAAATGAGCTTCATCATTAAACACACTTCTTTGATAAAAATGCTCATCTGCGGCCCGTGTTAATCAAGCCCAATCAGCAAAAATACGATGCAAGCGATGGTCGTGTGGCTTTAATTCTTTCACGAGCTCTATTTTGTAGTCATCTGAGCTAAGTTCTCTTCGTAAAATTTTCCACGTAGTCGAAGGACAAAGGCCACCAAGTTGAGAACGACGACAAATCAAAATTTCGGGGTCTTCTTCATTAATTCGCGTTACAGCAGAAATATTATCTTCGGAACGCACATTTGTTTGCCTTATTGATGGTTTTAAATCGAGAAGAATAAAATTAGTGCGAAAACGATCAACAAGTGCACGAATTGCTTGCTCACTAGGCCGATAATATTGCCGGTGAAATGGACCAAGTGCTCTACGAACTTCGAGAAGAGATTTTTTTCAAAGTAAATTTGGGGAAATGCCAACACAATTTGACAGTCTCAGCTGTTAAGCCATAGTTATCGATATCGATAGTTCTCATGCAGCTTAAAAAAACACCCGATACATATATAGTTCTTCTAAACTGTTGAAATGTTTGTTGGTCAAAAACAGCAGGATATTCAAAATAAAAACTTCGGTATTTCGTGTGTAACACGAAAAATTTATTCTAAAATTAATTTACTTTGCGAACATCACCCGCTAATAATATTCCCCAAAATACTTGCAGCCATCCCCACATCTTTGAAATACGACTTGACTCACGTAAGCCGCGAAAGTCAATATCTATTCCAACAACAACAAGAAAATAAAAAAAATAATAAACAATAATAAAATTTTAAAATACAACAAAAAAATCGAAACATGAAACATTCTGATTTTACACATGTACACACACATACATACATTTATACGCGTACACACGTACTCTCGAACCAGCAACAAAAAGTAGGTCATACTTGCTGCCTTCTTGTTACTCAGTCGACAGCAACCGACAACAACTGGTTTCTAAAGTAATAAATAAACAATCATAAACACATGCAGACAGACAGACACACACCTAAACAAAACCACTTCGGAATACTTAAGCATCCGCGTCCACTTGCACTTTCTTTTTACCACAATTCTTACGTAGAGAGCTCGCTCCCATAAAAAAAAAATACAGAAAATAAATTAAACCAGCCAGTCAGCTCCAACAGCAAAACAAGAATAACAACTACGTACATCGATTGAGCCAAACATACAGCACAGTAGGCATGGAAAATTGTGTGCTATTGAAATATTTTTCACTGCTTTTTCAAGAGCAAAATATTTACATATTTACATCTTCCCAAGTACCTTGAAAAAGCTAACATAATGAGGCGGGCAGCTTTTAACACATATAAGTCGATTGTGGATAGAAACCAAACTTCAATAACCTTGCCAGTGGGCGAAAATATATTACAGATGGCAACTGATGCCTGTTAATTTTAGTGCTATAATCGGCAACCCACAATTTTTGGTTGCTGTGAATTTTTTACCCGCAAAAATGGCGGGAAACATTGATAAGTATATATTTATATATTAATGTAGGGGGATATCGAAGCAGACCCTTCTCGGTGCTAACACCAGTCTTTACTCTTGACTGTGATTTCAGACTATCGACTGTTAATTGTCGACATCTCCCTGATCACAAAGTCGCTTTTAATTGCTAGCCTTTGTCTAAAGCTTAGGTTCCCCATGGCATTGAAATTTTACGAGTGGCTGCCCGTGGGTCATAAGTTCTATGATAGCCAGTGCTGGACATTCACACATAATGTACGTTACAGTCTCTGTCTATTCCTCAGGAGTATCTTTGGAGACAGACCCATCCACCCATTGACAGGTTTTCTTTTACATCCCTTCAAAATTCCTCCATTGGCCAATAGACACTGGAGCTTCTGCCGAGATTAACATCTCCACCTCTTGCGAGGCTTCGTTGTCCATCCTTATCGGAATCACACAGTCCAACGCCTTGGGAGTACCCGGGGCATACTTGGAGAAAAAGACGTCGCCTCACACAGAACTCCATATGGAAATTATATATTTTTAAATATATAATTTGAAACGACTTTTGATAACTATTTTCAGGCAAAACTTTTGAAATTGTGTTAACTTTTAAGAGGAGTTAAGGGGAGTTACTGCTGTTACCCGAATACTTTTTCGAAACTAATTATTTATATTTTCCACAAATTAAATCCCTGCATATTTCGAAAAATGTACTATATTTCTTTTCCAAATTCACTTTTATCAAAGTTTAATAGTATGTTCACATTAATTTTTGGGCTGCTTATATGTCGTTTTAGTTGCGGATTCGACCAAATAAATTTATCGATATCTTTTTAACAACTGGCGACCGTTGCCAGTAGTATTCAAGGCCATCTCTTGATGTCTCTGGACGTTTGCTAGATGACAAAAGTTGGGTTGCTATATTCATAATCGACGTATTTTTATTGCAATTTTCAACCTCCTGTACCTTTTAATAAAAAAAAAATTACTTCAAGGAAATCAGTTTGAAACCATAAAAGGATATTCGCAAAAGGTGGCCAATGCGACTCAATATCGGCCGATGAAAATTGTGTGAAGCATTCGAATGTCTTCATCGGCTGTAGTGTAGTTTACTTTAAATGGGATAATAATCCTAAATAATAATTGAACCTTTTTAGCTTCATCGACGAATTTATTGTACGTACTACTTGAACAGAAGATGCCCATGCCTATGCCTGCATCACATACAAAACACAAGCTATTAATTATTATTGCTACTCTAGCACACGAATCCAAATAATACTTGTACCCATCGTTAGTGACGATCGACCACGAAGGCAATAACAGAAGGAAAGTAAACAGCGTCATCGTTCTTGTTGAGTGCTGGACAGGGATGGAAAATTCACTATACTGGTTCTTTCAGCAATCGATGATAACTTTGCGGAACTCTCTTCCTTCCTTGGATTATAAAATCCAAGCGTTTTGTATATATTTTCCAATACCGGCCCTTATGTTATGCCTTCTTAGTCATCTGTATTTAGAATCTCATTTGTCAAATTAAATTCCGATTTTCAAACAATATTTTCGCATCGCCGTATAAGTAGTGCCTCGTGCAAGTTTATTGGGAATTCACTACAATCTTCATCTCCCAAAACTTTATCAGATCGAAAGTAATCAATAAAAATTATCATAGCTATCATTTGACAATATTTTATTAAGAAACTGTGCAGTTTTCTCTATAAAATTAACTTGTTTATTTCTATAGTGTGGCAAAAACAACGGCGAATGGCCAAGTGTAATAAATAGGTAGTGCTATCTAGATATTCTGGGAGATCACGAATATGTTTTCTAACACCTTAGCAACGAAATTTTACTTTTTTGCTACCAGTCATAATTTTTTCGTGTTATCATATTTTACCGATATACATACTTTCGCCGGGGAGAAGAGAAGGTAATGACAAAATAGTCGATATTCAGACATAAAGGCTCAAATAAACTTATGCCAAAAAATTTACGTAGTACTCTGATACAAAATTACGAGTCCGCTATCAAAAGCTACTTAAGAAACTTGGAGACAACAAAAAATATAGATTGTACCCTGTTGAAAGCTGTCTACGAGTCCCACTGAGACTTGAAATCGCACTTTGGCTAAAAATTCAAGCGAAAGACATGACATACATAGTTGCACCATTAAAATTATCAGTGACAATGTGAATGATCATATGAAACTTCAGCTATCGTTACTTAGATCAACTTATAAAAATCTGGATATAAGAAAATCGCCCGGACCTGATTGTATTAGAGGATCAATGATAAGAAGAAACTTACCTAATTATACTATTCATTTTTAATGGTAAGTTGCTTTTTTGAAATCCTCTTGAAGGGGGTCTGAAATTGTGATGACTTAAGTCGGATTAAACTTTACAGGCCTTCTAGCCTGCTCTCAATTTTATCAAAGTTGTTTCAAAAACTGTTCGTTTCATGTTTACAACTTCAAATAACTGAGCAAAACCTTTTCCCGGACCATCAATTTGGTTTTCGTGCAAGGCTTAGTACTGCTGAACAGATCCACAGAATTGTTACCGTGATCGGGGTATGAAAATAAAGAATTTCTTATTTTAGTTCAGTTTTATTTATAAACATTTCCTAGGCATTCGATAAGTCTTGTAAGAGTTCTGCTTGGTAGGTAGATAGAACGTTTCGCGTAAGGTCAAAGGACAGACGACACTGCATTTGTAAGTGTTGCTGTTGTCTCATAATATCTAGCTAGAGAACTGACTTGAAAAATGAATAATAAAACGTTTACCCTCAGAAGGCCGTGTGCTATATATATCTTGTTGTAACCACATGTCAATCAAGTCCAATTCTTCCCTTTCAGGCAAAAATCGTCGAAAATCATCGCACGGCATCTTGCTCCATTGACTATAACGTTGCGATTTTCTTGGTTTTTTTTTATGAATTACGGTCCAATGATGACTCCGGCCCACAAACTGCACGAAGCCATGCATCTTTCAGGCAGCATTGGCAGTTGTTGAAATGCCTCTACATACAAAATTCGGCAATTATGTTTGTTGCTGTACCCATTGAGCCAAACATTAGCTTCGCCACTGAAGATAATTCTTCAATAGGAAAAAATCACATTTCATACAGCACGAATTTTGATAATAAAATTCAATGGGTTGCATGCGTTGTTTGTTTGTAAGTCTAGTCATTGCGAAATAGAAAACTTTATTGAGCACTTTTGGCGTTGCCACATGTCACTAAGCTTTTTTTACACTGAAAACACCAAAAACATAAAATCAGCCAACGGCTAACTTGATAACACAATATTAAGGGAAAAATAACGGCCATAAAACTCAGAACAAATGTGCTACACTGGACAGTAGGACCTAACTCAGCCATGCATTCAGTATACAGAGATCTTATATGCAAATCCATTATAAATCCAATATGGACAAATATCATTCAGCTGTGGGATACTGCTTGCGCTTCAAACATCCAAGAGTTGCAAAGAAGACAGTCTAGGATTTTACGACTACTCACCTGCGCCCCTGAATATATTCCTGGAGACCTAAGAGTGCAAACATGTAAGCAAGCTACCCTCTTTTACGGCAGTTACTGCAATCGCATGGGCACCAGAGACTAAAGACAGCAGACCCATTGAGCATGATGAGACGCCGCTCCCAAACCAATCGTAGTTAGTAAATTAAAATTTGAATACAATAAATTAGTTATTACATTGAAAATAAATAATAAAGTAGAGATAAGATTTTCATATTTATTATAAATTTATTTTAGCAAGATTCAATAAAAAAAAATACAACAAATATTTGGTATTTTGTAAGCCGAACAGTTTATGCGCTTTACAAAATAACTTTGTACCATAAACGGTACTAGTTAAATAACCATTTGTAGGCATCGAACGGCTATACAATATGTAAATTTAGTTAACTTTGTATATAGCAGTTTTTTTGCTATTGATTTTAATTTTGGACACAAGAACGGTTGCATTCAAGTAACAGTCGAATTAAAACAGTTAAAAAATATTGTTGAAAACTTCGAGCGACTTAAATTAGTTTTTCAGCCAAATGGACAATTTTGCTTATTACAAGATTCATAAAATTCCCTTTGATTAATGGACATAGAAAAATATAATCAACACACTGAAATATAAAGAAAAATGCAATTGTTATTGTGATATGCTCGATATTTCTATTTAAAAAATATTTTTTAATTCGTTTTTATCACTTTTTTTAAATAAATTTTAATAACGTTTTTGTCTGATAGTTTCAAGAATAGTTTGCGATAGCTTCCAAATTAATTTTAACCACCATCTAATAAATTTATTAAAATTCAATTATTTATGCGACTAATTTCAGCAAGCCATCGATTTATTAGAAATTTGGTTCTGTTGTCCCGGGGACCATTTCCTAAAATTACAGGGTAAACATTTACAAGTAAAGTGTATTTTAAAAAACAATAATTATTAAATTAGAATCAATTAACTTTTAAGCTCTAGGTTTGTAATAAAATTTCGTAAAATAGTTTTAATTTATTAAATTTGATATTTCGCAACGACTTTGTGTGGCATCATGAGGAAGTTAATGAATTAAGGAAATATAATAAAGTTATTTTTTTAAGTTGGTGGAAATGAATGTCGTCGCATTTTTATGGTTTAAAAAGTGTCTTCACTAATCGCAGTAGTTATGATTATTCCGAAAATTTGCTTTTAATAGAAGTCTCCGATGGTTGTAGGCGTAGCTAATACTCCGCACAAAATTGTACATGTTGTCTTCACTAAGAGAATTAATCCCATATTGATGTTTAGTGCCATAAATCCATAGCATGCTTTTAGGTCATACAAAAATGTAACTATAGAAAATACTCTGAAAGTTGTTGAATTTAATATTTAACATTTGATTTATTCTATTGTACGTGATAGTTCGTGCAAGTCACGAAATGATGTCCAAAAAGAACTTTTCTTTTTTTTCTTGTTTGATTATCGCCTAAGTTTTCGCGGAGAAGTCTAAGTTGAAGTCTAAAAACTAGAGTTTTACGTTTACCATCAAAAACTTGTTATAAATCACCGTTTTCTTTCAAGACAAACTGCGTCACAAAACATTGCATTAAGATATAACGTATGAACTAAGTGGCGTTTCAACGCGATTCTTCATTTCAACTCTTTAGTGAAGAAAGAAGCCTTCGGAATATTTTTATAAGGTCCGTTTTTTTAATTTAATAAAATTATTAATATACTGAATGCAAGTTAAAGAACATTTACATACTGTTTTCTATAATTAGAATTATTGAAAAGTTTGGTTAGCTAAAAATTAAACATATTAAAGACAATGTTCACTTCTGAGGGGTTATAGTTTTGTATATAAAGAAAATATTTTATTTTCTATACAGTCAAATATTTATGTGATTCTTGATTTGATATTTCGACAGGGGGTTTTGATGTAGATTTTTGGAACGAATTTCTGTCATCCGTTGTCAAGTTTGCTTTGGAGACAAGGGATGAGGGAAATTCGTTCCAAAAATCTACAAATATTTACATCATTATATTTCAAAGGTTTTAAAAAGAAAAAAATCAATGAGCAAAGTTAACTATATTCCGGGAAGGAACTTATCAAAATATAGGAAAATTCACGTTATTGGGTCGCATACAACCATTCCAATGCCACATTGCTCTTAAATTAAGTTTGATTTGGGGAATAAACCGGTTTCGGCTACGTGCCATCTTTATGCTCCTTTTTCGTTATTGAAACGAAATCGGTTTGTCTTCAAACCACTCTTCACCAAGGTTAAAGAAAATTCGATCCAAATATCAAATCATTCCGTCAGAAAATAAAATCAAGAACCCATTGAATATTCCTATAAAAGTTCGGCGTCAACACGTCTAATAACAGACTTATTACAAGCTCCACAATAACACTTGCTATTCACAGGTGATGGTTTCCTCAAATACTTTTTAAAGGCCGTAACGGCTGTATTCACAAAAACTTACAACAGGCATATAAACCATTAAGAAACAAAATTGAAAATTCACAAGCAAAATAGAAGTAGATCTGTAGTAAGTAAGAGAGCTATATTCGGCTGTGACGAATCTTATATACCCTTTACAAAACTAATATATTCTAGAGATTTTTGCCGGTGCAAAGGATATGAATTTTGATTTTGACAAAAACAATCTTTTTGTTCCAGATATTCGACTTTGTGATAAATTTTTAACTTAGTGGTGAGTTTAACAGTTTGGTAAATTTTTGATTAAATTCGCATATGCTGCCTCCTTGTTAAATTTGCTATAAAGTTCGTCAACAGATATTATGATCCCAATACCCTGGGACCTAATTGTTGGACCGATTTAATCAATTAAAAAACCTTATTATCCAACTCTAACAAAGAAAACCGAACTCCTTCAAACACCGAAATTTCACACAAAATTTCAAAATATTCGAAATATTAGCAAAATATTAAATCCATCGCAAATTCGATCATTTATCACAAAATCGAAAAATTGGAATAAAAAGATTTTATTTGTCAAACAATTAAATTCAATAAAAAACCGATATTTTACGAAAAAAAAAAACAAAATTCATCAAGTTTTGATTATTCACCACAAAAAGTTACATTTCGCCACAATTTTTTATTAATTGGCGAAAAATCACAATAGAACAATATTTTATGAATAAAATCGCGATTTTAACAAAATCAATGTTTTACAAACATATTAAAAAAAATTAAAAATTCACTAAAGTGGTGAATACCGGCCAAAATTTTAAAATTCACCAAAATATTTAAATTCCTTGAAAATTATAAATTTTATCAAAAATTAAAATTAAAAAACAAATTTTAACTTAATTCAACAAAATCCGAAAATTCACCACAAAACCAAATTATAGTTCCAAATTTTTAAATTACAAAAATATTATAATTTTCGAAAAAATCTAAATTTTAAAAGAACCGAAGCTGCACAAAAAAATCGCAAAATTTCAAATTCGACCGTAATGCTAAAATTTACGTAAAGGCTGAAGTCGCACCGATTCTGTGAAAATATTCAAAAACAAATCCTGTGCACCGGGAAAACTCTTTATATACCTAGTAGTTCATACTTTTTGAGTTTGTCAAGAATTACTTTTCTTAGAGTAAAAGAAAAACAGTTTTATTTTAAATTTGCGCTTATCAAGTCGTTCTTTCTTATTTACTTCAATTTTTTGAAGAGAGATGAAATGAATAATGTATTTATTAACATATAGCAAAAGAAAACATAGCACAAAACTGTTTAATATAAAAAAAAATTCAAAAAGCAAAGATACTTCAATTTTGAATAACTAGGGTGTATGTGGTTGCTTAGTATTAAAACAATGTTGGTAGTAAAAGCATCAACACTTTTTGTACAAAAAGCAAATAGGTATGATTTGCCCTACTCTAAAATAGACCGTGGCATTTGCTCTCCGTATTGTTTTCTACTAAAATTCATTGTCTCTGCCAATAATCTGTGAATACACACATACATACAAAGTAGAGGGTTTATGGTGAACTAAAGAAAATAGCAAATGCACGTAGAACCAATGTATACACGCACGTGTGTATGCATATACATACATGCCAGCAAAGTCAGAGTTTTTAACGAATAAATAAGAACTAAACGACGCAAATTCTTCGATCATCATCTCCAACGTCTTGCTTCACCCGCATCAGTGCACTTCTCGAAGTATTTATTTATTTTCTTAGGACGCATACAACAACTGAAATAAATGCCTTGAGAATAGTATTTGTTCCTCTTGTCTTTCCCACAGTGCTATTAAATGGTTTAGTGCAGGACTCTAGTTGACAACTACGATAAACATGTTACTTTTTCGGGAAACATAAACTTACAACCGAACCCAGTATAAATATTTCTCCAGTTTTATCTCTTCTAATTTTTACATCTTCATAATTTAAAGCCCTTTCTATTATATAAATATTGGCATATGGAAGATCTTTAACTCCCAAAAGCAGATTCGTTTTAGAATAAATAATTTCAATAAAAATAGTTTCCAAAACTCCAAAATCCGACGGTTTAAAAACTATCCTGTCCATTTCCATTGTCTTGCTAACGTCTTTCACGTGATTGCGTGAAACAATTTTCGTGTCTACTTAGGCATGGGAGGGGCTTAAATTTTGGGTGGCTGAAAGAGTTTGGAGTTTTCAAAGTTTTGCTGTCTTTGCCTCGCTTTTTTAATTTTTGTTGTTGTATCCATTGTAACATAACATTAACTCCCGTTCCACTACAGTAAGCTCTCCTCCGCCCTTACGGCTTATTTTGCATCTTATTCGTTGCTATTCATTGCAGAGAAAATGTGAAAACAGTTCATATATGCGGACCTTTATCTGGACCTGAAAGGTCCAGACATATTATATAGCACCCCTACAAGGGCCTGTTTTCGGTCGCCCACACAAACAGGTGTGAGTGGCACGACTAAATATAAATTAATGAAAATGAATACTCTTTTCTTTTTAAATAGGAAAGGTTTAGGTCTCACTGTCGCATTGAGTAAAGGTGAGATTTTGACGATCATAAAACTAGGAGCACGTTTCAGAAGATACTACTTCCAATACAAAACTATAGATCGATGGGCTCACGTTTTGGTAACAAAATAGTAAGTAATTTGTGAACACATTTTATTGAAATGTAAAACAGCTTGCAGAGCTTACACCCATGTCCTTCATCTCGCCACTTTCGATCGCAAGTAACATTTTGATATATAAGATTATATCCCTTCGCAACATTCGTAAATTAAAAACGAAATCAACAGTATTTGAACGTAAAAACTTTCTCACTGGCGGAAATCATGCGATTTGCTCTTTTGTGTCATCTAAAAAAAAAGAAAGAGCAAGTCGAAAGGTGGTAAATGGAAAAGACTAGGACCATTGGAGAACAGAGAAGATTAGTAGCAAAGTGAGGAAAGGAGAAGGTAGATTGGTCGCTGAAGCTGTTCCAATATAGGGAAGCCTGGCGATGGTCTTCCAAGGCTGGACAGAGGGACAGGAGATAAAATAGTGCTGCTTTTTCTCTCCATTTTGGCAGCTTCTGCAGTAGTCAATTGCCGGCAACCGCATTTTATTCCCGTTATTGCCAAATCCGTAGTCTAGTAGCCATCATTTCGTGAACATTGACCTTTGAAGAAACTAATTCGATTATATTCTGCTTTGTCTGAGTAATTTTTCAAAGTATTTGCACTGAATCTGATCACTTATAAATAACTTAGCGCTAAAGAACTATTTTTAGTAATGATTTAAATTAACCCTGGCAGTTTTTTTGCACCAAGCAAACACACATGCCCTTTTTCAAGTAATTTTTCAACTTTATTATTAATGAATCAATTAAAGAAAAGTGTAATTTATGTACCTGAGCGACATAAATGTAAAGAAAATATTAAATGCCTTTAAGCGAAATCGCAATTAATCAATTGACACACGTCGATATACATTTCTGTTTAGTCTAGGCTAATTAATGTTCAACAATTGTATTGAAATCTCTTGAAAAAGAATGTTGAGAGGTGAAGCGACGCCAGAGCAGAAGGGCAGAAACGAATTCAATGTAGATAATGTGTGTTTGCTGAGTTGTTTGTGTGCCTTAGACCCCCTTCAATTAATCACTTCCGATAAAACGATTAAACTATTCACGAATTCATTTTTTGTATTGGCAACGAAATGAAACAAGAACAGCAAGAAATAAGCGAATTATTTTTAAAGAATTTCTGAACTAAATTTATACCATCAGACAATCAAAACAATTAGACATAAAAGGTAAAGTTTGAGTGTACAATCAGCATTAAGAGAAAACAATTACAACATCGATGAGATAAAGACATTTACGTCTTCTTCTTTTTTTGTTGTTCTTGCTGACTGTTTTGGTTTGTTTTTATTTCAGAAAAATTGCCAACATATGCAACATGTGGTGGTGGTGAAATGGCCCAAAATTCTTTCACAACAACCAACGACGGACTATTAAATAATTTGTTTCAACAATAAAATAAAAATGTCCACCACGAACACACAGACAAGCAATTAATTGAAATAACACATCAGGGATATTTATCATTATCATACTTATGGGAGCAGGAATAGGCCAACCTTGATGTTGATTTATTATTTTATACAACAAACACACACACACACACATACACCGGCACACACAAATACGCACACCGATTAACTCACAAAAATACTTTAAAAATACCAATAGTTACATACTCTCTCTCTCTCTTTCTCGCTCTATCCCACCTCACTCACCCCACCATAAGTTGTAAAAACAATTTTTTTTCTTAAAAAATTCTGTCTTTTACAAGTGGCTGTAGTTTTCGTGTTGTCAACAAAACACGAAGTTCGTTGCTATTGTTCGTTTTTTACATGCTTTGCGTTGTCAACAACGACATCAAGTGCAAATCGGTCCTTCTAAGGTTCGTTTCTATTTAAAGAAAACGATTGTTTCATTTGTGTTTAGGAATTCTTTTGCTCTTGTTGTTGTGTCGCTTGTTTTTTGTTTGCCTTTTGTGAAACGAAATTTTGCATGTTTTTGTTGTTGTTGTTTGTAGTGGTGTTTGTTAATTGTACTTTTAGAAACATAATTAATTGATTTTATAAGCTCCTTGATCCGAGAGAGAATATTATACAATTTTAGAGTAGTGTTGCCAGTTTGGGGGATTTTCCTCTAGAATTTTATTCATTTAGGACAGAAAATAGGAGTTTGGTGAAAACAACAAGATGTGGAAAAATTTTAAAAATAAAATAAGGAAGTGTAATAAGGATGCAGGCAGTAACTATAATTTAAGTACCGGCACTTTCTACTAGATGAAATTAGTTTGAAGAAATTGAGAAATATTCATTCTCGTATTCTATTTGTGTTTAGTGTTGGGTTAAATAGATGATGAAGAATATTGATAACGTGTGTAGCGGCATAGAAAATGCATTCCATTCAGCTAGTTGTCTAATAAAAATTTAACTTTTACTGTGTTCAGAGTTTTTATATTTAATAAAATTTCTTTCTGAATAGAAATAATAATGAAAAACGAACTTATGCCGGAAAATTAAATTACTTAATATTAATAATTGTAGTTCGACAAAGTTAGGTGAAGCAAGATTTAATAGCGAGTTCCCACGATATTCGACATCTAGTTGAAGAAGCAGTTGATGGCCTATTGCTTTCTTTACGTATTGCACCAGGGGGCTTAATATGTATGACTTACGTAACGGATGAATTTTGTATCGAGTTACGCAGTAACCCCGGTATTTGTGAAATGTAAGGAATTAAGTATTGCTGTTTTTGGGATATGTGCTTGGCATATGGAAGGATTATGCTCAGATTCAATTGTTATTTTTTGTACATTTCTTAAATGATTTGAGAGTGAGCAAGTTGATGCCCCATTACACAACGGCGTTTTGGAACATCTTTAATTCCCGAGAAATATTTATATAAAATCATGTGGTCGAAATACCAAATCAAGAATCAATGTTTTAAGCGTTAAACTTTGCCTTTTTCCTTAATTTTTTTTTTAAATTTTAGAAAAAGCATCCATTTGTTGAAAATCACTAGTTGAAAATTTTCCATTGTGTCATCATAATTCGATGACTACATTATAAATTAAGTAGTGAAAGAACGTTTAGATGTGATATACCTCTATATTCGATAATACCGAATATTTCGACACTGAACACCCGTTTTCTAGAATAAGCTGAAAGCTGGCAATTTTTTATAACCGGTTTAAAAAACCCGAGAAAATAGATAAAAACCAGTTTTTAATTAATTCGAGTTCCGGTTCTGAGAAACTCTAAGAGTATGACAGTGTTTTGCACCGAAAAGATATTCCGGCAGATTATGAAAATATGTTTAAAAAATATATGCTTGTCTTGGCGATTTGCTATAGCACGTCAGAGCTTGTAGAAATTCCAGTTTCAGGCATTACAATTTTAAGAGCAATATTATGAAAACCGTAGCAGATAGAGAGACAATATATTCATATCAACTATAATTTTATGGCTGCTAAAAAGAAATTTAGGGGGCTTTCATGTTATTTTAGGGTAGGAAAAAGTTATCTGGCATCACTGTCTTAGGCTACAGAAATTATTAGACTAAAATAATGAGATCACTAAAGTACCATTAAATGTTCCTTTCTGTGCCGTGCCTATGTTATGAAAAACTGAAATATTAATTAGATACTTTTTATCATTAAAAAATCTTCACTTTAAAAATAAAAGAGTGGGAATTGTCCACATATGTTTGTTATATGTAAAATGTAATTCTATTTGTAATTTTTGAAATATTGATTTGTCAAAATGATCACTATCGGTTCAAAAATGCCCGGGATGTATTTTTTTTGCTTCGATACCCGGAAAATATTTATTTGCAACCTCATAAAGATCATATATTTAGGCTCCCTATAGGCATTGAAATCAGCTTTCCGACAAATCCAGATGAATTATGTAATGCTACACCGTTCTGCCCCATAACGTTTCAAGACTTATGTGAGGGTGAATTGTGTTAAAAATCTAAATGAGAGAAAGTCAAACAAAAGTTAATATATTATGACGCGTCATTTGCTTAGCATTACTGGTAGAGACAGTAACAATATTTAAAAGCATTAAATCTGGCTACTAATCATTCGTACAGTTCATAGTAATAAACCAATAGTTTCATACTTAGTGTAAACTTGCTTTCCCAGTTATCTGGATTGAAAGGAATTAACTCTTCTATGGTGGGAATACTGCTTATGCACAAAGTACACGTACTAAGAAAATACAATAACACTGAATCTTCCATCTCCGCTGTAAACCCGCATACATTAACATTCGATGGTTTTGGCCTTAATGTGCATGTATGTGTGTTTTTATTTCCTTTTACTTTACGCAGTTTTTTTTGCATTCTTTTCTTGCAGATTGATTGATTTTTCACTTCATTCTTTTTGTTGAAACTCTCTTGATCGTATGTTGAAGTACTTTCGTAAAATTATTGGTATTTTTTACACTTTTTTCTTGCAACTTAAGAGCTACCCTACACAGACTAAGAAATCATAATAAATATGACCAGCCCTGTACAATACTTTAAAAGAACGAATTCATTCAGACCTTTGAGTTAACACATCTTATATATACCTACTTCTTCTGCACAAAATACTGGTTAAACTGATGTTTTGTTAGGCTTGAAATACAAGCAAGCAAAGCCGGAAAGAGCTCACACGAAGTTGTATTTATTTCAAGGATTCTCATTGAAATTAAAAAAAAAACACGATTAGCAAAGAAGGTTCTTCTCCCCAGTTTGATCTTTAAAATTGCGAAAACAATTTTTAAACGAAAGAAAAAAATTAAATTTTATTCGTGAGCCTTGTTTAGAAGGTTCGGTTTTCACTCTTTAACTGGCGTCTTAAATATCACTTCAAGTCAAAAGTAGTTCTTTTTTATTAAAACGTGTCAGTCTGCGCCTATTAACTGCGCAATGTGGTGCTACTTAAGCCATGTTTAGACTATAATATTTTAATACGAACCGTATTTAAAAAAGGGAATAAAAATCTGTCGTAGTTTTTTTACGTTTAGACTATACTGCATTATAGAATCAAGTAAAATAGGGAACAGGAACAACAAGAGGAACAGCTGATCGCAAAGCAATTAGTTTTCTTTAAAATTTTCCCCAAAAATATATATTTCCTTTTTCCTGATAATAAAGCAATTAAATATTAGTTTGCAGGTAGTTTTCTTTCAAATTTGTACCAATAATATGTTGCTTTTGCTTTTCTATACATGTGGTTGCAGATTGTGTACCTTAAAATACACCTCTGATATAACGAAATAACTTGATTTTATGAACTATATCTAAAAGTTTCATACAATATTATTTATGTTACGTTTACACTATACCACATATTAGTATTGACAAATCGTATTACTTGTGCGACAATCGAAAACGGGCTTTACTCTGATTGCGAAATACCTTTTCGTATCTTATTTACTAATTAGGATTGCACTTAGTAGGTTAGAAAAACGAAAGTATTTAAACTAGAGGTATGTACTCGCATGTTTCCTCTTTGATTGCTTTTCAAGAACCTTTTTTATGAAATTTTATGAGCATCTCTATTGTGTTGTAGTGCCCCAAATTTGTGAAAAAAAAATTATAAATGAAATGAAAGCTAAATGGCCAATCAAACTGGCGCATCCATCAATCATAACGTATGTATGTGTTGGCAAAATTAGTTTTATTTTGCTTAACACAGCCACACATCAAATTTATTCTCTCAAACTTCATTTTCAAGCCGCTTTAGTAGAGAAAAAAGTAAATTCTATTTCTACAAAAAAAAGTTGTAGCTTTTTGGAACGCATTTCCGTCAAGTTTCCCCTGTCAAGTTTGGTTTGGAGACAAACCGGTTTCGGCTATGTGCCATCTTCAGTGTCATTTTTCGTTCTGGGAAGTTTGCATCAATTCGGTAGTGTAGGCATCTGTAAGATGTGAACAGATAGCAGGTAAAGCTCGTAAGTACGGATTGGTGGATGTAGGTGATGACGTTTTATTGCTTTGTATTGCATCAGAATTTGTATTTGCGGATGCCAGGTAGATGTTTTAGGCACCATTTTTTTATATCACATAGACACCTGTAATTGGGACCTGGCCGGGTGTTTTTGTATAGATTGGTAGACGATTGTGATTATTATTTTATTGCGTCAGAATTGGTGTTTGCGGGCGGCATGTGAACGTTGTTTTCAATTGTTTATAGTGTTTTTTGTTGGGGTTGAAAGAAGTCAGTGATTATTGGATTATGAATTTGTTTATTATTTTCGTAATGTGTTTTTATTGTTTTTGGTGTATCTTGTTCGTTGTTTTTGTTGTGTGTTTTGAAGATTAATTTAAGAGGTTCGGATTCAAATCAAAAATAAAAATTAAAAAAATTATTTTATAACGTTGAAAATAGTGCGCTTGACATAGTTCTTCGGTATTTTTTTCTTTCTTTTCGTGAAATTTCCAAAGTCATTATTACTTTTAGTTCTTGGTTCTAAAAACGCAGGAATTTACGCAATAAAATAGATAAATTTGAGTTCTCCAAGTGATTTTCCGTAAGTGTTCTCGCTTCAAAAACTAAGCCAAAAATGACATTTGACGAACTTACTTCAGATTTCTGCAGCACTTGTAGTGAAAATCAAAACTCATCGAATACGTGTGAGTTTGCTTATTAACACAATCCTACTAAGTACTACTACACCACTAAACTTTGATCGCGCTTTGTAAAATAGGTCCCTGGTAATATTTAAAGTAACAATTATTTCAGCTGTGATGTCTCTATATATCTTTAACCCTGTTAAACCAATTACGTGATTAAAATAAAATACTTTCAGCTTTAAGCTAATCTGATTATTGCAGGCACGAATATGACGTATATGACACGGTGTATAATCTGACCGCGTTATTTCTTTTGTAAAATTGATACCGACTAAACAAGCTAGCCATACGTTGGGTAGCCGAGATACGAGACTTTACCTGCAGTATAATATTAAATTGGAAGCTTTAGCCAATCAATCGAACATTATTGTTATTAATATTGATTATAGGGTATAGTATAAAAACACCACGACTTTATAGATATATTTTGCAGCCTCGTAACCAGCTAAAAGAAGTCGTGACTTATTTAAAATCTCGTAATCATTGTGGGCTTTATTTCGATTAGGTAGTCTGCAACTCATATCGTCTAGGTTGTTAAGTGTGCAGCTTGCTACTGCAGGGCAATCGTATTGAACATCACTTTATTCATGTGATAGGTAAATGTACAGTGTCCTGTTAACAGTTCAGTGTAGAGTTTTATATCATTTCTGCTGCTCATGCCACTTTGGGTCTCCAGTAGTCAAGGAGACTACGTTTATCCTCTTCGGATATTAAATTATTTGTGAAGCTATTGCTGGCCTCACAGAAGGGTTTCGGACATATGGCAAGAGTGTCTGCCGCCTTCTTAACCGGGAAGTCCGCGATTTCATTGCCTTGCATGGCAGCATGAGTCACAGAAGTTAAATATCCAATGATTGTGGAGTATAGATCACGCTGATCGTGCTTCAAGCAACCCCACAAAAATAACTCCAACTGGCTCAAATTACACGATCTCGATGGCCAATTCCCGTCTCCATCGCGGGAGATAATAATACCCTTAAACTGTGCAAACAGGATGTCCTTAGTATCATTTACTCTAAGGCAGATTCTGTTTGTTTAATTTAGTTGGAAAGAACTGGTTATCATTGAGTTGCAGCGCTCGACGTTGAAGGTGATGGTCTCCCCAAATTAGCTTTAGAAGAAGTCGTTGTGTCTGCCGTAGTGTGTAAGTTGTCATGGTGATTTGGCATCAGCGGCTGAAAAACAAACAACGGATTTGAGAGATGCCACAGAGAAAGCTAGCCTTATCTTAAGATCATTCGATATCTTCTAGCACACGTTAGGCAGTATAGTAATCGCTCATAGTCTTGGCAACTGATCGAATAATCTCTGTTTTGAATCTGGCAATCGAAATGATAAATTTCAAATAAATACCCGTGATAGGGTACAACCCTCTTAGTGCTCTTGCAATACAAATTTGAACATATTTGGATTGATACTCATCGTCGCTGAAAAAAAACCCAAGAGTAACAACCACAACAAGAAATTGTTTTAATCAATTATTTTAGATTTTCACACACACGCATACATATTTATACATCTATAAATACATGCAAGAGAAAACTCAATAATGTCTGTCACTGCATTAGTGTCGCTCATTTAATGTTGCAAGAGTGTTAGTTATTCAAGTACATGGATGTGTGCATTGTTTATTTTGATCAATATGCAATGGCGCGTAGACTTGTTGCACACAACCTCAAAAGACTTTCAACACAAATAACTTCTGTTAGTGTTGGTATGTGTGTAAGTGATGTGTGTTTGTGTTAAACTGATAAAAAGTTTCTTATAAAGGCTACACAATTCTGCAACACATCCATTTGTTGTTGAGTTTAGACGCCAACAAGGATCCAAACAACGATTTAATAAATTTTTATTAACAATTTATTTTACTTTCTGTTGGCCAATAAAGGTGGTTATTAATACAAGAAAAAACTAAATATTTCCATTAACTTGAAAAGGATAATTGAGTGAAAGGATAAAGTGAAAGAAAATTAAATTCTTTTTTTTTTTAATTTTCTAGTGATTTTGGTTGAAAGCAAGTGATTTTTTTTTTTTTTTTTGGCATTTGAAGAAATAAATTTTCCGTTGAAAGTATCACGTTACTCGACTAAATTGTGCGGCTTATGTAATGGTCTGTTAATTAAGTGCCAATTTATTTGGAAATAATTGTTAATTTAAAAAATATTAATATGCAAAAAAGAATTAAAATCGATAAACATTGATTGTCTGAAAGAGTTGGAGAATCTAAAATTAAAATAATAATTTCAACATTACAAAATCTGAATATTTGAAAAGTTAAAAAATATTCAAATTTGTATTGCAAATGAAAAATAATTTAAAGTTCAATAATTTTCGAAATGAAAATAATTCCATAATTTTAGTATTTAAAATATTTTGCAACAATTTAAAGTCCTATAAAATTTATTTTGGTAATCAACATTTCTAAATATTTACAATATCAAATACGGCTTTAATTAAAAACGAAATAATGTTTGAAATATTTTGCAGAAATTTTAAACAAAAACAACTTTAAAGCTTAATTTTCTGTAAGGCATTTTGAAAATAAAATTAAAGATTTTTTAATGTTAGAAGTTTTAAAATAAAAATGTTTGAAAATCCGATTTTAAAATTTGACACCCCCCTAATTTATTGAGCAGTTGCACACTCTTAACATTTTTAACGTTGACACAAACGCTATTGCGATCAGCCAAATCGTTATATCTCTCAATTATACGAATGCAAATATTTGCTCTCTTAGACGAATTTTAAATGTATTATTTTTTCCTCTCTTTCTCTCTCTCTCTCTCTTTCCGCTAGACTTTCTAAACTGCCAAAATGTGTGATGATGATGCTGGTGCTTTAGTCATTGACAACGGTTCGGGTATGTGCAAAGCTGGCTTTGCCGGTGATGACGCTCCCCGCGCTGTGTTCCCCTCCATTGTTGGCCGTCCTCGCCATCAGGGTGTGATGGTCGGTATGGGTCAAAAAGACTCCTACGTTGGTGACGAGGCTCAGAGCAAACGTGGTATTCTCACACTGAAATATCCCATCGAACATGGCATCATTACCAACTGGGATGATATGGAGAAAATCTGGCATCACACGTTCTACAATGAGTTGCGTGTGGCCCCTGAAGAACATCCAGTATTATTGACTGAAGCTCCCTTGAATCCCAAAGCCAACCGTGAGAAGATGACTCAGATTATGTTTGAAACCTTTAACTCGCCAGCCATGTATGTTGCCATTCAGGCCGTGTTGTCTTTGTACGCTTCCGGTCGTACCACTGGTATTGTATTGGATTCTGGTGATGGTGTGTCGCATACAGTGCCCATCTATGAAGGTTTTGCCTTGCCACACGCTATTTTGCGTTTGGATTTGGCCGGTCGCGATTTGACCGACTATCTGATGAAGATCTTGACTGAACGTGGCTACTCTTTCACCACAACAGCTGAACGTGAAATTGTACGTGACATTAAGGAAAAGTTGTGCTATGTTGCTTTGGACTTTGAGCAGGAAATGGCCACCGCTGCTGCTTCAACCTCATTGGAAAAGTCTTATGAATTGCCTGATGGTCAAGTGATCACTATTGGCAATGAACGTTTCCGTTGCCCAGAAGCCCTCTTCCAACCCTCTTTCTTGGGCATGGAATCTTGCGGTATTCACGAGACTGTCTACAACTCTATCATGAAGTGCGATGTTGATATCCGCAAGGACTTGTATGCCAACTCTGTATTGTCCGGCGGTACCACCATGTACCCTGGTATTGCTGATCGTATGCAAAAGGAAATCACTGCCTTGGCTCCATCCACCATCAAGATTAAGATCATTGCTCCACCCGAAAGAAAGTATTCCGTCTGGATTGGTGGTTCTATCTTGGCTTCTCTGTCCACTTTCCAACAGATGTGGATCTCGAAACAAGAATACGATGAATCTGGTCCCGGTATTGTCCACCGCAAATGCTTCTAAATCCTTTTCTCGTAAAAGGTTTTTACAAGCTTTAGCCAAGATCACAACCTTTAGTTATGTTTTAAACACGACATTTAGCAAATGTCATCAACTACAACAACAACCGCACACAGCCACTTTAATTTTTAGTTTTTTTCTAAAAATCTAAAAACCAACAACAACAAAACAAAAAAGCACCAACATCAGTAACAAAGCCACCCATAATAAAAACAACTTAATTTATCGAAAAATAATTTCATGTGGAACTAAAAATGGAAATTGCAATTTTACCCTCCGTCCACGCCAGGATCGGGGGCTACAAGTTGTGTCTGAAAACCATTTTTCCCTGTTCCTGTGAATGATTTTTTTTTTTTGATTTTAAGTTTTAACCTGTTTTAAAATTCTTCTTTACAATATATTATTCAAGCAAAATAATAATGAAATTTAATTAAGAAGGAATGAATGAATGGATCACTACTGAATATAATAATAATTAATAAAAATAATTAAAATTTAAACAAACAACAAAAATGAAAAAAAAAAACAAAAGAGACAAATGTGATTGAAAATGTTACTTGTTTTTTTAAGAAAGAAAAAATACAACAAACTAACAACAAACATTAATCGGCGATTGATTTTCTTATTCTTTTTTTTTTAATTTGTCTTTCATTAGTTTTAAGCAAATTTCCTTATTTAACTAATTTTTTCTATTGTTTTTGTAACGTTTTAATAATTAAATAAGTTTTTAAAATTAAAAAAAAAACAAAACAAAACTTCTCTACAGCAAACATTTTAATGTTAACAGAAAGATTGAATTCATGCGAAATTTTCGCATAGGAATCGCTTACGAATATTTTGATGAGCGAGAAGATAGTTCCCCCTTAGTTTTCAGTTCAGTTAGCAGTTGTATGAATTTAACTGATTTGTGAATTGACTAATGAGGGTGCCCAGAGTAATAGGAACAGTAATTACAGGGTGTCTCCCAGCTGTCGCTTATGATTGTTCCGATTCCGAAAGAAGATCGCGCCAGCGTTGGGAATACCCATTATGCTGACACCGCTAGCAAACTTCCCGAAACGTTGGGTTCAGAAAGTAAGGTGTCAACAATTCTAAGACTAGTCGAAAAGTTCAAAGAGACTTGATCGATAACTATGGATAGTTAGCCTCCCTGGTGTCGACGTACCGGTCGGTGTCTGGAAAAAGCATTGGTAGTGTAAACGAAAGTGTTGCCGAAAACTCGAAAATATCAATTCACCAGTGATTGGGAACGGCATTTCACATGCAACAAGCAGCAACGATTTTCCTAGTAAACTCTCACTTACACACACCTTCCAACTACTTTATTGCCTAATAAGATTTCATCTTCATAACAGAAGGCTTTTCTCACAAGAAATCTACGACGGGATGATTTATTATTCCAAGTCTAGTTGTTGAAGGTAGTTAAAGCTTCCTACATTGAAGAATCGCCACATTTTTTTAGTTTTCATGTGTATAGCAGAGCCAATCTCAGAACCAACTCCACTAAAATGGTTATATTGGGAGCATAATCATCGGCTCTCTAGATGAACTAAAGTGGATATTCAATTGCAAGCAAAAAAAAAAGCCCTAAATTGCCGCGTTGTGTCTACAATGTTTTCCAATAAGAACTGGTCGAGGTTGAAATCGATACCTGTTAAGTTTTAATAATTCCATATTACGTTGACGTTTAGTGCATCATTAGATTGCGGTTCTATTCGCACATATATTTGAGGCCTCAGAAATCTTCACAACAAGAAGTCCAGCGAGGTCAAGTCGCACAATCTTTGTGGCCAATTCACCTTACCTTCGCGTGAACCCATGTATGCGGAATGTGCATTATGCCACTAAGTGTGCGGCATGTTAACGCATTTTTTTGGAACAACTCTCCGTTCATAAACACATCGATCGATAGGGGGCCAACAGAAATTGGTGACTGATGGTGATGGTCTCACCAACGTTGATTTCAGCAAAGTACGGACGAATGATGGCGCCTATCCAAAATACGTACCAGGCAGTAACTTTTCGTGGATGAATTGCCACCAGGTGAACCTTGTGTGGGTTGCCATCGATTCATATACGGCGAATATGCATCCGGCCGAAAGTTCTTGAATAGAAATTAAAATGAGTGCTCTTGGAAACGTTCCTTCCGACGTGCTGCTCAATCGTGTCAGTTTCTATGATAATTTCGCACCAGCCGCAGGCTATCAACATCTTTTACACCTTTATTGAAAACCCTGTTATATCTAATTAATTTCTTAGTATTGACTTCTTTCTTCTACAGCTATAGTAAGCTATTAGGATAAGGAATTCCTTCCATTACGTATTTATACATTGGGTCGCCCCAAAATATAACACAACCCGTAGGAATTTCTTGCTCTCCGTTTTGAAAGCTGGTTCTAACTCTTAAGTTTCTGCTCAAGTTGGAATTTTCGATAGAATTTTTTTGGGGTAATGTTGCGGCGGCCACTAAAACACTTCACTATCGTTCCACTTTAAAATTTCTGGCTTAGCGACTTCTGTTTATGCGACCAAATCGTACTTGAATTTATAAACTTTATCCAAAGGCGCAACTTTAAATTTGGAAACAATAAAGAGGAATAGAAAGATTCACCTCAGGCGAAGAAGAAGAAGTTTGCCGAATGTTTAGATCATTATTTTTGATCGAATAGTGGCGTATAAGACAAAATGTGTTACCTCAAACGCCATAATACGTTCGGTGATAGAAGAAATTCGGAGTTTATTGCCTCGCACTAAAAGAAAGCAGTTCTTTAACGGCAACACCGCAGTGTTGTTTTTGCAAACTTCAGGCATGACGCTCTGTTGATCTTCGAGGATATTTTTCTTAACTTTTCCGCTCTTTTCGCTGATATAAAAAAGAAGCGACTACTGGCATAAGACAAGACATCTTTAAGTTCTTTACTCCATTCTTACGCTAGCTAGTACTATTGCTTCGCTGTAAGCGGGTTTATAAGAGCAAATCGAGTTGGCATTGCATTTTTTATAAAGCAGAACTTCATGGGTCTCTTTTCCAACCCCTTCTTTCCACAAATGGATTTCTGGCAACCGACATTTATCAACCACCCCTTACTCTCATTGAAATCTTGTGCTACAATTCGCATTTACTATCGACTACAGTGATTTCAGGCTGTCGACTTGTGACTGTCGACCTTCTTCCTCATAACGGAGTTTCTTGTTAATTGCTTGCATTTGTCTAAGGCTTAGGTCCACCATGGCATTCACATTTAACAAGTGTCTGCCCGTGAACCTTGCAAAATATTTGAGACCGTCCGAGGCTCGATAATGCAGAGAATGCGCTTTTACACAGACGGAAAAAATCCTTGTGGCTGGCGGAAGGCTGGCAAAGCAGAGAATCTTGTGCAACTGGACATACCAATAGAGGAAGATCCTCGCAAATGTCTAAAAGTCTAAAGAATTCTCAAGAAAAATCGGTTTTGGAGATACACGAGAATTCAAAATACTTGTCGCAATGCAGAGAAACTTTTATTTAAGGCCGTCAGGTAAAAGTTCTGAACATATGTCCAGATTGTAGAATTTTTTCAATTGCCTAACAAATGCTTTTGGGGTAATTGCTCATTCTTTGGGGTAATTTGCAGTAGGTAACAATTGTCCAAAGTTCTGGGCGATTGATCATTTTTTGATGATTGCTATTTTCTATGATCACAATAGAGTGTTTTGATTTGACTCCTGAACAGTCGTATTATAAAATTTCTTTAACATTGAAATCCATACATCTGTTTTTTTTTTGTCGATTCATCAAGATTTATTTTCGTCGTACGTCCTTGTTTTGTTTTCTTTGTGAAAGAAGTTTTAATACGAATTTTTTCAAATCGTCTTATATGAAATAATATTTCCCTCCTCGTATTCTTAACAGAGTTTGAAGCAGTGAAAAATTACCTTGTATATGCCTTGTGTTGTTAGAACAGAAGGTTTTTTTCGCGTGCACAAATGATGGGGAAGGGAAAAAATTCTCCGCGAAAATTCGTAACTGGGATGATTAATAATTAACACTCAGAGCTGGGAGTATATTATCGTGGCTCGCGATTGTGCTTAACTGGACAATGAAATTCTGGAAGGCATGAAACTGAATTCATCTGCAACGGACCTCCTAAAGATTTGTTTTATAAAATAAAACTACATATTTCCGATCTGTTTGTTTTAAATAAAAATTTATTGCTTTTTTTTATTAAATATTACTCTAGGGTACATATATTTATGTGTATGAGTGTATGTGGAGAAAGAAGTGTGTGAATGTGTGTGACAATATGTTTATATGGAACAATATTTCGACAAAGGAGAAGTAAAAACAAATTATTCGCTTACGAAACAATAGTTTTTAATAATCTTATTTTATTATTATATTCTTAAATGGCTTTTTAAAATTTTTCAATTAAACATAAAAAACTTTATTCTAATTTACAATTATGCTAAAATAAAACAATATTAAAATTGATAGATAAATAAATATTACACAGATATTTCACGTTTTACAATTTTACAAATTAACTTGATTACAGGCAGGGAGGGGAGGGGAGGTTTATAAAAAAAAGCCGCAGGAGTTGGACAGAAAGCTGAGAAATGCTCACAAGATCAAGGTTCGAAGTGAGGAAGTAAGGAAAGTGTTCGAATGTTAGGGATCTAAACGGGATAGGCAGCTTAATTGTTTGCTGCAGTTGAGTATTATAAAGAATGTCAAGAAAAATAAGATTTACGGGTTGTAGAGGAGAACAAGGAGATTATTTTTGATTTTAAATGTTAATATAACAAAATAAATTATTATTAAACAAGCAAAATTAAAAGCTTTTTAGCGTTTTTTTTTTCTTAAATGAATTTGTGCATATGTGTTTGTATTTTTCATCGTTTATTTAACTGTCAAGCGTTTAAAAGAGATACGTATTTTTCATTTGCTTCTTTTTAACTCTGAGGGGGAAGTTGGTTGCTATTAAAAAAAATTAATAGTAAATTGTACTTTTCTTTGATATGGCAGTTGTTTATAATTTTCATTTCCTAAAAATTATTTATCAAAAATATTTCCTATGTACCAAAATCATTAGTTTCTTCACATTCATGACTATTATATTTTTTTTATAAAAATTAAATACTTTGTATTAACACATTCTCCTTAAATATACGAAATATTTCTAATAATTTAATTATAACTTTTTTTTCATATAAAAAATTTCTTTGAACACAGATTAATTTGTTAGTGCATATTTTTTTATTTTTAATAAAATAATTATAATTAATACTTATTTTTTGCATAGAAAATATTTGTGTATACACTGACTGTCTCAAATGGCTTATAATATACGAACATCGTGCCAACATATTATTTCTAGGTTTGGGTTTTTGGGCAAGGACAACACCGTTGGTTAAGGTTTCATACAAGTGATAAGTGATAAGTCTCTTTTGTGGAACAATATATTATTTAAACAGAGCATCATTCTTCAAAAAGTACATTCTTTTATCACGAATGTAAACCGAAATGACGAAAAAAATAACTATTAAAAAACAATTTAAGAAAAGTATTTTTCCAATGGGTCTCATGTTGCAGAACGTTAATTTTGTTCACAAGCACATTATAACTATTTTAAGAATTAAAAAAAAATAATAATTTTTTTGACACATTTTATTAAGCTAACGGTGTTTTCGTTTCTAGAAAAAATGTAACATTTTTCGCCCTTTTGTTATGCTTGAAATATGTTTACGCCCACAAAATGTGGTGTAATTTTTTAGATTTAGCGCTTAATAATGCCGAAAGGCATTGCTCTTTATGATTCTTACAAAGTCCCAAATAATAAGGGCGTGTTAAGCAAGTCATCTTAAACAGGGCAACATTTTATTTAACCAAACAAAAACATCACAAATGTTTTTTGCCCCTTTTGCAAATGTCAAACGTTTTGGGATTAATAACTTCTCTTTTAACAAAAAAGAGCGAATTTTCCTTAGATATTTCTTCTCCACTTAAATATTAATAAATATTGTCCTTAAATATATTTTAACTGTGGTCGTTGCCCTTGCTTAATATCACAAGCATACAAGTTTTTGGACTGTAAGTTGTTTCTTATGTAATTCTTTTTTATTTTAATAAGTTCTAGTTTTCGAAATAACCTTTATCACCAAAACGAAGGAAGTGGCACGACTAATATTAGTATAACTTAGGAACGGTTTTTTCTATTTGGACGAGTAAAAAATTCTAAAATCCGCAATAAAATTACCTTTAACCAACATTGTCTTTAAATCTGCTCAGCAATTTCAAGGACATCAACGAAGTTTTGGGGCGCAAAAAAAACATTTGTTATGCAAAATTTGAAAATTTTTGATTTTTATAAATCATAAAATATAGAAAAACTTTTGATTTTATTCACAATTAAGTTGAAGTTTCTCATTAAGACTAAGGTTGCCACATGCATACAACAACAACAACAGTACGTCACCTGCAAATTTTATTGGAGACCATTTTATTGTTGTGTGCTTACGGAAACATTTGTAGAAACGGGATACCTTCACTTTCATGTAAATAAAATCAAAAGTTGTGCATCGGCTGGCTTTTTAAACATTTTTTAAAAACAAAAATTGTTATAAAATTTTATTTATTTCGCAGAAGTTCTACGATAAAACTAAAACTAGTCAGCAGATTGAAAAACCATATTGGCACAGCTTAAAGATAAGATTGTTGCCGAGTTTCGGTTTTCTTATTTCACTGAATGGGACAAGCTGTTCTCCACTTATGTGAATATTTGTTGTGCAACTCTTTCCCTTTTGGCATAAGGGTTTATCTCAAAAACTGGAATTTAATTGAAGAAATTAAGTTGGCATCAAATAGAGAAAATTCCATTTGTAAATACTTTTTTAGAAAACTTTTAAGGTCTAAGCTTTGTTAGAGTGGATCTTAATTTTGAAAGTCTTTTGAGGTGTAAAAACTTTTTCAAAATTTAATTTTTACTTAAATTCACATTAATTTTATTTTGAAACTCAAACCCTTGTCCAAGGCCAGAAAAATGTTTCCCACGGTTGAAAGTGTATTTCCTGAGTCTAGACTCTAGAGCAGAGTCATTCCAACAAACACGTCTTCATTTTATGTTTGAATTGGTTGTTTTCGTTTCTCTCGCTCCCAATGCACTGAACAAAATTTGTATATTAATTGATCATGCTTTCATACATCGGTCTAGACCTTATGAAAATTTTTGAATAAAACTGGAGCAAGTAAAGACGAATTATAAATGCATATGGATTTTATATTTAATAGACATGATGTTTTCATGAGACAGTACTTATTTGACACCAACTTGACGAAAACAAAAATGTCTAGGCAAGACGATGTGTAAATTAATTTAAAAAATTAAAAGTAGGCAACAAAATTTCGCATTCTATATCAGACATTTCTTTAAGTGTACACAAGCAAGAAACAAACACAACCCGGTCGTAGAAGTACTCATGCGAGACTGAATTGCTGAATTGCTTTTTAAAATGCGTGAGTTTATTTACGTGTGAAATTGAGAATCACCAAATGCACGGTGCGTACTCTTTGCGTAACCCCTGCTCTAGAGACAGTCTAATGAATACACTAAATCGTTTATTATTCTTCTTTTAGAATGAAGCCAAATAATTGTATAAATAATTACACATTGAATTATCTAAAAAATTAATTCGAAATATTTATAATAAATTTAAAAATTACATTTATAGAAGACATTAAATTAAAATAACATACATACATACATACGTAAATAAAAGTTGATAAAATTCAACTTTAGGGTCATTAAAAATACAAAAATAAATAAAAGACAAAGTAGCAAAAAGTTCTCTGAAACATTTCTGTAATTGTCTCTCTTTCTCTCTTGTGCTTAATCGAAAATATTACGGTAAATGGGTAGATTGCGTTAAGTTGTATTGCTGTTTACATATTTATATAGTTGCCATATTGCTTAATTGACTGACTTCACATTTCTCGGCTTAAATTCTTTAGAAATTTGTATTAACAGAGTTGGCAGTTAAGAGTTTCTTAAAACATGTTAAGAGACATATTCTCAGTTCGTTTTCAGTTTGCTTTTTTTAGTTAATCACATTTAAAATGTGTCAGTTTTGTAGAAGCTCTTGTGTTGCGGATAGTGAAGAGAGTGTTTCAAAGTGTCAAATCCCCAAAAGTCTTTATCAATGGCAGGATTTCTGTTCTGTTCTTCAGGCTTTACAGGTTAATGGAGTTTTGTTATAAAAAAGAATTAAACGGACAATCCTTATAAAAGACCTAAAGGAACTGTTTGTTAACAAGGAATAAATGCATTAAATACAATTTCGCCGTTTTGCGTTGGTGGGTACTTAGCGAAAACACAGGCCGAAAGCAGCAGTTGTAGCACCAAAGCAAATTCAAAATTTGCTAAAGAAACCCGTCTTTTTAGACGGACAGTTTTTCCAAATGCCTCATGACATCACACGTTTAAATAAAGGGCTGAGTTAGAAGCTATTCGACAGCCACCACACCATCCGCCACACAAAGCACGATGAGATGTTAACGAGTTCTGTTAAAAATATACACAATAAAGAATTTTCTCTCGCTAAATATTAAATATGGCGCGTCCTCAAACTTACCGATGGTGACTCTTTGATGACAACGTGATTGCCTATTGCTTCCCACACAGTGCCGTGTCTTAACATAAAACCTGTGTGCTCCAAATTGATGGAAAAACCACCCTGCGGACACTGTCTGCGCCGATTGTAACAATCTCCTGCCGAACCATACGACTGCGGCGTTCCTATATTTTCAGCAAATGTCATATCACTTTCATACACCCTCAAAGTCACAATATCAATTCGAATTTTTTTAAATGTCGTACGACCAGACCTTAAACTAGAATCACGGTATTCGTGAGGTACTGAATTCGGTGGACACAAGTCGGGATTGAGGGTCTTATGGTCGTAATAAATCGAATAGTTTTCAGTCGAATTCAAAGAAATAAATTCTTGTGGCGAATGGAGCATGTTGTGGCAATATACCTTTTTCGGTTTCGATCTCACATAGATGGTGTACTCACCGTCGGCATACACATTGTTGAAACGTCTTAGGTCATAGCACGACGAAGGGTAACACTGGCGCGGTGGCGAGCATTTCTCACGTACGATTTTATCTCGCGTAGGACAAGCAATACGTTCATGGCGCGAATCATAGCATAACATACGTCGCCGCCGGTATCCTTCACAGTTGCACTAAGGGACAGAAGAGAGATGAAAAGAGATTACTTAAAAAAAAAGGTGAGTGAAAAAAAATATGGCTGTCGCACTAGAGACAAGTTCAAAGCTTAAAGATTCAGCACTGTTGCCAGTTTATTTATGGAATATTATTTCTCGAACCTTGACTAAGTACTACTGGGGTATTCTACATTCACATGCGAGTATTTACTTGGGTGTGTTTTTAAAGGATTGCACTAAAATACATTTTAAGCAAGTTTTTAAAGTGAGTACAACTTCTGCTTTACAATTTACATTTTACGATGAAATAAAAAATATTGAATTTATGAAATTTTGTCTATGAATGTCTGGAGGGAAGGGATTTTATGGTCCGGCAGAGCCTGGTAAAATGTTTCAAATTAATTTTTATATGAAAACTAATGGCGGTTTTGTTTCTTCATATGTATAATTATTTGGGATTTTATACAGATCATGAAGGGAAATCCTTTCAGAGTTAAGGGTAGGATCTATATAAAAAATACCACAATTTTTGGGTGTTATCATATTTTGAGTATACTAAAAAAGCTAAAATGGTACATTTTTTAGGAAACGAAATCACCATAAAATAGAGCATCGTACTAAATTCGAAAATATTTTTATTGACAGAGGAATAACATATTGCATTTCTTCTAAGGCAGACCTCAAATTTACCTGTGTTCGTAAATCGATCAAAACGGCGCTTGGAAGTGGGGGAGTAGCAAGACTCCCATTTACGATAGCCATAATTTGTATAGGTCTATTTCCCACTTAGAGTCACTATCTTTTCAAAAACTTTACGCATTTGCTTACCTACTTTCGCGCAAGGAATGGCAGTAAGTTTAATAATTACATTGGCAAGCCTCAACATTTTTGAGACTTCGTTTGGAATTGAGTTTTTGAACATTTAAAAATACGCATTGGCATATATAAAATTGAATTTAACACACCCAAACTCTCAGGGCCTGCTTATGTAACACAAACGAGTGACTAATCTAGAAAATTTATATGAAAAACACTAAATTTTTGTTGTTGATTCCTGTAAAAATTTTCTCCATAAGTCGCTTGTTTGTGTTACATAAGCTAGCCATAACTCTTTATCCCTGTAATCCAGATTTGACGAAATTTGAATATCAAATGAATATAAGAAAAAATCTCCCGTTTGCAAAAAAATTTCCACAATCTGGCATTGCTGTTACAAAGTTAGGAATTAATTTTTTTCTCTCTCTATCTCTCTCTATTTCTTTCTTTCGTTTTTACTCAAATGTCTATTTGAGAGCTTAAAAAAATTATTCAGGAATAATTTCAAATAAATAGTCGCTCTTACACTGGTCATTGTTTTGTATTCACGTTTAACACAATTATTGCAAATCTTTTTAACAGGCGGCTTGTTCGCAGCATCACAGTAGGAATGATTGATGGGATTGCCAAAAACGGACTCACAATACACGGAACGTGATTGATACTCTTCACTGCAATCGGCCGGACATTGAGTCCAGTTGGAAACGGACCACTTGCAACCCACCTTGCAAGGCTTGCGCATGCGCTTGGGTTTGGGCACCCTTAAATGCCGACAATATGATGGATCGATAATTTCTCGACGTTTGGGGGTTCCCTTTATTTCTGGCTTAAAGACGCGTGCACAACGCATTTCCTTGTAGCGAGTGCCATTGCCGCATTGTACAGAACACTAGCGGTGTTGTTGTGTTGTTTGTTGGCAGTAGTAGAACGAGTATGAGCAGAAGGAGATTGGAAGTGACAGTGGTGAAAAGAGTAATGAAAATATTATTAGTGAAATGATTAAGATTGAGCACAAAAGAAGTTCAACAGAGTTACATATTTTCAAAAAACAATTCTTCGATTGAGTTTCAAATCGCTCTACTTACATTTGACCAATTAAACACATATTTAATGGTGCAACATTTGCGTCTAATTAAAGGTTTTTTGTCCACCGGACAACCAATACCCTGGACACTGCGACACATAACAGTGCGATTCTTTTCACACTTTTCATCACATTTGCCCCATTCACTGGCCCACCAGTTATTGGGCATAGAGCGAGATGTTTTCTGAAATGCGGTTTGTAATTATTTAAACTTCAAACTGCCCCAATTGTTTCCACGAAAAGTACTTACGATAAATGGATATTCGGTAGTGCTGCTGAAGGTGGACGTGTGTGATGGGCAGGGCTCTACGTTGCAAACACGTTTTATATCCCTGTAGTTGGCTTTAGTTTTCAAATTACAATATTCATCTCGAACAAATGTTTGATTCAAATAACAGGCCACACTACGAGTCTGCATGCCATAACCACATGAACGGGAGCACTTAAATAATTAAAATTAAAAAGAGAATATGTTTGAAAATAATGTGTCTAACAAACAAAGAACTTTGGCGTTGGACAAAAGTTTCAATTCCAAAAAAAAGGCTATAAAATCAAAAATGCTGTACTAAACTTGCTATTAGTGTGGCTATGAGGCTTATATTAAAAATAAATTAGCAATAGGAACAGTTCCAATAAGACAGTCAACTTTGCGCTTTTTCATGCAACAGCATGCTAAACGCAATTCAATAAAACTGTTTTCTTAACATCAGCATCAAATTCAAGACATTTATGAATTTGCTTTTGCTATTTTTGTGTTCTTCTAAAAATTGAACAGCATAGCAATAGCAAATGGTTGCTGTCACGTTTCTTACTCTTACGACTTTGTGAATTTTGTCTTATCATAAATTCTTACAAGGTAAGGCTTGAATACTTAGAAAAGAGAATTAAACTAAACTTGACAAAGGATGACGGAAATTCGTTCCCGGTCGGAATATCGAATCAAGAATAAAGAATAAAAAAAAATTACAATGGATATCAATATTCAAATTATATGTAAGTAAAAAATTCCGATTAGTGCAAATCACAGTTGCTGCACCATTTCACAATGCTGTCAATGTGATTGCTGTCATATTTGTGCTGGTGCTGTTTTCGTTTCAATAATACGAGCATAGCAATAGCGTAAATAAATTAACGAGCAAGAAGTGCTGTTTTTTGACAACAAATTTTAATGGCTTTTGCTTTGCTATTGCTGGACTGTACATATTTTGAACAGCACAGCGGCAGCAATATAATCGTTAATAAAACTTGTGGAAATTTTAGCATAGTACAATATTTTTTGTGCTAGTGCTATTTCGCAGCTAGCAATGCGATAAAACTATGTTTTTTTTTAAATAAAGAAACGTGTTTCTTATATAAAAATTTCGGGTTTAAAAACAACAGAGTCTGTGTAAAAGTGTAAAACCGGGTTTATCTAAAAAAAGTTAGAAATATCTGATTATGATTTCAAAAAATTAATTTGAAAAAGCCGTTTCGTAAAGTAACACAGATCTCTTACCATTACTGAAACGTTCTTATTTGTAAAACAATATTTTTTTTAGCATCAAATTAGGAGAAACACTTTTTGAATTCAGTTATACAACAATTAATTCTAAACTAACTGAAAAAAATTTTATTAACGAATAAATACAATTGCTACAATAGACGACTTATTGTCAATTGAACACTTACCGCCATCCAATCCGTATATTCCCAACAACCTTCTCTGCACTCTTCATGGGATTTGATTTCGAATTTCGAACTACAATATTTCAAGTCGACAATATTTGAACGTTGCATATCGGGGAATGTTTGTATACAGTGATGGGTTTTCTCACGTGTACCCACCATGCCACACGATGCCGAACATTCCGAAATACTGCTGACATTTAAACTGATGAAATGAAAATAAAATAAATTGAAAGTGAATAATGAAGAAAATTAAACTTACGTTAAAATACAATCGGTGTTACAGTCTCTATATTCGGTGGGTGGTTTATCATGAATATCACAGAACTGTGGCGCCACTTTAAGGGCTTGAGTAGTGCTGACACACACAGGCATACGATGCATACTACCATGGCATAAAGCATCACAGGTGCTCCACTGTTGCATTTCCCAACGATAGATTTCGATCGCAGGTTCCACATAATTCGTTTTGTCAATAGTATAGGAATAAGTCATCAGTAAAGTGTCATTATTCTTTTGGGCACTAGTGATCATGGAAATGATCTTTAATTTTTCAAAGGTTTCATTTATTATTTTGGGTTTTTGCTTAAGAATTCATGTGAAATTACCTCTACTACCATATCGCGTTTTAGTTTCCTTGTGTAGGTCGTGTTGACTCTTTCTACAAAACTCTTAGAACCATTGTAATCGTAAGCTACACCAGCGTAGAAACTAACATTAGGAAAGGCGGTAATAATATTGGCTCCATTCAGCAACGAATTGCCTTGATCATCCCTTAACACAATATAGTTTTCGTCATGGTAACCCGGCTGTTCGATGACTATGTTAGAGGCACCTTCAAATGTTAGAAAAGAAATATTGATTGGTATCAAAAATATATTTGAAAAGGAAAACTTCTTCAAAAAGTTCCACGCCTTTATTCGGATAGGCCTGATGTGGAAGTTATAAATATATTTCTCTATGTAAGGGGTGATTCAAGTTAGGCTTCCGCTTTCAAATAGAACCTATAAACAACCTATAAACTTTTACGGAATATTTTCTTTTTGAATTATTACAATTACGTATTGAAGATTATATTGTCCAAATGGTTGCTCTGACTCACGTCACATTACGTCATGCGATAAAAATTTTCAAGGACATTTCTAAAAGGCGCAGCATCGATGTCGGCTTTTTTGCATTGTATTCCCTGTTTCAGTCTTGCAATCGCTTTCGTTATGATCTCATGGATTCTGCCCTTCGAATGGCCCCAAGGGAGCTCGGAAACCAATGTGGCCGTGTCGTAAAATGATGTAGCATAGAAATTTGATGCACAGTTTCTGCTGATGTGGCAATTGTTTCTGCTGATGTGGCATCATCTTGTTGAAACCAGAGGATTTTGCGATCCCCAAATGCTTGCTTACCAAAATTATGTTCCTATTCACACATCCATTCGTCAAACACACGACACTCATAATGGTCTATAGGACAAACATACTCCTCACAACGAGCTGGCCAAACATACTGATGTGTTTTAATATTACATTCTGGCCTAGTTTCTACGAACTTCTGGCTTAACTTCCGAATTGTGCATTTTTTCTCTCGAGCGGACATTTACGTAAAACGCTTGGATGATTCGAACATGTTCTTCCGTTATGTATTGCTCCATGTCTACGTTTGTTAAGGTATCGCTGGAGTGTTGATTTCATTTCGTTAGTGATGCACACTTTAAAGTTTGGAACATTTTTGCCACTATCAATTAAAAACTCAACATGAAACACCCTTTATATCATGGTAATGAACATGGTTTCCCAACACTCGTCGCAGAGTTTTACTTCACAGCTGATAGTTTCGGGGAAAAAATATTAAAAGCAACGCGTTTTCATTATGGAACTATATTTTAAAAATGTTGAAAGAGTCCTTCGAGCAAAATCATCTTACACAGAAAACATTGTCAACTGAATAAAATTGAACTGCTTAAATTGAAGGATATTGATAGTGACAGCAAAAAATGTTATTAATCGATTAATTAATCATATGATCAATCGAACCGGAAAAGTAATAATTGCAATTGATCGACAAAAAATACTGGTAATATTAGTAATTGAAAACCTGAGAAAATTATCATAAATTATTGAAAGAAAAAAATGCTCAAAAATTCCAATCAGAAAACAATAGTTTTGTGCAAAAGTACCACTGTCGTTTTGATTTGAGAACTGGAGCGTTGGGAAAAAAGTTTAGCTCATCTTGAGGATTGTGGGCCAAAGACGTGTGGAGAGACCATAAGTCCAATAACCACTTAGGCGCAGATAGCGCTAATGAACGTTAAAAATGAGTGTTCCATATTCCTCATTCAACTGTTGCATGAGAAACTTTCCAATAATGTCAATGATTTCTATATACTTCCTTTTAAAGGTAAAATGTGTTATTTGCAACCCTGGATACGTTTACTAAGGAGTTTTTTTTTTGGATCAGGGTTCCGCCTACTTAAGGCATTCTGCATAGCCGATCTGCTACATTTCAAAGTTCTGTTTCGACTAGTGATCATTTCATGCAAATACGTTTTCTACTCTCTAGCCATCGAGCAAGAGTTAATGCGAATTTAGATCGAAGATAAATATCATTATTGAAATATTAAAACAATATTGTCTGCTACTATAGGAACATTTTTCTCAGGCAGTGCAACAATATTATAAGAATATAAATTACAAAAGTAATGCAAATTTTAAAGTTACCACCAACGACAGCAACAACAACTACATACAGTCACTTACAGCAATGATTAATTAAGAAAATAAAAATCGAATTGAAAATAATCAATAAAAAATAAACAAGAAAAAACACAATGATTAAAACACTAAAGTGTCTATGATGGCGCCAACTATAAAATTAAAATAAATAAATAAACGCAAAATAAATTCATCTAAATAAAGTTCAAGTGTGCTTCATACACTTGTCAAACGAAACTAAGTCTAGCGTCGTATAAAAAAAGGAAACAACAGCACAATGAATAAAAACAACGATATTGAAAGTCACTGACTTTAATAAGTACTAAACTTGTAGAAATGGGGGAGGGTTCATTGCCCTGTCAACACATACAGACAAATTGTCCCTTTATCTCAAGTCAACAAATACTAGTGGGGTTGTTCATAAAAAGAAAGCTGCTACTAAACCTTTGTCATTCAGAGTTAGAAATTATAGATCTTATCTGGTGGTGGTTTCATCACCGGTCGGACACAATACTTTAACCAATGCCCTCATGTAGCCTTCAGCACTAGGGCTACCTGAATTATCAACTTACCCCATTGCTGGGAGTTGGAGTCTACGAAAACACGGCATACATTGCATTGCAACAAGACATCGAGTTCTTGCATTGCACTCTCTTTAACTCTAAACGATAGCCGCCGCGTTACTTCCATGACTCCCTTCATGCCAATAGTAGGCCGGGAAAATAATATATTTCCCTTAACGAAATTATTAAAAATGAACCATTTATCCAACCAAACATTTTCAAATTTTGTGTTTTATTCTATAGTTCACCTCGCAAATTGTTAGGCTATGATTCGCACCTAGCCAATAGCCATTAGGGGGCTGTGCTACCCGGAGCTATTTGCTTGCAACGAACCAATATCGTTGCTCAATGAAAGTACTCCGAGTGTCCACTTTTACAAGAGTCACACCTCAGACAAGCCTTCGTCCTTGCTGCCACCTAACTGTAATACATTAGGGTATCGGGAATAACCAAGAAGACATGCCCTCGAGTGACTTAAATTTCCTGTAACAATCTGCTCTTACGCATACATTCCACAGTTTGATAAATAATGCAACGAGAATGTTGCCAGAGCACCCCAATTAAACATGTGTAAAACGTTAGAATAAAAGTTATTAATAATAACTCAAATGGAAAAGAAAATTTGCAATTATTGATAAAATTTCTTAATGGCAGGATGATTTGTAATTTGATACAATCTGATTGGCGCACACACACAAACACGTGCTTTCTATTCACGAGTATAAATACACAATTCTCTTTATATGACGATCACGCACGCTGAGGAACACACCTTAAAAATCATTTGAAGTGTTAAATATCAACGATACTTGGATACAAATTGAATAAACTATGAACATTTATCGAAAATGTATTTTTAACACAGAGAAAATAAAAAACTATGACAATGCTGATGACTTTGAGTATCACTACGTTTATTTCTTATTATTACCGGTTACTTTATGAGTCCCTTTTCTACCCCCTTCGTTCCTCGCATTGATTTCAGGCAACCGATTTGTAATTTACAACTACCTTACTTTCATTCAAGTCTCGTGCTACCACTAGCCTTTCCTATCGAATGTAATGATTTCTGACGGTGGACTGGTAAGCATCGGTCTTCTTCTTCATCATGAAAACTGTCGTCGTTGTTAGCAATTGTGTAAGGCTTATATCTCCCATGGCTTTCACATTAAACACGTGCCTGGCCGCGGTCCTAAACCTTATGCTACCCAGTGCTGGACATTCACACATAATATGCGCTACCGTCTCAGCGTCTTCCTGGCACAGTCTGCAAGTATCATCTCCTATAATTTTTATCCTGTCACTAATGCAATAATCCAGGTTAAGGAACCCGTATTATATCTAAGCACCTTACTGGCATTCCTGCTGAGTAGCTGTTTTAGCACTAGGCCATTCGCAAGTACTACTCTGGGTTCTGGTCAACAGAAATACACAGCAGAATCCTTTTTTGTTAGTTCGTCTGCTGCTTTATTCCCAGCTGTTCGTACGTGTTCTTTGACTCGCATCAACTCTACGTCGTTCGCTGAGGCACATATGTTTAATTTTAAAACACTTTTCTGCAATAGTTTTGATGGACTCGTTTACTTTATAACCGACTGATTGTCAAGTGCAATGAGAACCTTTCTTCAATGTACCCGACTTTCCAGCAGGTGATGCAAGTAATTCTGTCTGGTAAACAGATACGTACCGCCTTCAGATGATCGTTCCGATTATTAAAAATGGAGCGCTACATAAAATAAGTAGGCGATATCATTGTTAAACCATTACGATGAGTCCGCAAACTTCGCGGAATTTTTGGTCGATAAAGTGCACCAAATGTGTCAACAATTCGAAGAGTAGTCAATAAATTTGAAAAAATGTTCGTCGATTTACCCAGCGGTATCTATAAACCATTGTTGCTGTAAACAGCAGAGTCGCCAAATATTCGAAACCATCAATTTGGAAGTGACTATGAAGACCGTGATACCTAAGTTCTCGTGGACCAACTGGACGGCATGAATGAGCGTCTACGAATAACAACCACAAAAAAGTGGCTCTGAAAAAATGTGAATTCAAAAGCGTACGCGACGATCATAATGGCCATCGCTAGCACAGAGCCCACGTGACACCGACTCTTAAAATTGCCATCATTATGAGAATATCAAGACGACAAAATACAAAAATTACTATTACAAATTGACAATTATTTACAATTCTATATCTAAAGTCTTATAGTATGTTGACACATGCTCCTTAATTGAGGAAATTTAATTTTAAATTGAGTTATGGAATGAATGATGTTTGCAAAAGCGTGTCATCATGTCTTATGTGTTTTTACGTACATATTTCACCAGAGTTGCATTGTGAATTTAATGGTGGAATGAAGTAGTAACTGCTCAATTTTTTAATTGAATTCTTCTATGGTAAATTGAGCTAAATGAAGGATTTAATTGAGTAAATTAAATCGCATGTGTGATTTCTACCACTGAAATACTTCTTTTAATTCCATTCTCTCAGTGTATTACACACATCTACATTCCAATAGTATGTGAAACTAATAAATCATTACATTTTTATAAACTGAAATGATGTAAACTATTCGTATCATTGTTTACATTAAATATGCGAAAAACGTTCCATTCTTTCCTGCGCATCATTTGAATATTAATATTGCGAAGAAAAAAATACTTCTTTCGACTATGGCTCTTCTTCATATTCCACTTAAGTGTGTATGTATGTGTGTGTGTATTTTGATTAAATAATTTGTGTGTTATTAATAAAACACAACATTAACAATAGTAACAACAACAACAACAGCAACACAAAAACAATTAATATGTCTAAATGTAGAGTTTGTGATGGTGAATGAATAAACGTTGGCAAACGATCAAAAGTAATGTCATACTGACAGACAGGCAGACAGACGGAGATCTATGTAGATTGAAGGGAGCTACTTACCTTTTGGTATCGTGGTGACATGATAATAATACGTTTTATATTTCGGCTGCACCTTATACAAGTCAGACACATAAAAATTGCCCGTAAAATCTTCACACGTGTCATTACGCCCCTCGCAAACGCCACATTTATCTAAAAATAGAGAATGTAATTAAAGTTATGTATGACAAAAGGCTTAAGCTGGAATAATCATGAAGCAACTTTAGAAATTCTTAGGAGAAAACTTTCTTTTAACAGCAGAAAGTATATTCTTTATTATCCGTTTTCTTTTGTTTCTAGCGTCTTTGGCTAGTGAGGGGCCTTGATCTGTTTGTCATCCATCATATCATGATCTTAGTATGAAGAAATTATTATCCTCAACGCCATAATTCTGATGTTGATCAGGGATGTGATCATAAATATTTTGCCACAACATTTTGTGAACCTCTTTCCTCTTTCTCTAATATTCCACGAATGCGTACTTTACTTACCCATAAATTGTGCTTTATGCAACATTGTGGCATGTTTGCTTAGTTTTTTTTTCTTTGCAAGTAGACATTTTATTTGCACACACACTCACCTAATTTAGCAATAGAATTTAGTTCGTTGTCACAACCAGCCGGCCGACAAATGCCGTTGACACATTTATCAAAACTGTCGAATGAACATGTGGTGCCATCAATGACTTTTTCCGAGAGACGAAAATAGACAGCGTTACCTTCAACACGACAATATAAATTGCATTTATCATTGGATGATACTGAAATGACACAGAGGCATAAATATAAGAATAACTTATTTGTTTTTTTTTTGAGTTTTTATTATAAAAAATACTCGATATGACAATAACTATCACAGCCAAAAATCTGTATAAAAGTTCTAAAGAAAATTCCTCTGACTAAGACTACTTGCAATATCGCAATTGCCTTGGCAACGATTATGGAATGGACTATAACACGCACTATGGCAATGTCCTCGACAAGACTAATGATTGTGTAAATGCTTACAAGGACCACGATAGAGACTGTGATAATACCCATGACTTCTACAAGGCCTATGATAATATGATTATTAAGATCATTATTTCTCATATTTATATTATTTTTAATAATATTTTCAAACTATTCCAATATTTTGGTATGTGTTAAAATAGTTTGTTTGTGGTTAAAATATTAGTAAAGATGTTGCAATTTTTGTAGCTGGAAACCATTTAAAGATTAAATGTAAACAATAACTTGTTTATTGCATCTAAAACGATGTTTCAAATATTTTCAAACCACCATAATATGTTTGTCACAACAATATACTGTTTTAGACAAGATAATATAGTTCTCGTGACCATGTTCTTTTTTGCATTCGAGACTTTAATTATGCTCATGATAATGACTGTAAAAATTATTATGAATAGGACTAGAGCCATAACCATGTACATGAATATGAAAAAATTTTAATAGTGAATATTAATAAACTATATGCTAATTGCTATAATTGTGGTAATTACTATGACAATAAATGCAATGTAACACTGGTAATGCTGATTATAACAAGTATTATTATGAATGGAAAAGACTATAAAAATTATTATAGCAATTATAGTGATTATAACTACGCCAATGGCTATGATAAAGACTACGAAACTTGCTAAGATTCTGACAAAAATATGAGGTTTCAAAAAAATGCTAAACAAAATTTGAAATGAAAAGACCACAGCAATAGCACCTATTCAATTCTGGAAGCATACACTGCGCTCTTCTATGTTACAATAACTTTTAACAGCACGCAAAAGCAGCAAAAAAGGCAAAATAGCTACGAGATTGCTTTTGTTGTTTTTGTGCTGTTGAAAATAAAACAGCACAGCAATAACAAGTGTTTGCTGTGACATTTCTTGCTCTTCTTATTTGTTTATTTCGTTCTGCAATAAATTCTTAGAAGGTAAAGTTAACGACTTTTTTAACTACTTAAATACTTAATAATATTTTAGTTAATTGAAACAAAATTTCTTTTCTATTTATCAATTATATAAAAGTTTAAAAGCAAAATATGTTACCCGACTTACATCCATATTTCGGTATCCATTTCGTATGTCGTCCAATACCACTAATGCCAAAATCTCTGCCATTCATTTGATAACACTGCTGTTCTCTGGCATCCATTGAACCGGGTGGACAATTGTGTGTATTACAGGAACGATATTTCTTTCTAGCACCGGTACAATATTTGCCGCCATTCTTTGGCAGAGGGCTATTGCACTCACGGCGGCTCTCCTGCACACCACCTCCACACGTCAAACTGCATTGGCTCCAAGGACTCCATGGACCCCAACCACCATTGATAGCTTTGCGCACATGACCTTCGCGTGGCAAACACTCACCCTTCTGACACCAATAGCGATTTTCGTTGCAAGGCGTGCCGTCGGCCCAGGGTAGATTGCTCGAACGACAGGCCGAATTTGAATCGGTTGTTTTGCACCACAAGCGTTTACAATCGGTTTCGATGTGACAGTAACGCGACTGATTGCCATGTATAAGTTTACACTGATGATCGAGGGAATAGATTTCACCCGGCAACCGGGTATTGTAATTGGGTATGAAACTTGTGGGTGTATCTTCGAGGCAGGTGACATCTTCCTTTCTGTTTAAATGTATTCTTATTCAAAATACTCTCCTGGTAGAAACAATGAATGTTGCAAAACTTACTCTAAAAATTCGGAAACATAATGGCGTGAACAATCTGACCAGGACCAGGGATGTATATCGTCATCCATTATACTGTACATGATGTGAAGTTTACTCTTAACACCAGGCTTATTAAATTGTTTACAACGGTCGTCGTCATCATGAGGTATATTTAATCTAGAGAACAAATTATAATTTAGTATTTGAAATTCCTTAGAACATTTTTTTTTTATTTCGAATATTGCTGGCTTACATATGTCCCAATTCGTGAGCTATCGTAAAAGCTGCTGGCAATCCATTATCTTGCACTATAGAACACGATTTTCGCTTGCACACTGTACCCAATTCAGCCAGACCCAAGGTATCACATTTGGTTTCACGCTCCTTACGGCATATTTGATCTCTAATACGTATCAAAGAACATAAATATATTTTCTTGCATTCATTAAAATAAGAGTCGTAAAGTATTCGAATAGCCTTCCCAATGTACAAGTTAATAATTAGACTGCGATTACAACTAGTTTGGAATTTATTTATTTCAATGCCAATTAGTTCGATCTTTACTCATGAAAGTCTACTGTTATTTGTTAATCGAATAATTATCGATTAATGGTTCAATTGATCTTTTAAATGAGCAATAAAGTACACTTCGATTATAATTAATTTGGAATAACTTTATTGAAATTCCAAGTAGCTATTTATTTATTCTCATGCAAGTTTGTGGTTATTTTTTAAACAAATAATTATTCGAATGATCTTCTTTGGAATTTCTTTATTTCAATTCCAATTAATTTTGTTTTCCCATGTGATTTTGTGATTTTTTTTAGCCGAATAATTATTCGATTAATTATATGAATGACATTTTCAATGGGTAATAAAGTGGGCTTCGTTTATAATTAATTTGGAATTTCTTTATTCCAATTCGAATTAGCTAGTTTTTTGTGCTCATAAAATTTTGCGATTATTTTCAATCGAATAATTATTCCATTAATTTACAATTATTCCATATGAATTTTACATTGTATTTCATTTTCTCATTTGGGTATTATTAATTTTATATTTTAAAACATTTGCATTCGTTTTAAGAAGGAGTGCACTAGTCTGGCTAAATAACTAGAGCGGAGGGAAGGAGGCAGGGATACCTAGCCAAGGGGGTGCTTGGTTTCTAGTATTTGCCAAGGGAGGAAGCCGGAAATTGACATATCCTCCCCTTTGCGAGGGGAGGATGGGTCAATCTCTAAAGGTACTCCTAAGGCCTTGAATCGAGAAATTTCGATAGGGATCGACAATGAAGTTTCGCAAGAGGTGAAGGAGTTAATATCTGTAGGAACTCTAGTGTTAATTAACCAATTAGGGAATTCTAAAGAGATGGGAAAGAAAACCTCGCAAGTGGTGAACGGGTCTGTCTCCAAAGATACTCCTCAGGAAGAGGATAAGACGGTAGCGCACATTGTGTGTGAATATCCAACACATGCTAGCATAAGGAGACTTGTTAAATATGAATGCCATGAGGGCCCTTAGGCTTAGACAAATGCTAGCGTTTACAAGAGACTTTTTGACCAGGAAGAAGGTAAACACTTTATGCTCTCTTCATTAAATAAATAAAAAATAACAAAAATGTATCAATCCTTTCCTTATAATTGCCTAATCAGATGTTAGATTTAATTCAAATTATATAATAAATCTTAGTGTTTTTTAATATCAATATTTAATAAAGAATTTTGGATAAAGGTTATGAGCTGGCATAAAACAGCAGCCATATGGGCATACAGTCAAGTTGCATTATTAACGCTTTATTTGATTTATATTGTTGCCAATATTATTCAATGTTATCCGAATAATTATTCGAATATTTTATCCGAATAATTATTCGAATTTTGTATCCGAATAATTATTCGAATATTTCCTTAATACCTATTATTTTATTACTGGTACGTTTTTGTTATTACTGAAATCTGAAACTCTAATAGCAATTAGCAAAAATTTCGTTCAATCGTAAACCTCCAATGAATGATCGATAGAGCCGACTTAACAGCAATGCCGAAATAGGATGGTCGGCATTCGAAGTATTATCACACCTTGATGTTTTTTATGTTTTGTTTATAATTAATTCTTCGATTTTATTATTGGATTAGTTCCCTCCTACATAGTTTTATTTTATTTTCTCATTAATTATCCAAATAATTTTTCGGGTCATATTTAATAAATACTTGTTGTTGTTTTTTGTTTGTCCACACTGACTTGTTTAATATTTCATAAATCTATTGAAGGCAAACCATGTCAAGATTCAATGCAAACAGTAAAGTGCACAAGTAAGTGCCCTCGCATCACCTAGATTCTATGAGTAGTTGCTGCTTGCCCTGCCCACCGCATACTCACCTTGTTATTAACATTGCCGTATCATAATGATAGCCATGCTTTTCCACATGCGAACAAAATTCCCTCAATGTCTGCGATGCCGTCGTTTGACCACCTCTTCTACGCGTATGTTTAAACTCATTCAAGACCAAAATGTTTGCAACCGAAATATAAATGGAATTGCCAATACTGGCATCGGCAAATATATTCGATACGATCGATATCAAAGTCAAAATGTACGAAGTCAAATCGTCTTTATGAAACTCTTTCATTGTATGATCGACAGCCACCAAGAGTTCAATGGTGAATATGTTGCGATCATAATCACGTTTCTTACGATGCAGTTTGGGCAACAGACTCTGTTCGATTTTGTCTAAATCGATGTCAAGTGTGGCGACAGCATGTCTGGCATTGCGTTTTGAGTGACGCCATATCTTGTGTAAAATTTCAGATGTTGCGGAGGCATTGTACGAATCGTAGGTTTGATTACTGACCGGTTGTATCAGCAGAGAACCAAAACTTGTTTTAATGTAGCCAGTCTATGGGGAGGCAGAGAGATACAGAGAGAGTTAATAAATTCTTTACAATAGTTAATTATGAGAGGGTTAGAAATTTATTTTTGAGTTAAAATAAATTATAGCTGCCAAAGAAGGGAGTGTCTTGATAATGATTTAGTATTAATTAATGGCCATTTGATTTAAGGTGTTATTATTAATAATTGTTAAGATGGTATTTAAATGTTTAATGTGTGTCTGTGTGTGTGTGTGTGTGTGTTCTATACTAACCATGCCATGACACAATGATACCGCTACAGCTGATTGATCATCATTCTTCACGAAACCCTTGTAGTAACAGCCTAAATAGTGGCCGTCTACCAGTTCCTCCTCTTCTGTGTGATTATTTAAAATGTTTATAACCTTTCGATGGCAAATGCAAGGAGAAACAAAAATAAAATTAGTCGTTATTCTTTTAAAGTAAGCGGTAAACTGTTGGCTCTCTCGATCATTATTGAGTGGGCCATCGGCTGATATAAAACTGGAGAAAGTATGGGTCTAATTGTTAAACTTGAAAAGTGGTGCATTTTCTATCGGATGTCTGTGCAATTTGTAAGTAGTAGGCATGGAATAGCCAGGCATTGCAACCTGTAATAAATTTTAATCTCACGAATAATAATACATATCCGAGAATGCTATTATGTCGTCAACTACCGAGGAATTGTTTACTGCTCATCAAACCAACCTAGAGAACTTTCACCAGTGGGCACCTTTCGGGAACAGCCATATAAACAAATTTTTTCGCAGAAAGTAATACTAATGAGATGTTGAAATTCGATTAGCTTTACTTTTCCCGTATGGATGTTCAAAGTCCCAAATTAAGATCGCGAAGAGAATTTTATGAATTTTAAATTTGAGTAAAACTTACCCTAAATGTTTTTGGTGGTATAAATGAGGTATCTTGATGTAAAACTAAATGTAATTGATGACCAAATGCATTCAATATATATTCGGGATGGGGATCCCAGATTTGACTAGATTTACTACGAAATGTTCCCGTCACACTAAATGCGGAAATATAATCTGTAATAAATGTTTTAGGGAAATTAGAAAAATTACACAAAGCGTTGAGACTTCTGTGGCTGCAAAAGCTGAACAAATCATTTACCATTATTGTTATTATTAGGAGTATTTAAATTTCTTTTGGATTCATATAATAAATCGTCGGCATTTAAACTAAAATTATGAACTTTAATCGGTGTCACAAAATCACTGGTTAAGTCTTCTGGTATACTATTATTAATATCGTCAATATCATTTTCGATATCATCTGGAAATGAAATGAATGTGAATCGTATTCGTTTTCTCCTCTTTTCTACAACTCACCATCTTCTATAATCCAATCATCGTCGCCCTCAAACGTATGATTTGTATAAGTGGTGATTTCAGTGATGTCGAATAAACGACTATCGGCCGCATCACTTTTTTCACCATAATTACGTTGCTCCTCATTGTCATCGTGGTTTCTTGTAATGCTACTACTCGTACTGCTAGCTATCGGCGCTATTGATGTCGTTGTTATCGTAGTCCAATTATGTTGAGCCTTGACATTATTCTTTTTCAGTGGCGCATCTGTTAGTGAATGAGATTTTGAGGACATCGTTGTCGTCGTCTTTATGGAATCATTGGCAGGCAGGCAGAAAAATATAATTAAACCCAGAAATAATAAAATGCAGGTGGTGAGTATTAGAAACGCATTTTGCTTCCAATGCGTCGACATGTTGCTGCATTTATTTCTATAAAACCACCATTCACAAGTTTTCTTTAACACAAGCTGGAAGTGGGTAGAAAAAAGAATTGTTATTTAATTAAATATTTATCTGAAAGTAATTAATTGATGTAGGATTCACTAATATATTTCAGCCAAAACTAGAAGCCAATAGATGTTTACATTACAGTGACAGTGAAGATGGTACATAGCCGAAACCGGTTTGTATCCAAACGAAACTTGACGAGGGATGACGGAAATTTGTTCGAAAAATCTACATCCAAACACCCCGTCGGAATATTAATCAATAACCCGCGAGTTTTCTTTATCGGAATCGGACCAAACATTCTCGAGTGATGCTGAAATAAAGTAGTATAAGGGCCCTGGTAAGAAGAGCATATTAACAACGACCATTAAAAAACATCTGGCCGTGGTTAGAAAAACTGAAAGCTGATTTTTATTAAGCATGTTAAATCATCTATAGTGTAACGTGTATCACGTATATACCGTCGCGCATATACGAGTATATGCATACTACCTAAGAACTCCTTATAATCAATTTTAAGTTTTCGTTCTGGTCGGGGTGGCTTGTGCGCTACAAGAATTGCATTCGTAAAAATCCGAAAGGTCTTCCATGTAGTTAGTCGAGTAGACTAATTTCAGAACGAGATTAGCGGAACAATTTTAGTGCAATAATTTGGCCCAAGTCAAAACATTGTCAATATATTTTTGCACAGCGGCTTCGCTTCACTGTTTGGTTCGCTAAGTTAGCTCAAGCATAAGAATTTTACTAGATTAAAAAAATTAATGTTGTCAAAAAACCCGCCGAAACCCCCGAGAGTTCCCGAGTTCCCCTTCTCCAGTAATTCGCCACGTTCCAAAGGAAATCAGTTTGCAGAACTCGGAGACACCCGACTGAATCCACGTAGCTACCGATTGTCGTCAACCTTAACCAATATCGCAAAGTAATGGTAACGTAAATCGAGATGCGCATATTTTGGCCCCAGAGTGTGGAAATCGGTTGAGTTGTAAGGTTTTTACACCTGGAACTCGACTCTGGACGCACCTGAGCTATCTCAGCTTCGGAGAAAATTGCTTTACAATAATTATTCTTCATATTTTTCTTGTAGACTCTTTTTAAACAAATAAAGACAATATGAGTTTTTTGTTATGAAAACGTGTTGAAAGCTTGGTCAACCAAATGACGTAAGTAAATGTAGATTATCCGTTAGTAGCAGCAAAGAAAGAAGGTTTCCTGCAAAATTCAAACCGCTTATCACCCCACCTGATGTAAAAATTAAAAAGAGATAAATTTTTTAGCCAAAAGTGACGAGGAACAAACACCATTTCCACATTTCTTGAAATTAAAAATCAGACGATTATAACGAACCTGAGTAAGAGAAAATTTTTATTGAAAATTGTTTTTAACAAAAAATTCAATTAAAGTAGACATTAGATAAGGTATTATTCCATTTGTGGTATTATCTTACGGCTTTCAATAGGAACTGCCATAACATCATCAGGATTACTGCCCACTACACGCCGAGGAATATTGGTTACCAATTGTACGAAGTGCTCAGTTCCCTCAATATCAATGTCGGTATTTCTGGATCAGGTAGTGGTGGGTCCTTAAATTCTATATACCCTAACAAATGATCAAAGGGGATGTGTGCAGTGAATGACGGCACAGACAAAATGATATCACCATCGACGTTAATCATGTCAACTTAGTCTGAGCAATAAAAATTTATTAAAGCTTTATTGTAAGGTTGACGAGTAAGCGTTGACGAGTCCCAAAGGTTGATACAAAAATGTAAAATTTTTACATTTGCATCTCTCACGAACGGCTTTTCTGTCTTCGAAAAGCATTTTCTGGGTGAGCAAAATACCCATTGTTTTGCACAAGATTATTTACAATCCCTTTCTGTGACTCTGCGTCTTACATCAAAGTGCACTACCATATAGCACGAAGTACTTCACGTTGAAATACATTGGCATATAAACTTCTATACTGAATTCTGCTAGTACTTTCGAGTTTACCGATGGAGAATTCGTTGTTACATACAATCGTAAAAGCCTGCTGACCTTTGTCAACCATTGAAAGAAGGCAATTGATCCAGGCAACTCTGAAGTGTCTGTATCAAGTTCAGGAATCGTATGTTTTATGCTAGTGTGCTGATCTAGCATGAATTCTCTTATATATTTAGGAATCAATCACAGGAACAAATATTAATTTTTAAATTACACTGGGATTTGCCGATGTAAAATACAACATTCCGATGTTGTTTTATTTTTTATATCCTCACTGTAATGATTAAGCAAGGACTTTAGTTTTTTCACAATACTTCTCTTATAAATGATAGCAATATCTGATTTTCTGCATATATCAACCAGTCTTTCAGCAAGTTGCCAGGTAAAATGCCCATATTAAAACATTTTGCTTCTAACTTAATAAATATCACTAAAAAAAGGTAGTACTTGAAAACATCTCGTGTATTAGGTAAATAAGGTTCAAAAAAGTCACAAAGCAACCCAAAAGCATTATAATTTTGATGGGACATGTGACGTAATCTTGATTCAGGTGTTACCAAATCTCCGAATTATAAAAAAAAACAATAAACATTTCTGACGAGTCGATATTTGAAACAAAGTTAATTTAAACTTTAGTACTTAAATCGCACAAATTTTAAACAAGCTTATTGCATTAAACTACGCGCTAATCAATAAAACACCCGTTATTGCCACAAATATAATTTATGAAAATAATTCCTGAAAACAAACTGACTAATGCACACAAAATCTAGAAAGAGAAGATAAAAAAATTTATTAAAATTGAATAAAAATTTTCTCATGATAAATCGGGGGCTCCGTTTTGTTTTCGGAATCATGGTTTCTTCGGACAATTTTCTTAGAATTTTCCGCAGATTACGTTTATGCTAAACTATTTGTCAAGTTGTTTCTTCCCGAACAAATTGACCCGCTCTAATATACACACATGCGCCTTAATTGAGGAATTTAAAATTGAGTTATAAACTTTGGTGTTTACACATATGCAATTTGGCTTACTCCATTAGCATTTGATAGCTGAAAATGTTTTCATGACCCGACATTGATATCAGAAAAATCATGTGTTATGTGCTTTTACATGCAACCAATAATTGGCTAAATTGCTAAAAATAAGATTTGCAGTCTCTTTTGTATAATCGTGGTAACGTTGTTGTGAGTTTTCGGATCTAGTCAGCGGAATTTTGCACTTAATGTGTTTATTTTACAGAATTTAATTCAGTCCTAAATGCTCTATATATTAACTGAACGTTTGTATGGTAAATTGAGCTCGATTAAGGGGCATATTTGAACATAAATTATCATATATATGTATATCAGCAATCTGAATCGTGGTCCGTTCTTAATTGACTGCAAATATTTCGACATTCAAAATTGGCAAGCCAGTAAAATTTTTTTAAAATTTTCTTTTATTATATTTGGTATGTGGAAACTGCTTTATATGTTTATATTTTATTCAATTATTTACGTTTAATAACCTATATTTTTTTTTAGTTTTCAATATTTTTCGGCACTTTAGGTAAAATGTAGTCCCAGTAGGCATTTTCTAACAAGCAACGCTTAGCGTTGCCACCACGGGCGATTTTTTTAGGGAAGGCTGTTTATGACGTCGAAATTCCGTGGTATGATTTTTAAACAGTGTTATGTGAACTTGCCTATTCAATAATAAATTTAGCGTGTGCTATTTAAATCGCTTGTATTAGCTTCAGTGGTAATTGCAAGTTTACAAACAATGTAGTAAAACCTTTAAAGGCATTTTCATCCCACTTATAACGGCCGTATACAAATATATTATATTTTATGTTTCACCAGATGCAATAGCACAGAAAAAGATTCTGTTTTATGCTATAACTTTTACAAGTTTTATTAACAATGGTTGTATTGTTACTGTGCTGCTGAAAATAAATACAGTCTAGCAATAGCAAAAACAATAGACATAAAATAGCACTTCTTTCTCATTAATTTATATACGCTGAAAATTCGACAGCAACGAAAACAGCACCACCATAAATATAACCGCAATCACATTGACAGCATTGTAAAATGCTACAGCAACCGTGCTGTGCACTAATAGGGATTTTTTTATTACACATAATTTGATTTATTAATTTTAAAGCACCTTGAATTCCATTGGAATTTCTGCTTATTCTTGATTTGATATTCCGACAGGGCGTTGTGATGTATATCTTGGGTACGAGTTTCATCCTTTGCTAAGTTTGATTTGGAGACAAAACGGTTTCGGCTACGCGCCATCTTTCTGGTCTTGTTAAAGATTTTCCATAACATCCTTTAACATTGAACAACTAACAAAAGCAACAAAGGTTCCAGCAAAAATTTGATATCTTTTTTAACATCTGTTTTTGATTTCATAAAAAAGCGCAGTGTTTGCTGCCATATTTACTTTTAGGTTCGTAGCGTTTTTTGCCCAAAGCTGTAAAACGTTGATTCCTTATTAAAATGTTGTGTAGTGTAAATATGATGTATGAACACCGATATGTTAATAAAAATCCACCATAAAAAAAGACAATTATAGAGACAAAAAAAAATACGTCGACTACACAAAAATAAAATCTGGTCAGTAAATTTAACATTTTCGCACGTCTTAATGACTCTTTGTCTATAGAAATATGTAAATTACTACAGGTAAATTACATTGGTGAATGTGGTCAATAAGGTGTCTGCTATTAGAAATTAATCTATTAACTATTTTTCAATTCTCTGGAAAAAAGGTTAGACAACGAGGCCAGCAATTATTTGATTTTAGCATTTTAAAATTTAAGGTTATAAAATTTTTTAAATTCGTATGTAATTTCTGTGACTGAACCATAAGGGATACACGGAGTTGAACGTTGCATTTGCAACATAGCGAAATACAGATACATAACCGTATGATCTTATAAAGTTCGTATCGATAAATATTCTTTGCCAGATTTTTTCGATTCGTCTCTCTGTTTTCGCATTTTTGCAGTATTTTATGGATTTAATTCAAAACCATCGGCTCTTTGTGGGTTCATATTTTTAAGTTGTGTAATACCTGGCACATTTATTAATAAACAATAAAACGTGAACGATTTCGAGTGCATCATTTAAAAAATATAACTTATTTCGGGCATATTTTCTTGTTGCAAGTATGAATTAGAATAGAATAAGCCTCGGAGTGAACAAAATTCGTAGTGTTTTCTCATTCGTAACTTTGTACAGAAGAAAGAGTAATTGCAGATAAAGTTAGCCAGAAAGCTTACTCCGTGTAAACGGGGACTAAGTTTCTTCGTGTGGTTTACGATTATGAACGTTGCTCTGTTGCTGCGTTGCCAATTCGGCAATCAGGTGGCTTTTAAGCTGATCAGAGCGCAATGCTTAATGAAAAATGAGAGAACGATTATTTTTATTTCACTCATTAACAGCTCATAATGACTCTCGTGTAAATTTATAATTATTTTTCAATAACCTTTATGATAAATAAAAAACATTCCAACATTAATGACATAACCTGCAGAACAGGAAGTTGTGAAAATAAGAAATTTGCATATTTGTTTTAAAAACACATCTTTAAACGCCATTTAAGATTCGTTTAAATTAAACTTTAAATTTCACACAACTCAGATAAATTTAACCTGTGTGTGGTAGGGGCTAATGCTTATAAAAAAAATACATAAATTCAATACGTAAAGTTTTTTTCCGCACAGCCAAAACTTCTTAATTAAAAGTATATTTTAAATTTTATGCTAAAAATAAGAACAACGTGTGGGCTCACAATGTCCAAAATATTTTTTTAAAGTTTTCGATTTTTTATGCATATTTTAACAAGTTGTTTATAATTTAATTCATTTAAAAAATAGATAAAAACTAATTTAGAACACTGTACAACAATGTCTGATAACAGAGAACCCCGTAAAGTATGCTTTACATTTTTGCAGAAACACTCCTCGCCATTATGTCTCTTTTATGCAAGAGAAAGTGAGTGAGATATTAAGCCTGGTAAGGATAATTTTAAATGGATATGTGGCAGTGTTGCTTTGTCATAAATTAATTTTCAGATTACACATCACTGGTATCGAAATTACACACCTGAGTAAAAATTGAACACCTACTATTTCGAGTTTTTAAACATAAAAACAACAAAGTGCTTTAAATATGTAGAAAATTCTACATGAAAACACCCTTTTGGAAAATCAAATCAAGAATCCTTAAAGTATATTATTCTACTTGTATGCACTTATAAATATTCGAGTGTGTAAATAATCAAAAATAAAAGAAAGAAATATATTTAAAGGATCATATGGCTTGAAAGCGCGAATGACACATGAATATATTGAAAGCTGTCTAGTACCCGGTGCTGTACTGAAGTATTAATGAAGTTATTGTCGTTTTTTTCAGGGACTGTAGCGGTTGTAAGTTTCAATTTAAAGCTTTATAATGATTTTTTTAAGTTTTATGTTTTGCTTAGAAAATGCAGGGCAGCTGGACTTGTCCTTAAATCATGTATCATCAGTTTCAGGGAAGAAAATTATATTTCCACTGTGATCTGTTAACTGGAAGCATTAAATAAAATTAGATAAAAGTACATTTATTTTCCAAGCAAAATATGAAACTCAGAATTAACTATTAACTAATGCACCCAATGTTAGTCCGCGTAACAAGAATTTCGTGAGTATACTTTTTAATCTTGTAGCATTTTCTTTCATTATGACTTTTTTACTTGAAATTTGAAGAATAATGATTATTCGCGGCCCTTGTTTTTTTCACAAATAAATCATCCATTAAAGGTTCCAAGTTACGCAATCTGTCTTCTAGGAAAGACTTCGATGCTGCTAAATGGATCCAATGACACAAGCTTTTCATTTTCTAATAAATAATTTTATTTGCTACAATTGTAAATTAAATTCTATCTTGAACTACCGAGCATGATATAAGAAAGACCTTTACTCGTTGTAGTGAAAAACACCTAAAGCCTGTGGCGAGAATCGAACCCACGACCCCTAGTCTGATAGACAGCACACTACTAACTAGCCTATCCGGCACACTTCTAATAATTTAGATATCGAGTTGTATTAATATATTACGTTGCTTATATCCGATACAAACCTGTCTAAATTTCTAAACATTCAAAATAGTATGAGATCACAAAGATCCTTTAAAACCTAAAAACGAATACTTAATACTGAAAAATTGGATGTCAAGACAATTTGCTTGTTGAGATTGCATCAGTTATTTCGTCTATTATGATAGAAAAACTTGTAATTTTTAACTTCTCACACAATTCCTGAGCAAAACTTGGACCTAGGACCTGCCCTTACTTCATTAATTCAGCTAATTTTGTCCTTTGAAAGCTTACGACTTTTAATGTAACCGACTCTTAAAATAATGGCCCTAATAAAGGTAGCCGCTCACCTAATGCCAAATGATTGTAGCTAATATTGCAAAGATTTTTAATTCGAACACAGTAACTTGTACTCTTTGGTAAAATTCAGTAAAAAATTTTGTGAGTTTTTTATTTGGTGTTTTCACAGAACTTATTTAGGCCAAATAACTTTCATCTGACATCGTTCACAAAATGCTAAAATCCTTCTCTTTGTCCTTAGGCCGGCCTGTAATTTCAGTTTTTTTAACCCGGTAGACAGTGTTTGGTGTAAATGGTCTTGCAAAAGTGCAATTGCAAAACATCGTAGTTGTTTTATGGAATTCAACAATAAAATACACAAAAATAGTGTCGAATTTCATAAGAAATCCGTTACATTTTGCATTTGTGCTTTTGCAAGACCATTTGCACCAAACCCTGAATACCGCTATTATAATATATTTTATACAATTTTAAATTCAATGCAGAGACAAACACGTTTTCTGCCAATCAAGAGCTTTCGGTTATTAAATCGGCATTTGAAAATAAACAATATATATCAGCTTTATTTATTGGGATTTCTCAGGCGTTTGACAGAGTCTGACATAATGGGCTACTTGCGGAAATAACTAGAATTCCATCTGCAAGCCCTCACAAGCTTGTGAAGAACTTTTTCGCAAATAGAAGTAAGGGTTTAGATTAAGGTCAAAGGATCAGCTTTCAAAGTATTTCTCAAGGTGCGTATAAGTCACCGTTTGCAGACTTATCCGAATGTAGCATCTGAATAAATTCAGTCCCACATACTTTCACGGGTAAATCCTTTGAAATGTGTTCTAACGTTTTCTCTCCGAAGTCAAAATTGGTCACCAATAAAAATGTTAAATCCCACTGCAGCAGCTGAGTGGAAAAGCGAAAAATTGTTTGAAACTGAAAATAAATGTCAATAAAATCAGTGTTAAAAGGAAATAAAAAATTTACTTTTAAAAATATAATGCAAAGTGAAACTAACTACACATGGGCCCGGCCACACATGCAAATAAAAAATACATGCAAAGTGGCAACACTGATATATGGCCAAATCATAACTTAACATGGCGTCTTGACTAGCCACAAATCTGTTCAGCCAACGTATTGATGCTCGCACAGAAATATGGCTAGTGAAGACTGTACGAAGAAGCATAAATAACAAGTTTAAAACGAAAATTATAATAGTTAAATATTTATCAAAGTTGTTGTATTATTGTGATGATTATGGCAGCTTTTAATTTGTTTTGATTTATTAATTATTTTACACAAGCGGCCTGCTTGTTTTAATTGTATTTTTTTTTAATTTAAAATTTACACTTGAAGCGGTTTTTTAGTTTGCAAAAATTTTAAATACGAAAGTGGTACGAGAATGCCATACGCTTGAGAAGAATTTACACACAATTTTGAAAAACAACTCATTCCTTAGCAATACAGTCTCCTTTGAATTAGACAGTGGCTGACAGTAAGCGGTTTTTTTAATTTTTGCTAAAGAAAACCCACTCGGCTCAATCTGTTCAATAAAGTACCAGGGGTACATTTTTTCATATGTTTTTAGTCAATCACTTAAATGCTGTTTAAGTTCGCATAACATTCTCAGATGACTGTCTTTAGTTGTGGATAATAAGCAAGACTAGTTTAACTGCTCAAAACCCAAAATACCTTAATGGTTTATAGAACGGAGTTCGCCCTTTTACCCATAATTGTCTTCATTTAGATCTGCGTGGAGAGATGAAGCTTTAATTTCTGCAATAGTTTTCAATTAGGACAATAAAAAATACCCAATATTTGATTTAAATGGCAAGTACCTCCCAGGGCATATAATGTGGGTGAGGCCAGCTACCGTGAGGGGACATTAGTCTGTGAGGTTTTAGGGGACGATAGTCTACAAAATGGTATCACGGCATGTACAGGGTCTCTTAATAAAAATAAACTATTTACATTTTGTGGGACTGTTTTTAGTGCAAGTGGAAACTTTGATATTTAACAGCTGTCACTTAAGATTGTTCACAACGCAAAAGTAGAACGCGTTATCATTGGGAAAACGCATCACAAATATATAAAAAGTTATGCTGGGGAAGCTAGAAAACTTCGAAAAGTTTTCGGTCGAACTAATGTATGAACATTAGCGAAATAAATTGAAAATTTAAGTTTTCTTTGCGTCAACCGGTACGGTCCTTCTCTTGAAGAAATTTTTTTTGTAAACGGGAGTGTGGTCGAAGTCATGAAAACATGAGTCTCCAACTTCCCTGGGTTGTATAACCACATACATATTCAGGTGTCCCCATGATGCTAAGATTTTCACTGATGAGCGCAACACAAATATTAAATCCAGCCGAATGTAAGACTACTGTCAGATAAACCATCATGGCAGGTGATGGAATTAGTTTTAACCACAGTGGTTTACCAGATTTCTAACCACCCTCGTTAAAGCAAGAAATTAGTTGCTTTTAAATTATTCGTTTTATCCAAATTTAGGTAAAAATTGGAAAACATCTTTCCTGTATTCTCTTCCACTTTTTTTTATAAATTTTATGTTAAAATGTCGATTATTTGCTTCTGATTTGTATTTTTTTCCTAAAATCATTCGTGCGGGTTTCTTTTTGCTGAGTTTTTTGTTGTTGTTGCTTTTATTGGATGTTTTTTATGTTTGTTTTTTTTTATTTTATTTTTTATTTGGACTGACTTTATTGGAAAAGATAAAATTAAATAATTTTCAAATCAAGTCGACAAACTGTCTGTTAAGTTAATTTCAAAAATTGTTGTTACTGCATGGAATGGCTGAGTGATTGGTCCGATTCGCACACATGCAGCTGAGTTGTCAACAAATAACAACAAAAACAGCAATTTTTAAATCTTTTGCTTTTCGTTGTTTTTCAGTATTTTAAATGCACTTAATTTTTGAACACCTTTTTACACAACAACAAATAGTAAACAGAAAAAAACTACAAAGTTGTTGGGCAAAATGTTAAACCTGATTACACTGATCCCTCAAGCAAAAATAAAAGCAGTAGGGAATGTGTACCGCTTACGTAACCGTCATGAACCAAGTCTGATCACGCGTGAGTCCGAGTAATTTTTAAATAAAAAAGAAAAGGAGAACAACCCAAAAATAACCGCTTGGTAGTAAATGTTTTAGCCTATGAGCTTCTGTGAGAGTGAATAAAGCCACTCAGGATTCCATCGATAATTTACTGCTTTTCTGGACCGCCAGTTGGCAGGCACAAAGGTATGGCTTGCCGTAACTGTCACTGCGTTGTCAGAAGTTCTGACTTCCACCTTCTCGTGGTGGCAGCCGGTAACAGGTGCCTGTCTCTGCTCGGCTTAAATTTTGCTAAGTTGGAGTTTTGCAGCATTTGGGAAAGGAACCCAATTTCGGAAAAAAATCATCTTAAGCGACTATGCGCATTATTGAATGAATGAATGGTAGCAAAATAACTTTTGGTGAGATTTGAGTGATATGTACGTGGCCAATGTGTGTTTCCAGCTGGGCAGAGCTACTTGGCATCTATCGAATGCCACAACCAACATTGTGCATTAAAAATGTGAGGGTATGTTTATCTGTGCGATTCTCTGATTGTGCGATTTGACCCCGTTACATTTTTTCTTGTAGGTACTTTCTGAAGACGCCCCAACACGCGAAACCTCTGCGAGCTTTTGAAAAACATCATACTCCATATCTAGGCCTTTCATGTTTGCATTTTGATAAGTCGCTTGGTGGCCATTAATAGTGATGATCTTTGTGAACTTTTACTAACGGTAAAAGTTAATCAACGGTACTTAAAATTGTCCGTTTCTTTTAAAGATTCCGATTCTGATTGGCTTACAGGGCAAAAATATTGAGAGGGAATTTTTTGTTTGTCAATTTGTTTCCAGTTCGTCTTTAAAGACTTTACGAAAGGTTTATCTGCACTCGACGAGGGACAGCTGTTATTAATTTTTTATATTTTATTTTTTTTTTTTGCTAAAGTTATCGAAAATCGTAATTAATTTAGTTGTAGTTTTTGTTTAATGTTGCTAAATTCTTTATCAGCAGCTGTAAATTCCTAAGAGTTGTAAGAAAGAAGTTAAAAATTCGCAGACAAAAAAAAAATTGCAACTTTTAACAAGAATTTCAAACCACTTGTTAAAAGTGGTCGTACATTTCGTACTAACTTTTGGAGAGAGACAACTTTTCTTCTCCTTCTATAGTATTTCTGCTTGGTAGCGCTCATTTAAACAACACATTTTTGCAAGACATACAAAATTGCTTCATTTGAAGCCGATAATAAATTATTTTTCCAAAAATCGAATGCGACATGCATGATGTGTTACAAATTCCACCAGTTCTAATTTTTATTTTTCGGTTTTGAAATTAGTTTCAAATGATGTTGGAAATTGTTTTGATATTTTTCAATTTTCTGGCAAATTTACACTTCTGGTAATTTTTGTATTTTGTTCGAAAATGATTTTTACGATTTGTGCATTGAAAACGTGGAGATTGTTTTATTTTCGATTGCAATAAAAAAAACAAATTTGAGGTGTCTGCTGTTTTTGGGTGAATGATACTTTTATAGCCTCGATAAGCGTAATTTCTGTTTTAGTAATGAGGGCGTTCTAATTTGTGTTTATATGAGAAGAGTTATTTATTGCATTTGTTGCTTTTATTCATGGAATAAAAAAAGGCAGGGGCTAAATTTGTTTCATATGTCTGACAAACAAATAAAGCAATAACTCAGACTGTACTAGGCTGAATTTGTTTACTTGAGATTAGTGAAGCTTTGTACATCGATACATAGGAAAATATAAAAAAGAAAACACTTGATACGGTGCTACAGGGGAGGGCAAAATGGATGACACGTGAAATAAATAAAATAAATAATTTGCCACAAATTTGGTAAACTCCAGGAGCCAAATTACGGCATTCAATGAAAATTAAATGCAAATTCCGATGGACATCGAATATCTCCACCTTGCAAACTTTCATATTAATATTTCAAATGTTTTAGAATTTCTTGTTCAAAAATCACATCAATCACTAAGTGTTGGTTAAACATATCTTTATAAGTTCTTGCAAAATCTAAAGTCTTAAATCGAGCATAATGCAGAGTAAAGGATATTTTTAGGCTTATGGAATTTCTAAATGTAATAAAGCACAGATGAATTTATTCATTGCAATAAAATGGACTTCTATCTTATGTCTCACTTTGCGGCATTTTTATGTTAAAATTAATTTTTGACACATGGCCAGTATTTCGCTCCGGACAGATCTTACTTATAAGGAACCGCAGTTCGCCAAGAAACACGAATCAGCTATTGATTATTGCTGCGTAGCAGTCATGGTAAGTTCACTTCTATTAAACTCTTTGCAGTTATTTTTGAAAGAGGAAAATATCACAGTTACTTATTGAACTGATAAAATATCACAACTTAATATTTAATTTATTGATATCTATTAATACGAACAGTTGTAGGATTGCTTAGGAGCTAGCTTTCAACATCTTAAATATTTTCGCCCACAAATTTTTGCAGACAAGAAGAAAATATTTTTTTACAAGTTTTTATTTTCGATTCTAAAAATTTGCTTATCTTAAATTTTTCTCACTCGTTATATAAAAGGAAACTGTATATCAAAGTAGTTATCTATATTTAATTTCAAATAAATTATTAAAAAATTCCCAATTGTCCATCCCTGCTCACTATTAATTGCGACTTTCAGGCTGAATTAATGCTTTCACTAGTTGTTAAGACAAACCAACTAGTTACCAATTCGAGTTATAAAGTGTTAATCTTCTTATCTTCCCATCAAATGCGTCAGGGTTTTTCATTTATAAAACCCGAAATTACATTCACTGCTGAATCCAATTTTTTTCGTAAAAATCGGTACAATATTTTGGGATCGGCTGCGGCCGCCATATATCAGAAACCAAATTCGAATAAAAATGATGGAAAATTATCTTTGATATTTGAATTTATTTGCGTTTTAATTTACTTAAAAGATTGATATTAGCCTGTCCCGCGATGTCGAACGTTAACGTTCGACGGAGTATTCAAAGAAGAAAAAAAAAACTGTATTGCATCCCTCTACAGGGACACGCAACAGATTTGGACAACTTTAAATTGTTGATAATATTTTGCTTTGTAAGTGAGTTTTAAAATTTCAAGCGCATTTCTGGCGATGATTTTATGTGTTTGAAGTCATTATTTTAAAAAAAATCGTATTTTGTCGTTAAAATGTATTTTTTTTTTGCAATTTTTTGATTTTGTTGTAAATATTGAAATTTTGGCGATTTTTCGATATTTGGTGACTAATACAATTTATAGTTCCTGTTGCATATTCGGTTTTAAATGATATATTGAAATAAATGATGACTTGTCTAATTTTAAGTCGAAATTCGCACTTGTTTTTTATGAAATGTTTCCCTTTGAAGAAGTTTTTTAATATTATGGTGAATTTTATAACTGAATTTGCGATTCCGGTTGAGTTTCGCGTTATTATATATCTTTACGGATTTTAAGTTATGGGTTTTATTCCTTTAAGTGGTGAACGGTTCTTTTATTTTGCTATAGTTTTCGATATAGTTTGTGGATAAATTAACGTTTTTCTTTAATTATTCCTCAACTTTAGATTTGCTCATGGTTAACAATATTTTCACTTTTTTTTCGCAATTTTTTGTTCAGTAGTAGCGATTCTGATACAAAATTATAAATTATTTTTTTTTAAATTTTCAGCTTTTTTTCTTGAGTTTTTCTTAATATGATGGACTGATTCAAATCGGTCCTGCCGTTTTCCAGTTTTAGCGAGACTAACGAGCAACGACTGAGTGTTATATTTTTTATAGAAGATTTGCTTGTAATGTGAAGAAAAGCAACACAGTGAAAAAGTCACTGTATATTTTATTTTAAATTTTATGTCAAGTAATAAGTTGTGAACAGTCAGAGGTTACATCAGACGTAATAGTATGTTTAAAAGCAACAATTTAAAGCGTCTGTAAATTGTCAGAACTGACAAGTCAGATGTAAGAAACATGTTATGCAGGCTCAGCTCTGGGAATTTAATTGATATATAAAATTGAATGAACTTGAAACTTATTGAAGGCAATTAATGATTATAATTTTTTTTAAAAAACTCAAAGAAATTATAAAACACCAACATATCGTATGAGAAGCATTGAAAGCTGGGGATTGTTATAATTTGTTCTTACAGCCATACCTAAATAAGAGCGTTGAGCGTTGCGTTAGCAGTAGGTTACGTAGCTACAGTTCTTTCAAAGACATACATTTTACTTCAAATGTACTGTGACTTCGTACCCTACTGCTAACGCAACGCTCAACGCTCTTATTTAGGTATGGCTGTTAGGATATAAAAAAGTGAAAGTTATAATATTTGCTATTTTGTTTCATAAACACAACTTTAAACTTTTGCAACTAGAGCAACGGAAAGTTATTTCTTATCTTCTTTGGGGTGCCGAATCCGCACTCCGTTTTTTCAAATAAATTGTACTTTTTGAGATATGCCGTTATGTCAATAAAATTAAAAAAATCATACAAAATAAAAGAAGAACAAACATTTGATTAACTTTTTGCTTGCATATAGGAAAATATGTTCAAAACAAAACGAGCCATATTTCATTAAAATCGATTATCAACTTTTGAGAGTTTCGTCTCTTCCTAATTTTGGCGATTTAAAAAAATCAAAAATTCTGCATAACATATTTTTTTCCGCCACAATTTCATCGATGTCTCTGAAACTACTGAGCAGATTTAAAGACAATATTACCGAACTAGCAGGTTGTCTAGAAATGCGATGGTTTTGTTCTAATGAAGAACTTGGTCCTCACTTTAGTCTCAGTACTTTTACGGTCCGAAATTTGGACTGGAACTTTGCCTGATTTTCACTTTTATATTTTTGCAACTATCTGAGTCCTTTTTTACAGTATATATTTATATATTTACTCAAAGTTTATAGAGGGTTGGGTTATACTAAATTTCAGTTTTCTACTTATAGTGGAAATGCCCTATACAAATAAGAGGACGCCCTAGCCCCGTAGATAAAGAGGACCCGTTTTCAGAATTTTCTAATTACTTACTCCAAAAGACCTACGTGTATACTAAATTTATAGATATATAGCTGAAAGTGCCCCATAATATTGATGAGTGAGTCAGTGAACTCAAATGTGCACTTTTTACACCCTCATATCTCGGAAAGCTTTTATGGTAAAATTATTAAACAGTATGATGGTACCTGTATGTAAAGACGATATATTTCAAGTTTCATTATTTTATGATTAATTAAGCAAATTTAAAAATTATGATGAGGGTAAAACAGCGCGAATGCTTTAGCGTAATATACACTCTGTGCGCATTAAGGCTGAACTTTGCCTAACACACTACCATGTGCCTTGATATGTTGTGCCACTTCCCTTATTTGGAAGATAACGATGTATCTCAGAAACGAGAACAACATTAAGCAAATTTAGTGCAGATTTGTATTCAGCACCCCAAATTCCATAAGAAATAACTCGCAGTTGCTCCAGTCCAAAATTTTGTATATTTGTGTAGTTAAGGAAGAACGCAGGGCGTTTGAAAGAAACAAACTTAAAAGCTTTGCAAGCATCCGTTCTAATTAGTTTAAAATATAATCTTTAAAATCCATCAACCCAGTATTTTTGAATCTGGTTTTAATTTGTTTTTCAATTATTTATAACCGATTGGAAACTCAAAGTAGAATCGAGCAAGAGGAACCGGTTGGTTAAATCAATAACAAAAGCATAACAACAAAATAAGAACAAAGAGCTGATTATATCCAGGTATTAGTTTCAATAAGTACTACCATATTAATTTAAAAATAAAACATTTTCTTAATACCCAGTTGAATGAGGCACTCAAGCCTGAATGACAATTATTCACTTCAGTACTAAACATGTATAATTGTAAAAGTTTTAATTGAACATGAATTATTTTTCGCGCATTTTGCTAGGAAAGGTGTTGACTTAAATATTGAAAAGAACTGAAGAAATATCGTCACATACACAGCGGAAATTTGATTTAATTTTAAAGTTTTATTAAAACTTTTTTGTGCATAAAAATATTTCTAGGCGTGCAGGCGTATGATTAATATAAATTATTTTTAATATTAAACAAATCAGTAAGATTTTCCAATACGCAAACCAATTAAAGCGCGATTAAAGTTGATTAAAGGTAAAGGTACCTTTACAAAATTAGGCGGGGTGGTTTTTGGGCCAACATAATCATCCAAACATAATTGTATTTAATTGAAATGGAAACTGAAAAGAATAACGCTCTACTTAAGAGTTTTATTAAAAAATTGTTTGCTTTAATTTACTCACAACTTTTTCAAGTATTTAACAGAATTTTTATTAATTACATAAATTTACCACTTGAGTTTCCTTTAGTGTTTTCTAATAAAACATTTTTAACTTCAAATATTTATTTTCTGCAACAAATTTTAAACAAAACTGTCACAAGGTTAACGAAATTAAAAACTGAAAAAGCTTCGTACAAAATTTACACAAAAAAAATTAAGCGCGCAAATGAATTAAAAGAAAATTTTATGTAAAAACGCACGTCTGTGCCGGGTTAAGATTTCAAAAGAGACTGGTGAAACTTTTAAATTTAAACAAAAGGTAAAATTTTGAAATTATGAAAACGAAAGAAAAGCATAGAAATACACAGACGCTACATAAAATTAAACATTTAAAAGATGAAGAAGATGATTTTGGAAAAAAGAGAAAAATAAAATAATTTAAACAAATTTTCAAATAATGTTTTTTTCTTTGCTATAAACAATTGGGAAATGGAACAACACGCAAACACACTCTTGGGAACGATTAAGTGTTTGGTTTAGGAGGGTGAATTTTTGTTAAACAAGAGAGTAAAAATTAAGGAACATGTATATACGAGGGAATTTACGTAATTATTCGACTCGAATTGATAAGAAAATCAAATACAATATTAGAAATATCTCTTTCGTTTTTACTGGAATTGTTTGTGTCACAAAAAGATTTTTTAGCTTCACTGCCTTCCATTTTATTAGAAACCGCTTTAGCAGCTTGATTCAATATCACTTGAACCCTTAATTATCTTTGGAATGAGAAAACTATTGGCGATAGTGCAAGTGTGAACTAGTGCAGTGTAGCGAATTCTCATTTCATCACATAAATGCTGTAATAAGTTCGCCAAGTTCTTTCCGTTGGATCTACTTTTTCGGGACAGGAATTCCTTGTTTAAATCAGCATTTGCTTTTTTTATTTTTACCAACAATTAGTTGAAACATGTTCCCTCGAAATTCATTTAAAAAATTACTAAACAACATCGCAAAACGCAAAAATTTTCGTCGACTAGTTCTCGGACAGCCCTCGTTTATTTAATTTTTTTTTAATTTCTCATGCATTTAATAACTTGAAATTTCGAATCCGCTTGTTAATGTTTGCAAAATTCACTAGAATTATTTTGTTTTGCTTAAAATTTTTTTTGTTAGAAAAATGATGCAATTTATTTGAATATTTTTAAAGGGTGTTTCTTCGACATACGAATTTTGAAATGAACGATAAAAACAAATAAATTTATTAACTTTCATTCAAATTAGTTTCACTTCAAGGACAATTTGTGTTCCAATACATTTTCTGGCAATCAAATCTGCGATCATTTGTTGTAGCATTGGGAGCCATGTGCAACTAGTAATCTGTCGAATTTTTCCTTCTGGGCTAGTAATTTCAGAAACCAGCATAGAAAATAATCCAGAGATGGCAAAACTTAAGCCCGAAGCGCTAAATCATGCTGGTTTCTCAGTTCGAAATTATTTTTAAATAAAAATTATAGGAAATGATCTTCCAAATAAATCCATCTCTTTATTAATTTCAGTATAAAGATCACATGCGTAAAAATCACCCTCCAGTTTCTGGTACAAAATCGCATTGCATTAAATTTAGGAACCAAATTAAATAAAAACCAAGAAGAAAACATTTAATTTACAAATAATCGAAACGAACAAAACAAATTCGGGCATGACCAGCCAATCAACCGAGTCTTACAAAGAAAAACAATCTGAGTCATATTCCGATGCTTCGATCGGTCGTTATAACAGATTCCAAGAAACCTTTTAATCATATAAAAGTTGGCTTCAGCGGTAAGTAAAGGCTGAACAAAAAAATAAAGAGTGCGTGGGTTAAAATGCTCTCCCATTTGCATTTTGTTATAGTGAATCGGCATAGGAGATCTTGCGTTTGGGGTAGAAGGTATGTTCAGCGGGCTAAAATGTAACACAAAAATATTTTTTTAGAAAATTCAACTATAAGCCTTCAAAGACACCAAAGATCGAAATTCAACTTGAACGCCAGAAATAAGTCATAGTCGAACATTTTCACAATTAATGCTACGAAAGTGTTTAAATATTTATTATATTCTTTTTTTTAATTTTGTGCAATTCTATATCGTGATCACACTAAATCAAGCATACTCTTGCAAGGCGATCTTCAATAAGTGCACACGTCTGATGAAATTGATCATTGGATTCATGTGAGAATTAAAAGAAATGAATTTTTGTTTTGACATATTTTTCAAAAGCACTTAGCTTAGCGTCCAGGCATTGGTGCCCAGGCCATTGTATATGACGTCTTTAATAATTGTAATTTTCCAAGCGGTCAGCTCAATTAATCAGAGCATTTGGACAAATTCTGCGTCTTGCATAAGCTTTTTTATATCGGGGCCATTGCAGAGAAGGAAAAATATTTAGATTTAGCTGCTGATTTGGGAAGTCCATACCCAGCGCACTACGGCCCCTTTACACCGTCAACATAAAAGCCAAATCCCTATACTTTGTTGCACACATTAGATAATGTTTTTTTTTCTTTATTTAAAGCACATTTTATTACTTCGGAAAATAGTATTTGGGTCAAGAATTAAAAAAAAAAAACTGCTGTGATTTTTTAAGGTTTTTGTTAGAAAGTTGTAGCAGTTATATTTTCTGTGCATGAAGAGGAGAAATTTTAATGAAATACTCAGAAGACAGAATAATAAACCCCCATTAGGCGACGTCTCCCTTCATTAACCGTTACCTTTTCAATTCGGAGAATCACCGAAATGTAGCGTGTTTGCGCCTGTTGAAGAACTAAATGACAAATGACAAAATGATTTTTGCTTTATATTTTTTCATTGAGATAAGCACCTCTTTCAGACGATTATAAAAATATGTTTCGTAGTTTGCTTAAAATTCAGTGAGAAAGAGGGTATTTTAAATTTTAGCCTTCTCCTGCAGTCTAAAGGAAAGCTCACTTTGAGCTACAGTTTTTATTTGATTTTGGCTTCCAAATCTTAATTCTTGTTCTGCCACGATTTTCAGCAGAAAAGCGCAGCTGTGCGTCGTCAGCTTATAAATACATAACAGCGGTTACAGCACTACACTAGTGGTGGCGAGTGACTAGATGGTAATTTCAATAGAATAATATTAGCGAAATAAATAATATTAGAGAAAACTAATGCGAAAGTAGATGCGTCGAGCATATGAACTGCTGTCAGCTGTGACTTTCGCTGGGCGTCAATTGTACAAGAAAAATGAATGGTGGTAGCCAGAGAGGTAGCCAGAGAGGTAGCCAGAGACTCAGAATGCTTGAACCTCATAAACTTGAAAATGTGGCAAGGGTCACATGTTTATGGGCAAGTTCGAAATAGGAAACCTCTGACAGGAGCACTCTCCGTTGAACAACACTTAAAACTCTTTGGTATCTGCACGCGAGCAAGCTCAAGATAGAAATTGCTTGTTGGCCGTGCTTGCAAAAGGCCATGGCGGCAATGCGCCAGTATGAATCTTCAGCATTTGCTGTCGTTGCGGACCACTGATATACACATAACCAGTGCGAATATTATATGACCGTGAGTGCGAAGTGAGTGACTATTAAAGACAAATCACTGAAGAATGAAGCGAGATTGAAAAGGAACTTAAAACAGTAGCGATCTGCTTAATTGAAGTTTCAAAGGTCGGGACTGCGGTTGAGAAGAATTCTAGGCATTACTTGAATTAGTCATTAAAATCAGCACTAATTTAAAATTCCCTCAAGATATTTAGTTACTATTAGGGATTTCTGCTTCGCAAGACACCATGTGGATGGATACCCTCGCCAAGATTTAACGCACTTACCAACAGCAAACATTAAACGCTCCAAAGTATTTGGTGGCCTCAGTTCGGCAGAGTTTTATTCCGGCTCACGAAACCCTTATCGCTTCGGAGCTAATCGTTGAAAGGTAAAGTAAAAAAGCCAGAAGCAAAGTTACAACCCTAATAGTAAATTTACTCTTGGCAACTCAATCGATTGTGCTCTCGCAAACCGTCTTTTTTTCAGCCGGCATTTTATTTTTGGCACGCGCATTTATTTCATTACGAGACTTTTTCTATATCGACTGTCGTTTTTATTTAGAAATTCAGGCAGTATTTTGCGTGTGTAACCTTGAATTTTCCAAAACCTATAAAACTCGTAGCATAAAACTAACACTCGTATACAACAGAGAATTTGTTTATTTATTTACTTATTTTTTTATTCATTTGATTTAATTTTTCTAAAAATTAAAATGTTCTTGTTTTTCTTCATACAAATTGGAAAATTTAACAAAACATTTTTAGGGAGTAAAAACATTGATTTTTAAATTTACTTCATGGTTGTTTATACAAGGAAATTGATGATAAGAATATTATGTTCCAAGGTGCAGTAATAAAGTTAAGTCAGCATGAAGGAGGGAGGGATTTACACATTTTTAATTGGCAATTAACGATAAAAAGAGAGGAATCTTTTAGTTCGGAAAGGAATTCCTAAAAGGACCCCCATTAAGCATGTGAAATACTTCACGAGCGCAAATGCTGTAGCGAATCAGCTGTTAATGTATAGGACAGGCTTGGGGATGTTTACTGAGGACTCAATGACCGATATATACTTCCGACTTCCGGATCATAACGCGGATATCCAAGCAGAATTTCGTGCGATCACGGAATGTTTGATCGGGGTCAGTGGAACTGGTAGTCCTCTGGAAGTACACTTTTTTACAAACAGTCAAACAATAACAAGGGCACTAAAATGCGATAGGGTTAAATCCAGGACGAAAATGTAATACAAAAAATCGATGGATGCCCGATCACTGTAAAGTGGTTGGAAATGATCGAGCCCACGGTCTGGAAATAAGGCCAGAAAGCTCCATAAGGTTGGATAAAGTATCGCGAAGCCCCTTTAGGACACGAAAGCCAAGGTGTAATGTTGGGCAAAGAAGGCCCAAACAGCACTGTGGAATGAAAATACGGTGGGCGAATAAAAAAAACACTATGGGAAAACCAAAATGGAGATTAAAAGGATGTTGCTGAGGATAAGCAAATCGAAAATGAGTAAGACATTGACTGGAAACTCTCAGAAGGTTTGTCCAGGGAACAGAGTTCCTATGAGGTTGGAGCTTAGCTTTCTACGTACTAGTAGAAACAGCGAACATACCCACCCCTCGACTTAAACTAACCTAACGGGCAAATACTCATATTAAATGGGAATTGTTCTTGATTCTTGTTTAACTAAGCTGACCAAATGCTTTTTTTTGGTTTTTTAAACTTCTTTAAATTTTTTTTGCTTTTTTTATGACAGGGGATGACGGAAATTCGTTCCAAAAATCTACATCAAAACACTCTGTCGGAATATCAAATCTTTGTTCTAACTCAACAAATAAATTAAAATTATAGCTGTTCTGTATTATTTCTGAGGGTGCAATTAGTACAATGTTGGATACTTTTAATTCGTTTAATAATAATATTAAATTTACAATAGAAAAAGAGCAGGATTCAAAAGTTTCTTATTTAGATACTTTGATAATAAGGCGAGGTAATGAATTGATAATGGATTGGTACTAGAAGCCAACAGCTTCGGGAAGAATTATTAACTATTATTCAAAGCACAATAAAGCTATTATAAACACAGCTAAGAATATTATAAATAGAGTGCTTACTATAAGTGATAGAGAATTTCATAGAAAGAATAAAGAAAAGATTAGGAATATATTAGACGAGAATAGTTTTCCAAAGGAGCTGATTTAAAAATTAAATAATCAGTATAATGTTAGGAGAGAACATAATATAAGCAACGTATTGGAGCCAAAGATATACAAGATGTTTACATATATACCAGGAATATCAGAGCGGTTAAAGAATACTGAATTTTTTGATAAGGAGAAATACAAAATGACTTTCAAAGTTTATAATACTTTGAATAGATTGTTTGGTAAAACCAAAGATAGGATTCATGAATTGGATAAGGCAAATATAGTTTATAAAATTCCTTCTAAGGGAAATGATCAGGAGACTTTTAAGAAGGTTTATGTAGGGACAACAAAAAATAAACTGAAGAGTAGGATAGCTGGACATAAATCAAATCTTAATTAAATAAGCGTCGTTTTGTATTAGAAATGTTACAAATTGTTAATACACCTAGTACACAAAGAATTAATTTTAAGGCAGACACAGATAATGTTGCACAGATTTATAGACACTGAGTTCATAGAATAAGATAGTTAATATAAGTATGTTTTTAGGGGTTTTTTGAATTATATTATATGATTTAAATAAGTTTGGTACACATGTTAATACAATTGTAAGATTATTTTAACAACATTTTTAATGTTAAGTTTCGTTAACTGTAGTTACATTTTTTAAAATATTTTTTAAACAACCTCATGTTATTTTTGTTTTATGTTAACTTTGGAAAACTTTTGAATTTTTTGTGACAATAACTTTTTCATAAATATATAATTGGTTCGTTATTTTTATTTCCTGATGATGTCGAAAAATAAAAATATAATTTTTAAAAAAGACCTTCAAGCTTGGACAATTTTAATAAATTCAACAAATAAATTCTCGAAAAATATGAAATGTTGGAAAGACTTTTCGAATTCCAGTTTCGTTATAAAAAGGGACAAATATATGATTTTTACAATAGACTTAATAAAAGGACAAAGAGAATGCTGATAACGTAAGTAGCGCCAAAGAACATGCACATTTCATTTCGCTAGTGTCTAATAACTTTCTAAAAATGATCGTATCAATAAAAGAAATGATTTTTTCTTAATCGAAAACTTAAGAAAACGTATTAATTCATTATGAACATTTTTTTTTATAAATTTGAACTTATTGGTTTTGAACCATTGGTTTTTCAAAGCACAACTAAAGCGTAAAGTAAAATATTAAATGACACCATAAGCCAGGCGCGGATCTAGGTGACACAGCGCAATTCCCGCCTAAAAAAATGTAAGAACTGTTTGTTGTCATACACATACAAATGTACGAGCATTGGAAGAAATATTTAATTAGAACAAACTTATAAAGATAAGTTTCTCTGCATAAAATTTCAGGTTTTGAAAAAAAGTAAATATTCTTTTGCGTCTTTGCCACAAAGTAGGGTTGTTTTTGAAACGGTTTATATTGTGCATAAGTTTTCCAATCGAATCATTTTTTTTATAGCAAATTAAAATGAAATTCTTCGAAAAAGTTCTTTAAATATTTAAAAGTGTTTACTCCAACGGCAGCCCTATCTATTAGTTTTTTACAACCTGGCAGGGAATATGACAAAATATAGTTAGTAAGTCCCTAAAACTTTTGCAGATTTACGGCTAAAATTCTAAACATATTTTTAACACTAAAAAGGACTTATCGCCAGCATTGCAACTTTTTATATAATCACAATGTTTTCCAGCAACTTAGAGTTTGGTTTTAATTAAATTCATATGAAACCATTACGAATTGTACCTATAAGGTGTTTATATAGCACAAATATACTTTTGCATCAGTAAAAAATTTAATTTTATATATTTTGAAAATAATTTCTATGAATTTATGCGTTGTGAATTAAGTTGGTGCAAACAACTAATTTTTGCGGTATAAAAATATTTTTATAGATTCGCGCCGCTAATAAGAAAAATAGTCGGCAGCGGCACTGAATGGGCACTGAGCCTCTACTAATACTATGGATCGTATCATTCACATTCTTATTTAATTTGACAAAAGCGTGGTAGGACTATTATAGGGCAAAGTAGTTCCCCATTTTTAAAGTGTAATAAGCTACTATCCCGCTAAAATTACACATGTTTTAAAACGCATGTCAACTTTCGTATTGGAGCAACGCGGAGTTGTTTCTTATGTAACTTGGGGTGTTAAATTAAAATCTTTATCGGTTTCTTTAAATTGATTTTTGTTTTAGAAATATACTGCCATGTCTACATGGAAGCAGTAGCATTACAAATATTAATGCAACTGGAGCACGGTTGCATTTTAATCTGCTCAGTAGTTTCAGAGATATTGCGAAACTTGTGCCAGATAAACATTTTTTATAAGAATTTTTGTTCTTAAAAAATACATCAAAGATGAAAAAGAAACAACAAAAATGCTGCCCATTTTCTACTAGCACATACATAGGTAAATATTTCTAAAATTGGAGGCATAGATTTTGATTTTATTCACATTAAAGTGAAGGTATGTCGTTTCGACAAAACTTTCCGTAAGCAACAATAAATTGCACTCTAACAATACTTACAAGTGTCGCACTATTTTATTTTTTTTGGTAACCTTATTTAGAATGAGATAGCTTAACTTAATTGTACATAAAATAAACTCCGATCAAATATGACTCGTTTTATTTGAAATCTATTAGGTAAAAAAAGTACGATTTTTGTCTATTTTCTATTTTTCATGAATTTTTAAAAATCAAACACTTTTTTTCACAACTTTCTCGATATCTCTACAAGTACTCGGCACTTTAAAATATAATAAGTGTGAGTATAAGTTAAAGGTAATTTGAATACAGACTTTCGAATTTTACACTCAACCAAATAGAACCAACCGTTCTCAAGTTATGCTAATACATGTCGTGCCACTTCCTTCATTTTGAACATAACGGGGTATCTCGGAAGCCAGAACTTATAAAAAAAACCCCACAAATTACATAAGGAACAACTGTAAGTTGCTCTAGTGTAAAATTTTGTATACTTGTGTTACTTTACAGCTCGGGTGGTATCAACGAATCGGACGTTTGTATGATTATATCAAGTACGCGATTTGCTTTAGCAGAGTGGTTTGTCTTTCTATCAGATGTCTATATAGATGTCATGTAAGTTTTAACTACGTTGTATTTGATGGCTTAAAAAAATAAAGCAAGAATCCCTTCGTAACCAGTAGACATTGATGAGAATTTACTTGAATGTAAAGCTTGAATACTTAACACTTTTCGTGCCCCTTTAATATATATTTTTTTTATTTACTCGCTATAACAATCAATATGTATGTTTTTTTAGAAATACTATTTGTTTAAAGATCATTAAAATAATATTTGTTAATGGTCTTCATTGTTTATGTTTTCGTTTAGGGAATTTTTAATAGCCCCAAAAGCTTAATGATTCTGTTTGAAAGTATTTTAAAATTTTTACGGTACAATGTTTACCAACGGTATTCGTAAGGCCGGCAAAAGCTGGGTGTTAGAAGACAAGTTAATGGGTTTGAATTCCTTAAGAAAACATTAAATTCGTTTATTGTTGGTATTTAAATTAAAGACTATTAAACATTTTTACCTCAACGCACGTGTGAGTTTTAGACAATAAATAAATATTTATATATTCTGAATTTATTATTTTTCAGAATAAAATATTTAGTGTGCCGCTGCGTATGATTAATGTTTAATTATTTTCCATTAATTATACGCTACGTGCAGAAGATCGTGCTATCTCTATGTACGTTCCTAAAAAGTGGAATCTGAGTGATCAGTTTAAAGCAGTAAATAACACAAACATATTTAATTCTTACTAAACACGGGTTCTAGTCAACAAAATCTTCTGCGAAGTAAGACACTGCGAAATATTTTCCGTTGCTTAATCAATGAAGTCTAAAAAACCAGTGTTTGAAAATTATGAAATCAATATTTTGGATGGTAAACGAAATAAAGAATTCTTTTGTGTTGAAACCAAGAAGGCAACTTAAATTCACAATTGAAATATATAAGACTCACGAATATTTCTAGATTTTGTTTTAGAATAATTAATTAATCTTGAAGTTGGTAGATTCATATTTATTTCTTGTAAAAAAAGGACTGAAGAGCCTGAAATTTGCTTCTTATGTTAATTTAGATGTTGAATGCAAATCCGCACTCCATTTTTTTTTAAATTGGTTCTGGTTCTTGAATGAAGGAAGTGGCATAACTTATATTAGTTGGAAAATGCGCCATAAAATTGTCTTTAGGTTGTACTAAAACTATTCTTCTGCTCAGAGATATCGAGAAAGTTTTGGCGAAAAATAATTTTAATGCAAATTTTTAAAAAATAATAAAAAATAAAGACAAAAATCTCAAAAGTTGTGCATCGATGTTAATGAAATATGGTTTGCTTTATTCGAAACATATTTACTTAAATGCTAACAAAAAAGGTATTTGTTGCTGTTTTTATTAAAAAATAAAATTTTTATCTATTAAAAGTTCACCGATATTTCTGAAAGTGCTAAACAGAATAATCCTCATTAATAGCATGGCTCAAAGATAATACTGAATAGGACAAACTATTCTTTAGTTATGCTAATATTTTTTGGGCTACTACTGCTTCATTTTTGATATAACGGCATACTTTGAGAACAAGAACCAATTTGAAGAAACCGGAGAAGATATTCGTATACAGCACCCCAAATGACATAAAAAACAACGTTCCGTTGCTCCACTTCAAAATTTGTTCTAAATTTATAAACATGAGTTAGAAAGAAGGGTGTCATCTGAAGGTAAATTTTTTTTTTTACTTTTGGGATAATAGGTCTGAAATTATAATGTCTAGCAAAAATTACTTCACATAAAAGCCAAATCTGACAAGATTTTTTACAAAAATGTTTTTAATGACTATTTACGTAAGACCAACCATTGTGGAGACATAAAGTCAAAAAAAGAAATTTGCTCTATTTACATTTTATTACGTGACTGCCACCTTTCTTCGATGGCGTTTGTCAAATCTATTTCACAGTATTCAGGTACTGACACCAAATCATCGAGACAAATTACTCGACCGAACAGTATGTGCCTCATTTACGCAATTTTGGCCAAAAAGTCTGCTTTAACGGTAATTAATTGCCGTATATGAGGCCATCGATGTCAGCGGCGGGGTTCTTTCATTTTGCGGGGTCTTGAGTTCCAGGTCTATACCGATCAGCAAAATAAACATCAAGCAGCTGGGTCAATGCGACAGAGTAATTGAAAATGGGATCTCTCAGAGCCTTAGCTACCTGGTAAAACTGTCTCGCCTCTAATGATAGAACGAAGGTCTTGGAAATGTTGATCACCAGATTGTACAAACATATATAATTAATTTACTTTTAATCTAAAATACATACGCGCAAGATAAAAAGAGCTCTAGAACATTGTGTGCACGAAGCGCTAAAAATAGCGAAAAATATGGGTTGCAATATTCCTTTAAAAATGTAAAGAGCCCATGGCCATAGAAATATAAGGAAAATGTGATTATTTATTACTGATTGAATTATGGCGAATGAATGACATGATAATTCAACAAATGCCAGAAGTGGAACAGAAAAAATCAAGTTTTCGTATTAGTTCCTTTCCGGCAATTGCCTTAGGCGATCAATTACTAGAGTAGAACGGAACCCAGAGCATAGATATGCCATGATTTCGTCGGCAGCACTCTTGTGACACCGCTTATATTAAAATGAATTTGCCAACGCCCCTATACGCACTCGGATAAGTCACAGTTTGGAGTTCCTGCTGTCAATCACTGTTCTATTGACAGTCTAAATTGCATTGCAGCGCCACATTGATTTTCTACCACGATCCTTTCCCGATTTAGGTATAAACCGCCGCCATCACATGCACTTCTGAAGGAACCTCAGCAACAACCACTCTGGGGCTTGCGTCCTAGGTGCCACTGTTTCCCGTGATACCAGTGTGTATATCGTTAGTAGTCAAACTTAGAAAATTCTACCTTCTTCCAGTTTCACACCGCAGATAGGTTTTGGAGACTGATTCCCCTGTCTTCGCTGGTAACAATACATCAAGGTGGAGGAATTACCAAGAAGATACATCTCTAGGGCAAACTCAGATCACAGTCAACTTTTAACGTATGGCAGCCTGAAAATTCTTCTCATTTCGATTTCTTGTACTGAAAAACTCCCGCCAACTCTGTCACGCCAATGCACCCCAACAATAAATAGAATTTCCATAAACAAATACTTTTCCTTGAACCCAGTGTCTTGCAAATTGCAAACAATTAAAAATTATGGATATTTCAGTTTTCTTTTTTTTTCTTAAAATAATTCCATGCAGCATTAAAACTATTTTTGGAGCAATAAAAATCAGTTTTGTTTAGATCAATTTCGACGTTAAAAAACTTGTGAAAATTGCAGGCAGTAAAAATTAAGAAATAAACGAAAAAATTTGCAGTGATTTTAAATTATTTTCCTTCTTTATTTTTAGCTTTCACAAACCATTTCACTTCAATAAATTGTTGCTTTAATCGATGGCTGTTGTTGTTGCTGAGTTGAAATGAAAGGAATCACAAAATCTGCTGCTGGGTAGCTGGTGCTGAATTGTTTATGGCAGGAACAAAATAAATAAATATCGAATAAACGCAAAATGTTGATGCGAAATATTTTTAATTGTTTAGATCGACTATTAGTCAGTTTTGAGGAATTTCGCTAAAACAACAGGCAGTAGTTAAGGTGAATTTTTTGCTTTTTAACATATTTTTTTTTAATTAAATATAAATATTTTGAAGTTTCTTAAGTGGTTTTTATTCGCCTCTCTCGTAGTGTAACACAAACTATGCAATATTTTGTTTAGCGGGCAATGATTTGTTTATTAGAAATGCGTTTGTTTTATTTTTATTATTATTGTGATTTGTGGGGTAAATAAAATTTACTTTGAAATTTAAATTTAAGGTGAATTTAACAAACAACAACAACAACACTTTTTCATTTTCACACTTTGCTGTGGATTTCTGAAATTATTTATTTAAACAATTTGAACGTTTTCGGTGGATTTCTGTAACAATTGTTGTAGCAGCACGCGACACGTTATGTTATGCTTAAACACGAATTTTCGCCTTAAAAATAAATAAACGTTTACATGCGATCGTTTATAATTGAAAACTAAAATAATCATTATTAACATTGACACTGAATATTGTTGGTTGAACAGCAGAGAATTCAAATAAAATAAAGAGGAGTAAATGATTGTAATATGTTCCCCTCCAACCAACCGACCGACCGGTGTAAATGAGTGCACAAGAAGATGTCCATTGCACTCACTCGCCAGAATGAGACAATATTGACACCCAGAAAATGAAAATATTCACCCAAAACAAGTCTTCTCTTTAACGCAAAGAGACATAATGAAATACTACCGGCTTATTGTGGTCGAGAGTTGAATGACAGTCAGGCCAACCGGCTAAATGTAGCAGGGATGGAACTTTGATGTGTACAAAAAAGGTGCGATAAATTTTACGAATTAAATTGACTTAAGAAGAGTCTGCAGTTTATAAGTAATTTATTTTAATTAAAATTTAAGGCATAAGAGATGATAGAAGAAAAATGGTTTCGTTTTAGTTCACCTACTAATTCTATAACGCGTGAAGGTAAGAAGTACCACTGGCACCATAGAGTAGTCCGGCATATTGTTATAATAAAGATATGTAGTTTGTTTTTATCTCGTATTAAGCGTATTTAACCACAACAAGTGTTTTTTGAAGTAGCAATCAAGCAAACTAATGCCTACTTTAATTATTCTTTAAATAAAACGTGTTACTACTTTCTTTGAAAAGGGATAGATTAGAGAAGAACAGGTACTGAAGGGGAAAGAATGGAAAGAAAATCGTCAGTGTTTACAACAACTCCACAATTCCCGCCTCTAGGTTTATATGTAGGCGCACCTACTTGAAGTTTATCGATTATTTTACTTTGCGAACGATGTAGTGTAATATAGAGTAATACGTACGAATCCACGCAACTACAGCAGCCATCGAATGCTTAATAGTTAACGGGTTTACTACTTAAGTTACATTATAGCATCCTCATTACTTTAATTCCTCGCGAGTGTAATTTAATATTAAAGAAGTAATAAGCAATTAAGGAATAATTCCGTCAAGGTTGTTTTTATTCTTTCAATTAAGAAAGAAATTTTATTATTTTTTTTAATACGATAAATTTTCGAATACTGAAAAAGTTAAGTATGAGACACTAGCAGAATGGAACACATTTATTTCATGTCTTCGTACTGAGTATTTTACCTATTTACCACACCAAATGATGACATTTTCATACGAGAACTTCTCATAATTTTCTTATTTTTCCATAATTTTTCTGTTAGGTTAAAACGAAGTTCGCATCACTGTAACTTAACTCATTAAATTCCTTTATCGTGCTCTCCTTTTCAAATATTTATTATGATTTTTCCTTTTTTAGTTGATGCTCTTTTAGTATCAAAGATGCGCGATGAAGTGAACGGGCTTCGTGGTTCCCTGCGATTTTCATATTATTTGTTAAGGAATTAATTGAACTGTCTAATACTCAACTTTTTCAGTATCCTAAAAGTTATTGTATTAATAAAATTAATATTTCTTTCTTAATCAAAGGAATGAAAAACTAACTTGAGCCTAAAAATATTTTTGACTTAATTATTAAAAATGTTCAGTTCGACGAATTCGTAAACAAATAGTTGTAATAATTGTGTTCGCCAAGGAATTTTAATGCTTACAACATTCCCATCACTGATAAAGAATTATTAACACATTCGAACTCATCGTCTTAATAAACGATTTCCAACAAAAATACTCGTGAACATGTTACGTCACTACATAATGTACACTGTCTACAACAATAACAATGACAATAATAAAACAAGCAACTAATTATTTTTGTCAAACAATAAGACATTCTGCATTCATTTAAAGTTTCTGTTGATTTCAGTTTTTCTCTTAAAAACAACAAAACAGAATCTATTACATCTTCTTGCAAAAAAACTAAAAATAATAATAAAAAAAAAAAACAATCATTATCGCTTTGCCTACAATTCTTCATTATCATCTTCAGAAGATTTATGCCTGTGCATTATTTACATAAAAATATAAAAAGAGACAGAGAGAGAGAGAGAGAGACCTTCATTTTATTAACATGTTTTTGTGTTACGGTCATGTTACAATGGGAGTTTGGTACATAAAAACCATTTACAGAGGGATGTACATACATCCATACATATTTGAGAGAGAATGTAAAATGCCATACACACATACTTATGTAACGGTTGCATTTGTCTCTTGTAACGAGAGTATTTGTAGAAAACAAGAGATTATTCTTTGTTTTCTTTTAATATTTTAAGCTGCCATTTATCGAGGCAGCAACAAAATTTATATTGAGTTACTCGGTAATGATTTCTTATTATTGTTTTAAACCCGTTTGGGTCTGGGTTTTATAAAAATTGTTGTTGTTTTGAAGTTATTGTAACATCAAAATATAATTTAACTTTAGAGCTGAGTTTAATATTAAAAACACTTCACCTAATTCCTTCAATAACTTGATATAAAAATCATGCTTGCTGTTTTAAGCGATTTTTAATAGGGACAGGTAGATGGTAGAACATAGATGAGACATTTATAAATTTGTGGGTTATTTTAAAAGACATAAAAATGTCCTTCAGTCTAATTTTTAATAAGCAGGACTTTAGGTTAGCTTAGGCATGTCTTTGTGTTGTCTAAAAGAGAAGAAAAAGGAAGTCGGCATGTGGAAATTGAAAAAGGCTGAGGAGATTAAGGAATAGACATGGAGAAGGTATGTTGGTTACCATAACTGCGCCGATGTGGTGGCACTTCTGAACCAGTTGATGCTAGATTTGTTTAAGATTTTCCACTATGGCTTTTAAAAATGAACGAATAGCATGAGGAGAAAAGGTGACAGCAAACAATAACTATTGCAGTGCTGTTTAAAATAGCCAAAGCAATATCATAAATATTTTGCATTTGCTGCTGCTAGTTAGCAATAAATGCTTGTACTTTTATTTGGCTTTTAGCGTGCTGTTAAAAATCTATTGCAGCATAGAACAGCGCAGTGTTTGCTGTCATATTTTAGCTGTTGCAATTGTTGTTGTATTTTTAATACAAGCTTCAAAGGAACCGTAATAGCAAATATAATATATGTATAATTTTCTTAAGCCCTGCTTTTACAATTATATTCAGTTCTAATGTCAGGGTTGGTTATTTGTTTGGTTAAATGCTTTTATTACTTCGAACCACTGATGTATGGTGGTGATTTCCTACTTCTCTATTATTTCGTTAGTAATTCTAAGTAACGCAGCTACTAGTGTTCTAGTCTTTCAGTATATGTTTCACTTGAACGGGTACAGAGATCTTCCTTACTATGCTCGATAATTTCAGTTAAAATATAATTTGTAGTTACATTGTAACATTTATTAAACGTTGTTTGGCACGTCGCAAAACACGGAACGCATGTAAATTCACATTTCAGATGAATGGTTGTTGTTGTTGCTGCTGTCACTATTTATTAATCGTATAAATCTATTTTTATTAAACATTGGGGTTGAATTGTTTCTACTAATGAACCAATTATACACACAAATAATTTTTTATTCATATAAAACTGTGTGAATTTATTCGCAGAAACTTCAATCCTTTATTCGAAAATTAACGATACAAATAAAAACGAAACGTCTGAATCATCGTCAATTTAAAAACAATTTAAGGAAAACGCAAATATTTTAATTTTAAATAGCATTAGATAGTTATAAAGAAGGGTAAGGTCAATAACTAATTAAATGTTAATGATTTATCTTTCAATGTTCTCGCAAAACCAATTTATAGCTGTTGATGGTTTGTACATGCAACATCTGGAATTCTCATTGAGTTTAAAAACTTAGAAATGTGACCCATGTGAAAATTAAATAAGAAACAGACCTTACAAATTTTATTTAAGTAACTACAATTTACAAAAATATCCGTTTTTTTTATTTAAAAATACAAAATTGAAATTTGTTGTTTCATCTGATCAGTTTGTTACAAGTATGACGTAAAAAATCCATTCTACTCTTTTTGAATTTTAATTTATTTCAGTTTTATTTATGTGTGTTCTTCTGCCATTGTACTCGTACATTATTTATTGTTATTGCTATTGTTTCTATTATTGCAAATAACAACGAGGCTTTCTTGTAAATGTGTAAATGGCAATGCCATTTTTAGAAACAATAGATATATTTTTTTATAAAATTTTAAAAATTTATTTGAAATTGTTTTGATTTAAGCAGCCTAGTTGGGTGGACATTTAACACACGTAATATATGACAACGTGATAACGAAGTTGTTATGTTAAAGATAAATTTATGAAAATAAATTTGCATTAAATAAAAAACTATTTTTTGGAAATCGAAATACACGCAACCAAGGCAAATTGATCGCAGGTACACTCAATGGCGAATTCATAGTATTTCCGGCTTCTTTGCCGATGTCAAACTCCACGTATAAAAAATGTACCGAAAATGGCGAAACATTTTTTTTTAATGAAACTTGGCATCCAATCAGTTGATTGGTGAATTTACCGGTTTAGTCTAGCCTGTACACAACTTTGATTTAAGCTCTTGATTTAATTTACCGACAGGGTGATTTCAGACTGTTTTCGGATGTGCGCAATCCTTAGTGCCATTTTTCGGTTTTTAGATTTAAAAAAAAATGCTGGAGTAGTTCTTAGCCAGTCCAGATATTTAATTTTATTTTAAAGTTCTTTGGATGGCCTTATTTTGATAACACAGGTTTTTATGCACACTCATCAAAAAGTTATCATGAATTTAGCAGGTATGATGTGGCTCTTAAAAACGTACTAAACACATTTAAACTTAATTCCAACATGATCACATAAGTCACTATAGAAACACATTATAAGCCAGAGAGTCAACATCTGTCTTGCCATTTATCCGGCAAAGGCCTCTTACCGCCTGGAGAACATAATGTGTCCACCAATGCTATGAGCTTTCCATTACATTGGTGGAAGTTTTAGCATCATTGCTGCCTGGGCCATGTAGTCACCTCATGCTAGTGAGTTTGGACCTAACCACTTTCATGCCCTACCAATGACGGTTTTCGTTAAAATTCCACGCCACATCGGCCATCCATCACAATCTTCCGATTTTGCTGTAGACTGAAGAAATCATACCAACAAACAGTGCGAGACTTATCGTCCCAGGGCTACTGTCGGGATTATGAACACAACATGCTCCCGTATAGAGGAGAAACGCACAAAGGTAATGGTATTTATCTTCAGCAGATCTCTTTCGGCTAAATGCTATGGTGGTCTTATCACATATCACTGCTGAGGTGTTAGAAGCTATCTAACTTCCTGTCGTACCAATGACGGCTTGCTTTGGAATCGCAACGACACAGCGATCATGCACCACAATCTTTCCACGCTTTGGGTATAAACCACAATCTCCACGTGTACCCCCCGAACAAATAGTCCGGAACATAAATACCGGACGCTACGGTACCAGTTGTTTAATTACTCGTCGAATCTCGATAGTTCGCCAGTTTTAAGTCCTAGACAAGCGCAGCAATACATCAAGTTGGTGGACTCACCAAGAACACATGCCCCCGGGAAAAAGAAAAGTGTACACGAGGAAATTTTACTCAAACATTCCGTCGCAGACCTCAAACTGATAATAATCCAATTTGACTGATGGCGAAAATCTCGTAGGGTTGCATGATGGTTTTGAATGTTTTCAAAGTCACTAAATCCAAATCTCAAGTCAGTTTCTTCAGGTAATTTCCAAGCTGGAAAGCTTTTACTTCTCTTCGGTGATCATCGTAACATCTATCATTAAATTGCGTTTATAAGGCTGAAATAAAATACCTGCATCAACTCTGTAAATAATAACGTTTTAGCAAGGCAGACAGTTTCACAGAAATCGTCAAAAACACTAAAGTCGTTAAAAGTACATATGCTACACGATCATTACCGATAGCAGTTCTTTTGCAGATAATTTGAAAGAAGCCCCAGACGCAACTGGATACAAGTTGAGGGACTCAGTTGCAGTGCTCTCAGAATATTTTCGCAGCGTGAAACCCGTCGATTTAGAAAAATCCTAAAGCAGTGGTCCGAAAAGACAAAAATATGTATTTTAAAGTAATTTCAAAAAATTGTTTTACTTTATTTTAACAAAATTTTTTTAAATCTACGTTTTGTAAATAAAAAGTAATTTTATAAATTTATACAAAAACTATGAACCGTATGTGGAAGTAGGATCGGAGGGAGATAAGTCTCAAAGGATATAACGTTCCTCCCGAAAGAATAATAGGGGTCCAGGCATAAATGTATATTAACATAGAAACCCTCATTGTACAATGTTTTTTATTACACTGTACGAAATCTTTATTTAGGTCTTATTGAGGTTCTGTCAGATATCAACTGTCAGCATTAAAATGATATCAATATTGGGAGGATTTATGCTCTTCATTTATTAATTATTCCCTACTACTTTTCAATAAATAAAATTATATATTTATTGCTTTTCGTAAAAGTAAAGATTTTTCTGTTTGATATTTTTTGGCGGAGTGAGCCGAAGTTGCGTTGTTCAAAACATATGCAGCTATTATTATTTGCTCTTGATAAGGAAATTTACATTGACAAGTGATTCAAAATATAGGCAATCGCACGAAGCAAAAAGGAGAAGTGCCTGTGTAACAACTATACGAGTTTCTAGAGAAGAATTGTCTTTACGCTATAATATAAAACAAGATTACGGGAATATAGCAGAATCAGGAGTTTCATCGTCCGTGGACGGTTCATCGTCCGTGGACCTGATGGAGAAGTTGGTATTCGATGTGACGAAAAATTGTATATAAGAGCGTTGGGGAAACGCAAACTGCCTGCAAATACATTTAAAGCTCAGAAAGAATTCCCTTTGCTGAATGGGAAATAGCTCCTTCTTGGCCTTACCAGAACAATAACAGTACGAAAATTACCAGTTGGTAAAAAAAATAGGCGTTTTTAAAATACTGCGAATAAAGCTTTCCGCAGTGGTAATATCATTTTGTTTCAAATTAGAGAAGCAGTGAAAATAAATTACAATCGGTACCATTGGAATGGTAAAAGTTTGCGATGATAAAAGATATTCGGAAGTGATAATTAACAGCAAAAGTTTTTTATTTGTATTTTGATTAATATTCTTCTGAGTTCCAAATGTTTTGAACTTTAGAAATTCAAAATTTTCTAATGAAACCAGTTGTCTCCAGTAAAGAAAGAAAACATTTGTTGCATATGTTTCGACCACTACTGTATATTACAAATTATGTGGATTTTAACCTCGTTTTAGTTTTAAACTTCCAAATTTGCCAAAACTATGCCGCTTACTTGATTAATCATTTCAAACCAACGGCTTTGTTTTGCATTTGAAACGGAAAAGAAACCTGAAGGTAAAAGGAAACGCTTAACGGTTCAAGTTGTGTGTGAGTTTATTGTCATGCAAAAGTACGACTAAATCGACTTCCATCATACACACACACACACACACACACATACACCCACAAATGCATTTAAAATACCCGCTGCTAAGGAAACGTGCCTTAAGTCTTTTTTTTAACCAACAACTGAATGTGGAAGAATGTACACGTGCCTGAAAAATTAACATGTTTTTAGGCCATCAGACAGACCAAAAATTGTTAGCAACTATCAAAAGAGGAAAAACATGCACTCAGCAACTAAATACACAAATATTGTCAACACTGGAAAATGTTCTAACAAACTTGTTTCTCCACTTCAATTCGTCGAAAGATCAAAATACGACGAAAACAAAAATAAAAGTTACGATAAAAACTAAAAGAACTTTTGTCCTGAAAAAGCCGTTATGTTTAACATCAATAAATCATTTGCACAAGAAGGAGAAAAAGAAGAAAAGAGAAAGAACGCAAAAAGATAAAAAAAAAAATGACATAACTGCACGGAACAACCTTTTGGAGACAAAACAAAAGACGTAGCAAATAAAGGGGTAGTCCAATAAGGGCAAGTCGATTTTAAAGTGATGAAATAAAAACGAAGTTATAATTTTTTTTATTCGAAAAGCCGTTATGTATGAAAAATGACATTGATTCTTAATTTGATACTCCGACAGGGCGATTCGATATTTGGAACAAATTTCCGTCATCCCTTGTCAAGTTGGCTTTGGAAATTAGCCCCTTTCGGCTATGTGTCATCCGCAGCGTATTTCTCGTTTTGTTCACTAAAGTTGGGTTATAGGCGAAACCGGGTTGTCTTCAAATCACACTTCACAAGGGGTGACCGAAATTCATTCCAAAAATGGCATTGTTCAAATATCCTGTTCACGTTCGCATGATAGCACAGAATCGAAAAGTTGGCGAAATCTACTTCCTAAATTTTAGCGATGGTCTAGATTATGCATTCTTGTTGGCTAATTTACATCACTTTCACGAGATATTCATTTTATCGACCATATTATTAGCCACAATCAAGGCTTTGCTAGAGGGAGATATGAGGGAACGAGTTTCCGATGCTAGTATGAAAAATAGTAGGACTTTCTTTGGTAATATGGGACCCCTGGAGAGCACTTAGTGGCTTTAATTTAGACCCAAATTGCCCTATACAAATATGTATAAGGGCATTCGTGGTCCCATAAATATCAACCGGTGCTAAGACCACCGTCGGATTGTGACAAATTGCTGATGCAGATTTTAATCATGACGTACGTATCTCGCCATCATGGCGTTCGCTGTGTGGCATGTAGCACCATCGTGCTGGAAACAGGCGTTTATATCGATTCTTTTGTCACAACATAAATTTAGTTATCAGTGATTTGAAGCATTAGACGTTTACGGTGTTTGCCTTACTATTGTTGTTTGCGAAGAAGTACAAACCAGTGAAGCCGCCAGCCTAAAATCCGCACCAAAAGTAGCTTTTTGTTAATGCATCGCCACCCGGTGAATCCCGCGTAGGTTGGCTTCTTTCCATATTCGGCAATTTCGACGGTTTTTACAGTCCTTCATCTAAGAAAACAACTCGGCCGCAACGTTTGCATTAACGTAACTGGCAGCTGTGATTTGGCATCAGTAACTGAAAAAATAAATGGATTTGGCAGACCTAATTAACATGACCGCCACAGTCGGTCCTCGTCGACCCGATCTTAATGGAAACCCTTTTATTATGTAAATATTCCCTCTTCAATATTCGCGAAAGTATGTTCATTGTTTATAGTGTTTATTGACACATCTGTTCATACATATTCATGCCACGATGCATGATCCTCTACTAAGATTTCTTTACAAGTTTTAATGATAATGATCGTTCAAAATGCACATGATACTCGTTTAAAACTCCAAAAATAAGGTTTGAGCAGTCGGGTTGAAATGGGTAAACAATATTAAGACACTTTCAAATGAACAGTTGTGAGATCCAATAATGGCACAACGGTTCAATATTGCGAAAATTCGCTTTCGACAGTGTTTGGTCGACTACGTCCCATTAGTTGATTTTAAATTGTTTCATTAGGGGAAGGATAGAGTAGCCAATTTGGGCTGGACATAAAACTATAAATTTTTAAACTAAGAATATAATAAGGGGGTCAAGAATTGCGGCGGGTCTTATCGACCTACCCTACAGTTCTTTTAGCACGGCAAAGACTTTGCGCTGGACATAAAACGATAGGACACTACCTAGGCGGCTATTTGACAGATACTAATCGCTGCTCACTAACATGATTTGTTATGCGCGCGGTATGTGACGTAGTAACGTCTTATTGAAGCCAAATGTCGCATCAGTGGCTTTGATTTCAGAAAACAAGAAGTCCGTTATCATGCTGTGGTAACGCAACACCATTGACGATTATATTCCGTCCGACGCTCTCCATTATGGTCCGCATGTGGTATAACAATCGCGTATCATCCATTAATGTAAACTGTGACTCAAATGCTATTGGCAATGGTCGGCTCGAAAGGTAGAAGACCACTTCTCACAGAACGCTGGATTCTTTAACAGCTAAAGAATTCGGAGACGTTTTTAAGATGTGGGTCTTACCATGATGACTTCTCAAACAATACTGACGGGCAAGATCAGCCAATCAGAAATGAATGTTTGTAGGCTGGCGCGCATCCAGTTAAGAAAAAAATGTGATAGTCACCCCCCAATAGAATTAAAATTGACGGTTTTTTCAAGCAAAAAAAAATGAAAACTTAAAAATTTTAAATTTTGTTTGTTTCCAAAAAAGCTTAACATAGATCCACGCCTGTGTCAAGGTAAAAAGGTAATGTGCTTATAATTTTTTATTATTTTTGGCCCGATTTTCAGTCTAAAATCAAGTGTCTGTCCAACGATAAACGCATATTTGTTTGTTGGCGAGTGCCACTGTAACTGCTCTAAAATAAGCGCAACTCGCGGAACGTTTCCACTAATGAATTCTTATTTTGAGGAACTTCTATTATTTTAACGCGCTGGTCATTCGTGTAACTTATCATGACTATTTGTGACAAATGACTCAACAATAAACAACAGCTCTGAGAGATGTCGTTAAAACACTACGCCGCCATAGCCTGCTCACATTACAACCGATTCTTTAAGCCTTGTACCCATCAGACTAACGAGGGACTAATGCCTCTACTCTTGCTTCGTAAAAAGTTATTGAATCTCCCGGCTTCAAAACAAGTAAATCATTTTAAATCACATGTTTGTGCTATTTTTGTTTTCATCACTATTCGCGCGTTTCCTTGCTTCTTACGGTAAGCGAACGCATGAAGTTCTTAAATGGATTTTTTTATAATTTTGTAATTTTTATCGATTGTTTTTGAAACATTGTACTCTTTTGCTTTTGGAAAGGCTTGGCAGTTTGTAGAACAAAGGAAGACAATTTATTTAAAGAAATTATTTTTTTATTTTTTATTTGATAGTGTGGACAAATGTACTGACCACTTGTAAGTTAAAGAAAGAACTTGAATATCTTCCTGACGGCCTTAAGTTAGTTAAGCAATAACGAACAGTGGCGTCAAATTCACAACAATTATTATAGAGTTGGGGATAATTGTTCATGTTAATTACAGTTTTGGGAAGATTAAATAAAATGAAACAGTTCTTTGTCCAGTTGTTGGATTGTTTTACTTTGTTTTAAAATGCAGTCAAAGGAACAACATTTATTCGTCGCACTTTTGATTGGCAAATGTCATAGAATAAACCTAGTTGAAGTATTTACAAATAGTAAAATTTTAATTAATTTCGAAAGTGGGCGTGGCATTTAAACTACTACTCTTACTTTGTTTTACAGTGTCTCTTTTGTAAGAAACATGTGTTATTTGATTTTAGAAATTAAACTCAGTATCACTAAAATTATATTAACAATAAGAAGTGGGCGTGGGATTCTTCCAAACGCCGACATTTTTGGTGGTACTTTTCGCTGACAATCAAAGTATGTATTCCACTTTGAAGCTAAATGTGGCAGTGTGCTATGGCTCACCGACCAGCATATATAAAAATGGTCAATATGTCGAACAACCAGGCAGCACTCTTGGCCTTATTATCACATTAAGTGAATTCAGGGGTTGTCATGGACTGCATTAGGACTCAAAATGAACTTGGTCCTCGAAATAATATTACGTTATGCTGGTTCGGTTGCTGGTCACGAGGGCCATGCTGGAAGCGAACGGACTGATTTTTTAGCAAACAGTGGAGCCCAACCGGAAACTTTCTTCGCAGTAAATAGTAGCTTAACTATTGCGAAACTTGTTCCTGGGCTGCGTTGGAATTTGCTCAACCTTGGAACACTATAGCCGGACTTAGGGAATCGAAGGGGTTAACTGCGCTAACTCGTGGAAAAGCCTAAAATATTATAAGGCTAGACAAGAATGCGTTCAGGATTATCTTAGGATGGTTTACGGAACACTGCCGTCTAAGATAACACCGATATAATATAGGACACTCAGAGACCATCATATATAGATTTTGCAATTTGAGATACCTGCGCATGAGCTATGACATTATCCAGCTCTCAATTTTCATAGAATAAAAGTATTTTCCACATCTTTACTAACTCCAAGAGGTGTACATAGCCTCACACTTAAAGTAACCTTAATCTGTTCCAGTGAAAGATGAAGGTCGCACAAAAGGTCCAATGGGTCGTAGAGCATAGGGTTTCGATAATAATAAGAATAATATTTCCGATGTTTAGTCGGGATCCAGTTTTAACACACCCTAATGTCCAATTTAATTTGAAACTGTGCGTCATGAAAACTTTAACTTCAATTGAAAGAGCATGAATTTAAAAGAAATGGACGAATAGGACTAAGAAGTATCTGTACCTCTGTCTGTGCCAAAAACGGAACCCAAAAATTATAGGCGGATGCGCCAAGAGATGACTACATAAATCCAATCCAAGTACGATATGCTCGTGCATACAATCGTAGCATTATTTTGAACTCAAAATTTCGACGGGAAATGGTATTGTGTAAGCTGGCATCAGTCTAAGGACGGCCGGCAGAAATATTCTAAATATGAATAACATGGAGGAATTAAAGTCTTAAGTATGACGATTATGCGGACTAAGATATCTGCGAGTGGGCAACCCATCTGCTTAAGCATCCCTTTTGCACAATATGTTAATGTATTTATTTTATCTCAAATAGTATTAGTTTATTTGCACGGATCTCAGTCCAACATTAAGACCCATAAGTTATCTGAAAATCCCGATGAACATAGTATAATATCGAGAATATGTAAACTTCTTATAGGTTCTCAAATCAATTTAGCAGAAGAGCTTACACTAAAAAATTTAAGGTAAAACCTCCAGAACGGCGAAAATCGCCTTTATCATTAAAAAGACGTCTTTACGGAAGCTACTGGCACCAATAAAATCAAGGTTGACTGCTCCATACAAGTTAAAAATATAAAATAATTATTCCATTTTATCAGCGTGAAAAAGCAACAATTTATTTAATTAATTTCCATAATAAACGTCAATTCGTTTTTGCTGCGACGCATGTAAAAAAGCAACACTTTACATCGGGTAACTAACTGCTTGTACATGACGAAGAGCTACAACTGATCAAAACACGATTTAAAATTAAATGTTGTTAATAATTAATAAAGACTGCACAGAGAAGTTGCTAATTTATAGACTTGAACATGTAAATTGTGAGTTTTTAAACGATTTGTGACATTAAAATCCAAACAATTTATCTAAATAAAAATAAAAAACAAATGGTAGCCAGTCACAACAACTCGTAAGAATGATCGATAATTATAAAATATTTCTAAACAAAAGATTCCCATCCAACAAGCAAAAATTAAAAAAATCGCATTCATAAAATTGGCGATTTAGTGTTTCTCGCTGGGTTATTTAATAAGTGCTTAAATTACTGGCAGGCAGTTGTTGGCAAAGAAATGGACACGAATTTATGTTGTAAATCTTCATATTTTAAACTCTTTGAGAATCAAGGAGCCCGATATCTAGTTAAGGAGCATTAAATGAGAGAAAAGAAGATCTTTTCCCAACAAAAAAAAAAAAAAATACAAATATCTGGTATTTAAAGTTTTCTTTAACTCAATGAGTATTAGGAAATCGAATATAATATAATAATTACGCTCACAAATCAATTATGATTTTCTTCCTGTTACTTTTGTTTTCAACCCTAGCTGGGCTTCTTCTAACTTCAAGTTTAGTGTAGAGTAAGGGGTCATAAAAACAAAAACAACAAACCACCCAGTCACTGAATGTTAGCAAAATTAATGCAATAATCCTTTTTATAGAAAAAAATCTTCGGAATTAAAGTATTTTCAACTCGGCTTAAATTATTTGCTGCTCAAATGGCGTTGGTTGCTGCATTTGAATAAAATCTATTTTCTTCCCAAAAATCTTCTCTTAGTAACGATTTACAGGCAGAACCCGAAGCCGGTTATATTTAAGACCGGCGGCGGCGAATCAAAAATAATCACGGCGAGGCCTAAGAGTCGACTGAAGCTGATGGTTTCTAGACGAAGGCGCCTGTATTGAAACTATCTGCTTACGTTCGACTAGAGCAGCAAAAGCTGCAGAGGACGTTTACAGGAGCGTTGTCATATTTCTTAAATAAACACAGTCTCATTTAATATTATTACACAAAATAATAAAAAAGGAATACAAAGCAATGAACTAGCAATTAGTCCTCCGGTGATCGTGGCGTCAGCTATTAGCCGATCGAGATCAGGGACTGTTTTACAGGGTGTTAAACAGCAGACGAATTGCAAACAAATAATAAGACTTATCGTCTTAATATCACATTGTTCAAAGCTATATACGTTCGGCTGAAAAAGTCCCTAGATTGCTCAATGCAAACAAGTCGAGCCTGGCATATCAGCGTTAATACTTTTGTAGATTTTTACAACTCTCATCTGTTAATTTGAACAAAGAAAGAGCCTGAAGAGTCTTTAACAAAATATACTTTTTTTTAACGAAACTAGCATTCAAGCAACAAACTCCTATTAAGTAAATGTGTTATTTTAATTCCAAAGGGATGGAGTAAAAAGTGGTAATAATGAGGATAGAAGAGATTCATTTTACTTAGTCTACAATTGCAAAAAAAAATTCAATGTTAACACGATATGGCAGCGCATCTCGTGTTAAGTAGGCGCAGTAACTTGAAGCCAGTATAGCTATTTAATTATTTTACTTCGCCGATTATTTAGTGCTACAGGGTTATACCGGCGAGGTAGGACGTTATGAAAAGGAGCTAATAGATATTAGAGAAAAGTATGTTACCGATTACCAGCCGTTGTATGTCCGCTGGGTATTTCATGGCTGCTAAATTATCGACCGTCTAGATTATTTTTGTTGTTAAACAATAAATTATTAAGTTAAGTGTTAATGGGAATTCATGTAAACTTGTTGTAAATTGAACAATTAAATATAATTTACATTTGTTTCTTGATTGAGATTAATAAAAGCGGGGAAGAGATAATTGGATAAATGTTTTCAAAACTTAACACTATCACAAGGCATTTAAGATCAAAAAGTCAATCCGAAGGAAGCGTACATATCGTACTTACTATCGTGTATTGCGTATTTTAATATGTCTTGTGAAAACGGTAATTAAATTGTTATTTTTGATAAATTTATTTATTTAACAAGTTGATATTTTGAAAGAATGTTTCAGAGAATGTAAAATTAAATATTCATTAAACCCACTTTATACGCGGTCATGCTTATTGTCATATAATATTTTTGTATGACAATAACCCATAAAATATTTTCGCATGTGTAAAAAAATACGATACGAAAAATACGACTGAACGGACATGCAACTTTTGAGAAAAGACTTAAGGACTTAAGAAAGTAATGTTAAAAAATTATTTAAAACTATTTTGCTTTTATTTGTTCGTAAGCATGGGAAAGTTCCTGAAACGCCAACTCACTAAGATGCCCGCAATGTTCGGAAGAAGGTGAGAGTGCGGAGCATTTCGTATTTATTTGTCCATGCTTTCAAAGTGAGCGTGTGCAGTTAGAACTACATCTAGGAGAACATATTACTGTAGAGAATATAATGAATATTATGTTAAGATCTCAGGAAACATGGGATGCTGTAACCGATTACATAACAAAAGTAAACAAGTCCCTAAGAGTGGCGAAAATGTTGCGAAAAATCCTTCAAAACAGCGGTTCTTTAATTGAACAGGACGTATGAGATTAGACGATTAGGGCTTACTGATCCACCGAAGAAATACCGGTGGGCAGCTCTGTGGGGTTCAGGCTGTATCACGGCAAGGCCGTGAGAATTCTTTCTGAGCGTTTCGTTTGTAATATAAATATTGATTTTCATGAAGTGGATGGAAACAGTTTGATCCTTGAATACTCTGAACAATCGCTTGTTGTGTGCACACTATACGGCATCTTATGTTATGCGTATTATTCGCTGGAGTAAGCAGTTGCCCTGCAGCAAACACCCAATAGATCACCTTCAACAAAATATTTGCTAATTGTTAAAATTAAATATTTGATTAAAAATTGATTTTCGGCAGAAATTTCTAAGATCATCAATTTTTCTCCAGATTCCTGGAAATATTCAAAGGTTGAGTTATAGTTGCGGTTTGACACATTTTTTGGAACAGCAAAACATTTTTTTCGTGCCTGGATGAAATCAAGGGTGATGTGGCAGTCTCTTAGATCTGGCATTTTTTAAAATTTATTTCTTTTTTTGTAGTGAATCCATTTAAATTTATTTTGTATTCAAAACTGTCCACTCAGTTTATCTATCTGATCTAGTCAACATAAAAAACTTCACATAAAAGTGATTTATTTGATGTGTCTTCTCTCTTCTTAATTTTTTTTATTTTTAATTTTCATAACAAAAGACAGGCCACCATATGTTTCCTTTAAGGCCCATTAAATTCTTATGTTTTATTATAGAATTAAAACAAATAACAAAATAAATGACACACAAGAGTAGAGAGTCTATTTTTTAATGAAACAATTAAAAAAATGAAAAGGAAAAATAATCATTTAATTTCTTTAAATAAAGATGTCATAAAATTAACAATTGTGAGAGAAAAACTTTAATTTTGACGTTCAAATTTATTTAAATTGAAACAACTATGAATTTATTTTTAAATAGGAATCTCTAACAAAATGTGTGTGAAATGAGTAATAGAATTATTAAATAAAAAATATGATAAGTAACCCACCCAACATTTCAGAGAGTAAAAATAAAAGTGTTATTCAATTACGCCGCCATTGTTAAATAGGATTTGGGCTCCTTCAATTGCTTTTTCAATTGTCACAGCAGGAACTTCGATTATTCTCTTCGAGAGCTTTTACGGACAAGTGCTGCCTAACACAGGTCCATGACTTTAAAAGTGCTTCAATCGGGGGATTTTGCCCGTCAAGTGAAATATCTAAAACGAGACAATAGGCTGCCTGCAAGACATCCATCAGAATGAACAGTGTCTCTTCGGAACCAGATGTTCTACAATAACTCCTTGATATTTCGCCGTGTTATCCATGCCTGCAAATGGTAGGAAGAACCGACATGTAGGAACACTAAGCTAAGCTCGCATAAAATAGACCGTAGTCGAACCAGAGATTTTCTAATATTTCAGAAGACACAATATAGAGATTTCGTGGCGACTGTTACTGCAGATTGCAGGTATGGCAATCACGCCAAGGGAACAGAATTACCAGCAAATGATTACTGTGCGAGTATAATCTGTTACAATGGGGAGAAAGAATAAACAGTATTTGACCTTCTGTGTGTTTGTCCTGCCCTAGAGGTCCAGCGAAAGATTCCTTCACCTGTAGCAGAAACTGGTTCGGGAGAACTTCGCATCGGCACAGTTATCGTACCCAGTCAACCCGTTTTTCTCTACGTCTAGATAGTAATCTTCTTCATTTCCAACTCATCGACTTTCTCCTCTTCTTTTATCCTCTTTTCAGGTAAGACAAAGGAACCGAATCTCTGAACACTGGTGTGATTATGTTGCAGGTGACCTATAAACCTACATCGAAAAAAAATTATGAATGACATCTCCGACGTAAATGCTACGCCATGTAGTATACTATAGAAGTTTAAGTAAAAATTGTCCTCGTTTCTTATCATTTGTATGAATTTGTCACGGTGGATGAATTTGAGGTAATGGAGGAACTTAACTTCAGAATAAATTTGTTCTTACAAAAAATAACGGAACATGATGTCGGCCAAATATCTACCTCTAGCACGTAGGCAGACGTCCATTCTTTTCACAAAATTTTGAGCAACATTTTGCAAACACTTTTCGCTTTCGTAGTCAATACAGCGCTAAGTTTCATCTTTCACGTAAACCCAGTTTTTCCGAAGACCTTACACACAAATATTCCAACGGCGTTACATCACAAAAGCGAGGCGGCCAATTTACATCGGTATGTTCAGATTTTACGTGGCCGGGAATTTTCTCCTGCAACAACCGCATTGTTTTGCGGGCTGGTGTACCGCGTGGTGTCGTCTGGCCACAGACGCAGCGCAGAGAAATTACTGCCGGCTTACCACAAACCGCACTATGCATACAGTCACTTTCTTTGGGTGTAATTGTACTTCGAGGACCTTTTGTCACATATACGGGACAATTTTGATTTTTTGCATACCCGCAGTGGGCAAGTGGGTAAACTTTTCCAATTCATATTTATGAAGGAAGCGTTCCATGGTTTAAATTTCGTAACATTGTATCAAAATAAATGTCAAAGGATAACACCTCAATTCTTTGACAGCCAATTTGCCCACCTCATACCCTAGAAATTATTGAATTCAGAATCACAGGGCTACATAACACACGATTCATTTTTATTATTTTTGTTAATGTTTCAGAAGTTGACAAACGCCATCCCAAATCTTTTGTTATTTTAAAAACGTCTGCTTTTTTATAACTGACACTTTTAAAATATGTGACAAAAAGAACAAAAAAAAATATCTGTACGTGTCAATTAAAGCACAAAAAAAGTTATTTAAATTCAGGCATTTTTTATTTATTTTAAATTTGAATGTCTTTATTAGCAGACAGCTCAGAAAAAAACATAAATTCAGTCTTTTGATGAAAAACACACGTTGTAATTCGCAAACAGCGTGTTGAGAGGAATTATGATTGCAACAAAAAAATTCACTTTGACTAAAAGTCTCGAAAAAGAATAATTGCAACTTGACAAAAATAGTTTTCGTTTTTTTTCTCTGGGTCTTCTTCATACTCTTGTTAATACAGTGGATGGCAGAAAGCTATGAATGCTTGACAATAATTAATTTTAATTAAATGCCCACGCACTTGTGTGTAAACAGTTTTCTATTTTATAAATTGCCCTAAGAAAAATTCAGACAGTGTAGCTTAAAAGTATGTTTCCACTTTAAAATAATTAAAACTTTTCTGTTACACTTAGATTTATACATTGGGCTAAAAAAGTCTTCAAAGAAATTTAAATTGTTTTAATTTGGATGCTCTAGTCAACATTTTCTATACGACTATGCCTCAATAAAATTCTTCTTCATGGGCAATATTGTATACGAATACCCACTAACACTTGAAGACCGGACTTGGGCCAAAAAGTAAAGTGAAAATGCAAGTGCCCTGGGCAATCACTTAGAGAAGGTTTCATACCAAATGACATAAAGAGTTGCATCATTCCAATTAATAGGGACATTGTGAATCATCCTTTGAAATTTCGGTAACGTTTACTAAAGGCGACAATAAAAAATCTTGTTATGAAAAAATCGTTCGATCCTGATCATGTCACAGGATCAAGGGTAAGAAAGTTATCTAATTCTGCTGTTAGAATTATATTTTTATATTTAATGCCATGTTTCGAGTCGGTTTTTTCTCATGCTCTTGACAGAAGTCTGAAATTGTTATGATTCCTGAAACAGGAAAGGTCTTAAGTCAGATTACATCATAGAGTCCCATTAGCATACCGTCAATTTTACCGAAGCTGTTTCAAAAATTACTCCTTTCGTGTTTAACGCTCTTTTTTACTGAGCAAAACACTATATTGGTTCGTCGGTTTACTGTTCAAGAAGCAAATCTGTAGAATTGTCTCCGCTATTAGATCAGCATTCGAAAATAAGAAATATTGTTCAGCTTTATTTATTGACATTTCCCAGGAGTTTGATAAAGTCTTGAATATAACTCGTGTTCTTCCTGTAAACTTCCACAAGATTCTGAAGAGCTTTTTGATGGACAGAACGTAACTTTTTCTCTCAGTCGGCAAAATTTACCACCCATAACAATAACAAATACAACTGAACAATTCCAACGGAAACTTACGTTAAACATTTGGGCATCCATCTAGATAGATACCCATCTTGATGCCGTCATATAGGTGCGAAAATAACGGCGATAAAACTTCGAACATATTAACAAGTCGAAACTCAACCCTGAACGTACGAAGCTCCCCTGTAAGAATCCATTATACAACCAATATGGACACAAGGCGTTCAGCTGTGGGGCATCAAATACCCAGAAGCTGCAAATAAGACCGGCTAGGATTTTACAAATTATCATTTGCTTTCTTCGGTATATAAGAAATTAAAATATCCATAGAGATGTGAAAGTATCCACTATTCAAGAAGAAGTAAAAACAAACTAATCGTCCAATCCAGAACTCTAGCGCGCGATTTTAGCAATTTCATGGGCACCAGAGACTAAAAAGCGGCTGACACATTGAGCCTGACGAGGCGGTTTGCTCCTCTCCACCCAATAGTAGACAGTTTATTAAGATAATAATTAATAAATTACACTGTATAAAAAATATTTAAATATTTATGTTAATTTTTTCTTTCAAAATATTCAAAATAAAACAAAATCAAAGTTAAACAAAGTTTTTTTTTCTTCAGTTTTATTTTAAGCTTTTAAAGATAAAAAATAATTTTGCCCGAAAAAGCCGTCTGCAACTTTATACCGCAAACTAAATTTTTTATATTCTAAAATGAATAAACTGGGGCTTATGCGGAATCACGGAACTTAAATCAAAAAAATTGCATACAGTTAGTAAAAAAATCTTCATACACTAAGAAAATATAAAGCTGGAAATGTGAACCCAATAAATACGAGTGCAAAAGTAAAAGAACGATAACTTGTTATACTGTTGGCTACGAAAGTTTTCTAACACCTTTGTTGTAAATTTGCCAACCAAGTTGATGCTTTATAAAATACTATTAGGACAGCAATATACTTTAGACCGAATATTCGACATTTTTTCACTTACAGTTGGCTAAACAAGTTTGCAGACGAAGAATTTTGGAACGAGTTTCCGTCATCCTTTCTCAAGTTTGGTTTGGAGACAAACTGGTTTCGGCTATGTGCCAAAACACCCTGTATGAATATCAAATCAAGAGTCAAGTTTGCAGACACTTAAAAAGAGTGTTCGAAATTTCTTATTTGAGTGAATGATTTCTTAACAAAAAATATTACCGTTAAACAAAAGTATATAATTCTAGATAATATCTCACCAACAAAAGTTTTCTAATGCCTAAAAATTTAAATTTTTTTTCAATAATGCTAAATGATATTTTCACAATTTTAAAATTAAAAAGAAGTTACAGCTGTTGCTTAAATTTTTCCCTGCACTGTGCATAGGAAAGGCAAACAATGTGTTTCTATTAAAACGTTTCAGAAATATTAAAAATAATATCAACATTAATTTTGTTGCAACAATGACTGATGGGGCGCCACATATGTTAAGTCACCACCACTGCACTTTGTCTCTACCCAGTCATCGCCAAAATGGTTTCTACTACTCTTCAGTCACAGAAAATATGATAGTGAAGCCACCAGCATCGTGCACATGACAAGATGCATGAATTTGTTTTTTTTTTGTTTTTTTGTTTTTTGTTTTCGTTAATTCAAATAAAACAATAAACCAAACCCAAAATATCAACCAAGATATTCGTTAAAAAAAATGGAATTCAAAAGGTCTATGAGAGTATGAAAAAACAAATAAATGATGAATGATTACGAATTAGGAAAATGAGAATGATTAAGGATAAATAAATTGAGATACATTTCAGTTGTGTAGTTTTTTTTTTTAACCATGAAATTTGTCAGCCTCAAAAATTAAACATGTGTTCGTTTCCATTTGTCACAAAATGATCGATGATGATGCGATCAGAAGTTTGGACTACAAATTGGTTCAACTTGACATTTAAAGTGAAAATGAAAAAATAAAATCATTGTAAAGGGTCATATTCCCAACAAAAAATTGACTAATTTATTGAAGAAAATGCCCAGAACGAACTAAAAGGTGGCTCAATTTTCAGCGAATTGTGATATTTTTATTGCTTTATAAATTAGACAGAGATACTCCGATTGAGTATGGAATTATATTTCCGGCAAATGGCTCCTGCGACTCCGACGACCAGGCCACAGTTCTTTTCATGAAATGTTCGATGACTTTTTGACCAAGTGATGCGGCTGCTTCTCACCGATGATGCATTGAATCTCCGTCTTAAGCTCAGTAGAAATTGTTGCTGTATTATTCACATAGAACCAAGATTTCACTACAACTCATCTGAATTTCGTGTGATAATTTGGTCTGGATATTTTTGATGCAAGAAATAAATTGTTTTATGCGCGATGTGGCATCCTGTTTCTGCCGTCTCGTTGAGGCCAAAACAATTCTGTTATCATGCTTCTAGGACAAATTCCGCACCCCAAAAAAGTTAAAGCACAACTATGGTGCCTCACCATAATTCCAACCCGACAACAGCTCATTGTGGTTGCATTTATTTCACGATCACGTGCGAATTTGCTCAGCCCCAAATTCGACAATTTTACTTATTCACGAAGCCATTTCACAATCAAAGATAACGCGTTCTCCTTTTATGTAGCTCTACATGTTTAATAATTGGAACAATCATAGGTGACTGCTGTTAAAAATCAGAGTTGCCATTTGTATGAAAAAATGTCACAAAGTTCAAATGGTGCATTCTTATTGACTCACCCTTTATTTACAAAAAAAATTTAAACCTAGTCAATAATTTTAGCATCTTTTCTGCTAATTTGTTAAAATTCTTCAAATTTGCTTGTAAAAATAAAACGACGGCAAGTGAAGTAATTATTTTATCAGCAAAAAGCTAATAATACTGCAGGTAGCGCTGCGGTAAGAACTGATATTAGAGGTGGGACAGCCATTCGAAATAAATACTTGTTTTGCAATTCAGGTCCGACACCGTTCCAGAGAAAGATCATAATAGCGGTTTGGGTCGGCGGAAAATAAATCCCATTGGTTACTAGGGCACCAGTTCAGTAGAAGGTCTTACTAACCAGCCAGAGACACTATCGCGTAGCTATCTAGGTGGCCGTGTAATAGACTGCAAGCCAGATTAAGATTTCGTTGGCACACATGTATTGCTATTGGTTACTGGGACACCACTCCAGCAGAATGTCTTGACAACCAGCCAAAAACATTATCAGAGAGTAGGGCATCTTTGACGATATATTGAATATTATGATACCGCTACAATAGAAGATCGATTAAAGAAGATCGTTGGTGAAGTTAATTACGCGTTACGTTAATTACGTTACGTTAATTTTAAGAACAGTGTTGCCGTACCGCTGGCGCTAAGTGGCCGTATAAATCTGAAGCTTGTCTAGCAACTTTATTATTTCACTTCTCTAACGGGTTTGAGCAATACCAGTGCTGTGATATAGACTAGTACGACTAGTCCCAATGCATAGCGGAAAATTGATGCTTTTGGTTGCCAGTGGATGAGGTATCAACCCAGGCTCGTACATCTATCACACTCTTAGTAGTTAATGCGCTGTCTTCTTACGCAGTAGCATACTCAGAATGTGCAAATGTGTCAGCCTTGGACATTGCCATTGATGCTTACTTCGCAAACATAGTGTCAGCCGTTTAATCACATTCAAGTAGACAACAAATTTGAACGTCCACGTAAGTTATCAGCTCTTGCAAACAGATGTGTAGCAAAAATTAATTCTTAAATGTATTCAGCAATAACAACGTATGTGGTTATAACACCTTTTTAGTGTATTTAAGTTAATTAGTTTTCTAGCAAATAAAACAATTAAATTGGTGATTATTTTCCTCAACATTTTTTAAAAACGAAACGATGAAACCCATAAAAATTATGCTCCCTTCGATGCTTAAGATAGCCTGGATCCAATCGAAAACAGACCAGCCTACTGGTCTTACAAACTTCGTGTGCTCAGTCAACGAGATCATGAGAAGCATCCTTTACGATGAAGGAAGGATATCACAGAACTCGTCAATGTTTCGATTCTCTGCCAGATCCATTGCTTTTATTAGACGCGTGTTTTTATATTTTTGAGCATGTGAGAAAACGTTGCAGATGAATCGGATATTTGCGCGCCATCCTACACATTGACCTGCATTGGATGCGGGTCTAAGCAACCATATAAGGATCATTAGAAGTTAAAATATCCTTTAAAAAATATCCAAGTTCGCCGCCCTCAACACCACCTATTCGTCTGCCTGTAAAAAGCTCTACTTAATCGGGACTTAAAAGGACTTCGTGACTCCGCTTTTTTGCAATGCAGTCTCCTGCATCAGAGACATCAACAGAGTAATTAAATTCACTCGAAGAAGAATTTGTATTATTCATTATTTATTTTTATCAACTGAATCAACCACAACACGAAAGGAATTTTTTTTATAGCAACCAGTTTCCCTGTCACCTGTATTTCTTAAATCATTTTTCTACAAGTTTTCAAATAAATTTTAATTGTAGTTGTCCGCTTTTGTAGTTCTGCTTGAGTGTGTCGCATTTTATTGCCTGAATTATTTTAATTGAGCCTGACTAATGAACATTTCTTTAGTTATACGAGGGCTTTTTGGTGTCTGCAGATCGTTCTCATCTTGAAATACCAAAAAATACTCTAATTTGTAAAATTATTCTTTGATGATTCAAAGCAATATTTTGTCGACTGAAGGAACTTTATGATGATAATGGCATGGGCAATCAAAAGAGATACAGGCCAGTATATTGGAGACACGCTCCGTATGTGATCTTTTATTAAGAAGAGTTTGTGCGTACAAGTCAATTTGTAGATGACAAAAATTTTGAAATTTGTTGCCAAATTGTTCACGGTGTTTTCTTTTTCTTTATTTAATAAATATTTTGGTCTGTTAATTACTTTATTTCAAGAATGTGCAAAGAACTTTAATGGGGCACAGTGCGGGCGATCACCCGTTAAATAGTAATAAATATATATCTTCTTCTGAGGTATTAGTCAGATCTGTGTGGAACTTGTATAGTCGTTAGAGGAGGAATTCGGCGCAGCTTAAGCAGAGACAGAGCTGCTGAGAGTATAAGAAAAACTTTCGATTTTGAAGATAATTCGATCAGTTATTCCAGAGATAAGGACGAACATGTTAACCGCGCGTTATAAAATTGGAAATAATCTTCATGCAAATTGCACATTAATTTACAAGAAATTCAGAATAAACAAGATTTATAATTTTATAACATAAAGGTGTTTCCGGTAAGGGCGGGTAGATGATAAAATTAAATAAACAAGCTGTTTGTGAAGTATTGAGGGAATTCTTTTGTTTGCATCAAAATGTTGAGGTGATTGGCTGAATTATAAGCGAATTAATCGATTCCTTCTTACTGCCAAAAAGCTGTGAATTTATAAAATCTACAAGAAACAGTTTAGCAGGGTTAAACTCTTACCCGCAAACCGTTTAAGCAGAATGTCTATTACGATGTTTGTTGCATTTCAGGTAGCCCCGTTGTAGGTGACGGCTTCACCGAAAATCTTTTGCATGGAGTTGTTCCACTCACTTGCGCGAAGTGAAATGACCTTTTCGGCATATCTGAATGATTATTTATCGAACTGCCCCGAATTAAGCCAGAGTCTATTTTAAAATGTTCCATTATTTGAACAAACTGCTAGTTTGTGTATCTTGCGAGAGTGATTAAAAAACATACATTTTTTTATAGGTGAGAACATTTTGAAATTAATTTACAAGTAGACCGGGTGGTCCACAGAAAATATTAAGGCTAATATCTTCAGAGTCATTTGTGCGATAGAACCAGAAACCGTGATCAAAGTCTTCGAAAATTGGACTGTCAGGTTAAGCTAATGCGAAGTCGGCCGCAGCATGCACATTCATGAAATGGTGTTCCATAAATAATGAGAATATTCCTATTTCTAATAAAGTCAGAATGTAGCAGAAGAAATTATTTAAGATACTTGTAATTGCACCACCTGGTATAGTGCCTGCCTAAGACATTTGTAGCTTCATTTTTGGGATATTTATTTGCCAAACTGATTTGTCGCACCCGAGGTATTATCTTCTTGTGTACTATTTGTTTTGCGTTCGGCCCCACTGTACAATAAGATACGAAATATAGACATTTTGTTAATTAATATAAAAATTTAAAAGTTAAAAATTACAGCAGTTGTTATCAAGTTGACTGCCACGGCACCCATATTCGGGTGACAGTAAAGTTTCTGATCAGGCCGCATCACCCGTATTGGGGTGATGCTTATTTGACTACTTTCGAAGGATATTCGAATGTGTTTAAAAAGATATTTGGCTGAGGAAGTAACAGAGTTGAATATTTATTAATATAAATTTAAATTTATAATAGAAAAATCTCGTGAAGGAGATTTTAGTGTAAACTCGCGGGGCAGTCCACGTGTTATATACATTACAAGATGGCGGGTGTTCCGGCTCATATTCCAAAGAAAATAAAAAATCACTCGGATCTGCGCTTGCATGTAATAAACTTCGGTATATAAAAATCCCCTAAAAACATTCAAATGATTGTGTTTTGTCACGTTCCAGTTATTCGCCGAAGGTTTTCATTTTTGTCTTAATTATAAAGAAATTTTCATGTAGCGCTCATCGATTTTATTCTAGTATGCAGACTGCTACAGGTGAAATATGTGGTGTTCAGGTTTTCCGTCCTACACGTGCAAATCCAAAAATTTTTATCAATTAATAGTGGAAGTTTTATTTGGTGAAAAGTTATCAAAATCTGTAAGTTTGCCAGAATTATTAGGAATGACTTAAAAAGCAACGCCAAAGACATTAGAAAATTTTAGAAGGCAAGAAACCATTTTCAGAGTCATAGAAAAAAAAATATTTTTAGGAAAATCATCATCTGGGTATGAGTTCTGCGATTGCCCAGCTATCGACTCTTGATTCGTAGCCTAAACCTGTTCGAGTGAAAATAAATGTTAAGAAGTTTAATATCCTTTTTTGATCTTTTCAAAAACCAGAAACTTTAATAGATGAGCGAAATATATACAAGTATGTATTTTTGTACCCCAAAGAAATAACAATGTTCTGGCAGCGGGTTGTGGCAGAGGGTAGGAGGGGATTTTCTTAGCCCTGACATAAAAATGCTTATGAAACGCTGAATTTTACTAAATGCTCTGACCAGTTGAGCTGGGCGCATGGAAAAGCATTAAAGACGTATTTACAATGTCCTAAAGTAAAATCGTTCTCCTACGGCTCGAATATACTAATGCCGAAAGCTAAGTGCTTCTGAAAATTTAGGTGTTCAATAGTCAACGAAAATTCGTTTTTTTAAATCCCCATGGATTCATTCGACCAACAGACATGTGCACCTATTGAAGAGTATTCCCTTTCTTATAGCCGAAATATGCTGGATAGTTTTTAATAAAAATATAGTAGATATGTAAATACTTTTATTAATCCCCCAATTTGCTCTCATCGCTTTATATATAAATATTATATCTACAGCTACGGTGACCTGTAGTGAAATTTACGTTGGCCATATTTTCAATACAAATTAGTCTCTTGCAATCTAGTTTTGTGGGATATTTTTGCACGAGTTGTGAATATGTACGAAATTAACCCTTAAGCAAATTTTAAGCTTTGACTTATTTCCGGCGGTTAAATTGAATTTTTAAGACTTTTTATCGAATTTTATATCAAATATTTTTGTGTTACATTTCAGTCCGCTAAATCGATGGCTAACGGAAGTTGTTTGCCCTTTTTTTAAGAAAAGGACAAAAAAGACCCATACAGCGAATAGTTAGATGGTTAAAATGTTCCACAAAAATGTTTCCCGTAGTGTTTTACATAAAAATGCAAAACTCATCTTATACCCAAAATGTAATCACTAACTTTCGAAACGCCGATACCCGTATGGTTTTTTTGCTCCCCTCTGCCGAAATCTGTAGACAGAACCATGTTATTTAAACAAGAATTGATTTCACAGAACAGTGTACTTCGTAATTTAGTTTGAATGCAAAATTTTGATTAGAACTTGCTTTTGTTCCTCTCTTTTGCTTAAAAGTTGTTGTGATCAGTGAATAAATGCTTTTCAAATTCTAATTTAATCGTTAAAGGTATTTTTTATTTTTTTGTTTAATCTTTTGCTTATACACTGCGTGTGATGAGTCAAAGCCTACAACGTTTTCATCAATAAAATTTTCTTTAATTACTTTCTTCATAAAATGAAGTAAAAGTGAAATCTCTGTTGGTTACATAAAAAAATCCATAAATTTTATCGTTTATCTTATTATTTTAATTAATACTGAAAGCAAAAAGAATTTTTCTTAGCAAGAACCATTTATTTTAAAAAAATGAGACCGGAGTATCGCCCGATCAGGTAGCAACTTCAACCTTGATTTTTTTTAATTATCTGTTACCTTCAATCTATTTTCTAAGTTTGGAAAAAACATCTGTTTAAAGCGACTCTGAGGATTCAACCCCCGAAACTGGCGGATGGTTTTTTTAAATCGTATTACGGAATTGACAATTTTGGGAATAATTTTTTTTAAATAAATTCATGTGCTACAATGTCGGAGGGCGAATTGGATTTGTACAACAAACTACACACGCCTTCAATTAAAAATACGTTTTCTTTTTAATACAATTTTACAAAATTTTCATTAGATTCCTTCAAGAAAAACCGCAAAGCTAAGCCAACAAATAAATTTAAAACATGCGTTTGAATCAAGCATAAAATTAGTTGGTATAGAACGATCGATATTCATACAGTGGTACTAAGTACGTGAGTACTTTTTAAAGGATTTGTTGTACGCAAAAGAGTCTGGTTAAGTTTTTTTCCGCAAATGTAATTTTTTGCATTTTAAATATAACTTTTGTGAAGATGGGCGGAAATTAGGTGAAATATGAACCTATTAAAAGTATCTTCTAATATTCATTGGATATTCTCCATAAAGTATCTTGTATAGCAACAAACCTTTCAAAAAGTAAAAAAAAATAACTGACTAGAAAAAAATCTTAATCAAAAAATTTAAAATTTAAAAAAAGGACTTTTTGTAGAAGCTCCTTTTGGTGTAAATTAACTTGTATGCAAAGTACCTTTTATAAAATGTGGTTAAAAAAAGAACAATATTCTTAAAAGAGAAAGCATCTTTTGTAGAAAAAGAACTTCTTGCAGAAAAAGTACCTTTTATTGAAAAGAATATTTTATATAAAATGTTTTCCCTGTAAAAAGGAACTTTTTGAAACATACGTTTATTGAAGTAGTTTCGTTTAAAAAAAAAAGTACTTTTTTTTAAAAATATAATTTTTATAAATAGCAACATTAAGTAAAAAGTATCTTTCATAAAAAATAACTTCAAAATATAAAAGACCCTTCATAGTAACGAGCCGCGGATAGAGAGAGATAATTCCCCCTACAAAAGCATTAGCTTGATCCGCATCTGCTAGTAACTGCAGGTATTTTCTATACAAAACTTTCTCTTTAAAACTGAACCTTTCGGAAATATCTAAAATTGAAACGAGGGGAGTATGAAAATGAAGTTCACTCTAGACCCTTAACATCTTTCGTATGAAATCTTTTACTCACCACTTTACACTTTCGAGAGCAAGAATACTACAACAATGAAAATGCTTTACCTGAAACGAGAAATAAATAAAGAAAATTAAAATAAATTTGTTTATTGGAGAATATGAGTCGTTGCAGAGACGACAGATTAGTCTTAATGAGAAGGTATAAACTGAAATAATCGAACCACTGGTGCAAAAGATAAGATCCTTTGACCTTAAGCAGGTTTTATTATAATTTTGTTAAAAGTATCCAAATTTATAATTGCGAACGACAACGAATTCAGAAGGGGTTGAGCTGACGACTATCAACACCTTGTACATAATATGACGTAATACTTTTAATTTATTTTAAGTATTTGCAAAGAATTTCAGGCGTAAATTTAATTCGCCATTCAATTTGATCTCTGATAGTTTTAGGTTCTCACAATTATTATTTCTTATAAAAAAATAAATTAAGTTAAACAAGTTACTTGATAATGGAAATTTTAAATTATTAATATTTGCTTTTCGAAATTTGCTTCAAGTCCAGTTTCAGAACAACCAATGACTTCGAAATATTAAAAATGAATAATAAATAAGATCCGGTATAAATCGTATAAAAGTATAAATTTCCTTCTTCTGTACTTCAGAGTGAACAATACAAACTAGAGGATTTATAAGGTAAGGCCACATAATAATTTTTAATTAAAAAGGAATATAAAAAAAATATCAGAAAAAAACAACGCTACAACATTAATTAATATTGTTTAATAATAATTTAATATTTTTTATAATTTTAAACCAGCCGTATGCCGGAAATGTTTTCCCTTGTTGTTCTGTTCTTGAAAATCTTTTAAACGATCGCTGATTTACAGTCATTTATTTCTGTTTCTACAAGACAAGATTTAATAATGCACAAGGGAGACAATTTTATTTATTATTATTCTTTATTAACAATTAATTAATAATCAACTATTAGCTCGTAAATGGCATCTGACTGCAGACAATAAACAAATGTTTTATTTGCACAAAAATTTACACATGAACATAGAAATATTTGCATGCAAATGTTATCGTAGCAGGAGACAGTTGACATAAAAACGCGAATAATGTGTGATGCAATGAAAGATAAAGAGACATAAAAAAAATATTCCTCAAACAGTGTTGTACAAAATTAAATACACACAAATACTGCAGGAAAAATTGTTTTGCTTTAAAAATCAGGGGGACTATTGTGTATTTCGATTCGAAAGAAAACATTTTCGAAACACAATTTATTAAACATACGATGATTTTCCTTTCGAATCGAATTACATAGTAACCCCCTAGGAAAAATTAATTATACTTTCTTATACTCGTAGAAATTTGATTTTAAGAACTTTCAAAACTTATTTCATTGAAAAATTATAATTTTTTTTTAAAAAGGTGCCTTTAAGAAAAAGTACTTTCATGAAACAACAATACATCATAAAAACAGAATTTTTTAACAAACCCTTTACAAAAGCTGTCTTTCCTAAAAATTAAAAAAAAAATATCATTTGAAATTTTTTTTTTCAAAAAGTACCAATGTAAAAGTAACTTCTATAAAAAACATACCTTTTAAAGAGTTCATTTCACAGGAGTATGAATATTATAAAAAAAAAATTTGTTTGTAAAATGGGCATAGGATAAAAATAGTACTTTTTATAAAAAAGAGCTGTTTATAAAAAAATACTTTTATGAAGAAGTATTATTGATAAAGAAGTGCTGTTTACTAAGAAGTACTATTATAAATAGTACATTTTATTAAAAGCGGCTTCCATGTAGTTAATAAGAATGTATAATTGGTAAAAAAAAGTACTTGTCATAAAAAGTACTTGTCATAAGAAGTACCTTTCATTAAAAGAAACTTTTGTAAGCAGTTAATTATTAAACATCACCAGCTAAGAAATGATATTTTATATTTTATAAGCATCTTTCTTTTTAAAAGCACCTTTCGTAAAAAATACCTTTCATAAAACAAAAAGTACCATTCAAATGATTTTTAATTAAAAGAAAAATACCTCTAAATACTGATTATGAAAAAGCACCATTTAAAAATTACTTTTTTAAATACCTTTTGGAAAATAAATGTTTTGCGAATGGGGTATGTTGTAACATGCCCTGTGTATTAAATACACTTCAAATTAAAAGCCTGTTACATTTTAAGTGTTACGCGGTTCTTGTGAAACGTACTTTTTATTTAATGCAGGGGGAATATCAAAACTGATCGCATATTTTAGGGGTTCCATTTCGAAGTCCTTCTTTCCTCAATTTGATTTCCGGCAACCGATTTATAATTTACAACTACCTTACTTTCATTGAGTCTCATGCTAATATCTTTACTCTTGACTGTAGGGATTTAATATACTAAACGGGTAACTGTCGTCCTTCTTCCTCATCACATGTTTTGTAATTGCCAACATTTGTCTTAGGTTTAGATCATTGAGATTTAACAAGTATTCTAAAACTTATACTAGTCAGTGCTGGACATTCACACTCAATGTGCGCTACCGTCTCAGCATCTTTCTCTGGAGTATCTTTAGAGACTGACCCGTCCACCTCTTGTGACGGTTTTGTATCCATCTCTTCAGAATTCCCCCATTGCGCAACAAACCCCGGAGATATTGCAGGGACTAAACTCTCCACCTCTTGCGAGGCTTCATTGTCTATCCCTAGCGGAATCTCACGGTCCAACAGCTTAAGAGTACCTTTAGAGATTGGCCCATCTATCCCTCGCGAGACATTCTCGCCCATCTTGTCCGGATTCCTGTCTTTGCCAATTAAAACCGGAATAGTGAAGACGAAAATGTCCCGTCACACAGAGTTACATATGCACTGGTAAGTCTGTACTAAAACTGGAAATTGACGGGTATCCAGAGTTCGCATACTAGAGACCAAGCACCCTCTTGGACGCGCATACCTGGCGTATGATGTTCCACCTTGGATTGGGAATTTTTATAAAAGAGTGTTAACTTCTCCCCGTCAGGGACCTGTCAATAGCAGCCCCAACGAGGAGGTAAAAGTAAGCACTTCTGACATTACTCTCAGTTACGCCAAGCCACACCTTTGTGCCCGCCAGCTGACAGCCCCGTAACGTACTTAGTACTAATCACTTTTTTGAAAAAACATTATGACGTCTTTCTTGCAGCTTTTTAGATTGCATTCACCTCAGTTTGGCGATAAAACACGAAATTGTGGTTTTGAATAAACTTTTGTCAGTTTTAGCATAAAGCATTTGAATGTCTAATGGCTTTTTAAGCGGGCTATATAATTTGTCATTTTTTATATTTGAAAGAATTTTATGCCTTCGCGTTTGGATTTTTCTTTAGCAAATTCGTGTTCTTTGCACAAGATAATTAATTTTATTGATAATTGACACAATTCATATTGCAAAATGCCAAAATTAAATAAATAATGAACGAACAATTGCACATGGGCTGCCAAACATAAAATTAATTAATTTAAATTCTAGTTAAAAGAAATCAAAACCAACCAAAACACGAACGAAGTGACTTAATAACGAATCGGCTCATAAAAATTATTGTGGTCATGGCGATTGAGATAGTGAGTGATGGATGGAGTGGCCATTAAACTCAAAGGAAATGACTTAATTAATTTAATATAAAAAATTGTAACTATCAAATATTGAAAATATTTAAATTAAATCAGAATGTTCTTTCAATCGTTTTAAGCGAAATTTACTTTAACTTTAATTATTTGATGAAAATATTTGTAAATATTTGTGCAGACGCCTTAGCCGGCGCCTTATTTCCCATTCAGTCTGGCACACCTTGTCAAACAAAAATATGAATTTTTAATCAAATTGGAATCAATGAAATAATTATAAAAATAAGTTAAAATTTCATTTGCATAAATAAAGACGAATACTTTTGCAATTGAATTTTATTTTTAATCATTTCATTTCTGAACACTGGCAACAAGTTAAACAACAATATTAAATTATTAGCAGCTTTTTTATATCTTTTGGAGGCAGTGTTAGGAATCTTAATTAGTTTTATGAGCAAATCAAATTCCTCAAGCGTCTAGCGCCGGAACTAGACCTTTAGGAATTTTTCATTCTCACTTCTCAAGTTTTAAGTCATTTTAAATCATAAATAAAAAATAATAAATATTTGAAAAATAAGACTTGAAAAAATTAACAAAATGGAGAGAATGTTTAATTTTTTCTTTATTTCTTTTTTTAAAATGGACTTTTTAAAATATATCGTACCTTATTGAAAGGAACAAACGAGTGTATTGAACCAAAGGTACTATTAAAAACTATTTCTTGACAAACGTAGTTCTTGAGTAAATCATTTATTTTTAGAAAAATATCTGAAAGAAACGGGGTTTTAAAAAGTCCTTTTAATAACCCCGTTCACAATAAGAAAATAAAAACCTTTTAGAAAACGATAATTAAACAAATTAAGAAGAAGCATAAACGTATGTTTCAGAAAAATTTTTTTTTTCAAATAGGTACCTTTTTCAAAAGTACATTTTTGAATAAGTATACTTCAGAAAATATATCTTAAGGAAAAAGTACCTATTGATATGAAACGAATTTCCGTCATCCCTTGTCAAGTTTCGTTTGGAGACAACCCGGTTTCGGCTATGTGCAATCTTCAGTGTCATTTTTAGTTCTGAACGAAACACCCTGGCGGAATATCAAATCAAGAATCATAATAATATTTCTTTTTCAATAGAATATTTTGAATGAAAGTTTATATAAAATGGTACCTTTTAGTAACAGTACTATGTGGTAAAAGTACCATTTAAAAAAAGGACTTTCAAAACATAATATTTTGAACAAGTACTAAAAAAAAAATTTTAAAATAGTAACTTTTTTATTTTATATTTTCCAAGTTGCCAAAATAATGGCCAAGAAAAAGTGAATTTATTTTATTGAAAACTAGCGGTACCCGGCAAGCTGTGTTTATCGAAGAGCTTTTAGATTTTCAAAACTTTTGGCTTCTCCGCGTACTCGAATAAGTCAGATGATCTTTCGATACCGACTATTAAATGCTTTGTAGACGTACGCAGAACAACGCACTACAGAATCATTATAATCGTAGGAATGATTTGGTATTGAAACGTGGCCAGTTGTTCGTTTCGAGGCATTCAGGTTCTCTCAGGAGTGTTTCTTTAAGTACTCAAACAATATGAAGAAAAACGACGTACAAAGGAATCGTAAGCAAGAAGATAAATTTTCAGAAAAAATTTTCGGAAAATAATAAAAATTTCGGAAACAGATGCTTCCAATAACAAACTTTCTTAATTTAAAAATTCCACTTCTGAAGAAAAGAAATATATTTTGTGAATTTTCAATCCTTTTTTCGATCGGACACACTGGTCAGCATCTTTATTGCAAACGACTGTTCCCATCTCAGTTCGCTATTTAATTAATTTTTTTTAATTTCAAGTCCCATGTTGCATTCTTCTCTGAAGATTTCCAACTTTATGAGCAAAGGTTTACACGAAAAATGCGATACAAGCTCGCCCGTTTAAAGTTGGGGTTTTTTTTCGATTTTCTTTAACAATACTTTTTATTTTAATATTAAATAGTCATAAAAAAGTATCCGGGCTCTCTTACCACCTTCGGACAATCTCATGGAGTGGCTGTTAGTCAGGGCCGTTAAAGAATTGATAAGCTAAGCACAATGGGGCCATTTGTCGATTTCCTCGCAAAAATCGTAACTTCTGCAATAATAAGAATATTATCGAACTTCGAACAATCAATTCGGTATTCCCAAATTTTAAGCTAAATGCTCTTAATGCAAGCAAAGAAAAAACACTGCCGCGACAACAACATTATACTCTCTACAATAATATATTGTTGTGGCAAATATTACTTAAAAATATATCAAACAAGAGTTTAGTCGCGATAAATAAATTGTTGTTTACATTTACTGATTAAATGTTTTCCATCAAGACAAATTGCAACATGATTAAATTCAACAAAATAATTTTTACTAAAATTTTAAACACATCCAACCATAAAATGTTCTTCAAAAGCATAATATGTCAAATTCTTTACGCTTTAAATCAAAGTGCGAGGGTTCTGTGTGGTTGACTATTAATAATTCGATGCTTTACGTTTTACTTTTCTATCGATCCAAGCGGACCATATAATAAGATTTCCTTATAACCCTATAATTCAATTATAATATTTTGCTCTTGTATTATGGTTACCTCAACCATGTTTTTTATTTTAAATTTGAAATTGTATTAAACTTTTTTCTTTAATGAAATACTGAATTCATTCATTCTCTATTAGAAATTTGTTGTTTTATTTTCTACAAATATTTTAGAGAAAAGTGCTGAAAGATTTCATTCGGCAGCAAAACTTTTCGCCGCAAATTTCTAAAGAGCAAAAAAAAATTCCTCGCACTTTTAAAATTTCTAATATTTACACTTAATAAAAAATGAAATTAAATAAAATAAAATATAAAACAAACAAATCAGCCACCCACCTTTTTGTTGAAATTAAAACAAAAAAATCATTCAATTGCAGCCAAAAATTCCAACTGAATTGAAACAGAGTTTCAGTCTTTTTAAATATTAAAAGCACATTCGAGAATTTTTAAAAACAGTTTTCTTCAGTTCGCTTCAAACTAGAAGTTTTATAATAATGACAATTATTTTTAAAGTTTTCTCAAATTTATGTGTTTTTTTTATCTTTAATTCAATAAGCAATTTCCTTTTCCTTGCAAGAATTCAAATAATTTTAATAGACGTGCTCTTCAACGACGCGTGTTATTAAGTTTAAAATTTACCGGGGTTTTTATAGTTTTGTTTAACAAAAATATTCGTTTAATATTTCGATTCAATTTGAATATGAAGCTTTTACATGTAACAAAAATTTGATGACACACTTCCGCTTTTAGCGACAACAACAGAGAAAGGAACGAATATTCGGAAAACAGAAACAAAAAATCTTTTATTTTGCTACGTTTTCTGATTTCAATTTTATAAGAAAAAATTTATTTAAAAATTTTCACAATTTGAATTAGAAACGTTTGTATGCGCGCACCGTTTATGTCGCTGCCGCCGAGCCAGAACGATTATCGAAATAAGACTGATCGACAAAATGTGTGCGAAATTCTTTGACTGAATTTGTTTTCAATTGAGTCAATTTATTTTGTTTTTTTTTTTACTTTCGGGGCAGCAAAATAATCTCCCGCTTTGTTTGGATCGACGAGTAGTAGCAAACTATTTTTACAAAAAATAACGAAAAAAAATATAAAATTTTGTTTAAAAATTTGTCTCCCTGATTTCACCCTGCCTGTAAAACGTTTGGCATTGCGTTGCGTGCGTTATTGTTCTGTGTGTTCTCATGAAGTCTGGTGTTTTTGTTCGATTCGTTTCAATCTCTAAACAACCTGCTAATGGAGGTGCCAAAAGGTGTTCAATACGCCGGTTTGTTAAACAAACAGAAAAACATTTCATTGCTTGTATGTGAATTTGTTTGAAACACCAGAAAAGAGACTTTTTTTAAAGAGATGTTTTTCAATGTAGGAACCCTGCATATAGCAGCAACTAATTGTTGATTTTTAATTAAACAAGCAACTAAATAAAACATCAACGGAAAAAAATTTAAGACCCCCAATCAAACCGTGTGTGAATCCAGCCCCAACATACACATTAGGAAAACTAAGAGCTTTATTCGTATTACCTGCAGTGATCGGTTATTCGACATTTTCCAAAAACCGGTTTTTAAGTATATCGAATTTACTAATTTTTTTAAAACCTGATATCGCTTTTTCAAATAATGAAAAAACCGGTTAAGCAAATAAAGAAAAAATTTAACGTAGATTTTTTGAACGAATTTCCGTCATCCCTTGTCAAGTTTGGTTTGGAGACAAACCGGTTTCGGCTAGGTGCCATCTTCAGTGTTATTTTTCGTTCTGAATGGCTTGCATCAATTTGTTCGTTACTAAAATCTACATCAAAACACCCTGTCGGAATATCAAATCAAGAATCAAGGAAAAATGTTAGCGTTTGTTTATTTTTACATATATTGCTGGTTAAAGTGCAAACATGGACAATACTCATCGTCAACGGCCATATGCCGATTAACTTACTTCTGATGAACTACCTCGAGAAGAAATAACAAATTAATATAGCGTTCTACTATGTTCACACATGCACTCAAATTGAGGCAATTAAATTTAAAATTGAGTACACACATATGCAATTTAGCTTACACAATTAGTATTTGAGTGGTGAAAATGTGTTCAGATTGTTCGTGTATTTATGAATTTGGACAAATGCAGACAAATTCGGCTTTAAAAGATATTTTTTAAAGAAATTATATTAATAAAAAAAGTATTAATATAAAACGAATTTCAGTTAAAAGTTCAAGAAATTTACTAACCGTCAATTTCATTTTATTTTCGCCTTGACTTTATCATGGTTGAGTTGGAAATTTGTTGCAATTAGTCGTGCAATTAAGTACTTATAACTCAATTTATTAATTAAGTTATTGTATTATAAAAATATAGCTTAATTACGGTCTTGATTGTGTAAATTTCTTTAGTAAGCAATTAAGGTTCATGCCATGAAAACATATTTACACATTACATGGGTTGTTCGTATTGGTTTTTTTTCCTTTAAACTTAAGAAACTTCTACAATAAGTCCTGCCTTGAATTACTTCGTCACTTTCAGTCCAATTTTTGCTTAATCTTCCACTGTAACTTAGTGTAGCTTAGTGGAATTTTTTTAACTCTTCATGGTGCTTTCTTATTTTTTTGTTTTATCGATGGCATAAGTAATAATTATCTTAAGATGGAGGCATTGAGAAGGATTTGTAGATGTCCGACATGTATAGTGTAGATCATTAAGCCATCGATATCTGCTGTATGTTTATTGATCAGAGACCTACTGAAAGAACGTACAGCTGCTGATAAATTTTCTATTAAAATATTAAGAAATACGTGCTTGTCTCTTAGGTTTTATATGACCACGAGTTCGACGGTACCAACAGCCGACAAACAACCCTACACCTTCACTCCAGCACGACCACGTGTGTCTCTTTTGCGGAGGATCTATTAAATAACACAAATTTCTGTGGGGATAAAGAGTTGTTCTATAAAGAGGACTAATTCTGTGTACATCGCTCGGTTTTGTATGGTTTGGAGGTGCTTTACTCCAACTGTGGGCCATTATGTCGGCTGTCGACGAGCTTGAACTTATAGAAAACTGTTCTTCAAACGTTAAGTAAGCAAAGTGGCGATAACTTTTTCCCATGTCTGTATGTTGTGTCATTTAGTACTAAGAAATAGGAAAAGTACAATTTTTTAAACAAAATGATAATTACAACTCACTAAAATAGTGAGAAATATTAAAAACCTTCACGCTGGAAGTAGAGAAACTGAACTACAAGTTTTAGTTAAGTGAAAAAAAAACTTGAAAGAAAATCAAAACCAGGGTTTTTAAAGCAAAAAACGGGTTATTCGACATTCGAAAAATTTGACATTTCTTAGAATTTGACTGCTGTCGTTCACTTTAGTATGACCCTTTTAAGTAAAAGCAAAAAAAGCTTGTACAAGAATTAAAGAGGAATAAACTCTTGCAAAAGAAAAAAATTTGAATAAAGCTCGAACCATAAAAAAAAACACCAAATTCGAAAACGAACCGATATAGAAAATAAATTAAATGGATTGTTTGGTGTGGTTAATAAGATTCAGGATTTATAGAAAACAATTTTTTTCAAGTTATTCGCTTGGGAAAAATTTTATTTTTGATTGTTTTAGGGGGTAACATGACATTATCTTCGCCCCTGGAACCGCGTCTGTTCGGATACAAAGATATGATTTCAGAAACACTTTGCTTTGCTTGCCTAAATTGTAGGATTTAACTGGTCTAAACTTGTGATATTTTTTTATTAAATGAAGTCACTTGTTCATGCACTTGAAAGAGTTATTTCTCTTGACGTATAGAAAGTCAAAATGAAATAAAACACATTTTAATTTACCTATCGGTTACGATGAAAATTGTTTCAAAAAATAAATCATCTGTTGAGGCGATGAGGGTCATTTGTGATTAAACAAATGGAACTGCCGATTTTGAAGGGAAAATAATCCTCATGCCATGAAACGCCTTGATTTCGGAGAGCTGAGGTTTTAACAAAACAGATGATAATAACGTCACGCTGCTCGTATTGCAAATAATTTGGACTTGGGGATGTTCCTCTATATTGTGTATTATTTGGAATTGCTAATAAGTGATCAGCTAACGATTGGTCCACAGTTGAGCCAGTCACCGCGGCGGCCATTTGCCAGAACTTCCAAAATCATCTTTAAATGAATTTTCACTGTAATAAATTTAATACATCTAAAAAAAATACCCTTTACATTTGCTACGAAATAAACGAGAAACAATCTCTGCTGTGGGAGCCGTCTGGCTGAATTCATATATTTATGCTCGAATATTATTTTGCGAAGAGTTGCTAGCGAGTACTAAAATAGATTTTTATATTTTCTAAATTTGCTTAGAACGTGAGATCTTCTGTTTTATCTTTTCGATAATTTTTTTTTCTTCTTTTCTGCGGCTCGCAATCTTAAAAGGAAAGTGTGTGCGAATATATAAATTTGTTTATATTTCCCGATTTAAAATAAAATTATTCCTTAAAGTTGTTTAAATAACAAAAGAAACAGAAGAAGAAAGTTATAAACAATAAATCATCCCCAAATAGAGAGTGCGTGTACGTGCAGCCCCTCCACCAAATTTTAAAACTGCAGTTTTTGTCAAAAAAAAAAGGAAAGAATGCTTTAAAACGCAAATTTTGGTTTGAAGAAATGTTTATTTGGTGTTATTATTTAACGAATAAAATTTCTTTGGCCATGCAAAATAAATAAATTGATATAGATATTAAAAAAGTAGCAGGCGCAGATGCAGTGGAAGGCAAACTGGGATATCCTCCTCCTTTCAAACCGGCTACAAATAAATGTTTTCCCAAACAAATAATTTAAAAATTTGTTTGTTTCTACAAAAACCAGCACCAAAGATCAATGATAACCAATTTCTTTTGGTTGGAATTCGGATATATGATTTTTGATGGTAAACGGTGCCAGCACGATGACACTGTGTATGACAAAATCGGATATATGCCGGAACAATTTGAGGTTATATCCCACGATAGAGTTTTTCATATAGCATTTTCTGAATTCATAGGCTTATGCTAATAAAATTCAAGCCAAAATGCAAAGTCGCAGCGGACACTTGATCGAAATCATAATCCATTCACAATGTATGTATCTTGCCAACAAAAAAAAATATGTAATACCCCCTACACATCTCGTTTTATTCCATTGAAACGAACGGAAACTCATTTATTTTTCGAAAAATCATGCGAAAGGTTTCAGCTGAACATTAAAGATTGTTAAATCCAGGTGAAGCTTCTTTAAACCTAAACATTGTTTACTGCGCAATATTTTGGTTTCCAGTTAAATATGTAAATTTCATTCCCCCATTCCCCAACCGAACATCATATTTTGGTTGCTGCAATTAACATTCGAAGGTGTTCAAATTTATTTTTGGATTTTACACTGAATTTCCGATGCAACATATTTCAGTAGCACAATCAAAGCACTTTTTTAAATATTTAGCCTTTGTATACATCAAAACCGACAAATTAGATTAGATTACCAGCACTAACACTAACACTTTATTCACATCTCAACTGGCTCTGACTCTTTTAAAATCGTTTCATAACCCGCAACAAATTTTATTTTAAAGTTTGAATTAGACAAACAGCACAACATGAATTAAATTAAAGTAGGAGTATTAAGGTGAAATATAATTGCCAGTAAACTTCGCTCACCACCTTCGTACACAAGCTGAAAACCACATAATGAAATAAACCAAGAACATTAAGTGACATTAAGGCAGTACCGTGAATAATTAACACTGCATAATGTCAGGGTATTTAAAACACAAAGCCAACCAAAACATTGGCGAAAAGCAACCACCGATGACGGACAATAAAAAGGAACAACTATGAAATGACTATTGGCCGTTTGATGGAAGGTGACATGAATTACTATTATTAAAATGTTTGGTTATGGTGAAGGTAGGGAGAAGTGTGTCTGTACTATTCGAATGATTGAAGAACTTTATTTATCCAGAACATGATTAAAAATTAATTTCAAAAAACTCAGGTACCTTTTTTTTAAGCAGCCTAATAAAAAGTGTTATCGAAATACTGTGTTAAGGAAATTTTTAGAATTTGTTATAAAATCATTTCTTTTAAGATTTATAAAACGCAAAGAAAATATATGGTTGAGTTAACCATAATTTAGTAACAACATACCATGATGGAATTATATGGTTGTAAAGAAATTATATTATTATCTAAAAACTAGAAAAGCAAGAAATTTATGTCACTGATTATTGGCATCGTTTGAGGTACGAACACATGCGGCTAAGACCAATCGATTGCATAACAGTCATATTATGTCCACTAAGTATATTTTATGGTTAGAGTTGTTACATTATTTTCGCAAAGTTAAAATACTTTGTTTGTGGTAAGAATTTTAGTAAAAATTCTATTGTTCAAATCCACCATGCTGCAATTTTTAAGAATGTAGAACATTTAATGATTGAATGTAAACATCAAATTGTTTATCGCAACTGAAATAATGTTTAAAATGTGTTGAAATAACCATTATATGATTGTTGTAGAGACCATAATATGGTTGCCGTGACCATGCCATGACCACGTTTTTTCCTTGCGTGTATAGATTTCTAATAGCTCCCTTGAAATTAGTAGACTGGCAAACATTGAAAATTACCCTGGACAATTCAACGACACGGACACGTTTCAATTATTCAAAAGTTGTCCTTAATAATCAATGCACGCATTCCAACGCTTCCTTAAATGTTACAAGAGGCTAAGCAAGTTTCGTAGGAAGATTGCAAAATATTTTGAACATGGTGTTTGGTCAAACAGGCGGGTATAAAATAATATGTGATAGGCAAAACAAAAGAAACTGTTTAAACGCTTTGATGTGCCCTAACCGAAGGTACTCGGAATGTACGACACAACGGCAAACAAGGAAAGAGGACCACAAAACCTTCATATTATATATATTTGGAAGGGCCGTTCCGTGGATTGCTTGATTGAAGATGCCGAACCCCCTGTAAGAGAACAAAACCCCCCACCAACATACTTAAGCAAGCAAACGTCAAATGCCAATGTAAACCTGCTGTCCTGCCCCGTAGGAAAGGATAATTTCTCCATTTCTAATGAAGGAACCCCACACGGAGCAGTATTATCGGTTCTTTGCAAGTCGACTTGATGCAACTAAAGATGGCTAAAGGTTGGATAACTTTCGTAAAGGCCATTGACAGTTCTGTTCCCACTGAGGAAATTATAAGGGCCATAGAAGTGAAGGGTATGTCGTAAGGTCAGTCCATAATATTCGAAATAATAGTAAAGTTGATTCTTGTTTTGATATTCCGACAGGGTATTTTGCCATCTTCAGTGTCACTTTTTGTCCTGAAAAATGACACTGAGGATGGCACATTGGTGAAATCGGTTTGCCTCCAAACCAAAAGGCTACGCCTATAAATCTTTCTGATTTTTAAATTTCAGTCTCCTCTGTGTATTACCCGCCTAGACATAAGATTGAACACCCATAATTTTCCATGTTCTTCGCTACACTAGGACAAAAGTTTACTGCAGCTGGCGATTACAATACGAAACTCAAATATTGGGGCTCTGGGTTCCTTAGTCCTAGAGGGAAGCAGTTGCATTATACAGTTCAAACAAACAAGTTAGAAGTCGTATCTGACGGTAAGTCCACCTATTGGCCCACAGACTTTAATAAGTTGCTAGACGTTATTGATTTTGATATTGAAAAAATATCAAACGTGATCAACTGTTAGTTAGTTCATCCTATGACCTATTTTCGGATCATTCATCTACAATTGGTATTTTACGCGACTGTCACTGCATCTGAAACCCTAATTTCCTACCCGTATTAAATACACAAATTGGTTGAAATGTAACATGTATATGAGCTCTCTTTTATCTCGGAACATGCCGCTGGGAAATCCGGCTGATATTTAATCAGCTATAGACTATTTTACAGACGCCGCAGACAGAGTTGCAACGCCACCGAAACCATCAGATAAAATAAGTCGCACCAGTCATCAGCTGTTATACAGACGCTCGTTAGTGAGAAGGCTTCAAAAGCAGTGGCAAAACGTAATAAATTAGAAGAGAAACATGATTCCGAATATCGAGAGGTATATAAAGAACTTGAATGCAACAAAAACCACGGTTTGGAAAGCTCTAAGGGATAGCTCTAAGCATAATGGCCTTCAAAATAATCGGGTAAATAAAATAAAATATATAGAGGCTTATAATATGCCCATATAATGCTAAGATATTTGAGCTGGTTTGAACGCCAATTTAGGAATATGGAACTAAAATTTTTTTTCAACATCCATTAGCGGTGTCTGCGATTATAAGAGACGTTAGAAGTGTTGGAAGCGACACACACGTCTTCTCTTGATATTGAATTCAATTTATTGTCGTACCACAATCCTTTGGCTTACAAGATCCAAAGGAAAGACAAAGACTCTACAAATCCTTAAGATGAGCTTAGCTTCTTTCTCATCGCGCCAGTCCTCAATTTAAAACGAACGCATTGCAGTGATCTCTACGATTGCAACTAATAAATTCTGGGTTCGATTAATTGACAAATAATATTCATTTTGCTTTAACAACTTCTAACTGCCTAATGCTCGCATGAAATGTTTCGATGTTTTTATCGGTCGTGGTGAGGGTGAGCGAACGGAACAAGGCAAGTGAGTACCGCAGGCTTTAGCCGCCTTATAATACTCGTAAGCTTGATTCTTGATTTGATATTCCGACAGGGTGTTTTGATGTAAATTTTTGGAACGAATTTCCGTCGTGCCTTGTCAAGTTTGGTTTGGAGACAAGCCGGTTGTGGCTATGTGCCTCTTCAGTGTCATTTTTCGTTCTCATAAACTGAAGATGGAACATAGCCGAGACCGGTTTGTCTCCAAACCAAACTGAACAAGGAATGACAGAAATTCGTTCCAAAAATCTACTCGTAAACTTGTTTATTTACTTCTACTATAATTGCCGAAACTCCGTAGGCTACCATCAATTGCTGGAGACCGCCTAATTCGCATGAATTTTGATTTCCACTTGGACATTGCCTGCAGCATTTGCGTAGTGAGATCGGTACACGCATAAAGGGGCATAAGTTCCCTGTCTAGGTTATGCGATTTTGCTTTCATGAAAATTATGTGATGAATCAACGCTGGTCCAAAGGCATGGAAAAAAATCTTTTTTATTCCTTCCCAAACGAAAAACAAAATATTAAATTCTATCAGGCTTAAGAGTGAGTGAGATGTTTGGCTAAATTTCCTATAAAATTTTTTTTTGCACTGAAGGTTGTTCTGAAATTTAAAATTTAAAATATAGAATCCCGGCAGGCTTAACAATTTGCAACATGTCACTTAGGAATTCCATTAAATTGTTTTGTATCATCACATTGTTTAATTTATTCAGCGTCACGAGCAAATATGCAGAAGGTCTAAATAAATAAATGAGCAACGAAATAGAGTTAAGAAGATCTTTTTTAATCCAGTTTAATTTATGTTGTTGCGTTGGAGAAGGGGATGCTCCACTTAAAATCCACATGCCTAATATTCTTATGTAATTTATTTTGAATTATAATTTTGTTTGTTTCAGTATTTAAACAATTGAGTTGATGACAAGGGCGCGCCCCAATAAAAAATATTTAAATGTGTTAAGATACCACGATTATGTCACCCCCTGTAGAGTTGCGGCATTAAATGCCAACAGTAAAGAAATTTTGCAGCTCCCACAAATTTTTAAAATAGTTTTAGAATTTTAGAAAGAAAATGAATAAATTGTGTAATCGAAAAAGCGTCGTTTACAGGAACAAATTTCGCTATTTAATTAAACGCACGTTTAGTTCAATTATTATCGTGCTTATTTCTCAAGTCGCATTTTATAAAAAATTCGTTGAAATTTACTTGTAGGGGGTTGGATCTCGTCTCTGTGCGCAATTTGCTGGTTGCTTAGACAGCACGTTGTTGCAACAGTATATTTTTTAATTCTTGTTTATTAGAAGATTATGAAATGTGTTTTTCTATACAAAGAAAACTGTAATGGACCCAATATTTAATTTCAATATAGTGCAGTAAAATAAAAATCATATTCGCAAATTCTGTCATTGTCTTTATGAATTAATCTTGGAAGTTTCCAAAAATTTACATTTTACCTATTCTTTCAAAAGTACTTTTGTACCTGAAAAAGGTTTTTTTTTAAACACGTCGTCTTGGAATTTTCCTAAAACCCAGTGTAAAGCACTTTTTTACAAAGTACTTTTAAAAAAGTACTTTTTGACAAAGGGTTTTTGAAAAGTACTTTTTTGAATAAACTTTATCGAAAAATACTTTTCGAGAAGTAAACATTATTTTTTAATATTTAAAACAAATGTTTATTTTAATTATTTTTTTTAATTTATTAAACTAATTATTTAAAATTACACGGATGTTGTGTCTTTTAGTCAGGCTCAAGATAACCTTGGAAATTCAAGAAAATTCGAAAACAAAACCGAAAATTACAAGCAAAAAAGTTACCAAGAACCAGAACGGCAACAATTATAGAAAATTCAAATTTTCTAAATTTAAATTCAAACACCTGAAAATCGAAAAAAATGTAAAACTCAGTTCCATTAAGTACCTTTTGGAGCATCATTTCTACGTAAAGGGATATTGCTACCCATCCCCATTTTTCCATAATGACCATTAAACCTCTTAAGAAATTTTTCGCAAATATCATTTTTTTAAAACTTATTTTTAAAAAGTTCCAAAATGATTAGAGAAATTTCACTATATGTGTTCGATAAAGGCCTATCTGGAACACCATTTGTATATAGTGTGATATTAGTACCCATCACCACTTTCCCAAATTGGTAACTGGTCGTCAGTATTCATACCAAAAACTTTCCTCAAAAATCTTTTTTTTCAAATTCGGTTTATTTTTCTTACAAAGTTATTTAAGATATCCCACTATTGCAGTTCCATTAAGTATCCTCTGGAGCATCACTTCTATGTAGTGGGATATTGGCACCCATCCCAATTTTGCCATTATGACCACTGGACGTAAGTTAATGATTATTGATCCCTTGGAGCAATTTTTACGTTTGGCTTTTTTGTGGACCTGACTGCAGCTTCATGTTAAATCACTCCCGCTGTTAAATGACTAACGTTGCTAAATCAGCTATTTTAAAAATGTGGGTTTGTGCCTCTGCTAGTTAAATTCAAATTCATCTTTACACACACACCTGGTAGATTTTTATTATTAAAGTTGCTTTGAAAAAGTGCGTTTATAAGAGGAAAATGGATATCGTCTCAAATTTCCCAAAAATTAAAGCTTACAAAGGTAAATGTACACCTGCTTAAAAGTACCACTATACACGGCAAAAAATTACAAGGAAACAATTAAAAAATTAAAACATAGAAGACAGCAGATTACCTACTACAATCTGTCAAAATTAAACTGCTCATACTTTTATGAAAACGATTATTTTGACGACAATTAGGTTTCGCAGGTTGTTGTCCATGCTGCTTTTGTCGTTGTAGTCAAATTAAACTAATTTCTATTTTTGTTGGTTACAAAACAAAAACAATATTGACAATACCACACAATTTGTAAAGCAAATTAGTGCTTAAATATATTTGCTATTCTAAAATAAAAAAAATACAATATTTAAATGCAACATCAAGAGTTATGAAGTAAGTAAATACATTATTCAATATAAGTAATTGCAGGTTTATGTACATGTCTGGAATCATGTGTGTTCTTCGGATTAAGTCCGGTTTATGTGCACCTCTCCGATCACACTCAAAGCTTTAGCTTTGAAATGTTCTTCAATTTTAATTATAAAATAGAGAGTATTGTTTTTCGGCCACGCCTATATTCAAGCGAGCGGGGCTCAAATGTTCGCTCCTATATTTCTGCGCGTTTATTTCTTTTATTTTTTACCTACTCGAACATATTATACATCACATGAAAGCTGATTGTCTGTACAAAGTATGTACTGATACGCATTATTTTTCTCGATGATTCAGAAATATAAATGAATGGTTGCAACAGCTGTTTATATGTTAAGATTGCTATGAAGCTGTCGTTTTCAAAATAGTTAAGTAGGGCGACATTTGAAGTCGTGTAGTCTACTGTGGTCCATGAGTTTAATGCCCTAGTGTTCATTTTGTAATCGTTTTTTAAGGTTAAGGATATCTTTTGAAAAGAAATTTTTAAAAAACGAATTTGATATATACATTTTTTTAATACACCTTGTAACATTTTAAAATTGTTTTACTTTATGTTGAAAATTTACTATTAGTATATTGTAAAGAAAAGTTGTACTTATGATCACTTCAACGAAAGCATAAATTAGCTTTGAGTTATACAATCTCCATAAATGCCCTTTCTCGTTCAGAAGAGACTTTACAGCCTGCCGTACGATGTCAGACGTTAATGTTCGCTTGAACTCTGAAAGCGGATTTGCGTTGCTTTTATAAATATATTTATTTATGAACTAAATAAATAATTTTAAATGAGAGGGACGGAAATCAGTTTTATTATTTTACTTTTAGAATTCAAGCGAACGTTAATATTCAAAGTCGTCGTGGCACAGGCTGTTGATTTTTATAATTACAGTTCAACATTTCTTTAAATTTGTCACGATTAGTGGAGAGTTGACGAAGAAGGTCATGCACAAATAAACAAAATTTCATTATGTGAACTGAAATTATCCAAGGGACGGACCCAATGTGCGAAAACTTGCGTTACCACGCCGGATTTTCTAACGATTCGGCATAGTTTCTTTCTATGACAGAATCCAAACCAAGACCTGACTATCGTTTTTTTTTTAATCCAGTTCACACGTTTGCAAGTTTTGCAGTAATGAAAAGAAAGTTTTTTTTTCTACTGCCAATGTCAATGATTTTTTACCTTTGTTAAATCCTTGGTCGTTTTATATCCATCGTTTGCAGGTAAGTTGTGCTTAATTGAAGCATTTTCGAATTTATTAAACTTTATTCTCGTCATTTTTATACTTTTTTTATAATTACTTTTTCTTTACAATCTTGTACTTTTCCAACTTTGATCACTTTCTTTATTAATTATTATTAATTCTTTTTTTTTTTTGTTTATTTATTATTTTTCATATTTTCTTTGTGTGATACGAGTATTTTATAGATTTTATTTTTATTGTTGTTGAAAAGCACTTATCAATCATAAAAATTTCCACCTTTCACAAACTGAGCAGCAACAAATATTTCAATCAACATTATTATGAACACAATGGGAAAAATCAGCACCAAATGTAAATTATTAATCAATATATTTTTTTAATAATTTTATTTTAAGTTAAAACTACTACAAAGATAAGTTCATTGACCTTCACTAATAGACTTAAGAATAATCGAATAAATAAATTTTTAATTTTATTTTCTTTATGTTGGAGCCAATTTTAGCCATCAAATAGAATTAAATCGGTTTTTTATTTTATTAAGAAAAGTTCAAATTTTATTTGTGGTTTTAATTTTTTTTAATATCTGGGATTTCTACTTGTGGCGCTTAAATTTTGCTCTTGACTTGAAGGAATGAAGAATGATTATGCTCCAACACACACAGAGAACAAACAATTGACTTTGATCACTTGCTAAATTCAAACTGAATGTCTTGTGTTCATCAGCCAGCAAAAAGACAACATGTTGTTGGTTGGTTGTTTGTATGAGAAGATGAGTTGAAATGATGAGAATCTTCGCAGCAGCAGCAGCAAACAGCGGCAGTGGTTATGATTTGTGCATTTCTTGCTTGTACAACGTAGGTACTTGTTGCTACAATATTTTTGTTGTTGTGCTCTTGTAAAAAAAAAGAAGTTGCACGAACAAGCCTTACGGCGCTTAGGATTTGTACCTCAGTCGCTCACTCAACAAAATGTCATTACACCATCTCCAAGTGGATCTAATCTGTTTTTATTCCTCCACAAGTTTTCGAGTTTCTTGATACCCGGTATGATTTTTTTTTAACGAATGCGACAGGAGCCGACCGACGTCTGATCTGGCCTGCTCTTAACTATTCTTTGTGTACATTTTTTTTTTAAATGCTGCTATGGCATTTGTTCCGAGTGCACCAATAAAGACACAGCTTTTTACTTTCGTACATCTACATTCATACATACATATCTATGTATGCGTGCGTATCAGACATTACAGTTCATAAAAAATGGATATCACTCTGTTTGGTTTTACAATGCAAAGTGGTATGAATGAACAAAAAAATTAACAAAAATTTCTTAATAATTTATTGTGATAATTTAAAATTATTTCTAAAAAAAATGCAGTTTTCAAGAAGTACAATGATTTGAAAATTACCACTGGTAAATGTAGTTTTAAAAATATATTTTAAAAGAGAAAAAAGTTACCAGCAGTACATTTTCAAAAGTTCTTGAAAAAGTACTTTTTGTAATAGGTACTTGTATAACAAAAGTACCATTTTCGAGAATTATATTTAAAATACATATTATTAGAAAATCAGATATTATAAAGACTACATTTTATAAAAATTACACAAGTATCTCTTGTAAAAGTACTTTTAAACGTTAATTAATTTAAAATACACCCAAATAAAAGGGCATCGCCATGAATAAGAAAATACCTTAGAAAAAGTCCCTAATAAAAACGTATTCCTGTAAAAGTAATTTTTAAAATGGAGTACATAATTATTAACAAAAGTACTTACCCTAATGCACTTTTTAAAAAAAGAAAATTCTTCGCAAAAAAGTACCAGTAAGTGAATTCAATTATGAATAAAAAGGATCCATTTTAATATTAAGAATCGCACATTTTGATAAAAACGCCGAACAAAGTCTGATTAATGCAGGTACTTTTTGAAGTAATTCCTCTTTCCAAATAAGCTTAAATTTAAGGAAAGGAACTTTTTACACAAATGAAATATTTATTTTGATAATTCTCATCTTAAATTTATATTCCAACATAATAGTATTTTTTCAGATGGATTCTACAACAAAAACCTCGGCTGGCTGCAGTATAAATTTCTATTACTTTATAGTTGTAATTGCAAAAAAAAATCGAGCTTCAGTTTATAGATCTATTCGAACACAAACAAGGTGAATAAAGAAAGAAAAAGACAATGAAGGATTATCAGATTTTATTGTTTTTTATGTCGTTTTTTTCCACTGTTCTTGATTGTAAACAAAGACAACAAAGGCCAGAACTTTTACACTGTTTATTGTGTGTGTTGTGAGGTTCATAGTTGCTTTTTTCGTTGTAAATTTACATTCACTAATATCCAGTTATAAAGAGGAGACTTTTTGTTACAGCAACCACAATTAAGATGCTGATCATCATCATTATCACGAAGATCATCCGAAGCAACAACATATGGACACAACTTAAAGTGACTGCTTGACGGCTTTGCTTGTTGCTGACGAATGTAATGGCGTTTTGAAGAGGCTTCAAACACGAGCATTACACCAACACGCAGACGACTTTTGATTCACTAAAAGTCCAGGAATACTGACTGGTATTTTAATATGCAACAGGCTGCAAATGCCATGATTTTTGCTGTATGGGGAGGGAGCGACTGTTTGATAGACACAGTCAGTCGTCATTTTATGCTTTTGAACACTATCGGGGACGTATTATTTTCGCATAAACTTTAAAATTTACACAGATTTGATTGACGAAAATAATGATATTTCTTCACATCCTTTACTACTTTTTTAGCTGCTTCGTAAGACATGAAATATGGGGCTTAAAAAGCCCCTTGATAGGAAGGCCAGCAAGGTGCTCAGATATAATATGGCTACCTTAAGCTGGATCACTGCGTTAGTGACAGGTCATGGAAACTTCAAGTATCATCTGGCCAGAATGAAAATCGTAGATGATACCTGCACACTGTGCAGAGGCTGAGACGGTAGCGCACATTGTGTGGGAATGTCCAGCACTGGCTAGCATAAGGCTTAGGACCATGGGCAGACACTTGTTAAATGTGAATGATATGGTGGGTGGACCTGGACTCCGTGATAAGTCGACAGTCTAAAATCACTATAGTCAAGAGAAAACGCTAGTGCTAGCACGAGACTCAGATGAATGTAAGGTAATCGTAATTACAAATCGGTTGCCTGAAATCTATTTGAGCAGCGAAGGGGGTCGAAAAGGAACCCAAAAAGTAAGTGGTCAGCTTCCCATTTCGACCCCCATTTCGCTCCTCAAATTGATTTCAGGGAACCGATCCGTAATCACAGCCACCTTACTTTCAATTGAGTCTCGTGCTAGCCCTAGCCTTTACCCTTGACTAAAGTGATTTCAGACTGTCGACTGGTAACTGTCGACACTCTTCCTCATCACGGAGTCTTTTGTAATTGCTAGCATTTATCCAAGGCTTAGTTCCCCCATGGCATTCACATCTAACAAGTGTCTGCCCGTGGTCTTAAGCCTTATGCTAGCCAGGACATTCACATACAATGTGCGCTACCGTCTCAGCCTCTTCCAGGGATAGTCTGCAAGTATCATCTTCTACGACTTTCATCTTAGCCAGATGGTTATGGAAAGTCTTAATTAATCATTCTCTGAAAATAGGGAAAACATAAAAAATACGAATTATTGATTTCCTTCTCTGCTATTGCCTTTTTTATTGATTGATTATGACGTCGTAATTGTTTCTTAACTTCAGCGCATAAAGTCGAGCCTTGTTCTAATTTTCAATTTCAATGCAAATTGTTTGTTGTTGTTGCAGTGAATTTTTAAAAGTTCCTGTGCTGAACTCAATGTTTTTGATACCCTTCATTACTACATGCATATGCCAAGATAATCGTCGAGGTTGTTATGATTCCATTATTCATATTTGTTGAGCATGATAATTGGAAAAATTAATTTAACGCAGTGCGTCTCTTCATCTGACGCTGAAATACTTTTTCCTTTTTAAATACCCCCGATAACTTACAGATTTATACGCCTAACCGATATTTCATATAGAGCTGCGAGAATTTAGTTATTCAAAATCAACGACATCAACCCATAACTTTCCGAGATGTGGGCAAAAGAGGACGATCTCCTTCATCCTTGATCACGTTTTATCATTTTATTGTTCTCTTTATGATGTCAATTGTATCTTCGATTGTATGTTAGCCGAACAATGTTCCATTAAAGCTAAAATACCCCAGAAACAACATAAATTTATTTTTTCGCACTTGGGCATTTATTATTTTATGGTAAGATGTAGGGTGTATAAAAATCGTTAAAACCGAATATAATCCTCGAAAATGTTCTTATATTTTGACTACGGTTAATCGTTATTTTAATTCGTTAATAGCTGCGTTTTTTTGTTTTTTTTTTGCACGAGTTGATCTGTCCCCCCATCATGATGCACCACCCCCCATCATAACTGTTGATAACTGGGATAAGGTAGACTGGAAGAGTCTTTAGAACTCAGCTCAGAGTATTCCAAAAGGAAAACTGCAGAAGAAGAATCCTTCTGTATTACTCCCGGATAAATTCAATATAACGGCAATGTTAGCAAAAGGTGATTTGCAACACACTATAACAGCGGATGGAAGAAGGAGTTTCTGATGCAGATATTTTTAGGTTATGTTTATAACCTTGGTTACAACTAATAAATAATAATCTAGAGAGATATGTTTATGGTATCACTCGTGACTTCGAGAATATCTGTTAATTTGCAGACAGTTATCGACAATAAGAAGCTATCGATTTCTGCAGGTAATGTATCAGAAACATAAAAAAATTTGTGGGAAAATTCATCAGCAACAACTGCCACATATTGCTGCCCAGTAATATTTCTGTATAACGGTTGATTTTTTTGATATTTGATTTTCCAGTGTAAAAAGAAATTCATCACATGTGGCAATGGCAAAAATGCTTAATAAGGTTTGCCATTTCACCGTGTTTAAACTAACAAACGAACAACGATTGCAAATCATTGAATTTTATTATCAACATTTATGCTGCGTAAGAAATGTGTTTCTATAAAAAATTGTCTTCAGCGACAGAGCTCATTTTTTACTCAATGAGCAACCAGAGGCAAGTGTGGTTTCAACAAGACGGAGCCACATGCCACAAGGCACACAATTATTCTCTCATCTTGGATCAGTCCATTCGCCGCCTGGATCATACAATTTGACTCAACGAGACTACATTTTGTGGGGATACGTGTAGTCTCTAGTTTTCAGGGACAAGCCGGCCACAATTGCAACCCTGGAAGACATTACAAAACCGGAGCTCACGGATGTATATATCTTTACTCCTACAAGTCTTTTGTTTTTCTCAATTTTCAAACCCCAAACGGTTAAAAAATCACTTTATAGAAAACAAACACCGGAGCTGATAAAAGAAGTTTCTTTAATAAATGTTTAAATAAATTGTATGGAAGATTTATGAAAACAGTCGATGGGTGCATGTATTAAAGAACACTAAATCAAGATCAACATGTACCATCTACGGAGCAATAAGAAAGACAGAGAGCTAGACTCTTAGAAACAAAAACGATATTTTCGGATATGAATTCCACTACATGCCCAAATCCAATTTATGGAACACATTCTGAAGATATCGTACGCCTTACACTTTGGTGAAAAATTAATCCTTTGTAGAGCCGTCAACAGCATACTGAGAGCGGAAAAGAAAAGTCCAAGTCGAATTTAATAAAGAGGGTCTAATCACTGATGCGCTAAAAGTTGGCGCTGGAAACACACATGATTGCAAGAGGGCTAGGAGATTTTTCCCCCGATTCAAATATTACTGCATGAATTGCTGGAGTCGACTTAAATTTAATACTTAATTTAAGGTCATACTGCAAGTGACTACAGCAGACTTCTTTGCACCCATGGTCGGCTATGACTCTCACAGTTCACAAGCAGGATATAAACCACCACATACTAGTGGTAGAACAGCTATCGGGAAAGGCTTTGGAAAAGCGAAACAGGGACTATAGGAATAATAGGCAGCCTAAGACGAGCAAGTGCCCACGGGAATGTATCAACGAGACTTGTTTAAAATTCGTCTGTGGAGTAAGTAGTATAATTGTTATTTCCTTTTTAATACGTTTTGTAAAAAAACGATATGCTATTTATTACTCACATAATAATTAATAAATGAAACGAGTTGTTGTATATCATCTGCGTGTATTTAGTTAATTTTGGAATATTTTCTTGATATTATTTGATTAGAAATGCTCGTTTTAATTTATTTAAAAATATTTAACTTAAAATAAATTGCAAAAATTTCATAATTTTTAATTTCTTTAAAACTAAATATTACAATATTTTGTCGAGAGTTTCTGGCAACGCTGATTATGATTTAAAAAAAACACTATAATTGGGACAAACATAAATAAGAGAGGGCCATTCATGTTGATTTGTTTGTGTGAGAATTTCACTCCCTTCTTATGTTTATTTTCTTGCCCTCATCACACTGCACTACACAACAAACAGCAACAAAACATCTGTATCATTATGTTAAGCAGTAAAAAGTTGTTATTGTTTTATTAATTTGTTGTTTTTATTGATGAAATGACGTTGATCATATGTTTGGGTCAATATTCAGTGCTTTCACAGTGGAAATTAGTAATAATTATTAATAAACTTTGTAAGATTAAGAAAGAAATTAGTCTTGTTTTTTTATGTGGGTCCTTTTTCTTAGGAAATTTTATTATTAAATTAAGCGGAGAACTAATTAAAAAATGTTTATTAACTTTTGTATAAAAGAAATTTTAATTATAAAAAAAGCGAGCAAGGCGGTTTACAATGGCGTTAGATTAATTAAGATTATTCTTGTAGGCATTCCGAAAACATCCACTTATGCCTGTTAAAGGTTACGCGTCAAAACGATAAGATCACTTATTTTTGGTTCTATTTTGCTTTAGCATTTTCACCAACTAAAATTGATGTGTAACCTAGAGTACCAGATAGTACTCTTAGATCAAAACAACTCTTCAGCACAATGTAAGACCCCTTTCAGACCAGCAAAGTTTTCTTTGCAAAGTCTTGAGTTTGTGGAGGAGAGAGGAAAAGAGAGCAGGGGTTGGTACAAAACTTTTGTGTTTTTAGTTCGTAAACCGAATTAATATGGCTGCTCTTTATATTTGACAAACATACAAACAAAAGAAACAGACTTTGTCAAAGTAAAATTATCCTTTCTGAACACAAGACAAAGTTTAAAAGAGAATTCAAGAAACTTTGTCAAAGAAAACTTTGCTGGTCTGAAAGGGGTCTAAGCAGCGCCCGGAAAACTGCAATTAAAGATTTGAAATTGCCAATTGGTAAAAAGACCTCACCATTTTGACGTATATCTTATAAAATAAACGAAAAATATTTACGCAAGGAAACAGCCTGGTTGTGACATGGTCATGAAAACTATATTATGTTCTCTGCAAGAGAACTTTGACAAATGCAATTTAATTATTTTAAAATAAAGGGTACGATTTGGAATTGAAATATGTAATACTATTTGAAACAAAACATTGGCTATGTTAGAAAGTAAGTAGACGGCTAGCTTGGGAGTAACGCATTCTGAAACTCTAACAGTCGACCGATTTTTTTTTCAGCATTTGGGGTGTATCGTGCCAATGGTCCATATATTGTTGTCTTCTAATTCCGTAACTAATAACGTAAGTCTAGAGAAAATAATCCGAAGACGCAAATTGCCTGGACCGTTTCGAAAAATGACCCGGTCATAAGATATTCGATTTTTTGTTGGAAAAACTTGCTTTGCGTAAACATTCCATGTAATTAGAGCCTCAAATAATAAGTAGTGCCATACCGTTGACCGTTGAAGGCACCGTTCTCGCCGGCCTAGTTCTTAAAAAAGTCAGTAGCGATGATCTACCGACACATAAACGAAGTAATGATTTTTTGTAGATCTAGTGCTGCCTGGAGAATATTTCGTAAATTTTCTGCACTCGAAATGTATTTTGCTTATTGACATATCCAAACAAATTAGCCTTTTCACTAAACATAATATTGCGATCAAACATTGGATTGAGATCCAGTTTATTTTCAACCATTAATTTGGTATACATATGATCAAATGGCAAACCAAACTGAGCAACTTCAAGGACCCAACACTGAGCACAAATGATAAGAGATCAGACAACCGTATGATAAGTTTATCTCTTTCAGAAAAGGAACCTTTAAAAAATAGCCGATATTTAGCACAATAATTTAGTTGCAATAAACAAGTTTCTGTTTACATTTAGTCATTAAACGATTTCCGTCCCTAAAATTTGCAACATCGTTAAATTGAACAATAACATTTTTACTAAAATTATGACCACAAACAAAGTATTTTAAAAATAATATAAAAATATGGACAAGAAGGAATCATAAAAAAAAACAATTTTATCGAACTCTGTTGATTGCTTCCCTATTGTTCTAAGAATGGCCATGTTGTTATTACATACAATAATAATAATAATTATAATATGATTTAATTACAACCATATAATTCAATCACAATGGGTTATCTATTATTATTATTTGTTTACCAGCTGATTTCGGTATTTTCTTCGTTTGCTTCTGTAAAATTGACACCTTTATAAAATGAAGACTCTCAGCTTTTCGAAATTTGTCTAAAAATAATTAAGAGACCAGCAACCGTCAAATTTCCATCCTTATTTTTTGACAGTCTTTGCTTTCACACTAGAATACTTTTTCATTTTACTTTAATTTTTCATAAGTCGCTTTATTCGAACTAATCGTGTGAAATGCGCTTTAGCAGAGATGGGTGCACGAACCGAACCAGCTGATTGATTTTGTGTTGATTCAAAATTACAAGTTAAATAAATTAAAGCAAAATATTCTATCAAACGTAAAATTAAAAAAAATTATGTTCTATTAATTTCACTTTGGCCGGACATGGCTGTTTCAGAGTTTTAATGCTCTTTAAGTGGAAATTAAGAAAAAAAAAATATTAATGTTTCTTGTTAATTTAAAAAAAACACTAGAAAATATTGCCAAAATTTTCCACAAGTTTTATTAGTTCTTGTTGCAACAATTTGTTGACCTTCTTTAAACATGAAAAACCCATTAAGTATTTTTGTGAACTTTATTTGTGTTTTCTTCTAAATAAAAAGAACAGAGAAATATTAAAAAGATCACCCAGATGTTGATTAATTTTGGTCTGCCAGTATGTTTTAACGTGTGATTTATTAAACAATTTGGGCGGACGATTTCGTTTAAGTGAAAATGTTTTACTTGTCGAAGTGTAATTTGTTCACAGTTGTTGGATTTTTACTTTAGCCACAGGCGATAAGTGTTGTGTATTCGACATTTACTTATTAATTAAATTAATAAAACTAATAAAAATATTATTTAACAGTGGATTTACATTAGAAGTTTAGATTTTCGTTAAATTACAGCAAAGAGAAATCGAGTGACAACCGAACTTACCTTCAAAAAAAATTAAAGTAATATATTCTCGTTACATTGTGTGTTTACACTATCACACCTGAAGTAAAATAAAAATGACGTGTTTGTTTACTTCAAGCAAACAGCAGAGAAAGAAGCGAGAAAACAGTACTTTCGACGGAGATGGTTGTGCAGTTTCTAATGGGTAATAGCGTCGATGGCTCTTGAGAATTTCCAGTGGCTCAAGTTTTTGATAGATTGTTTTGTAAAAAAAGTACAAACGTTTTTAGCACTAGAGAAAACAAAATACATTGATAACAGATAAGTAAAGCAGCAGTTTTTGTGCCGGCGCAAGCTGGAAAGAACCTCTGCGGTGTCGGCGGCGAACCAGTCGAGGTAGTTCTTTGTTCAACAGCTGTTTTGGATATTTTCTTCGTTAGCTTCTGTAAAAATGCAACTCTGATCAAATAAAGAGACTCGGCGTTTAGAAATTTTTCAAATAATTAGAGCCGTCCGTAGTTTTCGACAGCCTCATTACATATTACTTTCACACTATAATACATTCTCTTTTTACTTGACAACCAGTGTGAAAAGTTCACTATTTAACAAAAACCACTAATTTGAATGACTTTATTTTCACGATATAATTTGCTTCACGGTATAATTTGTTGTCGACAGAGGTGTAGGGAAGGAAGTAAGCAAGTGGGGTAAGAAAAATGACGTGATATGCATCTTCAGGGAATATTATGATTTTGTATAAATCTCGTTTATTCAAATTTTTTGGGAAATTTAATTCACGATCACATTTTCCAGCAGTGGAGGCCGTATGATACTGTAGGGAATTTTGTCTTCCAAGGCGTCGATCGTTGTGGTTTAACGACGTAGATCAGACACTTCACACATAGCTCCACAAAAATAGTTAAGCCGCAATACCTTGGAGGCCAATTGGCGGGTTCATTACGCGAACTTATTCGTTTACCGAATGTCACACGCTGTGTAACATGTTACGCCGTATTATTAAGAGCACAGCTCTTTAACATTACGGGCATTCAGTTGCCTGTAGCGGTCACCATTAACTGCCACGTTGCTGGCGGCATCTTTTTTGAAGAAATATGAACCATTGATTTCACCGACAGTGACTTTCTCTGGATGTAGTGGTTTTTCGGCAATGACTTGTAGATTATCTTCACTCCTGGTGCAAAGCATTGTTTACGTCTGACGGTTTTATTCGTGTTATTTTATATAACATTTGATCCCTCGTTTCGCTTTTCTTCATAACGGATGTTGTTGTCTTTCTTTCCTCTGGATGCTTATCAATTTTTAATAACTTCTCGATTTTTACTTTGAATTGTAGATTATAGCGATTATGGTCAATTCGAAATGTTGGCAAAATTTCGCATTTTACCCCATTTTTGTGTGAAATTTTGGTTCTTTGGGGAATTTTGATTCCACTGTTCGTTTTTTAAATTTTTATTTCTTTTCAGTTTTTCACTTTGATTATCTGTAGGGATACTTTGTGTGTATAAGCCTTTCTTAGTGAAAATACAAAAAAAAAACGGCAGGGAAAGGTTCATTTCAAATAGCGGAAATTCGCCGAACGCATTGATTAAATGGTCCAAGTTTCATTATCCTAGGTTGTCTAGTCCTGCCAAAACGTTAATTCTAACTGGCAGACGGACATCCATAATTGAACTTTCCTACCTATTAGAATCGGAAATATATTTACTTTGTTTGGTCGGAAATGAATATTCTAGAAATTATAAACTGAATGAGAAACCTATATATATCTTCTTCATTTTTGTCAAGGGTGTAACAAGTATCAGCTGTCGAATGCCGCACATAGCAAGCAATATTGCCAACTTCAATTTCTGTGCCTCTAAAAAGATACGTTGTTTTTCATAACATTTTATACAAATCTAATCTAGATCTTATTTAATTCACCGAGCGTATCGCCCCTATGGAGTTCAAAAGGCCGGAGTATTCACACAGAAATCTATAACAAAACCCTCACGACTAAAAGACAAGCAGACTATCAACTAGTCTACCCTGTTGCTACAATCTGAATTTAAAATATGCAATTCCCAAAATTAATGAACCCAATGTCCTAGAGATCGCATGAAATTTGCGATTTGAAGCCACCAATTAGATGCACTGGTGCGATCGATCGCAATAAAATTAGCGAATTCAACATCGGTGTGTTAACTTATGTATTTCTTTCAACACAAGTGTCCAACAGCAATAATGATGGCGCTCAAACAAATTTTTTAAACAAAAGCTATAACTCTAGATCTACCGTGACGTCAGAACTCTGTTCGGATTTATAGAGTGGAAAAATGCAAATAAGTTTTTTAAGCTCCTTTTTCAGCCATTGTTTCATTTCCTTAAATATTTAAGAATTTTAAACTGAAAAAGATTTAAGAGATTTTTTTTGAGTGGGTGTGTGCGTGACAATTTCCAAGAAATCTATTAAATTCAAATGAAATAAATCTTGAAATGATTCGTGTTAACATTGAAATATTTTTGTGGATTAAAAGTCAAACCAATCTTATTAAGTTAAAAAAGAACAGCTGGCAGTCAGCCAATTCCTTTTAGAAAAGGTGCAGTTAATAAGAGTCAACCAGAGAGAATGCAAAACTGAAAACACACAAAAAGTCACAGACAAAAGCTGACGAGAAAATTCCATAAAAAAATTTCAAATATTTGTGAAGTTGACAAGTGGAGTTTTGAGCCAGGCTCAATGTGTCAGTCTTCTTTAGTCTCTGGTGGCCGCGAAATTATAATAAATTGTACAAGAGTGTTGGGGTGCACCATTAGTTTCTTCCTAGATATTTGAACCTTCTACGGACTATAATTATATTTTAGTCACGGAAGTGCTTGATAATTTAAATAAAGGTGATTTAATCAACTAAAACAGTAGCGATATGTAAAGAAATAAATAGCTGCGTTTTAGTTTACAAACGGTAAGCAAAGGCAGGGACTCGACATGAATTTGCTGGTATTTAAAAAGTTATTTTTATGACTTAAAAACAAGGATTGTCAGGACTTGATAAAACAGCTGTCAGCTCACTACACGTCGAAACTAATAAAAAAACCTTTGAAGGGTTAAAACTTAAGAAACAGATCTTTGGGAGTCATTCTTTATATTTGGCCTCGTACAATGCAACCAATATCAATTTTTTTTTAACAAATCAAAATTAACAAACCCATTTGCATTTTTTGCTTTATTTTTATGATGGAGTTGAACTTTTCAAAATATTTTTATTGACAGCCACATCATTGGTTGTTTGTGTAATTAGAATATCTTCGTTAATTAATTTTGCTCAAGTGCATCAAAAAAAAAAACAACTCCATCTAGGAAAATTAATTTTGATCGTTTCCGGCAGTTACATGGAACCAACAACTTGTTGCGAAACATTACATGAAAACGAACTACAAGCGATATGTGTGTTTTTATCGTTGTTGGTATAAAAAAAATCATTGAAATGCTGGCTGTTGTTTGCTTGTGCAGAAGTAACGTTTAGAAAACACAATGGGTCGGACCACAAAATGAATCACATATTTAATAATTCAATTGCAAATTTTGTTCTAATTTAATTATCGAACTCTGAAAATAGTACCATCCTCTAGTTCCAGTGAAACTGCCCACGCGCAACAAAAAACATGGTTATAGCATGGTCACAATAACCATATTATGTTCTCTAGAATAATATATCGTTGTAGCACACATATAATGGTTAATTGATAACATTTCAAACTTACCAGCAGGGAAAGTGAAGTAAAAGTCTTTATTTAAAAGCACATACCTGACATTATATAGTAAAAGAAATGATTAGAAATGTTACAAAAATTTAAATACAATCTAAGAAGAGCTTGAAATTAGCGCAAAATGTTCGTCAATAAAAACTATAACAAATTCCTAATTCTTTGAGAGGAGAAAGATGTCCTATTTGGTTTGATAACTCACTTCAATACTTTCAACAAAATTGCTTTTGTTCATAAATATAGTCCTCGTCCACACATGCAATTCTGTTTTTGCCATTTTGGTTCAAACGGGTTTACCATTTATTGCTTTCAAAATTCCAGTCTGGCAACGCTGTCAGCTGTTAAATATCGATCATCTGAAGTGTAATTTATTTATTTCAAGTATGATAGTGTAGACCATTAATGTAGTGAGAACATTTTACTTTAGATTTTTTTACAGTCAGATCGATTTCATTAGATTTCTCTCTGCAAAAATCAAAAAAAAAAAATCTGAACACTTTTAGAATAATATGAAAGGGTATTTAACGACTGACTCCTAATTTTCTGTCTTCTCTCAGTATCGATCCGTGTCGTATCATTTAGTATGTAAGTACGTATTGTGTCTGTCTATAATCCACTCTATTATGCCACATATATAATTCGTCAGGTTTGCTCACGACATAAATAAATAGACGGGAGTTGGGATTTATTTTTTCATGAAAAATAGTTGCGTTCCTTAAACGACACGAAGCAAATCGATTACAAATGCTTCAACAAGCTTTCATGAAGGGACCTTTAAGAAGCGTAAATCTGTAAAGACGGCATAACACACGAGTGTCGGTTTTACTTACAAATTACTTGAGCGTAAAGAGCATGTTTTTGTGGATACAGAAATATAGTTCCACAAGGTGAAATCTGACGCGACAACATCATGTTAAGAGCAACAAAGGCTGTGAAAGCCTTATATACTTTTAAGCTGGACATAGTAAAGACAATTAGTCCTAAGAACGCTAGATGGTTTTTCGGCATAGAATGCAGAACCTACAAACGAGATGACGAAAGATTTCACATGGAGCTACCAGGGTATACACGTATACGAATATATCGTAAATTATTTGTCATCAATGTGATTGTATAAGAATGGGATTTCTAGTGAGGGCGCTCCGGGAAAAATATGTATCGTGGTGGGAATACCAGCAGGAAAGTTTAACATTAGTGACCACGCAAGAACATTAAATCTTCCATACAATGCTCTTTAAAAATAAAGAGCGGTTTATTGGGCGGTTTGACAGACTAGCCTGGTTATGACATCAAGAAAATAAACATATTTATTCGCACTAAGAGACTGAGAGGGCATGCGTAAGAATTTCTAACATATGCACATGAAATAATACAAGATAAACGCAATGAACAACCCAACCCAGCCTCTGTGAACTATCGACAGTAACTTCTTCAGAACTAACCCAATGCCAGGATAGACACGATGACCATACTGTACTATTTCCCCACGTCTAACGCTGGTTCTTCTATTTTCTCAGCGATCTTTCCTGGTAACGCAAAGAACCAGAACGTAGAGCCAATGTAAGGAAAGCTGCCTCTAAAGCTTATCTAATCTATAAGTTTAAATACCCGAGTACTTTTACAAAGCAGATAACGGCGCACATTAAATCATCTAAGACATTTGTTGAACTTGCGTAAATTCGGTTTAATACTAAAAACTTCTTATGGTCGTCAGCTGGCAGGCACAAAGATATGGCTGGCCGAAACTGAGTGCGCTGTTAGAAGTTCTGACTTATATCTCCACGTGGTAGCGGCCGGTAACTGGTTTCTGTCTCTGCTAAGAGTCTGGCTAAATAAGTCGAACGGACAGAACATACTCTCGTATAAAAAAAACCCTAATTCACGGTGTAACAGCATACGCCAGGAATGCATGGCCAAGAGGGTGATTGGTCTCAAGTATGTGAACTCTGGATACGAGGGATGAATCAGGAAGCCTGGCAAGAGGCAGAGAGGTTAATCTCTGCAGTTTTAATTACCCAAGGGAAAAATCTAGAACAGATGGACAAGAATGACCCGCGAGGGGAGGACGGGTTCATCGTTAAAGTTACTTTTAAGGTGTTTGACCGTGAGATTCTGACAGGGATGAAGAACAATGAAGACTTGCACGAGATGAAGAGGTTATTCTCTGTAGAAACTCTGATGTTTATTGGTCAATGGAGGAATTTTAAAGAGTTGGACAAGAAAACCTCGCAAGGGGTGGACGGGACAGTTTCTAAAGGTAATCCTGAGGAAGAGGCTGAGACGGCAGGTACTTATTAAGTATATATGCCATGGCGGACCTAAGACTTAAGCAAATGCTAACAGTTACAAGAGACTCCGTGATGGGGAGGAAGGTCGACACTCACTAGTCAACAGTCTGGAATCACTATAGTCGATAATAAAGGCTAATGGTAGCACGGGGCTTGATTATAAATTATAAATCGGTTGTCTGAAATCAATTCGGGGAAAGAAGGGAGTCGAAAAGAGATCCATAAAGTTAGCGCTGTGCGTCGATATCCCCACTACAGATAAAAAACCTTCTTATCCAAATAAATTCGAATACTCCCTTAAAAAAGATTAAAAGAAATCAGCAGAATACACAAATGTAAAAATCGGACATTGTTAAAAAAATTTGGAAAGATCAAAAAAGGTTTTATACTTAACGCAGAGCTGGCTCACTGTAGCGCCGCATGTTCTGAAGGTAAAGATTATAAAATAGTAACTCCTGTTTTACTACTATTACAATTTTCTAAGAAGTCGCATCTCTAATTCAGATCGTTCCTCGTATTTATGGTTTCATTTGTATACAACTCTGTGTTCTTAATGCCTTTTTTATAATTGAATTCAAGGGCCAGAAAATTTCAAGAGCGAAGGTGGCCTTTTATGGCAAAGCAGCTAAATCTAGTTTTCCCGATTAAGCAAAAAACGTATTATCAACAATAAAGAGATTTTCTCATTCTACGTAGGTGATGTTGGCGATAAATACTAGAATAGCTAAAGTGATTTCCAAATATTAAGCAAATGAAACTCAGCTTAAAATTTCAAATAAAATATGCCTTAATTTTTGACTGCTTTAAATATTTGTTTAATTAGTCATAAAAAGAGGAAGAGAATGTTTAATGGGTTGGTTCGTTCATTAAATCTTATCTTAAGCGCAGACAATTAATGACAATTAAATTGCCACTGATTTTTAATAAACAAAACTGAAAAAAAAAAACAAAACCAAAACGGTTTCAGCAATTAAATATTCAAATCAAATATCCACCTTAATTGCGGTATAAAAATAGCAGCAGTGCAAAAATAAAAAATAAAAATAAAACATTTTATATTTCACCTCTTCTTATGTTGAACTGTGTTTGTTGGCGTTTTTTTAGAGAAGGAATGAAACCTAAACTGACGATACAAAATCAGGTCAAATTACAGCCATGTGGATGCTGGCTGACAGCTTGATGCTGGTATGGTAGTTGGTTTATTTACCATGCTGGTCTTACCATACAAGTATTGCTAATTGCAGCGAAGGTTGTGTGAAAAGTCTGCTACTTCTTGAACATTATTTCAATATTCCGCTCCATTGCACGGTTGAGTTATTTGTGAAAATCGGTTATGCTAACTCTCTGTTTAAGAGTATTAAAATTTACCTTTGTTTTCTGCCCGTGAGCACGCACCTCGCACCTTAGACAATATCGAAATATCAAGAAAAACTAGTTTCACAATCCTAATGAAACGTGCACTCGACTCACCTCAACTCCAATCACGTACTTAACTGTTGTTCCATTATGGCCAACACAAAAATCCATTCTACGACTTCTTTGTCGTTCATTCATTTATGTTTTCATCCAATGCCCACCTACACACTTCACGAATTGTTTAATGAAAACAGAATATGAATATTTTGAAATTGATTGAGAAAATGTTGCTTCAATGCAGCAGCAAAAATCGTTAACAGGAAATAGTTAATTCAATGTTTTTGCTCTTCGTAGCAGAGACATAAAATATTTTTTTGTACGCGTCATTAGTTTGGTTTTAGTTTTTTATATTTTCAAACCATCGGAAGCTTTTGTTTATTGCGGATGGGTCTGCCAGATACGTTGTGCCATCTCTTTCCTTAGTTAACGGACGATTTATCTAAAAACAGATCTATCTAATGGCAGCAGTTTTAGTTGAATTTGACTTTTGTTTTGTGATGCTGCTGCTGAAGGCATTAGGACTTCACATTAGCATTATCGATTATTTTCCTAGAGGTTACCTGGCTGGCTAGTACGGTCCTTACTGCAGTGTGTATGCCTACGTATCGAAGATACGAAAGTTAACCAAATTGCATTGAAGAATATCAACCAAGTAATATTTTTTTACATGACGGTTGGTGGTCGTCTTTAGAACATAGAAAATGTAAAAAAAAGAAATAACTAAAATCCCAGCGGAAACCATTATTTCCAAGTAAACTTTGTCTTTGCACTTTTTCATTTCAGTTGCATTTTTATTCGCTACAGACAATAATTTTTCGTTTTTTATGTAACAAAAGGTCCTCGAAGTACCATTACACCCAAAAAAGTGACTGTGCGGTTTGTGGTAAGCCGAGATCATTAATGCGAATCAATTCGAAAATGAGTAAGGAAATATATTAATCTGCAAGTTGCCTAGAAGTGATCCTCATTTTGATCTCTGTAGTTTTTACGGCCGAAATTTTTGGATAGGAACTTGGCCTTATTCTCACAGTTATGTTTTCTCGCGCAGACCTGAGTCCCTTTTTCCAAGTAATTTTATATAACAACTCTTTTAATTTAAAGCTTTCATACGATTGGTTAAATTCCAACTCTCTAGCTGTTACTGGAAGTATCCCTTACAAATAAGGGGGAACCCTAGTCCCCCCAGATAAAAAGTGCCCGTTTTCAGATTTTCTAATTCTCCAAGCCCTACCTGTATACCGAATTTGAGCTCTCTAGCTACAGTGGTAGTGCCCCATAATATTGATGAGTAATATACATACTGTGCACATTAGGCCTGAACATGGCTTGCCGCACTAACGTGCGCCTTAATATGTGATCAATAATGTTTACGGTCTTTCGCAAGTAGACATTTTATGTTCAAGGTCACTTAAACAGTGTTAAAAATCGCTAATTGATGAGAAATTCTATTCAATATTTACATTAATGTTAGTGTTAAAATCATAAAAAGGCAATACTCTGAGAGGGTGTGGGCATTCTATACATGATATAACTCAATCCCAAAACAACATTTTTTAGACAATATCACGTCATAAGAAGGGTACCAAAATAATTGTCCCTCTAAATGAATCAAAAATGTTCAACATTCAAAACTTTTTTTAATTTTTCTCCAATGCCACTTATAAAACAGCTTTATGAAATGTTTATTATTTTAAAGATTCAATAATTCGTTACAAAATGCAGCACTCTTTAATTTCCTTTCAACAATTATCTAGCTTTGCTGTATTTTAGAAGCAATTTAATGGAAATAAAATTTAAATTAAAACATCTTCGCCTAAATAAATATTTACTGCTGATGGCTTTGCTATTCAACATATTTTTATGAGAAAATTGTTTAAACGTTTCTGTTACACTCTCCCATATTTCGAATTAGAAAAAAACACATTTTATTATTAAACAATTAAATAATCCAAACAATAAAATACACTTAGAAAGTCAAGCAAAAAATACATGAGGCATTCGAAAAAGATCGGAATTTTGGGTGTTCCCAGCTCTCTTCGATGTTGCAAGAAAAACACTGCCCTCAGCTCTTTACGTTTCTCCCATTACGTTTCTTTCACACAATATCGAGCCTTTCAAAATGTATGTTTGCCCATCAACACAAATTAGATTATTTTTTATTAGGTTGGGTTATTGTGGAAAATTCTGCAGTAGTCGTTTACCGGCGATCCCCTTCTCCTTGCATGATTCTCAAATTTGCAATATCCAGAAGCCATTGCCACGATATGTCTTAAATGCGTTCTCTGAAAACATTGGACATTGCCTACTTGGACTCGATATAATCTAGTCCAGATTTTCCTCGTACTCCTACATGTGAGTTCAACCCTTCCCCTAGGCTAAGCTGCGTCGTATAAAGCGATTCGGCCCTTGCAAGCAAAGACAAGAATGCCGCAGCACTCACCAACGTAAGAGTCCTGTAGTGTTACACCTAATTCTGCCAGCTCTTCGGCTACGCATTTGCCTATATGATTTCATGTCCACGTGCCCATATTAAGGTCACTATTTCTGAATGTCTCGCGATCAAAAATTATTTTTATGATTGAAAAGTTATTTAGTAGCAACTATTTCTTTTAGTTTCGGAGAAGGAGAAAATGATGCAAGAGCGTCATGAGTTTAGGAATTACAAGTGCATTCGAAAGAAATTCCAATTTAAAAACGTTGATTTCGACAAGCGGGGGTTACGTGAACTTGTTCAATGTTGGGATGAACCAAAATTTATATTTGTTAAACTATGATGCCTACTATGGCCGCTACCTTGTTCTCGTTTAGTGCCCCCATTTGCTTGAAGTTTAGTTTCTCTTCTATCTCAGGCATGACCAACTTGATGAGCAGAGCTAAACTTGGTTGGACTGAGGCATTCTAAAATACAGGGCTTGCCTTCATAACGATAATCACGTAATTTTTTGTTCATGTTTTCAGATTCCCTTTAGAAAGTTCACTGCTGCAAAACGGGTCAGCTTTGCCGCTAATCGAAATGTTTGGAAGACTCTAACCATTTTTGCATTCAGATTTTTTTAAGTGTATTCATATCAATATTGTATCAGTAAAATTTAAAACTACAAAAATTATATTTATTGAGGTTACAATTCTAGATTTAAATTTTTTGGACTGAAATTTAGGTCATTAACGAAACATGCAACAAAGAAATAATTAATTTCTAATTGAATTTCTTCTTCAACAACATTCGAAAAATGGCCGAAGAAATACAAACACGTGTGTGTGCTTCAATATCGGCCCTAAATACCTGGTCGAATTATTGTATTAATATTTAATAGAAATCGTTATAATTAATGTGAAATTTGAAGATGACTTTGAGTTGTGTTTAATTGCAAAAGGAGCCACGGCAGACATCAAGTGATTAATGAAAATAAAAAAAGACCATTAAGAAGAAATAGAGAAATAATAAAAATGATTAAAATGAGAATTAAACGCTAATGAGGTTTCTTTATACTAGAATATCTCTAATGAGCTAAACTATTAACTACGTAAACGTAATTTCATTTATTAAAAAAAAAGTTTATTCGACTGCTACGAGTCGAACGCTTCGGGAAAGAGTGTAACATCTTTAAAACTAGTTAGTTTTAATATGCTGTATGCAAATGAGCAATTAATAAATTGTTCGCATATACACGTGTGTGTATTCATGTCTATGCCAAGGAGAACAATAATTCGATTTTTGGAGATTTGAAAAACTCAATTCCGCCTCCAAAAATTTAGAAAAATCTGCTCAACCTCTGTTTTAGCGAATTTTGTTTTTCTGCCACAAAACAAAGCTTTATAAGGGTTTTTTTTTAATTTATTTAAATATTTAATTTAAAGTTTAAACATAAACAAAACCAAGTAAATTTAACACATAGCTGTGATAGTTTTTGATGCCGTGATCACTTCATAGTAAAAATTTAATATGGCAACCTTGGCAATCAGTCCCGAAATTGGATTAAATTTTCAACTATATTTCGAAGATCGCCATTACATGAAGTTAACAATGCTCAAATTTTATTCAAGAAGCTCTTCGTTCACTGGTTCAAAATAATATCAGTCCCTCATCAATTTTCTCAAAACTAAAAATCAGAAATTATGATCCAAAGAAGTTTTCTATACATTACATGGTGTCTAGACTAGCCATAGATCTGTTCTGCCAACGTACAGATTGATGTTCGCACAGGAATTTGGCTCGCGAAGAACGTTGCCCGAACAGTTGCTCGCACAACGCTGTTCAGCCATCACAGAAACAAAAAACAGACAGGCAAAATAAAAAATATGTGTGTATGCGCTCTCCCCGTACAAAAACTATGCTGAGAACATGGACACAATACCGATTAAAAGCAAAAAATCGTACTCATACTGAACAGGAACATCTACATGTATTCTCCACACAAATGTCTTCCCGTTAATTTGCCGGCACTCTCTTCATGTGCGAAAAAACTTGTGGCTCGTCAAGATGGTATGTTACTGAGTTAGATGTTTGACTGTATGTTGCCAGACTACAAAAATATAAAGAAGACACGTTTGTAAAAAAAAAACGATAAAAACCGGATTTCATCGCATTAAACCATTGAAAACGCAACATTTTCGAAAACCCGAAAACTGTGAAGCCGAAAACTTCGGTTTTTAAAGCGGTCGTGAAACCGAGTCGATAATCGTAGTATACGTCTTTACATTTCCCGCTCAAGAGGGCGAAATCGCAAAAGCTCTAAGCAAAATATTATCTGAAATAAAGAAGAAAACTTTTTATTTTATAAAGTTATTTGATACAAATATCTTTTAAGGTATTTTACAATGGTGGCTTTTTTAAAAATACGTATTTATTAAAAATTTTAGTTATTTTGAAGCCAATTTTAAAAGGTTCTTTACTGAAAACTTCTCCTCTAAAATGCACTTTTTAAATAGGTACTATGTTGTGTACTCGTTAAAACACAAAATTTTTGAAGCTGTCTTTCTGAAATCGTCTTCCTTTCAAAGGTACCTTTACTACCTAAGTGCCTTTTTGTAAGACGTGTTTTTATTAGGACATTAAGGGACTTTTTTACTTTAAAAAAAAGGTGCTTTTCCAAACGTGTCATACTTCATTATTACCTTTGAGAGACATACTTTTTTGGAGAGAGGTCATTGTAAAGGTAGATTTGCAAAAGAATACAATATACATTTTTTTAGGTACTTTTTTGTAAGATAATTTAAAAAAGGTGCGTTTTAAAGCAAAGTGTTCTAAAAGTGTTTTTGGTATTTAATTAAATATTGGTTTTATATTTATTGGTATTACTTGTCCACCTATTGATAATGAATGGCAAGGTCTGACACAATAAATGCTCTGTACAAAATTGCGCACAAATCTAAACTGTCTTATCACATATAAATAAATAAGAAATGGAGGTTCTAAATGTCAATGCCGTCCAGACCCTGAACGCATTCAATTACAGAAAAGAGGCATCATCGCAGCACGCTTGAAACGAAAACATAAATCAATAACAAGGAAAGAAAGAAATTCTTCATAATAAATGCAAATGCAACAACAGTCTGTAACAAAAGTAAACAGATGGTGTATACGATTATGTAAGGTTATGTATGTACGTATATTGTATGTTGCAACTGATAGCATTCTGATCGAGTAAAACAAATATTAAATGAAAATTTCCTTATTATTAAATATTTTGCATCTTTATTATTGTGTGCGACTGTCGCCAGCAAAAAATTGTCTGTCATCATGATCAGTTTAATTGAAATGTAAACAGGAAAAAAGCAAAGATTTATTTGTAGCATGCGATGGATGGTGCAACTCATCGATTGATAAGAGACATGTTCCACTACTTACATTCACATGCGTGTAAGGAAATTAAACAAATCTTTTTGTTGTTGTTGTTGGTAATATTTACTTAACAGCAAAAATCAGAAGGAAATATTTAAACAAAATCAGAAAAAAGCCAAACAAAGACAAAAGGTCAACAATATTTTAAATCAATAAAATTTAAACAAATTTATTGATTATTGAAGTTTTTTCTGGTTGTTTATTTAAGTTTTAGTTTCACTTCCTTTGTGCGTCAAACTTAAAGTCGAGTAAAGTTCAATTAGCTTATGGGCAAATATGCACTCAAGTATAAAGAAGTATAAATAAGTGTTTACACTAGCAGCAAAATATAATTTTGTCAAAACATTGTGTTTTGAATACGAAATAAAAATATAAATGGATTTCAGGAGCTTTAAAAGAAAAGCCAAACTCGATCTTTAAACAGTGTTGTCACATTAGGGGATTTATCCATAAATTGGGATTTTTTCTTGGATGTCTGGTTAACAAAGTTTTCTTGCGGGATATATTGGGGATAAAGTTTATGTTGGGATTTTACTATTTCTTAATATGTGATAAAGGTATATGATGGGAAAAGCTACCGGTAAATAAAATAGTCTCACACGTGTCGAGTGTCATGAAAAATAATTACGCCAAAGTGAAAAAGCCTAAAATTTCTGATGGAAGCTTGAAAACAGATTGAACTAAATAGAAGAAATAAGAAACACGTTACGTTACATCCCTACTTCTAACAGGACACAAACATTTTCGTGCGTATATTTTAATAAGAAAATGTTTCATCGTGTTCTCATCGTGTTACTATAAATTTAAACGTTATTTTTATTGGGGACTTTGAACAATTTTGGAGATGAACTTTGGGATATTGGGATTGGGGACACTGTTTTTACATGTTTAGTTTAAACTGGCAACACTGCTTTAAGCTTCAATCAAATATGACGCAAAAATACACTCTCTTTCGTCGACACATAATTCAACTAAATTTTTAAAGCAAAAAGTAAACGCCAACAAAAACGTGAAAATGATGAAAAAATTGTATTTCAGAAATAAGATTTACTAAAAGAAATACTAAGTCGCACAAAAGCATCGAATGGGTTTCCCGCAGGGAGGCGTCCATACGATGACGTATGCCGACAATCTGGCACTTATGGTTGATGGTAAGTTCATCGTAGCCACGCAAAGTTGCATGGCTAGCAAATATGGTTTAGTGGTCATGAGATTAGACGGGATTCAAGAATAGAATATGTGGTGCAATGCTCACGGCACCAACACAGACAATCGAAGAAAAGCTGGGGTTGCTATCGTTGGACTCGTTCTTTGCATACGAAAACCGATGCCGTATGTCACAGCTTTGAGCCGAATATCGGGCATAGGAGTATTTTCTACCTAATAAGAAAATAATTTAAGGAGACTTAAATCGAAAATAACTTAATGATGCTTCTCTTATGGACCGCAGGTCAGAAGCAGCTGTATACTCCGCTGAGCAGAACTTGTCCTGTACTTTGCACCTGGAGAAGTACGTGTCCATATACCAGGCAGGACTGCTTGTGTTGCTGCATGCGTTGGATCGCCTGCTCGAAAAACGGGAAGAACGGTGGTCGTGTACTCCAAACCAGGGGGCCTACTCTGTATTTCGATTCGAAAGAAAACATTTTCGAAACACAATGTATTAGGTATACAAATTCGAATGATTTTCTTTTCGAATCGAATTACGCAGTAACCCCCCAGTGGTGTAATTTGTTTTAAAACTACACAAAATTCTCTAGGTGAAATAAAATTCACCTTAAAATTGAAAATTTTCCGAAAAGTCATGAAATTGGATGAAACACAAAATTGTCAAAGAATTGAAGCTTCAGAAATGACCAAATTTGACCAAAGTTTCTAAGTTTTAACCATAAAAATTAAAAATCGGATATATCGAAGACGAAAAAAGCGAAAAAAAAGTTCCAATTTGCCAAAAAAAAATCGTAAAATTACCAACAAAATTAAATAAAAATATTTTGACCGTTCAAAAGGTCCCAAAATTGCAAAATGTGCGACAACACCGCTAAAATCGAAGCCACAGAAAATTTTATACCGACAAAACCTTATTGTTTTGAATTAAAATGAACACCGAAAATTCCGAGGTTGTGTCAAAATTTAAAATTTTAAATTGAAGAAACTCACGGTTGCTTAGTTTTTGTTGATCATTGAAATACAAAATAGGTCCAAAATTTGAATATGGACTTAATTTTAACCAATATTTTGTTTTTTTACAATAAATTTTCGCAATGATTTTATATGTGATAATTTTTTAAACAAAAGATTTGTGTGCTAAATTTTGTCTTAATACGATCAAATGAAATTCAATACACATTTGTTATTTGCTTCTGTGAAGAGTTGCAAAATTAGGGTGGATCGATGTTGGAGTAAAATAGGACAAGTTGTGGGCTGGGAATTAACGAATTAGATATCGTTCAAACGTCCGCAGCGACTTCGCATAGAGATACGGATCCGGCAGAATATAAGGGTTGGCTGTTTATGTTGGCTCTCAAAACATCGGTCGAATGCCGCTTATTAATATGGACCTGCTACTTCAGCAAACTGTAGAGAGATTTTTGTGTAACTAAAAACGGGGGATAAAGTGCACATTGTGCTTTACGTGAATATTTTGTTGTTCATAATCGACCTTCTGAGCTCACAGTTCGGAGTTTGAGCCACAAGTTCGGACAAGCTTGTTCAATATGTAACAAAAACAACATGTCAACATGTTCGCTCTGGTCGTTCGGACGAGAATATTGATAGAGTTCATGAAGGTGTGACCGAGGAACCAGGCACAGCGATTCTTCCAGAGACTATCCACAGAGTAATGTGTGTGTTGTATGGATGCGTGAACTTTCGCATTGGGGATACCAATATCCCATACAGATTTATCGAAAGGAAATGTATCCTCAAAGAGTAACTATTGTTTGATGTGCCTTGTCGTCATCTGAAGGCGCAATTCGGCCATTCTCTTTTGAAAATGCGGAAATGCTGTTAAAACCACTCAAGGGTGTGCGCTATCGGAGCATGATAACGAACTTTTTTTGGGAACAATAGGAAGATGTGGACATCGATGATATTTGGTTTCTACAAGATGCCACCTGCCACACATCAGCAGAAACAATCACGCTTATCAAATTTCCAGGCCATATCATTTCACGAGGCGGCGACATTCCGATTTCTTTCTTCGTGGTTGTTTGTGGAGTAGAGCATACAAGGGAAAATCGAACACTTTGCCGAAATGTCATACATGGGCCGCGGGGTAGATGTAATCTATTTTACATAATTGCAATAAATTAAAAATACAACTTTTAATAATAGACAAGACGATTTTGTATTATCCCTTTTACGCACACATTATGCAGCCGATTTCAACGAGAAGTAGATCATTTTAAAGATGTTTATCTGCAGATGTGCACAATTATTGTTTTATTAAAATCGGTTCAGTATTTTAGCAGTTACAATGGGTCAAAGTTGTTACTAATATGCATGTTTGCGTATGTTTTCTCCAATGGTTGTTGGCGTAGCTAAGTCTGGCACAAAAAGTTTGAATATTTTCTTCTATTTTATTTGTTTAGTTATTTTTCCTTCTCACATTAGAAGGAGTTAAGTGGCCGAATTTCGACTAGTGGGCACTACATTTTTTTCTTTAAAATTTTTTTCTTTTAATGATTAAGCTTTTGCGCTCAATCATTAAAATTTGTTTTGATTAAAAAATAAAAGTTTTTATAAAAATTTCTAGCTCCCAGCAATAAAGAGTCTCATGACACACGCTCTTTTATCACATGAGGTCACTACAACATTAGGAGGGCGGGCAATTGAATGACCAACAATCAATCATCAATCGACATTAACAGATGCCAAGCCAGACATAAAGAACAGTTTGTACCAAATGCATTAATTCATTTATAACTTTTGTGTTTTTGTACTCAATTTGTGGAAAGAAATTTGCAATAAAAATCATGAATCTCAATTCAATTAATATTTTGCTTGGCACAAATAATAAATCCCAGACTCAAACACTTTTATTTTCGGAAAATCGGGTATTTGATTGACACGCAACAAATAAAAATTGTTTTAAATTTTTGCGCAGTTGAGCTCTTGATGTCAAAACACATCCATATGTATTTTGAATTGATTTTATTCTATTGCTTTATAATTATAGGAGGGGTGTGCAATAAGTTATATTATTTCGTTAAAAATGATTTAATGTAGATCAGCATCAGCAATCGTCTGCATTTCCAGCATATTCATTTGATTTATTCCGTTTAAGTTTATAATTTTATCTTTTAGCATAATAAAATTACTTCTCGCACGATTGTTCGTGCTTCACATCCATGTCGCAAATATTCATTCATTCACTTGCAGCTCAATCTTGTGACAATTATTTGTGACTTGTTTAGACAGTCTGTCTATTTGGTCTGTCTTTTTTCTGTTTATTTAATAATAATTTGTTCGACATCAGGGAAGTACATGTGTTTGCTTGACAAATTTGTTTGCATTTAACTTGCATGATGAAAGGAGAACGAGTAAACACTCAAGTTAACTGTCGCTGGTATGTCAGTGGGAACATACCTGAAATTCATATCTGGAAAGTTAATAAAAATAACAACAAATTTTAAATTTTAAGATTTCAGCTTGAGAAAACTTAGTAGAAAAACTTTCAACAACTCCCATTTTCAATATAAAAATTTTATCGGTAACAGCGATATTCAGTCAGGCTTCCGGTCGCTTTTTTAATTCTTTATTACCGAACTGAATTCTTTAATAATCGCCTGATGTTGTTTATCAATAATTTTCTATGAATGAAAAACTTGGAAGGACTTCTGATGATAGGTTTGCGTTTTGTGGACACAGATTCGTGACTGCAAGAACAAATCTGGAACAGTTGAATGGGGTGCTCTTGCCTGCCAGTACAAATTGCCAAATCAAGAGGTAAGGCAGCCCGGAAACGCAGCCTTCGGAATTTCGGTTGTGGCGTGTCCAGCATGCGCATGCATGTCTTTCAGCTTGGTTCCGTGGAAGAGTTGTATCGGTTATGAATAAGTTCGTTTAAAAGAGAAATGTTTAGAGAGGTAGAAGCACTTTTACAACGACATAAAATTTATTTTGCCACACACAAGAATTGAAAATTGCTCGTTGTTTTTGTAATTGCTGTAAAGTTGCTAATAGCATTCTGAAATAATCTCTAAATTGAGATCAAAAATGGCTTGGGCAAAGGTTATACGCATTTGGCGGTCAAGAGCTAACAATTCTTTAAAGTCCGCCAATGAATGTCGCCGTGTCAATACTCAGGTGTCCTCTATGACATCTTGAATCACAGTCGCAATATTTTCAGCAGAATGACTTCCCCGGCGCCGCCGAGAACTTCCATCATCTCGTGTTGTCTCATACTTTTCAATGCGTGCCGCTGAGCGTAGATAGTGTTTGCTCAGTTAGTGTCGGATGACCGAGAAATCCGTACCAAAATTCACGCTTCGCTAACACCACCAAAAAGCTGTTCCGTAAAATAAGTTCCAAAGCAGGAATGGCATTTGCCGCAAGTAGCAATAATTATAGGACCTTACATTGGAGTGATGACTTTTGTGTCAGCTTGTAAATATAGAATATAATGTTTTGTACAGTATCAGAATGTAGTGTATTTTTTAATCTTCTACGCCCTTCGTAAACAGACTTGTGTCATCTCTACTAGCTAGTGTCCGCCGTAAGAAGAATGTAAGTGATATAAGACTAAGGCCAACACTTCCTTAGATGTTGTACGTACGCTCCTACTATTATTTGCTCACACGCACATTAGTGAAATGGATCTATAGTTCGATCAGTAGTTGCAATACAAAACTTCTAGACCGATTCGGCTTTAGGTCACAATAACCTCAGTCCCTATCATTTTAGGTCGCATTAGTTACGAGTCATACTATTAAAATATAAATTTCTACCATGTTCTAGATCTATTGGGGAGAGGGCTTAACTACGCAGTTTTCAAAGATTCCAGAAACGTAGAGACCCATGATCACAATCACTTCTTCTAATAAAAACCGCAACAGCATGGGCCGTTGAGTAATTAAAATAAATTTAAAAAAAATATATGTTGAGTTTTTTTGAGGACGTTGAGTGCCAAGATTGGACACGTTTCAAAAAAAATTTAAAAGAAATAAAATCAGAAAAAAGCAATTGCTAAAAAAATGATTTAAATGTAAAACACGGCAAATGTAACGTATGCCCACAGGGTAACCAGAGGTGAAGACTTTGACACATAAAAAATAAAAAACTTATTCTTCTTACTATGGGCTCTATTAGAAAGAGACAAATATAGCATTTTGTGAGGCAATACAGGAAAAAATGCAGGAAAACACGGCAAGAAAATCAAAATAAAAACAAAACTAAGGCTCTGAGGGAACGAGACGGATAGAGAAAAAGATCACTATCGTTTCACCTCTGTTTACTACTTTGTGGTATGCCGTTGGCCGGTGAGGATCCAGGCTAACGTTGTGGAAGAATAAGGAAATTTTTAATGATGCAACTTTCGCAATATTTTCGAAATTCATATACATCGTTTCGGGATAAGATATCCGATTGTTCCTTGTAATGTAACAATCTTATTCGGAAAATGTCACGGATACCGAAAGGGCAATATTTTAAAAATGTTTATTATCGAAATAACAAATTTGGAAATAATCATGTGATTGTAAATTAAGAAATCGCCAAGATTTTAAACAGATCCAGTATTGGTAAAATATAACAATTCTTAGAATATAAGAAAGAAGCGAAACTCCGAAAATGCAATATAACGAACAAATCTACATTTGTTCAGTTTTCGAATGCAGACTGATATCGGAATCCAAGCCCATTCACTACACAGTCACATATACAAGTGACCACCATTCATTCCATTGTAACATAAAAGAGGATTGATTTTAAATTCAAACATGTCCGCAAAAACAAATCAATCTCCAAGTGGAAGGCAGCACTTATAATGAAACATTACATTAAACGAAATCGACAAAAAATGTGTCAGTGTTACTTAAATCGGAGCCATATGTTACCTTTTCAAGGTCAATGTACGCGCTGCCGTTTAACAATAAAAAATATGAGAACAAATTTAAATATTAACAAAGAACATAAATCTCCCAAAACATAATTGCTATAAACATTATAAAATTATTTTCTTTTTTTCAAACTTTATTAAAAAATGAATGTACAACAGATGGTACCCTCTCCTCTATTATATAAATAAATGACCGATTAACATAAATTCTGTTTCCAGATGCTGGTAACTTAGAATGGACGGCCAAACTCACTCAGAAATTGTGTTTATGCTCTTAGTTTGAGTACTTTGAAAACTCTACTCCAGAAATTTTGGGAGCACTGGAAGATTCTGAGTCTTGAATCTGATTTATTAATTTAATGGACCGAAAGTATAAGATTTCTTATTTGGGACTTATTAATAGAGAATGGAAATGCGAGTCAAAAACGGAACAGAATGTTTAATGTAAGCAGGTGCGTGATTGGCTCCCAAGAACATGTTGTTCCGGCATGACTGTTATTCAGTCATAAAGTTAAGATACATGAAACAACAGCACGTTCAATTGAGCATTGCGAAGAGGACCCCAATTTTAGCGAACAGGCGCATTTTGGTTAACAAGTGAAATTGCCATATATCGGGGAAATCTAACCCCTACCGTTACTGTTTAATACGGATTTTCGACCGGCTGCATAAAAGGTCTGTATATTAACGACATTGCCAACAGCATAGCATGATGATTCGTTCCACACAGCGAACACAACAGTGCAGAAATATTTATCTCACCACCAAATAAGAAGCAACTGACCGATGCCCTAATAGTCAACATAACATAGATCAAATTCAGACGGACCTAGGCGGATGCGTTATGTTGCGAAGTTGCAACCCATATATAATATCAGGAACAGATCTTTCAAAGAAAAACAATTTCGTTAAGAGCTCACCAACGTTTATAGATGGAAAAATTAAGTACCGATAAAATTTCCTCTAAGGCACCTTAAACTGACCGATAAGTTTGACCAACTTCTACATTAGACAGACATATAATTCTGCCATACAGATTATTATTCTGATATTATATATCGTACCTTATAATAAGAGTCGTACCTAAGTGGCCACTTAACACGTCTAATAATTCTTATACCAACAAATTCATATTTCCTTCTGGCGGCACTTACGGCAAAAGAAAAAAAAAATTATTCAACCAGCACTTAAGAAATGACTTCCGTGTAAACCTTCCGATAAATATCCTGCCCTCGAATACTCAATGCACTACAAAATAATTTATAAACCCGTTTGAGATTCAAACTAAGCATGTAAAGGTAATTGTACTTTTTGTGCAGGGTAGTCCAGAAAGGCGTACGAGTCGTTTTTAAAAACGGAATTGCTTCGAAACGAGGCGCTTAGGAGGTAGAGTTGTGAAGCTTGGTTCACGGAATTACTAGTTGCAATGGCGTCTTTCACGTTGCGCAACGAACGTTCTACGTTAAAAATTATTAGAAAATTTATATATAGCTTATACTGTTGAAATCAACGTCCCAGTGAGAGTATCATTAGATGGCAAATCAATAAATTCGCATCGGCCGGTTCTATGGTAAATCAAAAACCTGTAGGATTGCGTCGGTTGGAAGCGTTAACTTTAACAATTGATTCTTATGCTCTTATTGCCCTTGAACCGAGCTACACAACCCACCTCCCTGATTTTTCAACTGTGACTTTTCCATCTGTCGTAAAGAGTCCAACACCAAGATAATATTCCACAGTACCTTTAATGTCGAAACTAAGTTATTAAATAAGTTATAATGCAAAGCCGCTACATTCGAGTATGAAATGAATGAATATTAACAGCACTGTCACTTTTTAAGCTGAGAATGTCAATTTCAAACTAAAAATTTTTAGATTTTTTTTTTGACAACTTGCGCTTTTTTATCGATAACTTATATAAAAATGTTAACGTGTTGGGATATTTTCTTCATATAGCTGCACTTTTCGCTCTTGGTAAAACTTTCTATTACAATATATTTTTTACTGTTCTCCAAAATCTTAAAGAGGCGGGAAAAAGCAAGTGTCATAAGGGCTTAAGTTGCTTAAGCATTTGACAGGCTTTTTGTTTAATTTTAAGAGAATGTTAAGCCATCTTATGCAAATTATAGTTGGACCTTTAGGCAGCAATGCAATTCCAGGTGCTGCTTTATTCAAAGTTGAAACGTCAAAGAAAATAACCACGTTGTTCTAAGTGTATCGGTTCACATGTCATGTTATCGACAAACTTTTTATTGTATTTGAATTCACGTAAATAAAATATTTGAATTTAAGCTCCAGCATTCACTTCTTTCTTACCTAAAATAAGAAGAAGACAAAATCAAAATTAAATCAAAATCGAAGGGCAATTATTAAACAAATATAAGAAAACATTTTGCTACCAGAAAGATGCTACAGTTTACTGTTTCAATATAAAATTGTCCCTTGAGAAAAAAAAAATGTGTTGGCGGCAATCAATTATTGATATTGTGATATTAAATATTGAAAGTTTTCAATTTAAACTTCACATGTTGTCATACTTGAATAAATAAAAAATAACTCTTCCTTTATTTCCTCTTATGCAACCCACTGTATTAAAAATTGGTTTCCCTTGATCGTTTATATAAACAAATCTTAATTGGTGAAACAAATATTTTTAATTGCCTTTAATAAAACCTATAAAAATTTAATTGAAATAATACAGGACTCTTGAACGCTTAACTGCCATTTTCAAAACAAACAGAGAGACAAACAAAAACAATAACAACAACAAAAAATACGCAACAGTATCAGAATGTGTCAGAAATGTCAGAAAAATAGGTACCACACGTATGTTTAATATTTGAATATAAAATTGGCTCATTTTATTTATTCTTTATTCTAATTTCTTATCGCCCCAGCAATTAAATACAATTAAATAGAAGAGCATTTGAAACATTAAAAATTATTTTAATAAAAACTCAAGTCTATTTATAAAATGAGACAAATTTTATGTATGAATTTGGCGTCTGCACAGACAGACATTAAGATTTTACAGCGTGTTTTAGGTCTGTGACTTTCTGCGAATTTTAAAATTTAAATAAGAAATTTTTATATTTTTCTCTAATGATTGCGCTATTGTACTTTTCGTTTTCCTTTAATTCATTATTTGATTCTAATCGCTGTTGACATTACAAAATTCTAGCACAATATTAGATTTATCAACACTTTTGTTTTGGTTGAGGGATTATTGTAGATTTGAATCATTTTAATTGGCAACACTTCCTTCCGCATTGACGTTAGCAATGAATCAGGTGCATCGTAAAATTTTATTGGCTGACAGGCAATAAATATTGAAACTGTAATGAAGTGATTAAATTGATTATTAAATCAATTAAGATGTTTTGGTGCGTTCAGTGAGACCCTATTTTTTGCCATATTCCACCTGTAATAATTTGGCGAGGAATAATTTTCAACAGTCTCAGTATTTCTCTAAATCTTTTTAGTCAGAATAAAACGGCTTTATGTTTCATTCTTTTTTTTTTAAAAAAGAAAAATTTATTTGGTTTAATGAATTTGATCATATTTATTGAAAACGAAAAAAATACATTTTTATTAGACAATCCAGAATGGCATTCACGTCTTCCGCATTCGATGGGTCGTCTTTCTACCCGTTTGGTTAACCAATAAATTTTATTTATCGAAATAAATAATATATAAAATGATTCTTGATATGATATTCCGTTTTCGGACAACGAAAAATGACACCGAAGATGGCAATTAGCCGAAACCGGTTTGTCTCCAAACCAAACTTGACAAGGGATGACGGAAATTCGTTCCAAAAGTCTATAAAATATAAAATACGTTATTGCATATTTAGCTTATTTTTTAATCAATACTATATCAATACTAGCCACCGTCTCTGGAATTTAACAGGCTTTTTGCTATCCTGATTAAAATTAGCTCTAGTAACAGGAATATGCCGACACAGTTTGGTTCACTACTCGAAACGTGAAAATGCGATACCTGCAGTTTTCCAACTTGCCGGGAACCTTTCAAGCAAAACTCTGTATTTGTTGGTTGTGTTAAGGAATGTTTAAGGAAATGTGTAAGAGGTCGTGTCCTGCGTGAAATCGCTGGCTAATCATGGTGCCCATTAATAGGCTGACTATAAGCTCAGTGCAGTGCTCGAGGTTCTAAGTCGTATGGTAGCCGTTGCTGGAAATTCCCACACAATATGCCCTACAGTCTAAGCCTCTTCCACAGGAGTATCATCTTTTCGGAATTACTTCATTGGCCAATAAGCACCGGAGTTCCTACATAAATTACCCTTTTCACCTCTTGCGAGGCTTTTTTGTCCATCCCAATTGGAATCTCATTGTCCAACGCCTTAGAAGTAGCTTTAAAGATTGACCCTCCCTCGCAAGGCATTCTTGTCCCTCTTTTCCGGATTCCTCCCTTGACTAACTAAAGACGTAGTTTCTTCCGAGATTTACCTATCCGCCTCTTTCGGGGCTTCCTAAATCATCCCTGTAATGGAGAAAAGGATGTCCGTCCACTCATACAAAGCTCCATATGCATGGGTAAGTCTGTATTAAAACTGGAGGTCGACTAGTGTTCAGAGTTCGCATACTAGAAACCAAACCCTTCCCATATACTATTCCACCGTAGATTAGGGATTTTTTATAAGAGAGTGTTAACTTTTCTCCGCTTGACTTATTTAGCCACACTCCTAGCATTAACAGGAACCTGTTTCCGCCCGCCACCACCTGGAGCTATACTTCGGAACTTCTGATACTGCAGTCAGTTACAGAAAGACATATCTTTGTGCCTGCCAGCCATCATGCCAAGAATTCTAGTCTCTGGACTGAGTCTAAGCTCTGTACGGCATTATAAAACTGAAGCTGGTTGCGAAGCTATCTGTTGTTTCAGATACGACTAGGTTATTTTGAGTAAAGCGTAGATCTTAAACCTGGGCATTGCCTAGTAAATATGTTAATAAGCAAAGTGATCGCTTCTGCGGTACAAAAAATCCACGTATAACCCACGAGGAGGCAGCGGCTTATTTGTTCAAAAACTATGCGATACGTTCAACGACTTTCCCCTTTCTCAATTGGGTGAGTTAGGAGTGGAGAACAGGAAGGACCAACGGCGTACCACAGACGAAATTTGTAAGGCTGAATTTCCAGGTCGCCTTATCTCTCGTTTTAGCGATTTGTACTGGCCAGTAATATCGACCGATTTGCCTGTTCCAGACTTCTTTATGTGCGATTTGTTGCAGTCACTATTATCTTGAAACGGTTGAAGTCCTCAAAGTTTTTCACTCGTATGGTATTTACAGTCACAGAACATCGGCTGACAAACTTAGCGACACTTCCCAGCAAATAATGTAGATTTTATAAGCAGTATATACTTTTTCTCGCGAACAAACGCTCTTCACAGTAAGCAGTTCAGTGCATTCCAAAATACACTACTGTAAGGAAATGAACTCTAAATTATACCAAAAATCGTTCCAAAAACCTACATCAAAATTATACATTTCACGATAGGTACATTAACATATTAATTACGCAATTAAGAGATCCACGCAATGAAGGTCTTAGAGATCAATTGACCATACAATTAAATTCTTAATTCATAAATTGAGCAATTAGTACTTAATCATACTATAAATTGAATCAAATTCGCTAAGCAGCTCTGGTGAAGTGTATTTACATTAAACGTAATAGATCACTAACTACACCCGATAACTTACTCTCTTTAATACTGTGTTGGTAATTTAAATTCAACTCAAACATCATTGCCAGGTTATGGAATTATTTTCAGCTATCAAATGCTAATTGAGTAAGTTAAATTGCATATATGTGAACATCAAATATTATAACTCAATTTAAAATTTACTATAAAAATCATTTGCTTTATTTTCGTATTTTGTTCCACCTTTCCATAGAATTTTTTAGCATTATGAGAGTGAATACTTTTTTCAATTTCATATCCGTTGTCGATCTTTGCGCTTTTTATATGAGGAAATTCGAAAGACTTAACAGAATTCTTAAGAAATTTCTGAACTAATTTGTGCTGCGAGATAAATTGACAGTTTCTTAAAAAAGCATACTAAGTTACAATGAGCATATTTTAGCTTATGTTCATAAAATATATTCACTCATTTAAAATGGTTTAATTTTCTACTTTTTGATTCAATGTTAAGTTGCAGTGCATTATTCAAATTATAAAATTATATTCTGCTTTAAACACTATAATTTGATTTTTTTTTCCTGTTCTAGTTAAGCGTTCACTGCAATTAACTTGCAACATGACTTGCCGCCTTAAATGTTGGAAAATTTTAGTTTAACTTGATCGCTATTTCTTGACATTTGACCTAAGCAAATGAGTTGCACTTATTCACTGACATAAATAATTACAATTTGTAAATCTATTTCAATTTTATGGATAAATTTATTGCAAATACTCAATGCATTGTGTCATTGAAATCATAGATTGTACTTTGGAGTTTGAAAAAAATTTAATTTATTAAAGTTTTAGGGTAATTTGCAACATTCTGGGCCATAAATTAGGCAAAATGCCAAGGCCAGGAAATGGATTTTTAATTATTTTTCACGAACTTATTTGGAGTACTTCAATTGTCCTTGTGCCACCATAAAAGAGATAACTCCTAAGTAAGCAAAGCATTTGCGTAAGAAGGAAGATTGGGTACTGCGATCAGTGGCACACATAAGTTGGTCAATGAATAGTTTATTCTACATACGGGCAGTGGAAGTGGAGAACTAATTTTTCCTGTTCTAGGTTCTGCAATCTACTGGCCAATCGAAGACAAACGAAAAAGTGTTAAACAGAAACGTGTGTTACGTTCCCAATTTCATTAGATCACATTCGATCGTAGTAACAAGAAATGAAGTAAAGTTCCTCTTGCAAATAAACTGAGGATCGTGACTTGAAATTCGTATTTAGTGAAGTGAACATTAGAATTTAAATCGTTTGATGAGTTTTAAAATCCAAATTTTCAAGCGAATAGTCCCCAGCCTACGTTTGCTAAGAATAGCAACTCAGGCTGCAAGTATTGTATTTTCAAGATGAAGGTTAACCAAAATTCCCATAACACTAAAATATAAAAAATAAATTGGGCTTTTCGTTTGTTTTATTTCACATACCGCTAAGACACATATCGCTACAACGTCTTGACATTATTCTGCATTATTACGAAAATCAGCGCGATCATACGCGACCGGATAGACTACGTTCAGGCCGTGCTGAGAGAGGGTCACGCTTTGCACAGCCCGCAATGACATTACTGAGAAAACACGAAAGATGGCACCCAGCAGAAACCGGTTTGTCCCCAAACCAAACTTGACAAGGGATGACGGAAATTCGTTCCAAAAATCATCCTGTCGGAATATCAAATCAAAAATCAAGAAAACATATATCATGTGATATCACGCCTTTGGATTTTTTCTTTGTGGTTATGTAAAGTCAACATTCTTTACCGTAAGCCAGCTGCGAGGCAACATTTGAAAGAAAACGTTACTCCCGCAATTCGACAGATTCCGGTAGCAATGCTGAAAGAGGGATCGAATATTAAACCTTCCGAATGGATACCTACAGCGTAGTCACGGCCAACGCTTGAATAAAATTGTCTTTAAAAAGTGAGTCTGAGAGATTGGTATTTCGGCACATAATAAAGATTCCGACATCCAACACTATTTGAAGTGTTTTATTTGAACTTAAAAAAATAGTTGCAACTTTTCAGCGCATTACAAGAGGGGCCTTTTAAAAGCCGATCGATATTCATTCTAAATTAGGGCTGGTTAAACATCCGACCCAGCAGACTTATTTATGTCGAGATCCGCACCTACGCGTCCTTTCTAATACTCTTTCAAGTAGCAGCGAGGGCTGATTATTAGCTCATAATTAAGAATTAGGGACTGTATACAGTAGATATTGGATATAAGATCATCTCATATAGGAAAACCCCGCTTAACAGAAAGTGGACCGAAAACAACAAATACTAATTTTTTCGTAAAAAATAATTGTTTATTAGAAAAAACCGAATATAAGTAAAAACTTTATGGTAAAATTATCCAAAGAACAAAAGTCTGAAACAAAGAATTTCCTTCGAAAAAGATTTTGAATTTATGACCTTTTGACTGGCACCTCCAAACGCACAAACTTAAATAACAAGGAATGTATGAAAAGTTGCCACAAAAAATATACGAAAATATTTAAGTGTTCAGATTTCCTTTTTATTCTTTAAAACTAATAAATCATGAAATAATTTCCTACAAGTCGCCCCAAGAAATTTAATACCCATCTTTTTGACAAGTCTTAAAAAAAGTATCAAATTTCCTCATAAAACGTTTTGGATAAAGAAGAGAGTAGGAAATATTTCACCTCAAATACAATTTATTTGCAACGCACAATTTGCCAGATACCGGCAAATATCTAATCGACACATTACACGATATCATTTTGTATTTTAATTCTCGTATAAACGGGACACAGCAGAAGATGCTGATGAAGAAAAAAAAGGAAAATAAACAACAACAAAATCATTGATTAGGTGTCAAAGAAATTAATATTAAAGGCCGCCTATTAAATTAATAGACCGTGTTAAACACAAAAACGAATTTAAAGTTCAAAAATTTCAACAACAACAAGAACAAATTCAACAGTCTTGAACCTGAAAGATACATAACCACAACATGCGCGAAAAGCGCTAAAGAGAACCAGAAATTAAGCAGCGGCATTTTTGTCTTTGATGTCAAAATTTATACGAATAGGCGTAACAAGTTTTAAAATATTTTGTACTTGAAATTTTTGATTGTGTTTAATTTTTAATTTATGAAGTTTTAATCCAGAATTATTATAAACTTTCCAGTTAAAAGAGATTTAAAAAGAAACGAAACTTTTCAAATTCAATATTTACTTGGGAAGATGCTTCATGAAGTGCAAATTATTCTTACATCTGTGAAATGGTATAGACGCCGAATTCAGTTACCAAGGTCACAATTGGAAAAATAAAATCAGTGTCTAATCAAAATGCGTACTGCCTGTTAATATGCGATATGAACTAGTTGTGAAACCAACAATATAATTTTCCTATTATTTTTCTAAGGCTTTTAAACATAAAACAAGTAAGAGAGCTACTATATATTCGGTCGTGCCGAATCTTATATACCCTTTACAGAAGTAGGATCTATTAAAAATTTGCTACAAATTGTTTTAGGCATTGTGGTGAGTTTTCGAAGTTATACGAATTCCCAAAATTTGGTGAAATTAGGATTTTTATGATTTTTCTTTTTAATTTAGACTTTTTGTAAAAGTTGTAATTTTTCTATTTTTTCTGGATAATTTTTTTTGTGGAATTAAAGTTTTTGTGGTGAAATTCCAAAATTTGCTGAATTTGGTTTCTGTGTTACGTTTTAGTTAAATTTTGGTTTTTTTATTAAATACTTATTGTTTAGCAATTAAATTTTTCTATTCCAGTTTTTTGATTCAATGAGAAATTTTGGAAATTTCGGTAAATTTTTGAATTTTAGCAAAATTTCGAAATTATTCGTAATTTTTTCATACAATTTCGGCTTTAAGAAATTTTGGTTTTTGGTAAAATTTTGTTAAATAAGTTATTTAAAGTTTTTGATTAAAGTTTGGTTTTGTGGTGCATTTTCGAATTATAGTGACTTCGAAATTATAGTGAAATTTAGTTTTTGATTTTTGTTGAAATTAATATATTTGTTATTTTTGAACATTTTGGCGAATTTCGCCTTTGTGTTGAAATTTGATTTTTTTTAATTTATTTATTTAATAACATCGTCGGTTTTTATAAAATATATATTTTTGCGTTTCTTCGACTTGTTGGTGAAATTAAAAAATGTTTGGAGTATTTTACACTTTTGTGCTAAAATTTGAAAATTTTGTGAATTTTGCGTTTTTGGTAAATTTTGCGTTTTTTATTGAATTTCAATACAAATAAATAAGTTATGCGATTTTATGGTGAATTATTGAATTTATGTGAACTAAAAATTTTTGGTGTAATTTTTTGTTAATTTTTTATTTCAATATTTAGGTCCGTAAGTTATCTGGGGGCCTTGGGTTGATAACATCTGAAAGGGGACTTTATAGCAAATGTGATATGGATTCAGAATAAGCAAATTTTGTGGGTTTGAGTTGAGTTTCGCCGTAAGAGTGAAAATACCAAAAAAAAATCCATATGCCGGGAACTTGTGAGCCGATACTGCTGATTTCAAACAACGAACGCTGTTCAAATGGTCCAAGTTCGTCTGGTTGTCGTCAGAAAGTTGAATTCAACATCGGACTGACAGATATGGTTAATTGAACTTCCCTGCCTATAAAAATCAAAAATATACAACTTTGTTGGATCGACAATTTGTATTGTAGAAATTACAAACTGAACGCCAAACCTATATGTATGTGTAAACGCTTTTCATTTCCGTGAAGGGTATACAAATTAAAATTAATTTCTTTTGCATAAATTCAGTTTGTTAAAATTAAATGCGAAATCAATTAATACGTTTGATATACAAATTTCAATATTCAGCATTTAGCAGCAGTCATTTGCTTATTAGCATTTTTTTTTTCTTTAAAAGCTCTGAAAATATTTTGATTTCTTTGTAAGACAAATAGAAACACAAATTTCAACAACGTTTTTCTATTTGTTTTTTTTTTTTAATGAAAATACTTGTGTATTTTTGCAAGTATTTTTATTAAGAAATTAATTTGATCTCTAGAAAAGGGAGTATTTTTGCTAGACGATTAGAACCACAAAATGAAATTATACATATCTAAATTAAATTGAACAACATTTCTGTGACTATCTCATGTAGTGCTGATAGTTCTACTTTTAGCTTCCCCGCCAAAACGGCTGACATGTCGCCAAGGCATAAAATTATGTAGTTTTAGTTATACACAAATATTTTCAGATTTTAATTCTGATGGAATGTTGAAAAAAATTTACCTTTTGCCCGGAGTTATTGCTACAACTCGGTGTTATGGTAAATTTTCATATGCTTTGTTGTTGATGTCGTTTTTAGATGATTCTTATTTAATTTTAATTTATTTTTTTAAATACTTCTCTGTATATTTTGCATTTTTAGTGTCTTTCTTTTTCTAGCCCATATATTGGACATTGATTTTTATATGCAAGACAGACTAATAATAAATACACAAATATGAGGGTCAAAGCGAAGTTGCCGATGTACATGCCGTACTAATCAGTCTTAAACACATGTCGCTCAGTTGCTCAACCAAAGTCGTAACTAAAAAACTGTCATTTCAAGATAAACGCAGTTGAAGTTTCCTATTTGCTCCCACTACCTACAAGGAATAGCAGCATATTCTCTTTAAACGTAGAAAGTAGGAAGGATATAAAGATGAAATTTATACACAATATAAAGCATGACATACCGATCAATACTGAATCATTAACTCCCAAAATTCATTCTTTGAGTTATGACGTTGTTTGTGTAAATTACTGATGTAATAAAATTAGCACAGAGACAGTTCTCTCAAGTTCCAAGGAAAAAAGCTAATGTGTTAAGAAACGTTAAAGCGCATTCTTTTTCTAATGCAATTCCACCGTAGGGGAAATAATGAAAAATATAGCAAACAAAATTGTCTCGCCAATCGAAGATCTAAATTTTCATAGCTACAAATTTTTTTATCGGTTCTTTGGATAAAACTCGACATACTGACACCACTGCTCACCTGTAGTTCGATCGAGAGATCAAATATTTTATTACCTTGTGTATCACTTGCATGGACTAGCAATTTCACATACCTCCACCGAAAACAATTCAATACAAAGAACATGTTGCACAGTTGTGTTGCAACCAGGAATGGAAAACTTATTTATCATTATTTTTTGGCCTTAATTATTAGTTCTCTAGTAAATGATATTTTCTTGTCAAAATCAGGACCAGCAAGCTTCCAAGTCAGTGTCAATACATTTAGTTAATCTTAGATTTATTTGTTTTTAAAATCCTATACGCTTAAGAAAAATCACCCATTATTTTTTGAATATCCATCATGTTCGTTTTTTAATAATAAAGTCTTGAATTCTTTGAAAGGCCAGTCAAAAAGCTTTTTTGAAGCCAAATGTCAGACAAAATAAGATATTTGTGTGTGTGTGTGAATGAGCTTTCTATATTTTCTACAACAAAAATCTTTCTTCTAAGGGAAACACACATCAAATTGTTTTTTTTTTTTTAATTTTGAGTATATTTTTTATGAAGCGACATGTGTTTGACATTGTTGGAAATAAATTGTTTTGAAATATTTAAAATAAATAAATTATATTGTTACAAAGTAATAGTCAAAGGTGTGTGAAACGACCTATTGTACAAATGTACAAATACGCAATATCACAAACACAAAACAAAAGATACACACACACACAAACACATATACAAGACTACTAAGCCAGCAACTGAAATAACAAATGCGCAATTTCGCGTATGTTCGGGACATTTCAAGAAGCGGCCGTGATCTGTATATAAAGGCGCCGTCCACCGCGGAAGAGTTAGTTTGACTTTGAGATTTCATACCGTGAATATCTGTGCGTACAAAAGTGTGAAGTGTACAGTGTAAATAAGTACTTAGTATAGTTGTAAATACAGTCTTAATTGCCGAATAAAGTTGTGTTCTGGTAAAAATAGTTAAGGACTGTGTAATTTAATTATTGCAATTAAACGAACCCTTCATAATCACGTTTATTGTGGTGATAAACGTAACAATATTTATAATAAATATGTAATTGCAAATTAGAAAAGAAACGAGTGACATAAAAACTTTCCTAAAAGTAGGCAGCATGAATATGACTATGTATAGGGTGACCAGAGCAATGATAGGTTTTCCATTTATTACATTTTCGAATCTATCGAAGTTACCAATGCTATCTAAGGCCTCGCTTGTCGCCTAGCGAACTTGTGGAAATTATGAACAGACATTGCATATCAGTTGCATATACACATCGTGAACTTCCTAGTGAAGTTGCACAACATTCGCTGCAGGAAACGTTTAAGCTGGAGTACACTTTTTTGGACCGACCCTAAACCACCCAACAGGTAGAAATTGGTGCGATGTGAAGACAGCATAGCCGTCGCAGCGTCTATTAGATTTAAGCCTACATCTCTAAAATATTCTGCTTGGTTATTAACTGCAGCTTCCAAATAAAGCCGAAATCAATATTTCTTTTCCTATCGGTCTTATCTGATCACCTTATATTTCCCATTTAAAACTCTTCAGGGTGCCATTTACGTTGTTTCTTGTTTGGCAGTTTTAATCGTAGGGGCAAAACTTCAAGGTAAAGTGATATAACTCGCCTAGGTCTGTCACTGTGAAGTGACTAGCAAAATTTATTTTAACTTAAAAAACCAAACACATTTCAAAGTTCCTCCTTTTCAACTGCACAATTCGATTTGAACGAACAAGTTTTAAAACGGAAGGTTAAAATCAAGCTGCAACAGACATTTTTTAACGCCGGCAATGTCGGTTATTAGCCACACAACGACAGTTTTACTACCCAAGTCATTTTTGTCAAACAACAATAACCCTGAAACATTTCAATATTGAAATAAAAAAACATTAATTTCAAGTCGTGCTCTTTAAGACAAAAGAATTTTTATAACCCGCGCATCAAAGTGATACGGTCAGTACGTGCTATTGTTCTATTTATTATCATGATAATACTAACGACCTCGGGTCAAATTATGGCATTCCATTTAAATTCTATTGAAATTTCGATCGATACCGAATGCTGTAATTTGCCGCCATGGACTTTCAGTGGCAACGTGTAAACTGGTGCAGATAATGAATGTGTTTACACAGTTGGAGTTGACGTCGTTTTGAATTGAGTTGGCGTCTCTTACATCTACAATTTGCAACATTTCTAAATACTTATAAGAGAAATAAACTAGTTCCAAATTTTCGAAACTGTCCCATGCTGGAAACCGTTGAAAGTGAAACAAATTAACCGCTTGTACTGATGATCCCGGTTCGATGGCGATTGACCCAATGGAAGGTATAGCATACGTTAATATTTAAAAAGCTCCAATCAAATTTACTTGTATTTATTTTTATAAAACACAGCACTGAAGACTGTCCTCAAAGCAACATCAGAAATTTTTGCGACTCTTTTTAAGCAGAGTCTAAAAGGTGGTCCCCTCCCAAAAAAGGAAAAACACAAAAATTATTATAATACCAAAACGGAGAACCAATAGGAAATTGCCTGGAGAGGATACATAGACTACTAAAAACAGGCGATGAGACCGAAGATAATTTCGGAATATTTGTTAACTTCGCCCGAAAGGTATCCAAAGAAAAAGCAGTGCTAGAAAGTACTGTGCAAAATACAAGTAGATAGAAGCGGTGAAGTAGCATTATATAATCATTAATATCTAGGCATGATGATTGACGATTGAACTTTCAAAGGCAACTGATGTCTGGCAACGAATGCCTTAGCCGAAATTATGCCCGAAAAAGTCGAGGTAAATTCCATTCAAAGCAATGAACTCCGTCCTAGTCTACGGATCTCCTCTTTGGAAGCATTTAAGAAGTCAACTACGAAAGAGATGATATATATTTTTAATCCGAGCTACTTAAGGGAGTATTATGGACCCGGTAGCATATCCACGGTAACATCAAAGATAGTTGCGCGAATAACTTCGATAGATAGACATTCTGGGGAGGGAGACGTAGCGGCAGAAATGGCAAGTTGATTCTAAACATCCAAACATAGGTAAGCCGCACAACAGGACATGAAGGATGTAGAAGTTACTTACACCGTTTTGGACACGGTAGTTCCCCCAGGTGTCAATTTACCCTGAAGTGGACGAAAAAGGAGAGCCTCTCCCAAAACATAGTACGGATAATGCAGAGGTCTGATGAGAACTGGAATACAATAAACACTTATCGATAACTAAAATTTATATTCAGATAATAAATCGATTTTTATTGATTGTTTATTTAACTATAAAAACGAAAATTAAACTAAAATTTTATCTTATACACACTGATTGTAAACAAATTAAGGAATTTCGATAAACTTAATATTCCCCATATTAAAAAATTTCTACAATTAAGCTTTCTTGTCGTACAACTCCATGTGTTTTATGTCAAAAACTGAAACAATTACAATTTTTAATTAAAATTAACAAAAGCCTTTTCTTTCTTAGCTTCTTCTTTCTGGCGATTTCATGTCAATGAACGCAAATAATTTCGCTTTTTCTTACTCGTGATTTTTACTTTTGTTTGCGATGTGTTTTCTTCGTCATTTGATCAACTGTCTATGGAAATTATTATTTTTTTTATTTTTTTTATATTATTTTCCATTGTTTTCAACCTTTTCGTTACTAAAAATTTACAGTGTTTCGAAGGGCGCCTAATGACCAGACGATCAGCTTGACTGACAAACAGGCAAATAAACTTTGCAAATATGTATTTAAGTTCAATTCGATAACTGTTTAAATACTTCCCGATATTTAATGCGAAAACAACCAATAAATATTTTTGCAGACAATTCTTTTAATCTGTATCTCTTTTGGTGTCATTTAAAATTCAATAAGTTGTTTTATTTTTAACTTCTATCTGCATTTATTTGTTCCAGATATTCTCATGCATTATAACGCAGCGAGAGATAAAAATATTCTAAAGCCCCAATAAGCTTCACTTCGCACTGCCATATTGCTACATGCCCCCTATAAGGAAACATGATGATTTCAATTGTTTAGCTAACTCAGACATGGTCTTTCTCTGAGTATGAATCACTGGGTATGAATCCCTCCCATCATCATAGCCCAAGGCTGCCACAATAATTGAAAACTTGTTACCATTTAATGCAAACACACATTTCTCAGAGGGAGTCAGACGTCTGCTTCAGTCGCCCTACCTTCTATTGGTCACCACTTGTCCATTCTATGTGCATGCTGCCCCTTTATCCTGTTTCATACCCACCACTCACCTTTATTTCATCACCATCTACCAATTCCAATTTAGCCAGACATGTTTGACAAGTGCTTAAGTAAAGATAATACACTGAGATAATTAAGGATACAAAATTAAGAAGTAACCAATAAGAACTAAAATTCATAGATAACAAAAATTTGTTTAAAGAAAACTTTATAGATTCTTTAGAAAGCTGATCGCAAGAAAACATAATATTTACTGAACAACTTATTTTTCTGCAGGGAATATATAGATAATACAATATCGCCACTAAAATTTATATATAACATAAACTTTCTATAGACATAAGATCGATTTTTAAGAAAATTTATCGCCAATTTAAATCGTTCATAAAACTTATCAGCAGCATTCGTTTTTTACAGAAAAGCTATCGATAACAGCAATGAGCCACAGAAAATTTCTAAAGAAAATTAATGCTTTCGAAAAATTGTCGATAGAGGTGGAAATGTTAATGTGTGTAAAGATAAATTCGAATTGAGCTAGCAGAGACACAAACCGAATTTTGTAACATGACTGATTTTGGGCACAACAAAGCTCTTTTAGCAATTTAACAGTGGTAGTAATTTTGACCTATAAAAAAAACCTGTTTCTGAAAATTGGTCCAAGGTTTGTTAATTGACCTCTAATAGTGAAAAATCTAAAATGTTTAGGAAACAAAAGTAAATCGCATTTAAAAACAGCCCTTTTGGCGACACTCTTAATTTTGAACTTATTTCCAGTGACCATTATGAAAAAATCATGATGGGCTAGCCCACACCACTATTTAGGAATGGAGGTCCAGGAAATACTTAATGGAGTAACATATGTGGCATGTTTGAAATAACTTCAGAATCTAGAAAAAAATTCAAAAAAGGAACCTGTGAAAATGGTGATGAGCTGGCCCAAGCCCCTTTAAAGAAATTGTGACCCAGAGAGTACTTAATCTCGCCATAAAGGTGGGATATTTAAATTAATTTCAGAATATGAATAAAAAAAATATAAAAAAATCGCCTGAGGAAGGGGTTGGGTTGTCAGCGAATCTCCAGCATTGCCTAGCATAAGGTTTATGACCATGGGAGGACACTTGTTAAATGTGAATGCAATGGGGGATCTAAGCCCTAGACAAATGCCAGCAATATCAAGAGCCTCCGTAATGAGAAAGAAGGCCGACAGTTACCAGTCTACAGTCTCAAATCACTGTAGTCAAAAGTGAAAGCTAGTGTTAGCACGAGACTCAATGAAATTAAGGTAATCGTAAATTACAAATCGGTTGGCTGAAATCAATTCGAGGAGGAAGCGGGCGAAAAGGGACTTATAAAGTAAGCGGTCTCCTTCGATATCCACCCTACACTAAATAATAAATGAACACAAATATTGTTTCGTATTATAATTTCGCAATAAACAGAACATGCAAAAATACGTTCTTACATCGAGATCATCGATTCACGAGGAATATTCCTTAAAGTCACTTAATTTGAGTCCTACAGACTTGCTATATGCGTTATCGAAGTCAAATTTAGCTTTAGCTAGAGTTATATATGAGAACAAGTTTTTCAAATTACTTTCATTGAAATTATGCACCAAGAAGAATTCAATAATTAATGAAACCATAAGTAAGTACAGGCAATGGGTATAGGGTGACAGATAGTCAATAACCTCCCGATTTCCTACAAATTTGTTGTCGTGTCTTCAAGTACAAACATGTTTGAAATTGTCGTGTTTATTATTTATTTATTTTTTATTCGTACGAGACTCATACTACGAGTACCATTTCTTTTTGTTGTTTTCGTCATGAGTTTTTTTTTCGATTTCATTTAAAAATTTTTGCAAACGTTTGCAGAAAGTTTATTTTTTATTTTTATTTAATTTTCTTATTGTTTTTCTTTGTGGAAATATTTAATTAGCCGTAGTACGAGTAGTTGTAGGCATGTCACTAGGTAATATTATTATTAAATAAACTATTGGTTGCTAGACTAATCACATGGTATTTTAGAGAACATAACTATGGCGAATTCCGGGTGAGTACCGGCTACCACACACTGGTTGGACAACATTTTCCCCTGTTTTTCAATATTGCTTATGAACTATTGAAGATATTTAAATGAACTTTTACAAAGCCAGGACTGGTGTGCTTTAAAAATTATTTGAATACCGTAGATCTATAGTTAGAAACGGGCTCGATGTTCCACAAAAAAAAAGAAAGAAATCATAAAAAGTTAAGATTGTTTGTATTTATGGCCTTAAAAATAGCTACACAAAAAACAATTAATTGTTAATTAAACGATATTTGAGGACAAAAATTACTTATATATTAATTTTTTTTTAATGATAATATTGACTATTTTGATGTTGTGCACCCACCCAGGTTCAAATAATTTGTCAAAAATATCTCGTATTTTACACTAAAATTTAGAATCAAATGTTGGTAAGTTACATATCGATATCTTGTTTCGTTCAAAAGTTTCACGTGTGCAGATTGGGAACAAAATTTTAAAAGTTTTCTTCAAGTTTCTTAGGACAACTTATCTGAAGTGTTTGTTAGACAGAATTTGATCAATTTAAGGAAACGGTCCACCGTTGATCACATAGCGCTGCTATAATTGTCGAAATATGAATTCAATTCACTTGATTTTTTTAAGCGGCGTATTACCGATTTCCGCATTGTTTTTACCACTTTCGTTTAGCGGACCGAAAGAATGTTTTTGTGTGGCGAATGAATTTGCCTTGTGTCTCACTATTCGACTTGGCAATAAAATCGGTTCGCGGCCGTGCTGAGGTTGAATCTCTTAATTACTGTTGCGCATTGCTTCCTTGAACTTTTTTTAGTATCAACCATATAAACGGCATTAAAAGGAGTATTCGCTTGCTTTGACTTAGTCTATTCCGTAACCTGTCACACAGTGTCTAAAAGATATCAATTAACCTCCCCCACCCTACGACAACGTCATGCTTAAGTAACAGGCCCGGTCCCTTTAATACAAAGTGTTAGAACTTAAACCGGTCTTTATTACTAAAGAACCAGTGACGTGACAAATTCTGTTTCAGTTCCATTCTCTATAAGGAACATATATTTTTTTCATTCAATATTCGTATTACAACATATTTATAGTATGTATTCGTATTTACTTACTACCAAGGTAGTGTAATATAACCACACAGCCAGGTATGGACATTTCAGTACCTTTGTTTTCTTTCAGTACTTTTTTGTAAAAAGAAAATACCGCTGCGACAGTTATATAATTGCGACAGTTATATAATTATAATTTATTCGTTTCAAAGTTTACTATTTTATTTTTAAATATTATTGGCAGTACAAGAAGGTTCTCGCAGATTGACTACAAATGGCTCCACTTGCGACATACGAGGGCGGATCAATAAGTCCGTGACTTTTTGAATGAAACACAGTTTTTCTTTTGCAAAACAAAAATTAATTTTTCAACATAATCTCCTTTTAACTCAATAAACTTAGTCCATCGTTTTTCCAGTTTTTGTATCACTTCCAAAGAAGCGACTTTTCTTAATTTTTCTTTTATTAAGAAAAGTGCTGCACAAAGCCACCATATTCTTGTAGAACCTTATGCCCTCACTGAAGTGATGATGTAATATTACTTCTGTCCCTAATATGCCAACTGAACATATAGTAAGGAACACGTACTTACTTCATTTGGTAAAATAAGCAAAAATCCAAGGAAAAGCTTTAATCTTTATCACGAAAACGTGTCACCTGGTATCTCATGGATAATTGTTGTCAAAAATTCAAAACACTTCTTAATAATTTTATTTCGAATTATATAAAATTGCACCTGAAAATCGGGCGCTTGTCAAATCTCTTGTTATTCAAAACACGCCTGTCCTTAAGTTCATGAGTTTCGTTATTTTTCGACCATAATTTTTAATTATTATCAGCTTTCAAACACATTGTATTTGTTGTATCCGTGTATTATTTTGGAATAGTAAAAACTTGCTGCTGGTAACTTTTTGTTCCAAATGTAATACAACTTTACCACTTCATTCGACATTTTCATATGTTCTATTCAATATCATTGTCATCTACATATGATATAAGGCACTATATTTTGAACAACAAAAATAATAAAAATTAATTATTTAGGGTCAAGGCATATTTAACCAGGTGGCATTACTACTGCAGGTGAAAATGTTTTGCTTAAATTTTCGTTTTCCTTTGTTTACCCAATTTTAATGTCAAACTATTTTGTTTTGTTTACGAATAATCAAAAAATTTATTTACGTTCAAGTCTCATTGATACAAGTGCCTTAGTGTTTTTATAGTTTGTGTATAAATAAATAAACAAAACTGCCTACTGTTGTTGTATTGTTGTATTTGTTGTCGTAGCAAGGTCGCCTTGTTCAGGGTTTAAATATTTTAACTTTTATTGAGTCTTTCAATTAAAAGAAATTTACAACAAGTATTCAAATATTATTTCTAAAGTATCACTTATTATTTACTAACAATGTAATAACTAATCTATTGTATTCAAATCTTAATAAATTATCTAATATTGAGTAGGGTGAGCCGTCTCGCTAGGTTCAATAATGTGTCAGTCTTTTTTAGTCTCTGGTGTCCATGAAATTGAAGTAAATCGAGTGGTAGAGTGTTGGGATGGACCGACCACTAGTTTATTTCCGTATTTGAACATGTATGTTTTTGCTTCTTCCCAGAAAAATCTAGGTCTATATGGATGTTTCCTATATCCAGGCAGTACCCCACAGCTAAATGACCATATTGGCTTTATAACAGATTTGTATAAGAGGACTTTGAAATTGATTTATTCGAAGTTTTATTGCCGTTATTTTTGCCTCAATATGGGGGACCAAGTTAGACGTCTACGTAGGTGGATACGCAGATACTTAACGTGGGTTTTTGCAGGAACGGTAGTATTGCCTATATTTATTGGTGGACAATTTAGTCTTCTGAGGAAAAACAATACATGAGCACATCTCGATGGATTTAGATTTATCTTCCTTCTTTTTAGCCATCCTCTAGCTCATAAATATGGAACTGAAGTTGTTCGGATGCAACCTTCGGATCATTATTAAAACTTACAATGTAGAGTTGTCTGCAAACGTTGACGTGTATGTATATGGGCTAGTTAGCATATCCGCAGTACAGATTATAATAGATATATATTAGCGGCCCAAGGTAGTAACCTTGGGGGACTCCTGCAGATATTTTACCATTTTTACAAAACTGATATTTTGATTGTAATTAAAACGTTCTATCAGTCAAATAGCTCTTAAGAAGCTTGGAGAGTTTTCAGGATATATTTTCGAAAGTAGCCCATCATGCCAGACTTTATCCAGCGCTTGAGAAATGTCAATAAATAAAGCTGATCAGTTTTGCTTATCTTTTAATGCAGATCGAACAGTTGTGACAATTCTATGAACTTGCTCAATAGTACTATGCCTAGCAGCCAAATCAAACTGATGGTCCGGGCTAATATTTTGTTCATTAAGATAAGGAGTTAGTTAAACACGAAACGAATAATTTTTCAAAGGATTTTGACCCATTTTTGATAAAAGAGACCCATTAGTCTAATGGGTTTGTATGAAGTAATCTTACTTAAGTTGGTTTAGGGATCATAACAATTTCAGACATCTTCCAAGAGTATAGGAAGAAGCCAACTAGCAACATTGCATTAAATACGAATAGTAAAATTCGGGTAAGTATCTTATCATTGATCCCGTAATACGATCAGGTCCGGGCGATTTTCTCACATCAATATTTATAACTGTCGAATTTAAATATGACCGAATTTTCATAGGATCATTTACAGTGTCACTTATAATTGGAATAGTAGAACTATTTATATCATGTGGTGTGAAAGCATTTTCTAAGTGATCAGCGAATGCTTTTACCGTTGGAGTTTTGCACATTTTGGGTTTTGAAGTCTTAGTGGAGATTCCTAGGCAATATAATATTTTAAATGCCCTAAAGCTTTGCACAGGCTATAATCTGTGATTTTTGCTATACCCACATTTTTTAAAAAAAACACTCGATAGCGGAGTCATATTTCTCCCTCAGTTTACCACGTTCAAGTTCATTTGGTTCTTTTTATATCTGGAGAACGACTACCATTGCAAGACTTTTTCGCTCCCTGACAAGAATCTGTATATCAGCTGATGATTGGAGCGGATTTCTTTTTAACTGTTGGTTTTATGGGCGTTGCAACGCTGGCTGCTACAGTCACGGCGTTTGTAAAGTGATCCAAAGCTTCGTGAATAACAGCCGGGCTTCACAGAGGAATGTTCTGAGCTAAGTGACAGCTAACATAAGTTTTATATTTTAACCAATTCGTGTTTTCATTTTTCAAAACTTTTATTTTGAATTAGTCACAAGTTTAATAATAAGAAACCTACACAAACAAGTAGGCCATAACTTAAAAACGGTTTTATATAGTGACCCGTAAGCCGTTGCATGCCAAACACATGTTCATTTTACGACCCGTATTTCTTAATAAAAAATGTCGATATAGGAATGTCTTAGCATGTGAAGTAAAACATTTTTGCGACGAAAATTTTATTCTAGAAAGTAAATTTAATTAAAGCTTTTCTGTCGGGCCCAAGGGCTTTCGCCTCTGTAGTATTTCGAATACCGGCTTTGAGGCGCAGCTGAACGTGCAACGAGAGACATCAGTTTTTTTTTTTTAAATAATAAGATCTTATGGCTTTAGTCTCATATGTAAAATTTTTGATTATGACCTTATTTCGCTTGGTCCATAGAAATTATATCTTTCGTATGGCCCTATTTCTCACTATTAGGTGAAGTATTTAATATGGCTTTCACTTATAACCCTGCACCTGTCCAATGCGTCATTTCCAAATTTCAATTTTCCATGCCTGACTTCAGCCAAATACAACTCAAAACAACACCAAACACATTCTTGCTGACTGGCTGGTTGCTAGATCGCATGTTCTTTTAATTGTGGTGGCAGGCAAAAAATAAACACTCGGTAGACGGGGAGGCCAGCATGCCAACAGACAGACATTTCTCGTTGTATTTCTAGTGTTCTTTTATTTTAATGTTTTTTTGTTTTTAATTTTTATTACTTTTAATTTTTGGTGAAAAACAAAAAAATAAATAATAAAGAAAAGTGAATTTTAAAATTTACACATGGCTGAAGAGAATTTAAAGTTACTTTTAAGCCATTTTCGTTTGTCTATTTTAGTTCTGTTCTTATTTTTTTTATTTGTTGTAATTTTTGTTTATATTATTTTATTTTGGCTTATGCAGATAATAATGGCTTAACCCATTGGGTGCTGGTTATTTCTTATAATATGTTCAGTAATTTGTTCTATGTTTCTTCTAGTCCTGTACTAAACAGCTTGTGTATTGTGTTCCATAAAGGAGCTCATTATTGCCAACTATGCAGGTATTTTAAATAACCATCGCCCACAAGGAAATCGATCAAAAGAAAATAATATTTAGAACCATAAACGTTTTCTATATTATTTTGATTTCAGCTTTCAATTCTCATTTAGTTTATGCGAATATTTTCAGCAGTATGCTAACTTTGATTAACTGAAGATACATCAAGTTTTAATTGAAGTGACTAAATCGACTGTCAACACCATACCTAACAAAGAGCGTCGAGCGCTGCAATAGCTATATGGTATATATTTACACTGCATCTAAAAATGAAAACATTCTTTGAACGGTACTAAATTTAAGAAACTGAAAGTGTAACTTAAGTTAATTAAATTTAAAGAATTTGGACTTTTCCCCCAATTTCTATTTTCCCTTACGATCTTATTTTTGTTTGCTTTTTTTGATGTTGTTTATTTCTTACTTGAGACCTTTAAAGTTTGAATTAATTTTTTTAAAAAAGCTTAAACATTAAAATGTTTAAATTGAGAAACATGATTATTTTCCCCATGCCAAACGTCACAAAATATGTTCCGTTGATAACCGCTTAATTAAATGTGGCATCCCCTCTTTTGATATGGTTTGTCGAGAGCGGTTTCAGTTCCAATTATGCTTTCAAGGACCACAATAAATACTTCTGGAAATCAATGGAGTGATTTCAAAACGTAGGGTCATTATTACAACTTGCCTTTAAAGGTCACGTTAGCAAGAGTTTTAGCTAAAGTTAGGAATAAAGTGACCTTTAACTATTATTCGTTATTACAACTTGCTTGTAAAATAAAATTAATCTTTTTTGAAAATATGGCAGTGCAAGAGCGAAAACCGATCGACTACTTTTGACAGATGAAATTCCGGTAAACTCTTTGTTGTTCTTCTACTTTTTAGGTTATCTGAGACTCTGAACACAAATCTGCCGTCCGTTTTTTTTTTCAATCAGCTCTAGTCTTCGAGTTATACCGTTATGTCAAAATTTAAGGTAATTGTACGGCAAATGTTAGCATAACTTGGTTAAATGAAAGCATAAAATAAATCTACAATAAAATTTCGATATGGCAAACATGGAAATATTTTGGTAAATGGAACCGTGCAGAATAAATGACAATATTTATCCTACAACACGCAGAGAAAAAACCTGGTTGAGGTAACCATAATCTAAGAATAACAAGCTATGATTGAATGATATGGTTGTAAACAAATCATATTATTATTGTAGGCAATAGTAATATGGTCTTTTTAGAACGATAGAAAAGCAAAAAATGTATGATTAGCAGCGGCTTAGGTACGCACGCAGACGACCATTGAATGGCGATTAGTGCACTATAAATCCACTTAAGCCAGAGCACGCCCATACGTGCTTCTCGCGTGTAATTCCAACTGTGATTTAGAATAGTAAAATATTAAGCTGTGATATTTTATACAATTAATAATTTTTGCATTTATAGATTTTTAAATTATTTATTTTATGTCGTACATATGGTGTCTTGTTGACTATTTCATTAGGAGTTTATTTGAAATTAAGAAAAAAATTATTTCAATACTTTTTAATCACTGCATATGTTGGAAACTCCCAACGAAACGTCGTATAAAATTTTATTCTTGTAATATAAATGTAAACAAACAAACTGACTCTGAAATCCTGACGAAACCCTTATAAATCCTTATAAGTAGGAAGGGAAGTTAAATTAACGACTTCCGACTGTTAACTTTCTGATGGCACCAGACAACCTAGTATCTTGAAACTTCCCCCATTCGAGCAGCACATTCGACGAATTTCTTCTATTTGGAATAAGCAATACCGGCCCACAATTTTCCAAAATATGAAATATATTTTTACTCTCACGGGGAAACGATTAACCCATAAAATATACATATTCCGAATCTTAATTAAATTTGCTATAAAGGCCCCTTTGGGTAGACTAAAGCTAAGAATTTAACAAACTAGTAAATAAAACTAAATTCTTTCAAAAACTTAAATTTCACAAACAAATTGCGAAAAATAAAACAAATATTCATGAAATTAAAAAATTTCACCACAAAAATTTTAATTTCACCACAAAAGTTTTAATTTCACCAAACGTCTGGAAGTTTACCAAAAAGCCGAAATTCGCCAATAATTTATATTTTATGAAAAACGTCGAAATGTTATCAAATTCTATGCTGCACAAGTACATAAAAATTATTTTACCACAAATCGGGAATTCACCAAATAACTAAAAAATTTACCAACAAATTAAAAAAATGTTAAAACCAAAAATTTAGCTGATAAATAAAAGATCAACACAGTTTAGGAATTCACCGCAATACAAAAATTGATCACAATACCAAACTAAAGTTAAAAAATTAAATGACCAACTTTCCAAAAAAAAAAGCGAAATTTCATAAACCCGCAACTTTAAAACTTATCGTAAAAACCAGAACTATACAAATTTTAAAATTTCATCAAAATGTTGCAATTTTATTAAAAGCCGTAAATTGGCAAAACAAAAATGAAAGACATTCCAATGTCACAATTACCGGGTTATCCTTTTTTGGTTTCAAAAGCAAAATTATATAAAACACACAAAGTATGACATCGATAAAACTTTTATTTCCTTATGCCATTACGTATGAAATACGATCGTACAATCTCATTTAAATCACCGCCTCTAGTTTGGTTGCAGCAGTCGATCATTTTGAGGTAGTTTTCGACTACTTTCTCGCACATTTCTGATGGTATCTCGGCGATACCTTGAATAATGTTGATTTTTAAATGCTCCAACGTTAGGGGATTATCCGCGTAGGTAATGTCTTCGACGTAGCCCCACAGAAAAGATCTAACGGCATCAAATCGCATGATCTTGGTGGCCAATTGACGTCGCCAAAACGTAAAATTACGCATTTGAACAGTTACTTTTTTATGCAATTGCTTATCTACAATCACTTCTAGGTTCTCCGAGCCCCATGTACGACTTTTTTGCTTGTTAACGAAAAATCAGCTATGAAAGCCTGCTGCTCTAACAGCCATTCAGTAGTTTTAATGATTAGCCAGCCTTAATGGTTGTTTTGGTTGGACTTTATATTGATGGAGGTGCAAGTCCAAATGCAAAATACGCCTTAATGAACCGTAAAATATGCCTAATTTCTTAGAACGCCGTGGAATCGAGAAATTCCGATACTACGTAGCGGAGGCCTGATCACATCTGTAACGTCTCCAGTCTCTTAAAATTTCTTATAACGACCATAATTTATATATAACGACCATAATGCTCGAAAAGTGGCCACGTTTTGTAGAAAGTTTTTACTATTTTTACGCGTTCTTCGGTTGCCATCTGAAGTGTCATTTATTTAGTGAAAGGTTCGCAATTTGGCAAATGACACTTCAGATGATTATTATTTCACAGCTGACAGCGTTGCTATACCGGCGGTTTTAAAACCAATACATGGATAACACGTTATATCAAAAAATCAAATTTCACACAAATCGGAAATTCACCAAAAATTTTAAAATTCACCAAAAAATATAAAAATCATAAAACTTTTAAATTTTATAAAAACTCGAAGTATGAGTAGCAACTTTAAACCGTTTATAGCACCTTAAATACTAAACCGATTTTAATAAAATATAGATTGTGCGCATCTCAAGTCTAAAATTTTATACTTTTCGTTCAAATCACATGTATGATGTGAGCATAAAATGGATAACAGCAATTTTCGTTAAAAAGTATATCTGCCTTTCTTTAACTATTTTTAAGAACAATAGATTATTAACTCAACATTTTTTTAATTTCATTTTTTAGGTAAAATCCGGGTTTAGATCCGGTTAAAAACCCGTGCCAATTCCTTAATAAACTGCATCCGGGTTTAGACCCGGTTAAAAACCCGTGCCAATCACTTAATAAACTGCATTACAACGTTGAAATAAATTTAAATTGTTAAAAAACTAAGTTTTTTTAAACACGATCTGATAAAGAAGGCCTCAATAGTGATCAGGAACCGCAAATAATCAATATTTTTCAAACTTCAATTTAAAGAATCATAATCAAAGAGAAATGCTACAATATTAAGAAGCGCATCAACGTCATCCTTATTACACGGACTACATTTGGTTGCATTAATTTTTATTTGTGTGAATTTTATTTAAAAAATTAACTTTAATAATTATTTTTCAAATTTAATATTTTTCTTGGAAAATTAAGTTACTTTTGCCTGTTTCATTTAATTTTTCTGAGTTAACAAGTCACAGTAGAAAGATCACTTTCTGTCCTCAAACTGATTGGTATTAAACGATTAAGGGTAAAAAATTATGTCCAGTCTGCTCAAATTTTCCAAGCAAAAAAACTTTAAAATTGCTATTATAAGTCTTGAAATATAGTCATTGAAAAGTAATTTTTGTAATAAAACTTCTAACGTTACCGTCCCCGATAACTTCAAATTTCAAGAATGACTAGAACCGAAATATTTGAAGATGCTTTTTTCGAAATGAAAACATAATATTCGCACAAATGCCTGTAGCTCTTTATCAAAGTATTCGACATTGCTTTTTAGTTTGGACTTAATCTGTTTTACCCACCACTTCAATAATAACAAATATCTTGTCCCGTGGCGAATGTGCATTCATGTGAAACTGAAAACGAAATCACATACAAATCCAATTGTATTTAGAAAACAATAAATTTCCAGCTAAACATTTTGCCTTTCTAGCTGATTTAATATTTCATTGAGTTGGCTGCCCGTAATTCAAGCTCTTCTTTTTAAAACGCTTTTGGCTCTTCAAGAAGCGGCGCAACACATACATATGTACATAAATGAAAAATACAAATCGACTTACCTGTTTCTCAACCAACGGTCGCCTGTAGATGAATTCCTTTTTGGCTGAATACATTTCGGGCGGTATACCTTTGAATGAATACCGCAATACACTGTCCTCATCTTCCGACACATACGAGAGAGAGGATGAGTAGTTGTTGTTGTTGTTGAAGTTGCCGGTGCTGTTGGTGTTATGGGGGGTTGGGGGTAGAATATGTGTGGTGGAATCAGCTTGGCCACACATAAAATCTAAATTGTGATCGCAGGAGTGGCTACAATGATGCTGAGAACTTGTCGTGTTACACGAATCTGTCGATAATGTGGCCGACGTATTTGAACGTAAAGTGGCCGTGGCACTAGTGGTTGGTTGCAATAGCAGCTGCTGTTGTTGGTCTTGGCAATGACACTGACAACAGCAGGAAGGTGACATTTCTATTGTATCCATCGTGGAAGTTGAAGAAGCCGTTCTTGTATAGGTGCGCCCCACAGGAGAGGCATTTAAAGGAACTTCTGCCTCAGGCACCATAATAAGTTTTATTTATTACTTTTTTTTTTGCTTCCAGACACGTGTTTTGTTTTGGCTGCGTTCGTAAACATTCAACGGAAGGGTGAATTCTAATTTGGAAATTATTATTTATTTTTTTGTGATTGTTTTATATTTGCGTTGTAGTGGTGGTTTTTAAAACTTTAATTGTAAAATTATTTATTCTCAACGCGTCGTCGTTGCCTTCTGACGAGGGCATTGATTTGATAATGGATTTTGTGTGGTTTTCTCGTCTTGTGAACTTTTTTTTTTTTTATTTATTTATTTATTTATTGATTTGTTATTTTCATTGTTACAATATGTTTTTTTTTTACTCTGTAGATTGTAGTTAACAAATTACGTTTTCTTTCCAAAGCATTTCTTTAATAGAAAAGACATTAAATGATTTAATATCAAAGAAAATAATTTTTTTTTTTTTTTTGTTATCTCTAAAATTCATGATGATCAACAAATCATGCAAATCAAAATCTTTTTTCTATATTTTATTTAAATTGTAAAAAGTTCATATTAAATATTTATAGCTTTTAGTTTCTTTTGCAGAAATAAGTTCTTTAAAAAACTCGCTTTGTTGGAAATATTTTAAGAACCGGTTCACAAATATCGAATTAATTAGTTGTATTAAATAACAAGAGATAAACAATTTAATAGAATAAATTAGATAAAAACTTCGAAAACTTTAATTAACTTATTTTCGAAAATTTAAAACAAATTTGTACACAAGCAGTTGAGTTCCCAAAGTTTTTCGAAAACGTCGAATTTCGAATATGCGAACATCGCAAGTTTAAGTTATTAAAGAAAACCAAATTTGTCTAAATTGTTTTGTATGGAAAATTTTGCGACTGCTTTAGCCGTGGTATTGTTGTTGTAAGTGGTGTTGTAAGTGCGCTTTATGATGCAATTAAGTACTATGTTATTGCGCAATTTGTCAATTCGCGCAATTTGTTTCTTCTTTCCGCTGCTGACGGCTTTATGCTTGCACGTCAGGACTTTTCTTTATTTTAATGCGCAAAGGCACTCCAAAACTAATTTTTAAAATTTTTATTTATTTTCGTGCTCAGTCTTTAGGACTGGCAGGATCGCCATGTAATAAGTTATAAAAGCGTTTTGTTGTTTTTTTTTTTTTTTTTTGGTATTTCAAACTTTATTCAGGCACATCTTGTTGCCTGTCATGAATACAAAGTCAGATTATTCGATGGAGGAGTGCTAACAAGTTCTTGTATAGTGAATAGAACTCAATTAAGGCCTTCATTGCGGAATCTTCATAACTGCTATAGAGTTATACCGAAGAAGAGAGTGACCTGGAATAGTATGAACAGAAGCTAGTATATAACATAAAAATGTATGTTATTGATTTACTGCGTCTGATACATGGATCCGCAAAATTTCGGACCTTAAAAGTACTGAAATCAAACTCTTTCCCATAACAGAAAGGTCAAATAATATTGCCAAGCAATATCAGGTTGCCTAGAAATGGGATATCTGATCTCAGTACTTTTAGCAGCCGAAATTTTTGGATGAAGACTTTGACTTATTTTCACATTTATGTTGTTGTGCAGTGTCGTACTTCTTCTCGTTAATTATGTAACGTTTCGCAAAACGAAAATACTGCCCAAACGACAAGTACTATAAGAAGTATAATTCAGCACATGATACAACAATACAAAGGAATTGTGAACTGTACAAATAAACATTTATTGGGTGTTTTTTTTTTTTATTGTAAAAAATAACATAAAAAATTAAATTTTAATGTATTTCGGGAGCAGCCGCGGTTCTTGACGCAGCGTCCAATTTTCTTAATTTTTTAAGAAATAACATCATATGATACCTGATTTTTAAAGTAGATCTAGACAATTTGATGGTGTTGTGTTCAAGCGTCACTCACTAATGATGATTTGCCAGGGTATACTGATCATAAATGTCAAAAAGTATATTATATCGGACTTAAAAAAACACCGTATACAAAAAAAATATTTAAATAATATATCGGCATTAATTGTAAAACTAAGCAGGGTTTGAACCAGATCATTCATGAACGACAGTAGTCTATATTATGGGTCCGCTATTTTCATGAAATTAGAATAATGGTTTTGAACCCCACTTTCTTCATTAACGCACTATTGCGAAAATTATTTCTTTAATGATTATGGAAAGGCAGTCGTTAATAAAACTGCTGCAATGGAATTTTTTCAACAGGTTGCTATCAACAGCAATAAAGTTAACTTTTTATGAATGAAAAAGTTGACCTTGCGATGATTTCTTAAAGACGTTTTTATAAAGAAAAGTAGTTTATTGTCTTGGTAGACCTCGCTTAATACGGCCTCGCTCTAACACGTTTCATTTTCTGCGGTGAATTGTTGTTAGCACGTTTTGGTAGTGATAAAGAATTGCGAACGTAACCCACCTTTTAGCATGGCAGTTGCGGTGAACATAACCGCCGTGTTAAGCGGGGGGTACCTGTAACTGTGTCTTAATTGAATTTTATTTATTTCCAATAAATAAAACAGAAATTCTTCGTCTTTGTTGTCTCTGTACATTGACAGTAACCATGAAGAGTTTGAGTTTTTCAAACTTGTTGTGGGCTCTTCGTATTAAAGAATTGTTAAAACTGCTTATTTCACTAGTTTTGAAGGGTGTTGAAAAAAAATATTGAAAATACATTTCTTTTCGAAAAATAAACAAAAAAATTTTTTTTAATTCTACAATTAAGCAAATGCTTTTTTGTTGAAAATTATTAAAAATAATGATTATCACGTCTTAGAGAACAGGCAGCGATTATTTGAGACAGTGTTCTTTGATGGATGAATTTTATGTTGCAGCAAAATATATTGCAAGTTCTGCGCATCATCTTGAAGTAGGGAATATGAGATTCTAAAATAATTCTATTGAGCTTCATATCTAATCCAATGACTTGGATTAGATTTGTGTCGCTCACTAACAAAATAGTTCAATTGAGAGATTCTGTCAGAAAGATGGAAGCAATTCTACAAAAGTTGCATAACAAAATAAGAAGAAGAAAAAATAAGGAAATGGACAAATGTTTGGTTGTGGAAGAGATATAAGCGTTCATATAGTTCCTATTCAAAAATGTCGGCCGTTAAAAGTACTGAGATCCAAATGGGGACCAAGTTATTGATATGTACAATACCATTCCATTTCTAGGCAACTGGCTATCTTGGTAACATTTCCATTATTCGATTATTCTTTTCCATATTAGAAATGCTATGAGATTGCGCAGAGTCCTTATGATTCAAGTTTCATTATTTTATGATTAAAGAAAGCAAAATTATGATGGGGTAAAAACTGCGGGAATGGTTTCGTGGAATATACACACTGTGTGCATTAGGCTTGAACTTGGGCTGGCGCTCTACTGTGCGGCTTAATACATATTAAGAAATATGAAAATCCCAAATTCATTACAGTTTTTTGACCTTTATAATAATTTTTAATATAATTGTTTTAATTGTTTGAAAATTAATCAATAAAAATGGACTCCAGAAATTATATAAACTTTGCCTTTTAAAATATTGATATACCTTTTAAAAAATTGTTTACTTGTCCTCTTCCCGATACGCACACTTCAACATTTCTCAGTTGAATAACATGAAAAAAATATTAATAAGCCCGCGCGCAACGCCATAAACATGAGATCAAATCACAAGAAATTTTAACTTTACAATTTTGTATGATTTGCTTGTTGACCAGGCAATTTACATCTACCATGACGTCGAGCACGAGCAAATCGCAGCTTTATCAAGAGATTCCGATAAACATAGTGAGCAATTTCATCAGACATTTGCATCTACTGAGGAACGCAATAAATGCAAGAGTATTCACTCTCTTATAACCGAAAACGCTAGATATTACCTGATAACCATATATAATGGCCTAGAGCTAAAATAGAATAGGGTGTTTGGTTTCTAGTATGCGAACTCTGAATACCAGTCGATCTCCAGTTTTAATGCAGACTTACTTGTTGATATGGAGCTCTGTGTGGGTGGACGAACATTATGTTTTCCATTACAGGGATGACTTATAAAGCCTCGCAAGAGGCTTTCTGCGCCAAGAAAGAATCCGGTAGAATTGGACAAGACTGCCCCGCGAGGGGTGGACGGGTCAATTTTTAAAGGTATATCTAAGGCGTTGAACCGTGAGATTCCGATAGGGATGAACTATAAAGCCTCGCAAGAGGTGGAGAGGTTAATCTCTGTAGAAACTGCGGTGTTTATTGACTAATGGAGGAACTTTAATGAGGTGGACAAGAAAACCTCGCAAGGGGTGGACGGGTCAGTCACCAAAAACACTCTTGCGTTTGACATTGTGTTTGACTGTCGAGCACTGGATAGCATAGGGCTTAGGTCCACGGACAGACACTTGATAAATTTGAATGCCATGGTGGGCCTAAGCCTTATACAAATTTTAGCAAATAACAATAGACCCTGTGATAAGGAACAGTCACCAGTCGACAGTTTGCAATCACAACAGCCGATAGTAGAGGTTAGTGGTAGCGCGAGATTTGAATGAGAGTAAGGTAGACGTATATTACAAATCAATTGCCTAAAATCAATTAAGGAAAGAAGGAGGTCGAAAAGGGACCCATAAAGATAACGGTCTGCTTCGATATCCCCCTACATTATAATAATGCCACGTTCAAAGTAAACGCCTTATATGTCCTCGATACCTTTTAGAATTGTTTTCAACATACGAGGATCGTCAGAGAAAGCGAGAATATTTAAAAATGTAGATTGCTAAACGTCCTCTATTTAAAACATTGTTATCGTAAATATGCAAGTTTAAAAAGTCCTTCGCAATATTTGCTCGGAAACCAGTATGAAATTTGTAGAATTGAAAGCAAAGGGACCCTATAAAACCAATATGGAATTACCTCTCCACAGCAGAGGCGCTAAGAGAAATTCTGGCTGTATTTGAAGAGTTGGATTTGGATTGCTGAAATTAAATTTCTAATTAGAATTCAAATTTGTTAATTAATTTAAAAACGCCAGTATTTTTGTAAATATTTGTATATGTCCTCAGCGGTAGTTACACCCGGAACCCATCAAAACTTTTCATCGTTAAGAATTGAAGAGGGTTTACAATTTTTATTACTTTTTTTGTAGTCTGCAGTTCAAAACGGGCGAAATTGAAAAAAGAACCACAATTTAATTAAATAATTCGATTTTGCGATTTAAATTTTCACGCGCACAATTTTTTTTTTGTTTGTTTTGAAAACTAAATTTTTAAAATTATTTTTTCAACACTTTAAAGTTGGAGGCACATTTTATTTTATAATTTAACACGACTTTTATTTCAATTTTTATTTAAAATTTCCGTAGTAATTTGCATTTGTTTTAAATTTTTCCCTTCTTGAGGTTTTTAACAATTTACAGAAATATTTTATAAATCTTTTAATTTAAACTTTATTTCTAAAACATTCACTTGAATTTGAAACAAAACTTTTCCTTAAATTTTCTTCGTTTAAAAATTTATTTTTTTATAATTTTTGTATAAAACAGAAATTTTTCCAATTCGTTTCTTTTTTTTTTGTGTTTTTAGCGCGCCGTCGTTCGTTGCCTCATACACACGCGTCTAATACTGGCCTCTTCTAGGTCTGGTCTGATGTCTGTCTTTTCGCCTTTATTTTTGATTTTATTTTATTTCATTTTTCCACTCGGTGGCTTTTAAAGTTTGGTGCTGTAGTAGAATAATTTTTTTTTATTTAATTTTATTTTACGGCTGCTGTTGTTGCTGGTTTAGTGTGTTTTATGGTGCTCAGCAACAAACACTACTCTTAAAAAAATACAACAACTTTTACAGTGGTGCTGATGTATAAAAAAGCAATTGAGTTTTTTGGTGGAACAAAAGTAAGAAAATATTCTAAAAATATAAAGAAAATATTATAATAAACTAAACTGACAAAACTACTAACAACAACATACAATAATTCTCAACCGGCAAAACAAGTTACAATACAATACAACTCACTCTGCATCAAATAGGCAGTCAGATAATATTTCTTTTGTACTCTTTTTTGCAAGAAATACACTCACACCCGGTTGAGAACTCTTTGCTTTTAAGCAACTTCACACACACACACACGCGTGCGGAGCCACAGTGACTAAACACGTTTCTTCAACATTTGCCTAAAATATTCCTAGAAAGCAATTTGCTCCACTGTAGATTAGTCCATTTTTATTTTACTTTTGGTTCTCACTCTCGATTTCTAAGCTTTACTTTGAGTAAAGTTCTGACTTTAATAAACATGTACTCACTCACTCACTCAGTCGTACTCACTAACACTTGAATTAAAAACGAGACAACACAAAGAAAGCCTCACGATTTTTTAGCCAGATTAGTATTAAGGTTGCCAACTGATAGAGATAAAATTACAAAATGTTTAAAAATTCCATGTGCAAATGTTTAAAAAAAAGTTTTTAGCATTATTCGGAAAGATCCAAAAAATACCAGAAAGTTTTATTACGTCTGGGTTAGGTTAGTTTTAGATGCCGCGTGCAACCACCGGCCTACGGGGGTCAACCAATCCGGTACGTTTCTAATTGCACGTAGTCCCAGCTCCAATAGTTTGGAGAGGTGTTAGTTCTCTAGAGCAGGAGAGAGGCTGAGGAGACGACATATTGTCCCATCTTCCTCTTCATTTTGACTACTTCTAGAGAAGTCATTTGCGGGCAATCCTATTCTCTTTGCGTGATTGTCAAATCTGAAATGTCCGCTTATCGTTGCTACGGTGTCCCTTAACTGCCGCTTTTAAAATTTTAGCAGATCCCTAGTTCGAACCCTATCTAAACTTGCCTCGTGTACCTATATATGGGTTCTTCCCACCATCCAGCCTTAGCTATATCATATAAACCATTGTAAATTTGCTTCTTGGAGGCCGAAAGAAGAATACCACAGAATTTATCAGTGTGCAAATCCTGCGGCCTTTTCTTTCTCTTTTCTAGCTTGTGAGCCATGCAATTGTCCATAGTGACGCCGTGTTCAAACACCTATTTTAGCGGGATTTTCGAATGTTTCACCATCAGATTTAAGAATGCCCGGCATTCCTGGACCAATTAAGATTTCGAAAAGATACCTATTACAGACATGATTGCATCAGGACTGGCGGTAAAGATCCATTATCTGTATCAAATATTTTGTTGCCTTCGTTGGGAATTCTGAAGGATATGCTGACCCCCAGTTTCCATATTTAAACACCTCCGCCCATTTTGCTATCCCATTTGGAGCCATATGTGATAATTTTCAAATGTTCCAAGTATGAGCAAAAATCAATGCTTGGGAAAGGTGTAATGCAACCAGGAAGATTAATCCAAGTTCCAGTGCTGGCTGCATTCATTAGTAGATCGCTTCTGAGTGAGTGTCAGCATTGCGGTAAGTAGATTCACTGGTATTTAGTTCAACATGGCAAAAGTGCCTTTGTTTGCGTAGTACGCACGGCTACCGTGGTTAGGAGCGTCATTATTGCATTAAAATATTAGTATTTATAAGCGACAGATTCTTATGACAAAAAAAATTTTACATAAAATTTTATTTAAGGAAATCTTTTGTATTCGTGATATAGTCGTCAAAATGTGTTTGTAAAAAGTTTTCGTAGAGTCCAGCTGTTAAATAAGAATTATGACCTTACTGAGGTTTGTTTAATACATGTATTTAATTTATTTAATTATTCGAGTGGCGGGGTTGCTCTCAGCCCAACTCGATAAAATTACGTACAAATTTGTAGTGGCAATATTGGAAGAAAAACCTTTAATATTTTTTAATTAATTTAATAAAACTACAGTAAAACCACAAATTTTTTTTTAAAAAGTTGCTCTTTACAAAAATATCGAGGAATACTTAAATCATGAACAAGAGAAATAAAGGAAATAACGATTATATAGAATTGTTTTCCAAAGGATCAAATATTTAAATACAGATGTACGTTTATTAAAAAATATCTCTATTGTTCGATTAAGTAATCTTACTTTATATTAAAGGTCTTATTATTCGAGTGAATTTTTTTAAATCGAATAACTTTAATGGTCAAAATATTATAATTTATACAAATCTCTTTAATTCGGAAGTGACAGAAGCGAGGTTAGAGAGGTTTACTCATTTTTCCTTTTCTGATAGATAAAACCAAAATCCCATGATTTTGGCAGAAAATTGCATAATTGGCAACCTTGATTATCATGTTTTAAAGTTTGTAACACGTGAGCTTATAGCAACAAAATAAGAGAGCCAGAAAGAGCGACATAGGCCAAATAGATACACAGAAATTCCTGTTATTAAGAAACAGAGTTGGAAAAGTAAAGTTTAAAATATTCCTTAACCTGCGTTTTAGCAGGTATTAAAATTAACTAAGAGCCTATTGGGTTGATGCTAAATTAAGTAATTTCATGTTCTCGGAAAAAGAAAACTTAATACTAGTGGGATACTTCGCCCTCGCATACTGATAATATAATAACTTACACAATTGTATAAATCCCGTACAAGGGATATATGATGCTTTGCTTTGCTTACATACAGTCAACAAAAATATAACTTGTACGGCAACCACTCCTCTTTTTGAAGTATTTTTTAGCCCCTTAAGATTCTAAAGTAAAAATAACAGTACAAGCCGGAATCAACCATCCTTACTTACGGCGAATCGCCTGAATACAGTGAGTAGAATAGCGCTCTAAGATTTTTTTGGTGCATCCAAGAACTCGGAGTAGTTTTGTTACTTGAATAACAACAATGTTTTCTAGCTGCAAAAATATTAATCAAAAACGAATTCTCTCCACCTTTTTCATTCGTTTTATAATTTGTTTCATTTTTAGAAATTTGTTTACGGAATAATTCGTCAGCAATGTTGGCGCAGCGTAAAATTTGGTGCAGAAATTGGTCGTCCTACACCAATTCATGGCGGTGCTGGCAGGTTACGCCGGCCTCGGAGCGTCATTCAACTATCTCTACAAATAATTTAAGTAAAAGATTGAAGATGTTCCCTTGCAACTTTACAAAGTGCAGACAGTGCATCCGTTCTTAGCTGTGAGCCCCAAATGCATGTAACCCACGCTCTGGCCATACTAGTTCTCGACCATGTGGAAGACAACTTTTCGTTGCAAATCATCTTGAGCAATGAGGTTCATTTCCATCTCAGTGGATATGCAAATAAGCAAAATTAACACAACGACTGCTGAGAATGACGAGCACTGCAGAGCATGCTCAAAGACTTATTACTTCGTCAATTAAATTAGGACTGGGAAAACATGTGGTTCCAACAGGATGTAGTATACGGTGCACACTGCACCAACCAAACCCGAAGTTCTGAAGTCTGCACTTCCGAATCGCCTCAGGCACATGAAACTCTCAAAGAGAATAGTCATAAAGAATGCCACAAACTATAACCGTTCTATCCAGAGTGACGAAAAATGCGGCGCCCACTTGGCCGATAATATTATTTTGACTTGAAAAAAAATTAAGACACAATACAAACATAACTCAAAAGTAAAATCAAAATGTTTCATTCGTGAAAAATATTACAGCCAAGGAACGTCGACTGACAACGTGTGCGCCCCTTTGTACACGAAGTAAAATAATGGAAAATTTCAACAAATTGGAGTTATTTACCCACCAATGCTTTTATCCGTTTCAATTGTCTAATTGGACATTCCCAGCTCTGTGTGGTAATTAAAGCTTGACTTTTTAAATTCATTGAAAACAAAACAAATGTTTAACATTTTCCACAACAAAACTTTTAATATTTTGATTTACTCGTTTTTTCGCGTACATGAGTTTCTAAGAGAGAAGTATCTCTGATAGACAATGATTTGTAGAGAGTGTATAAAAAAATATAAGCTTGTACAACTCTTTGTTTGGCTCTAAGTACATAATTAACCCTTTAACCGCCAAAAATATATTGTAGAAAAATTTGAAGAAAATGAATTAGTCGCTTATAAGAAGCGGGGTAAATTGTGAGATCTAAAATTGATCTCAGCCTTATTTTGCTGCTGCATTTCTGTCATTATACATGGAATATAAACGGCCACTTCGGTTCGTTAGCAGGCGTGAAGCGATGCAGAATGAAATAGTAAGCCTTAGTAAATATTTTCACAGCTAGATGGCAATGCTATGATTAACAAGCCTATAATCGACAGCTTTTAACTGAATATATTTCGAATATCTACTTTACAGTTTAGCCGTATTTAATCAGGTGCGGCGGTGCCAAATGGGTTAATTATTATTTTCTCTGAACTTTATAAACCTTCTCCTGTTTATATCAATTTCATGCTGCCAAAAACTTAACAACCGAAATTCTACTGCCGACCAACGCGCCGGGCCAAATTTGTTTAATTTTATTATCTCTACTTGTTTGCGTTTGCATGCTGTTGGTTTCATTATTTTATTTTATGTCACAATAGACGTCACCATTAATGTTTAAATTACGATGACTATTTAACATTTATTTACCTGTTTTGTCTTTCTTTCATATCAACACAAAGAAGAGTAGAAAAAAATGAAACAAATTAAACTTTCAATTAAACTGAACTGATAAGCACTTCTGAAGCGCCAGCTTTTGATGATGATGCTGATGATGATCTTGCCATTTGAAATGTGTAATGAATGTGTGTTCGGGAAGCGTTACGAAAGTCAGATTAATTTTGCTTTAATCTTGAATACATTTCTTATCAGTTGCTACAACATCAGCCTACAGCAGCAACGCCTATCAAGAAGAACATGTTAATGTTGCAGTGCGTACAGACAGATTCCCGCTAAAAATTTATAAGAATTATCATTTGAATATTTGTTGACAATCCCGCGAACAGCAGAAGAAACATTTATGAATTGAATTGAATTAAGCACAAGTGTACATACACGCATACATACATACACTGCTTCTTCTTCCATAAGAGCAGTTTAGAGTGTACGTAGCACTAGCGTCGCATAGTGAGTATCAATTAGTCTACCGGATCCCTGAAACTTTAACTGCCTTTCACACATCTTTACCTTGATTGTTAAATCCACGTTTAAATCTCTCGTTTTCAAATAAATTTCGTTCGTTTAATTAACGTTCGCTGAAGTACATAATTCGGAAAATTGCCTTAAAAATTTAATCTACAAATTTAAAAGTTCCTTAAAATTCCTTCGTTTAATTACTCAAACTGCTTTTGGCTACATCACTGCATCGTAATTCAACGTTTCTACACTTGATTCTTGATTTGATATTCCGAGAACGAAAAATGACACTGAAGATGGCACATAGCCGAAACTGGTTTGCCTCCAAACAAAATTTGACAAGGGATGACGGAAATTCGTTTAAAAAATCTACGTTTCTTCACTTGTTTCTTTTTATACCCTTGATCCATTTGTAATTTCTAAAATATTCATTTTCGATCAAACAAAGTTATATATTCTGGAATCTCGTTGGTAGGGAAGTTCTAATTGAACGATCTCCGTCTGTCCGATGTTGATATCCTCTTTCTGACGGCACTAGACAACCTACGATCTTGAAGCTTGAACCACTTAATCAGTGAGTTTGGCGAATTTGATATCAGCCATATCGGTCCACAAGTTCCCGATGTATGGGCCAAAATTGGGTTTTTTGTATTTTTACTCTTGAAGGGAAGCGCTTGTACACAAGCTCCCAAAATTCGCGTTTTCTCAATCTTTATAAAATTTTCTATAAAGTCTCCATACAGACATTATTACCTAGCGGCCCCAAGAAAATTTAGGAACCTAAATGTTGGATCAAATTATAAAATATTCAAAAACTAAATCCGCAAACCGAATTAATCCGAAAATCGAAATTTTAAAAAAATTCAAAAAATCCGACATTTTTCTAAAATTTTTAATTCTGGAACAATAAAAAACCAAATTTCACCAAATTAATAATTTTAATTTCACCACAATTTTTAATTACAAAAAAATTTTTTTTGTGTGAAAAACGTCGAAATTTTAACAAATTCGTTGTTTGACACTTGTAAAAAATCTAAAATTCACCACAAAAAAATTAACGAACTCACCAAAATATATAATAAAACTTAAAAGTTTTATCAGATTTCTCAATTAATGTGGAAAATGAAAAAGCCGCTTTCAACGAGTTAAGCCCTAAAAAACAGAAAACCTCGATACAGACGATGCAACATTGTACTTAGAAACACAAAATATGAAAAAAAAATTATACATATTTTGAAAATTAAGAAAGGAACATGGATTTCAATGGGCAACATCGCTGCAGACGGAGAAACTTCAAATGGAACATGCTAATGTTTCCTTCAATGTTCCCTCATGTGTAGTCCATATTAGGATTTAAAATTGTGTTAGAGTTTTTATAAATTATTTTACACCAGATCATGCTGCAAAATAATATGAGTTCTAACCACGCGTCAACGACAAATATGACGTTTTTTTTCAGATGAATAAAAATCATGACCTCAGCACTCACATCACTGTAGGATGGACTTTTAGGACTTACAATAAAATTATTTTATGAAGTCATATTCCTGAACGAATGAATTAAATTCACATAAAACTCTTTCTTTCTTTAATTCAAATAAAAGTTCAACAATTTTATTAACGACTTCTGCTAAAATGTTCATTAAAATGCAATAAATTTCCAAAAATAAATTCTAACATGAATTTAATTATAACTCAAAGTCGTTATTTAATTAATGAATTAAAAAAATATGAATTAATAAAACATTCAAATTTTTACTTTAATTTTGCATGTGAAAAAGTCATAAAACTTAATTCATGCCGCATGTGGGAGGAGGGTGGTGTGATAAGTGATGAAAAGAAACTTCTAAATTTTTATGACGTTTTTCTTTCCAAAAAAAGGGGAGTAGTAACGAAAACAAACAGTTCTTATATTTTCGTCGTCTGCCCTATTGTGAGGTGAATTTTGCGATTTGCATGGAATGGTCAGTTCATTTATAACGTTTGTAAAGTAAACGTAATTAGAATTTGTGCGACGAAGCCACAGAACACTGTACTCCTCAACAACGTGGAACAATTGTGTGTATTTTTTAAGAAATAATTTGTCTGTGATTTTGGCACAGCGTAAATTTCTTCGTCGTAAAGAGACTGAATCAGCTGGAGATTCATTTCATATGGGAAAACTTCTAACAGCTCGTTCTACACCTGCTGCTGAATATCTGGTGAAGGGCCCAACGACGTCAACCAAACAACGTGTGATATTATTGGGCATTACACGGTCGGGGTAGTTACATAAAATCTAAAGATCCATATAAATATTTAATAAAGAATATATGTATACTTTTCCTTGCATTCAGTCAAAATATATACATACAAAATGTCAACTTTAATCCAAAAAATTTTGAGATGTTTTTTTAAATCTTATCTATCGATAACATACATGAAAATGTTGGCGTGATAGGATTTTCGTTCATATGTCTGCACTTTTCGCTCTTAGTAAAATTTTCTATTACAATATATTTTTACTGCTCTCCAAAATCTTAAAAAGCCGAAAAACATATTAAAGGTACTAAATAGTGGAACAGCAAGAGGATTGCGAAACGTCGCAAATAAAAAAATCGAATTCTTTAGACGTCTCTTTTCTGTACAATGATTAAACTCTCTGCGTCAGTGCTTCAAGTTAGTTTCAATGCAGGCAATTCACATCGAATGTCTCCATTCCCCATCCTCATATAGTCGTATAAATTAAGTAAAACATATGAGCGACATCGAAGTTTACTACGCTTTTATTCGAATGTAACAGCTTCTTATATTTTCTCTAAGGCAGCCTATTTAAATGTTGCTTTCATTTACTTAAGTATCAGCTTAATTTAATGCCACGATACAACTGTCAATTACATCAATCTACTATAACTCTTTGATACAAAAATTTCACAAAAACTGTTCTTTCTCTCAAACTCACTTCTCACACCACCCGCGTGCTTGAAAAAAAAACAACAAAAGTACATTTGAAAATCTAATATGGAAAATAGTCTTTGTATCTGGTCTTACTCATGTTCATTAGTCCAACCAAATTTCATATAAAACAGCAAACGAAAAGACAAACACTGAGACCCCATTTCGACACAATTATTTTAATAAACCAACCACGGCCCCGCCTAAAAACGAAATTATTCCGAATTTAAAACTAATTAATTTGTACAAAAAAGCAAGAAACTAAACGCAAATATTTTCATTGGTAATTAAAGCGTGTAAAACTTTACGCGTTCTGCTGTCGTTGCGACTGAATGGAATTTTAACAATTCGCATCCGATACGCTGGCTTGTCATTTCCTTAAAATTCAATTGTGCTATGAGAACAGGCAGCCGAAAATTTTAATAAAAAAGACACGGGGGAGGGAGTGTTTATGGCGTGAAACTTTTTTTTGGGAATAATTGTTGACTTGTTTGTTGCGTTTTAAGTTTTCTGATCTGTAATATGGGAAAATATTGTATTAAATTTTGAAATGTTTGATAATATTCGTTCTTCTGTTGGGCAGTTTGCTTACAAGGTAAAAGCCACCAGTGAGATCCCTTTTAAACTCTTTAGCGAAATATTAATCTTGTCAAGTACAGATGTTAATGATCGATTTTCGTCCTGAAAAAGTTATGTTTTTACTACTGGCTGACTTTACTGGATCCTGCCTGGCCCATAAAATAAGCCCTTCCTGAGGGGTTTCGAATTATCTTATTTCCTTCCGTGTCAATGTAACACCACTTCAATCATGTAAAACAAATTTCTCACGATTTGTTCAGGACTTGATTTTGCAGAGGCTATTGATTCTCGTGCTACCAGATACCGGTCAGTTTGTTACAGGTCACACCTTAAAAGGTTACAATCTGCTAATTTTAGTGCCTAAACGAGAAGAGTTGCCCATACTCACTGGATAGCAATAAAAGGTGACGGGATCACCAAGAAAACATGCTCACGGGGGAAATATCCTGCTCAATAGTCGGGCAAGTAAACGAAATTTGTACATTTGAGCCTCTAGAAGATGAGTTAACCCCAAATTACACCAAGGGCCGATAAGCAACAAACAAGACCAAGTGAAATCTTAATTCAAATATTTTGTTCACAATTGATTCTTAATTTGATTTTATTGGTTGATTGTTCGTTTTTTACTTTGGATAACTTTTGGAATATAAATTTGTTTGGATTCATTATGACACGTCACGCAAAGTTCGCGGGTGATTGTGAGTATTAGATTTTGTGTGTGAATGTCCAGCACTTCCTAGCATAAAGCTTAGGTTCACGGGCAGGCAGTTGTTAAATCTGAATGCCATCGTGGGCCTAAGCGTTAGACAATTGCTAGCAATTAACAAGAGACTCCGTGATGAGAAAGAGAGTCGACAGTCTAAAATCCCTATAGTCGAGAGTAAAGGCAAGTAGCAGCACGAGACTTAAATGAGAGTAAGGTAGTCGGTTGCCTGAAATCAATTCGGCGAAAGCTGGGGATCGAAAAGGGATCCATAAAGGTAGCGGTCTGCTTGGATATCACCCCCTACATTAAAAAGAGGGATATCATGGAAATGTTTACTGGAAATTTCAGCTTTTCAAAGGGAATGGGATTGCCAGCAATTGACTACAGCAGAAGTTGTTACAATGATGAGGAAGCATAGACAATATTTCTGCTCCTGTGCACCTGTTCTGCGTTAGAGGACCAACTTCTGATTTATCTGGGGTGGAGTGCGTTCCTCAGCCTTTCTAAACTATCGGAGATGGGACTACTGATACTATACTCACAGGAGCAGAATTGGTTCTATATCGACAGTTGTAATGACCATTCACCCCTTTCCTCTCCATACTTTAGTACCATTATCCACTAACCTTTCTTCCTTTTCCATCTTTCGAGTTTCTTTTCTTCTCTTTTTTGAAGTAACCAGATTTGTGGTCTGTAAGCCTATCATTACGATTTGAAATTATAACTACATTTAGACAATTCCCACATTTAACATTCGAAAAACTGGGCATAACATCATATAAATGTTCAAAGGTTTAATTAGAATATGTAGGATAGTAGTCCAGATCAAGAAAGCCTCATACATATTCCCTGGAAAGAATTCAAAGCCCCTCAATGTGGTTGGTTAAACAGTTTTATTATTAATAATTAAATTTTAATTTGACCAAACCCGCTATTCATCCATTCATCAAACGATCCGTACAGAGAAATTTTGAGCAAATTTAAATAAATTGAATCCGCGCGCTGATTGTATCATCATCGGCATCAAAGAGTTGAATTGAAAAAAATAACCAAACAGTCTGCTAACAAACACAAGAAACTTTTATAATTTTTTTCTTTTTTTTTTCTTTTTAATTAAAAACAACGAGAAAATTGTGAAACGCTTAAAGTCAGTTCGAGAGCGAATAAGGGCAGATCTGTTTAATATTAAAAATAATTTTAATTACTCAAAGTGAAAAAACTTCAAATCAGAAAAACACACAAATATTCTTATTAATAGAAATAAAAAACGGATTCAGAGATCTTTGGGTGGGTAGTAAAAGAATGAATGCATTGAAATGGCGGAAGAATGCGCAGGATGTTATGCCGGCACAGAACTTTATGCCGAGCATAAAGAAACGCTTGCAGTCTCAGCTTGTATTTCGTTACACAATTTACACCAAAATTGAATTGAACATCAATCTATTAATCTTTTATCTATCGATTAGTAGGGCTAAGGACCTTCCTTCACGGCCATACTGTAGGAATAGAAAAGTTTCACAAGCCGCAAAAAGAAATCCGTTATAATGTCGTGTTATTGCTTACCCAGCCTTATTTTCAAAAAAGGCTGCTTCAATGACGGGTCCAGCCCAAGATCCACTTCAAACAGTGACATGTTGTGGTTGCATTTATTCTGACAATCACACGTGTTTTTTATAAACCCCAAATGCGAAAATTTTGTCTATTAAAGGAACCATCTACGAGAAAATGAGCATCATCATCCCTTTCATTTTTCAATATTGTTGGAGAATTGAAATGCATTCATCCATCTAAACTCACAGCTGTTAATATATTTTTTTTTTTTGGGAACAACACTTTACCACAAAAATGGCGGCAGGTTCATAGTTTGTTTGAATTTTACGAAGTGAGATAAAGTCAAAATCGCTGAAAGAAATCAAAAATTAAGCCAAATATTTAATTGCCATTAATTATTCTATATTTATTCCAGTGTCCCGAAATCAGCACATTCCAATTATATCGTTACTGAAGCGAAAACGATTTCGTTACTACGCGAAGGAGCATAGGTCTGTGCAAAGAACGTAGAGTAACGAAATGGATTGAGTATATCCAACTATGCGGAAGTAAATCATGCCATGAATCAAACCACCACCCCAACTTACAAAATCAATAAATTTTCCTTAGGCCTTCGCTAATACGAACTGATAGCTGACGTCTACAAATTTAGTTCCAAGTTTTTATTATTATTTAATAATTAAAACAACCAAGAGAACAAAAGTACAAATAAAGTATTATTCTGTTAAATTTCCAAATTGGGAACCTTTTTCAGCATTGCTTACCTCAAGTACCTCAATTGGCGCAATAAGATTTGAAGTTGAGTTACAGAGGTTGATGTTCACACATATGCAATGTAGGTTGCAAAATTAGTATTTGACAGCTGAAAATGTTTTCGTTTTGTTCGTGAAAACTTGTGTTTGGGAATACGGAAAAATGAAGAGAAACTTGGTTATAAAATAATTTTTTTTAAGAAATGATTTATTTAAAACATATTTTCGTTAACAATTTATTTTTACTTTAATTTTTTCTATACATATAAAGTTTGACAATTACCATGAAGAATAAAATGTAGTTGGCTTGATGATCCAGTCACCTTGTTGAATGTGCCTTGGTTTTGTAATTGTTCAGAGTTTTTCTGCTCACTAAACAGAATTGGGAATACAGCTTCTTTAATACTTCAATTAAATACTCATTGACCAATTTATTAATTGAGTTCTTGTATGTTAAATTCAGCTTAAATAAATTTTCTAATTGCGCAATTAAGGTGCATGTCTGAACAGAGTATTACATACTTAAGTCTGCCCTCTTTAAAGTTTTTAAATATAAGAAATAACAAATGCTTAAAGCAAACGCATTAAACGAAAAGTAAAAAAAAGGTTACCCAAACAAAATGTGCATTCAACGCCTGCGGTACTGGGAATGAGGATGATCTAATTGTAAAAAAAATAAATCTTATTTTTTATTAAATGAAATTGTCTTATTTAAGACTCTTACCCCGATGTCATGTTTATGAATTTGCAAAAGAGATCAATCCATCTTCTTCGAGTGGTTTTTTTTTTTTACCAGTGCCATCAACTGGAAAAATCTCTGTGTCTACGATCAGCTGTTTGAATGTGTAGTCAGGTCAAAGCAAGAGTTCAACAACGAACATGATTTTACAACCTGCTGCTTTTCATCCTTATCATTATTCAAGAAATAGGAGAGTATTTCCGCCAGTTGTGTCTGAGCGGACCAGATGAGGTAGACTGGTGTGACGTCCGGTAATATCCAGTAGATCTATCATCATCAACAAGCACTACATGAGAGACAGAGCGGCGTTGCAATTGTGTGCCAGTAGCGCGCTACAAACACACGATGCCTAACGAGAGTACCGGGAGTACAGGGTTACTCTGCAACCAAGTAAGACTCAGCACGAGCGAGATAATAAACTTTTGGTCGGCAATAAAGTTTATAACGTTTATAAATTTTGTTTTCTTATTCGGCGGTCCACAAATATAAATTTTTGTGACTTTAAGTCTGGCACCTGCGAGTTCGTAATGACGATTCTAACGGCTAGGGTATAACACGCCGGTACTAGGCGTTTAGTCACAATCACGATTCTGTTTTGCTGCTCTTGGAAATAAAGAATATCAGTTATCCTTAAAATATAATCTGGTGAGGCAAAAAAGCTGTTTTCTACATCTGATCTTTTTATAAAATTACCGGGGCACGTGTAGAGTTTCTCACTCTATATCTGTTAGGAGTAAAAAAAAAAATAGATAATGGGTCTTTAGGGTGTAACGATATTGTCGAGAGCATTTAAAATATTTTAAGAAAATATTTATCGATGTTATTTATTTAATTTCTCTTATGCGAAATATTTCAAGGGTAACCATTTATATTGTTGGTCCAATAACGATAAAAAATAATGAGAAAATATTCTTTATGATCCATAAACTTTTACTTGAATGCAAACTCCTACTCATAGCAGATTTTTTCATTCCACCTAAGACGTCGCCAAAAATGTGTTTTGATAAAAACCGTCGTCTTCACCCCCTGAAAAACTGACTTGTTTTTAGATGATTTGCCAGAACATGATTTGTCATATTTGTCTTGGGTAAGGACTCTTCTAATTTCTCCGAACAAGCAAAATGAGAGTGAGTGCCCATTTTATCGGATTTCGTTCGCTGTGAAATTACATTGCTCTTGATTATTGTTTATTTTTAGGGGCATACGCCTTAATTCATGATTGAGCACTCCTAGCCGTCACATCCAAAGCGTTTGAAGCCCCGCCTTCGTATTTCCTGCGAATCATTTATTAATTTATATAAATCCACTGAACCCAAATATTTATCACGACTAAGTGTTGATGCTGTTAAAACTGAGTGAGGCTGCCTCAGTCAGAGAGTATGTGAAATTTTTGCTTTAAGGCACAAAAACTCATATGGACAACCGTCCTGAAATGCATCCCGGAGCAAAGTATTTACCCGGCAGATGCCAAGGAGACACTTTATAAGCACTTTTGTCTTAAAAACGAGCATGACAGTTGTTTATAACGGATATATTAACCCTTTTATTTATTCCACACGAGTAGTTAAGGAAGGGAAGGGACTCTTAGCAACATTTTCCGATTGTTATGATCTGACACCACTAAATCAAACGATTATGTTCTTTATTCTTCTTGTTATGAGCCGAAACGTTTCAAAAATTAAAAATTAAATTAAATAAGAGCCCACTGTTTGCACCTTTTTTAAAGTAAAATTGTTTAAAGCAGCTGGGCCACCAAATGGAACACACACGTAGTTGACGTACAATTTATATGCTGCCAGAGAGAATCATTATTTTAAATGAACTAAAACTTATTTCGACATTAGCCAACAAGTTAATGTGTTGCAGCAAGTGCACAACGTAGGCATATGAACACTTTAAAACGTTCGTGTACATAAATTTAGTTTTTTGCTTGTTTTTTTCGCAAATAGACGACAATCAAACTTTGAGGGGCATTGTTGTTGCTTAGGCATCCTCATTAACCTCGTCATCTTTATAGCCCTGTCTCTGCAAAAATACTTCGTTAGAAATACACAGCAGCCAAAGTATTTGCACCGGCTCATAAATCATCCTGCCTAACAATGTTAAAGGCAGTCAGGACCTATTAAATGTAAACAATAACAGTGTAACGAGTAACGACCGCATGCAGTTAAATCGGAAAATTAAGTGTTTGAAATTTGTTTATTGGTGGCACGTTGATTTTTAATCGTTTTAGGGATGGGGGAAATACAATATCTTTCCTCTTTTTGGATCTGCCTCTGCGATAAAAAACAAGCTGTTGTAAACTTGAAGTTTTAAAACTTCCTTTTATTTAAAATTTCGTTTTCTTTAAAATTTCTTCTACCAAAAGTTCAAGCTTAAGCTGCATCTGTCTAAAAGGAAAATTTTAATTGAAATTAATCTTGAATTTTTTTTACTGGAGTACGAATGCTAACGGAAATCTTAAAATGTGTGATTTAAGAGAAATTTTGTATTTAAGGTAACCTTTCAGCAAATAAAATTTTATTCCCAAAAAAATATCGTTAAAAAAATTTCCTATAACTTGAATAATTTGTTCTTCTTTTATTTCTTTGCCTGAAAAAGTCGAGCTCCAGGGAATGAGAAGGTGACTGTGAATTAAAAACTTAATTAATTTTCAGTATTATTTTTAACCACAATTACACTGTGCTACACGTTCCCTAAGAATCTTAGGCCAATACTGCTCTTTAAAAAATCTAAACTGACGTCCAATTTTTTATTTCTCTGCTTGTGGCTTATGGATCATGTTTAATTTAATTTTAAATTTACAAAGCAATAAAAGTCTTTTTGCCGACACTCATCAAAAATCTAAAATCGCTTTTTTTATAGCAGATATGAAAGTAGCAGCATGAGTCAGAACATGTTTGTCTTTTCGTGCAGAAAAATTACAATTTCGCAATCATTGCCACCTCCTGATTTGTCTGCAAGAAAAGAGCATAAAAAATCATAAATTAAGTTTTTAAATCAGTGATAAATTGACAAGTTGCATGTCTCGCGAACCCTGGATGAAAAATAAATAAAGAACCAACAACTACCACGAGGAATAAAACAACACATATTGTCGACGCCATACTGCACAGAATAGGAGGTGTTTTTTTTAAGGTTACACTTTGCGATTTGTGTTTAGGTTGGTTTGCCATTTTTATCATGAATAGACGACTAACGCCGGTACCACACTCTATTTAAATGTAGGAGGGATATCGACCGCTAACTTTATGGGCCCCTTTTCGACACCCTTCTTTCCACGAATTAATTTTGGGCAACCGATTTACGACTACCTTCTTCTCATTCATGTTTCATGCCACCTTTACTCTCGACTGTAGTGATTTCAGGCTGTCGATCTTCTTCCTCATCACGGAATCTCTTGTTAACTGCTAGCATTTATCTGAGGCTTAGGCCCACCATGGCATTCACATTTAACGAGTGTCTGCCCGTGGTTCTAAGCCTTATGCTAGCTAGTGCTGGACATTCTCACACAATGTGCGCTGCCGGCTAAGCCTCTCCCGCAGCAGTATGCTTGGATACTAATCTGCCCTTCCCTTGCGAGGTTTTCTTATCCATTTCTTCAGAATTCCTCCATTGGTCAAAAAACACAGGAGTTCCTACATAGATTAACCTCTCCACCTCTTGCGAAGCTTCATTGTCCATCCCTATCGGAATGTCACTGTCCAACGCCTTAGACCTACCTTTAAATATTAACCCGTCCACACCTCGTGGGACAGTCTTGTCCAACTTTTCCGGATTGAGTGTTAACTTCTCTCTGCTCGACTTATTTAGCCAGACTCCTTGCAGGGACAGGAACCTGTTACCGGCCGCCAGAGCTTCTGGCAGCGCTCCTAGTTACGGCAAGCCATATATTTATGTCTGCTAGCTGACGACCCGATACAACACTTGCAAGTTGTGCAAATTTATTTTGAAAAATATGGTTCGGAAATGTTACACAGCGCTACATCCAATTTACGTTCTTCCAAGGGACTCATTTTTTCGTACTATTCTAAATGATAATAGGCATCCGCATTGACGTCATGCAGTGACCACCGACGCAGCAATTACTCCTGTAGAGCATAGTGCTGACGAGAACCAGGGAGAGTTCCAGCTTACGTATTTGGGGGGAAGGTATTAACAAAAACAAAAAATTTATTAAATTTAAACATTTCCGCTGGCTAGAATTAATTTTCTAAATAGAAAAAATAAAATCCCAAAAATTCTTGTTATAAAAAATTCTCATATTTGTCTAAACTTTATGTATGGGAAAATGGAAATTTTAAATCGTACTGGAGGTTGATTTTTTTCCTTTTTACACCCCCCTTCTCCACTCTAGCCACGCCTGGGTCCCAATTGGATGAGAGGTTTACTTATAATTTTTTTTCCAATAGAACAGCCCCACATGCCGTGGAGAGCATCAACAAACGGACTTACGATAACAAATACTTTCCGTAGGTGTGTGTTATTTATCGAAATTGTCTAGTCAAATGACCAGTAATCGTGTGAATTTGCACCTTTCAAACTTGTATCACCTTCAAAAAAAAAGACCTTTTACCATCGTCTATCGTTGTTGCATGCAAAGGAATCTATCTAATGGTCAATTAATTTATTAATTTTTTTCTAAATGTTGTTCAACAATTGTGTGAATGAATGAATGACTACATCAATTTCATAGATTCTTAAATGTTTCATTATATCTAAATCAATTTTTGGTGGTTGAATTTTTCGCGATTTGTCTATTTATTTGTTTTGGTTTCCACTTGAATATCGAACTATAACTTCTTACGGCACACACCACTTGCAACACGTTGTACAAATATTCGCAGTGTAGTGAGTAATAAAACGCGTGTGGTGGCACAGCAAACTACAATTCCAACTGAAATCGTTTTAACAGAATGAAAGCAAAAAAAAAATACAACTTTTTCTTTTATTATTTTCGATCATAAAAAAGCACGTTTCCATATTCAAGCAAAATTAGAAATAAACAAAAAATAATTCATTTCCAAGAAATAAGCCAAATAGTGATTTAATATTTTTTATTCCAATCGAATTGAAAAAACAACAACAAAAAAATTGAATAAAATGATAAATTCCTTTTGATTTAATTGTCTTTCGAATTAAAAAAGAAAACAACGAAATTAATAATTCCTCCCTCTTCGCTTTCAAAATTAAATTCCAAAAATTAATCCTGAAACAATTTTGTGAATTTTAGATGAAAATGAAAATTTTATGGTTGTTTAAAATTAAACAAAGCCTAAACTTTAGTTAAGTTTCAACTGTTACGAACAAAAATTAACAAAGAGCCAACTCGAATTTAAAAAAATCGTTTACGCAGACGATCTGAGAAATTAAAAAATCTGATGGGAAGAATTAACAATTTCAGAAATATTTTTTCTAAAGTATTTTCCCTTAAGCTTTTCAGTGAAAGCCGACAAATTTCCTAAAATCGTATTTAGCTAAGTGCCCCATATTATGATTGAATTATATGGTTGTTTTCAATTCATATTATTATTGGAGATAATAATAATATGGTTCCCTTAGAACGATGAAAAAACAAACAATTCATCCTACTGATTGGCAACAGCTAAGGAACGAACTCGGACGAATAAAGCCCCGCCAACCCTTTAAGCCACAGCACTCCCTTATACTTTTCTTCAACACCAAAAACAATTTTATGCCTTTTAAGAACATTGTATGGTTAGAATTATATTATTTTTGTACAGTTAAAATACTTTGCTTGTGGTTAGAATTTGAGTAAAAATTGTTTTGTCCAACCCAACCATGTTGCAATTTGTATGAATTAAAATCATTAAATTATTAAATATTAACAATTATTTTAGTTTTTTTAACTTTAATTCTTATTTAATTTAATTAATTCACAAGTTTGAGGTTTTTAATAAAAGTTAAAGTATTTTCAGTTTGTGTATGTATTTCTTTTTGATATTTAAAACTTTTCTCTTAGTATTATGGAAAAATGTATTCATATTTCCTTGAATGTTAATTAAAGTTTTTTTATATTATAATTTATTTCCTAATGATGCTACACAAAGGCGTAGCGGAATATCCAGAATAAATAATAAAGACCTCAAGCTTGTGAATAAATTAATTAAGTAAATATTAACAATAACTAGTTTATCGCAACTAAAATAATGCTTACAATATTTTCAAATAACCATTATATGTTTGCCACAACAATATATTATTGTAGAGATTAGAATAATGTTTTTTCTTTACCATGCGACCTCCGCCTTACTAGAAATACGAAAGGCTTAAAGTGTTTAATAAAGTGCGTGGAGAGCGCCATTTTATCTGTTAATTATTTTTACGGAATATTATTTTCTTCTTCGATAAATGAAGCCATTTTATTTTGATCGTAGCGGTCAAATTGTGTCATACGTTTGTACAATATTCACCGTTGACTATCTTTTCTCCGAAAGTATACTCGTAACATTGAACTATATTTTTTGCTCTTTCATAATAGGGGTGATTAAGTGAGCTCATTATTCATCCATTGTAGTTGCCCTTTGCCGTTTTTAACTTTACCCCAACCTTTGCAGCTCTTTTGGACCCTTTTGAATTTTAAAAATGTTGTACACGCATTCCTTCAAGTAAGAATCATCTTGTTTGGACGGAAAGCCTTTAAATTATTGTTTAATGCAATGGCAGAGCAATCTTACAAAGATTTAAAAGTAAAACACAATCGCGAAATTGCAATTGGCACCACAAACACATCGGGCAACCTTAAATATGCCCAGATTTCTGACCAGAACCTCGTTACAATACCTTATTTTTTAATTGTTTTACTTTCTTTGACGAAATACGAGTACCATTGACATTCGATGAAAACAAAATAGTTAATTCGTTGTAAAGTAATGTCGGCAGCCGATTAAATTTAAAATACAATTTTCTCTTCTTTTTTATGTGGTTGACGGCAGTGGTTCCAATTGCGATGGGACAATAAAAACTAGTCTTTTTTTACTTTAGACTTAAATTGTAGTTTTCGTTTTTATATCAGAAACATTTGAACAGTTTACTTGGCTGCAGATAAACCCGGCAGATTTAAAAAAAAAAAATTTTTATAAACCGGCTGATGGAAAATGTCGAATAAATGATCACCTGATCAACTTACAACTTGTATTTGGAGTTCTGGTTTGCATGTTTTATTTAAGCAATTTGTTGCATTTTAATATTCGACTCAAATAAATGTTAGTGTTTATTAAAGTCATGTTTGAATTTAAGTTTCTGTAGTGACACCTAGTCCTCGACTTGCAGTGCATGCCAGATTTTACGCAGTAGCCTTTAAACTAAATGTTAATTTTTCTCAAGTATTTTTAACAAATAAACAACTCAAACGAAATTGCAAATAGAAATTTTTTTATTTTAATCGTTCGCATCTTTTATTTTTCGACTGCAAAATCAGAAGACTATGTAGCTGAAAAATAGGTAAGACGGTTTTTGCTACTTTTATGGTCACATTATACAGCAGGTGTTAACAAGTACTTTGCCATTTTTAAGATATTTATTTGCAGATGTGTGAAATATTTGGGTGACGAATCCAATGATGACTTTTTTTTAGTAACATGAAACACGTTTCAGTCTAAAAAATTGCTTTAGAGTCAATGGACTTTTCACAAACGATAGTAAACATCCGAGTGGATGGGCATGAGCTGGCACCGTCGCCATAGTGCGCATACACGTAAGGCACTTTCCAATGCCAGAATTCATCAAAAATATTATACAAGCTACATCTATAAATCTTACTGCACGCCTACGCACAAAATGGGCGCGATCACTTTGCCAGGTTTGTTTCTAAACTAGGACAAAAGGTCATTGCGGATGGCAACAACAATGCAAAGCACACTTTGACTCCAGACTTCTTAGCCCGAGAGGGAGACAACTATAGAAAAACAGTTTAAGCAAATAAGCTGGACGTCGTATCTGGAGCTAAATCCACCTATTGGCCAACGTTGCCAGATCTTACTTATTTTGCTATTGTAAAAAATATTAGACGTGATCAATTATTAGGTAGTTCGTCCTATAATCCATTTTCCGACCATTCACCTGCAATCCACAGAATATTGCTTTTGATAATAAGCAATATTGTTCAGCTTTATTTATTGACATTTCCCAGGCGTTTGATAAATTCATGCATTATGGGCTACGAACGAAAATAACTTCAATTCTACCTGGAAACTCTTACAAGCTTCTGAAGAGCTAACTGACAGATAGAATGCCTCAAGGCATTATACTAGGGCCGCCATTATATATCATTTATTCAGCGAATATGCCAACAATTTAATGAGCACCAAAGACTAAAGAAAGTGGCACATTGAGCTTAGCGAGACGACTCACCCATCCAATATTTTTAATACAATTGTCGAACCTTCTAGTGTTCCTCAAGGACGCCATCTTGGCGCTTTACTAAAATTGTGTAACATTTTAATGACTGCCGATGATGTTTAAATGTTTATAAGTTATAAACTACCTTCAACTGGAATACTTATGCATCAGGATCTCGACTGTTTCTTTATTTGGTGTAAAGTTAATCTAATGGACTTAACTCTGAATTAAAGCAAACATATGCGCTTTTTTAGAATTTACTTTCCTTCGCATTTTCTAGGAAATAATCAATAGGATATAGTAAGTGAACTCCTCGATCTTGGCATTTTACTTGATCACATATTAGATTTTCACAAATATATTACAATGACCGTTAATAAAGTTCGTGGTGCAATTTCTGGGCTAAGGAGTTTATTGACTCTAACATAACAATGCAATTTAATACATTCTTGGTGCGGCCGGTTATGTAATACGGACTTATTGCTTGGAACCCTAATGTTAATGTAGATATAGATCGGATAAAATCTATTCTAAAACAATTTCTATTATTTTGTGTAAAAAACTCATTCAAAGGGACACTACAAAACTTCCATCGTGTTCAACAAGCTTGTAAATAAAAAACTGTCCGTTCCACATAAGCTTCTGTTCTTTCTGACTTTTTTCTGAGCAATATTAACTTTAATGTACCACAACGTTCCACTCGCTGCCTGATACCTTTATATCTCCCGGTTTTTTAAGAAATTATGCTAATGCTGATCTTTCTGGAGAAAATATATAATTTATTCTTTCTAAATATTAAATTCTTTTTAAATACCTAAACTTTTAATTCAGAACTTATTTGTATCATTATACAAATGTATGTTTTGTGGTCTGTAAAGACTTATTTTATTGTCTAAAGACTTTTATAAATCCATAAAAAAAAGACAATTTTACAAGTCAAAATTTTTTTAAGCCAAACATGCATTTGGTGCGTGTCTCCATAGGTTGTGGGCGCAGCTAAGCCTGGCACAAAAAGTTTGTTCGTTATCATCTTTTTATTTGACTAGTTAACTTTTTTACCCACAATAGGCAAATGTAGGGTGGTTGAATTTCCACCAATAGCCAAAGATTTTTTATAACCTTCTTTTGTTTCATGCATTATATTCCATGAAAATATTCATATAAAATTTCCATTTTCAATACCAGAAGGAGCCTAAGTCTTAAATAGAATAATGAAAACTGTTCTTTTCACGTTCACTGAGTTTAAGTACATCTTGTTGCAAAGTTCTTCTATAATTAGGAATTGGTGTCTGTTTATATACTGCCTGATCGTGCCAATTTGTTTAAAATACATAAATATTCGCTGGGACATGTTAATTTTATGCAAACGTCACTTGAATAAATACGATTAATTTTAATTTGTATTCGAATGGGATGTCATAGTTGCACTTGTACTTGTGCTCATAACACACTGCACTAAGAGTGTATTGCACCCTGTGCCGCATTCAACAGACTCTATAAATAAAATACATTGTATGATTTTGCATAAATAATTTTTCCTGTAAACGTGAATATGTCAAGAGTAATTATAAAATAAGAGAATAAATAACAAATAAAATGCTACAAAAGTTTGTGGCATTGTAACGAAGATAGTTTTAATCAATTAGTTCGTAATTGTAAAATGTAAATGTAAATTTATACAACAGACTTACATTTTTAACTTGCGGTAAACAAGTATCTTGTGGGACGACTTTTTGAAAGTAAAATGTGTCATTATCTCCTATTATTCCTTCTAGAACGACTTGTAAGCGACATACATATGTTCACAATTGTTCCCTTGGTCCCAATAGAAAATATATGAGCGGAATTCAGTGTGTGATGCATTTTGTGTTGCAAAAGTGCAAATGCAAGATATCGTAGCTTTTTTATGAAATCCAACAACAAATGGAACAATGGAAACATTTCCACACGATATTGGGTTGCAAATTAAATTTCTGTTTTTGCCTGTAGTTAAAAGTTTTCTTGATATAATTCTTCCAGCGGTATTAAATTACTTCGAGGTGCACATCATCGTAAATACCTTCAAAAAATTACCTCCGAAATACTTCGAAAAAGTTAAAGCTGGCGAATAGCGGCCGTATTAAATGACCACTAACTTTAAATCATTGATTAAGCAAAACTTTTTTTTTCCAAATACAACCATTCTATCTTCACTCTGAATCGATGTGTAAAGGAGGTAGATTCCAAAATATCTTACTTTGTTATGTACAGAAGGAAAAATTGCTTTGAAGATGGCACATAGCCGAAATCGGTTTGTCTCCAAACGAAACTTGATATCGGATGATGGGAGTTCGTTCCACAAATCTACATCAATCACCCTGTCGGAATATCAAGTCAAAGATTTATCATCTTTATAAGAAATATATTATAAGGGAGCGTATGATAAACCTGCTCAATGTTTATCGTTTTCCCACAACTTAGGATATTTTTGGTCATAGTGCATTGTAAAAAAATTATTTATGTTCATCTTCTAAAATGGATTGTTTAAAAGAAAATCGGTTAAAAATACTTTTGCGTCATTTTTGAATAACTAGAATTAGTGATCGATTGTTCTTGAAGTAATAGACTTGAGTAAGATACCCAAAAGAGGTAGATCTGCCACAAAAGTGGTAGAGTTGGCATCATTTCAATTTTCTGCAGGCAGAATCGACGATGTTTTATTATACAAGGGTGGCTGACGAAAGCCGCAACAAAAAGAAAACTTAGCAACTTTTTTTTATATAAGTAATCTGGATTTGTTTATTTTTGTAGATTGATGCTTAGACTTGGAAAACTGATTGGGACACTGAAAAAAGAATCTGTAATATCCGCCGCTATCACGCATTGGTGTCTGTAGTTTTGTTTCAAAGAGAATATAGGCGCGTCTTCGGCAGCAATCTTCCGATTATTAGACTGGAGATTATCTGCTGAAATGGGTGTAAGTAGGCAGACTTTGCAGACAATAATTCATAAGGATTTGAACTTATTCCTCTACAAAATTCAAATGGCTAATAAACTTAATGCAGCAGAATTTCCGATTCGCTTGAAATTTTTCCAGAAGATGCTTGAAAAGATGGAAAAGTATGTGAACTTGCTGAATTGTCTTTTCATATCTGATGAGGCTCATTTCGATCTGAACGGCAACGAAAGCAAACAAAATTGTCGCATATGTAGTGGCTGTGACCCTGAACTACTGCATGAGAGGGAATTGCATCCAATTCGCATCACAGTGATGGATACAGTTTTCTCACGCTGTATTGTCGGGTCATACTTCTTTAAACAAAACAGACACAGCGTTACGGTTACTGCAGACCGTTACTTGAGCATGCGAAAAGAATTTTTCTATCCGGAACGATGCCGAAAGAAAATTCCTTTCAACTCCGTGTGGTTTCAGCCTGTTATGGCCGAATTACGTAGCAAATTTTCTAACAGGCTCATTTCGAGAAACTTAACTTTCCGGTGGAACTCCAGGCCACCGACTTTTTCTTATGGAGTTATTATAAACAGAAAGTGTACAAATCGCAACCGATAAATGCGGATGAACTAAAATAATCAATTCGAGCGACACTGTGTGTAATTCCAGCCTCAACTTTGCGGGCAGTATTGAACAAATTTTTGCTAAAATGCCGCCCCTGCATCAATGAGCAGGATGGGCATTTAAATTCAATTATCTTTAAGACTAATTAAACTATTTTTAATACAATTTAATGGGCTCTCAAATAAAAGATTGAATAAATTCTATGCATCACAAAAAAAGTTATTCCAGATTCTTATTTAACAAATCCATCGTTTTTTTAGTTAATTTTTTTTCTGATATTAATTACAAACATTTTAATACAAAACATCTTTTTTATGTCAATATTTTCAGTTAGCAAATACGAATTTGTGGAATTTGCGTAGCATTCCTGGCATCGTTTGATTGAACACTGCTACGCTAATTTTCACAAGGTGGAACGTAGTTTTAGAGAGATTGCCGCTCTTCCCAACTGACATTTTCTTTAAGTAGCGGTAATATTTAGTTCTTGGAACGGCCTCGTATGTAGTCTTGCCTAATCCGTTGATATATATTCTCAACATTTTGCCTTAATACAATGGATGAATGCAGGTGTGGAGTTGAGAGGTTTTTATTTTATTACTCTAGCTAATTTAAAGGCTTCTGTTGCCGGGTTGATTTTATAGATGAATTGAAAATGCTGTTTTGATTTGAGTTGAACACGACACTGACTCATTTTGCTCGATCTCCTGGCGCGCTCCAACAATATGGCTTGAGATTGTGTTATATGAACGTCCTCAGTAGAGAAAGACCCACTACAGGTTTCTTCAATTCCCATGTTGCACGACTTTGGTATATTAATTACGAGACCTACCTTTGCAGTTTAAGTCTCTTGATTTCATATTCCAATATAGTGGTTTAATGTAGATATTTGGAATGAATTTCCGTCATCCCTGGTTTGGTTTGGAGTCCAAACTTGACTTAGTTTAGAGCGAAAAATGACACTAACGATACCACATAGCCGAAACCGAATTGTCTCTAAGCCAATCTTGACAAGGGATGACGGAAATTCGTTCTAAATATCTATATTTCTGTCTTTTGGCTTTCTGCTCATAATCCTCGATAGTTTTCACAGCACACTACCTTTCACTTATTTTCCATTGCACTTCATATAGCAGCAATTAGACAGCAATTAGATAAACTATGAAGATACGGATACGTTACCGCTACGTAAATAGGACCGCTATAGTTTACGTTGTTCCATAGTTCTTTCATGACCCATAAATATTTTATTTATTTGCAAAGCCAATTCAAATAAACATGAATAAAGTACATTTTATAGATTTAAGAATTTCAGCACTTGCTTTCTGTTCTTTCTGAAGGCAATAAAACTAAATTTATTGAACAGCGGACCATGAAATTTCTCAACAAGCTGGCCGAGTTATTAAAAAGTTTATTGATATAAAACGACCATATTTCACTAATGGAATTCAGTTTCTTTTTAACGCACACAGGTCAGACATAAAACAATATTTTCTCATTTTTCGCAATAAAAGAACAAGTGGAAATTTAAACTCGTAGTAGACTTGCAAGGCAAAGCAAAGCAATGCAACGGAAACTACAACAACAACGACAGCACAACAACATAATGATGAGGAAAAAATACTAAAAATAACTTTCCTTCAAGGCAATTTAAATGCAAATGAAAATAATCCGCGCAAATTTTTATGACTTTTCCAGACAAATGTCTTCTCCAATTAAAGAAAACAATAAAAACGCATCCATACACTGTCCAGTCGTCGTTGAGAGCCGCATTGTTGATCCAAGATGAACGTTTAAACTTGAACTACTTGAGAATAAGAACAAGTAGAAATAATAAATAAATAAACATTGGTATTGAATAGAAGTCCAAACGAAACTAAATTAGATATTAATAGAACCACTTGTAGTTACACGGAGATAATGCTCAATTACACCGTTTCCATACTTGCACAACTTTAAATATTCCGAATCGTTTATGATGTCTGAGAAAGAGATTCATTTAAGTTTTTGTACTAAAATGTTAAAGAAAATTGAGATTGCAGGGATAATAATCAAATTTGAGGACACAAACATCAGCAACTTGATGTTCTCCAAACGGTTTAAACGTTTAATTCGCGTAGATCGAATACGTCTAATACATTTAACGAATGGCAAGAGTAGAAAGACTCATTTTTTTGCAATTTGGGTACCAAATTTAAGAATGAGAGAAGATAGAGTAGTGGCGCCATCAATACAAAGTAAAAATACTAAGACAACTATAGAATGAAGCTTGAATCTTTAAACTTTACATTTGGTCATTTATTCTCCATGGGTACTATCGTGGAGTAGAGGTAAAATCTAGAATCATTAATTCAATCCCACTCGAAATCGTTAAAAATCTAGAAAGAATGGCGTACTCTATACATCAGTCAGTATTCCCGTTGAAGGTAAAGTAATTGATCATGCTCTTTCTGGTACTCCATGCTTTTAAAGCTAGTTAAGTATATCCATTAGAGCAGGAGCTGATCTAGGGCGAGGTAAAATATGACCCTTTCCTCCCCTTTCCCAAATAACGTTATAATTTCGGCACCTGCTTTTTCGCGTAGATCATGTATGGATATAGCGAAAGGTAAAATATAATTTTTCGGCCCCGCGTTTCGAATGGATAAAAAACCAAAACGCCTAACGTCGGCACCCGGTTTTCATGTAGATCCCGCGTGCATGCATAGGGGCGGTAAAATAGGATACTTCCCCAACGTTAGGAACGATTAAGATGTCATAATGCTTAAGTTCGACGTGGTAAATGCACAAGGGGATATCAATACCCCCTGCCCGAACTTCCAAACATCTTAAGGGAATGGTCGCAAAAAGAAACGGCACGCAGGTAGTCTACGATAACCACTTGCTGATTGTTCAAAATTCTTTGTCCCTCAATCGATAAGGAATGGACGAAGGGACTACTGGCTCTCAGGAAAAATATCGCTACTACGAATGCCGGAGCGTATGGAAATTTTCCGTGGTGAAAGCTGCAGAGGCTGTCTGGATACGGAAGAGGAGGAATAGTCACTTCAACATCTTCTCTTTTGTGCCAGACCACCTAACCTAAGTTCGGCACCAGTGTGTCTTTTTCGTGTTTATTGTCATTGGCAATGAAAGTTTTAGAATTGCGATTGGCAAGATAGTTAGCAGCATTTGAAGTCTTTGGCGATTTTTTTACTATATTTTTGATTATATTATTTTGTAAAAATATAAATTTTTTGAAAATTTTTGGTGAAACTGCAAAATTCTGGTGAAAGTGAAATTTAGTTTTAAATTTTGCTGAATTTTGTTTTTTTCGTGTATTTTTAGAATTATTTTGTTTTCAGTTTCAGTTTTTCGACATTGTGGTGATTTTTCGAAGTTTTGGTGAATGTAAAATTTTGCCAAATTGTAAATTAATGTAAATTATTTTTTGGTGCGATTTCGATTTCTAAACTTAGCTTTTTGAAAATTTTTTTTATTTCGCCAATTTAAACATTTTTAGATTATAGTTTGCTTTTGCGAAGAATTTTTAAATTTTAGTGAATGCCTAATTCGTATTGAAATTTCGATTTGTTTGATTTTAAAATTTTTCGGTGAATTTTTTGAATTTTTTTGTGAATTTCCGATTTGAGTAAAATAGATAATCTACTTTAAAGTTTTCATAAAATGCTGTTTTTAATTTCGGCTTTTTTGGTGAATTTGCAAAATTTTGGTTAAGATAAAGTTTTATATAAAAAAAAATATTGTTGTAACATTTATGTAGAAAACAAAGAAGTTTCTAAGCAAAAACTTTAAAATATAAAAAAAAAATCCTTTGTAATGCACTGACTAATGTGAAGGACACGAAACGACAATTTTGGAAAACTTTCAAATATCTTAACCTGCATACACCACTGTGCCATTAGGCCATCAAACATATTTGGACAAGTATGTATGGATTTCATCACACTTGCACCCATGACGTCGCTTATTGTTGTTGTTGCTTATTTGTTGGCCAGCAGTCAATAACAACATTCGCTGTAGTGAATTGAAACAATTACAAAATTATGAAAACTTATTCTAAACTATTGGCGAGTGTACAAATGCAATTACATATAATAAAAAAAAAACTAATTGAATGACTACTCTCGTAGAACCTTCCTCGTATCTACTCATTATTGTTTAATACACATTTTTTTTACAAGACTTTTTTTTGTTGCTTTTAATGTCTGGGTATCAGTGAATGTATGTAAATGTGAAATAAAATCAGTGTTCACATGGTGCTTGTGCGTAGGCGCTTGGGTGCATTTGTTTGTGCAACAATTTTCATATGGACTGGAATTTAATATTTTTCTATGCAACAATTAATTTCATTTAGCGAAAAAAGTCGACAAAAATTCCTACGTGTTGTTAACAGAAATTTATAACAACTTAAGAGACTGTTAGTTGAGCTCATTATTTATAAAGTTGTTCCAGTAAATTTGAAGGAACCCAGCCCGCTAGTTCTTAGCACGTTTGCAATTTTGATGTGAAGGCAAACTTAAAATATTTAATGATTTGGCAACGCTGGTAGACCAGCGGATCCACAAACCTTAAATGAAAACTCCTTCGATTTTAATGTATTATATATATATATATATTTGTAAATAGACGATATCGAAGCAGATTGCTTACTTTTCCGCCCCCTTTTTTCCTTGAATTAATTTCAGGCATAAAGTCTTGTGCTTACATTAGTCTATACTTTTTCCTCATCACGGAGTCTCTTGTAATTGCTAGCATAAGTCTAATAAGGCCTGGGCCCCCCATGGGATTAATTTCTTAAAAGTATATGTCCGTGGTCCTAAGTCTTATGCTATCCAAAACTGGAAATTTAAACACAAACATGCGCTATCGTGTCAACCTTTTCCTCAGGGGTATCTTTGGAAGCTTGTACTTTTTTTCAGAATTCCTTCATTGGCAAATAAACACCTACAGAGATTGATTAGTCCACCACTTGCGGTGTGTTCTTGTCCGGAGTTTCTTTAGAGAATTCATATAATTCTCACGAGTAATAGAGAAAAAGTGTTCTATATGCACGAGTAAGTCTGTATTAAAACTGAGTTAGCATACTAGATGATAAGCACCCATTTGACCCCGCATCCCTGATGTATGCTCTCCCCTCGACTTATTTAACCAGACTCCTAGCAGTGACAGGAACCTGTTACCAGCCGCCATCACGAGGAGTTAAGTATAAGTCAAAAGTTCTGACGGCAAACCATACCTTTGTGCCTGCCAGATGACGACCTGCAATATGTATTAAATAAGTTCAGTATTTATTGGGGATTCAGCGGTTAGTTCTTGGCAGGTACATTCGGGTTTTCAGGTACTATATTACTATCGAAGCGTTTTGCTATAACTAGTACAATGGTGTTTAGTTCATTCAATATACGATCCTTCATCTAACTCTAAAGTAGCTTAACTAATTACGCAGTCAATCGATGCCACTGTGACCAAAACAGCCAGCAGAAGGTGATGTGACTAAAGCAGTCAGCAGAGGTCGCAGTGAAGTATTGCCCAACAATATTTCAAACTGCTCAACTAACTTACTTTCCAATTACACATATCTAATTTCCTAGTCTTTTGTTCAGAATTCTTATCGGATATGAACCACCCCGAATAATGTAAGACTGTCACCACTTACAAAGACAAAATTACGAACTAAATGAGTAAGTGATTTTAGAATAAATATACTTGCAGGTGGAGTAAAAGAAGAAGTCGGCAAATAATACAACCTAAACTCCACGCTTAACTACCTTTTTTTAAATTCTGGTTTATTTTGCTCTCTTTTTCTAATAAAATTCCACGTTTAATTAAACTCCATTTAATTACGTAACTCGGTAATTGCCTCAAAAATTGAATACATAACATAAAATGTTCCGTCGTTTAATTGCTCAAAGTACCTTTGGCTACAGTACCTAAGATAAATACAATGTTTCTACTGTTGTTTACTTTTTTAGGTAATATGAATTATTTTAACTCAATAAAATTGTTAAGTTTCATCTAATTACTTCCATGATAATAATTAAACATTTTCCCTGCATAATTGCCCGGAAATCCTAGACATTAGATTGCTATAGTAGTAACTGAGATAGGAAGGGATAATCGTACTTCCTGGCTAATATTTATATCATTCTGATGGAGACTAACAAGAAACGTTTGAAAATTATTAAAAATTACTACTGTTAAGCGCAACTTAAAGAGCGCTTGCTCCCATCAGGTGGATGCCTATGATATAATCAACTAGTGAATAATCCCGTGGCAGTCCAAGTCTCGAAAATCCTACATAGATACAAGATCAAATTAAGTCAAAAATTCTTTTTAGTATCGACACCTCTCCAATTAGGTTTCGTTAAAGAGTAGAGTTGGGTCGGTCACGAACTAGTTCGTTCCATTGGGAAATTATTTCTAAAAGGTAGCAGCTTTACAACATTTACAAAAACAACAAGCAATTTTCTAATTCTTGTGTATCGCACGCCAAAATAAATTGTGTTATTTTCGTAAAACTGTTATCGCCATTTTGAAATAATTTCTTAATTGAACGAAATAGTTCGTGACCGGCACAACTCTATTAAAAAGTAAAGAATATAAAGATATTCGAAACGTCATACTTTGTCAAGTTTTGTTGGGATACAAACCGGTTTCGGCTTTGTGCCATCTTCAGTGTTAATTTTCGGTCTGAGTAAAATATATCTGGAATTTCATCGAAAAGTCATTTTCAGCTCATTTCTTCTGCCTTATTCCGTTTGTCAATTAACAAAAAAATGCTTAATTAGCGCATCGCATGACAGAAGTATTATAGAACCGTCAAAGAATTTCGTTGTTCCTTGTTGTAAAAATATTTTTGCTCAGAATTGTATGAACAAATAGGATGTTGAAAGTAAACTTTGACAACCCTGTAAACTCGAGAAATGGTTGCAGGTATACAAGCCTACGAAGTGTGCGTGATTTGCTCAATATCCCATTTATTCTGCGTTTCATTTAAATTCAAAGTTATTTCGCCTTTATTAAAAAAACCCCCCACTTAGCAAAACAATCATTTGCAACACTCTGGCGTTATGGCAACCTCTTTCATAATGACGGTTAACTTAAAATATTTAAATGAGTTTTACGATAGCATATGCGAAAAGATATTCGGACTCGGAATACCAGTCGAAAATCATAGTGATCAAATCTGACCAAGAAGATGCAGAAATCTCAGTTTTCACAATTAGACGCCCAACTGGCATCAGATGAGGTGAGAGAAAGAAGAGGGAAAGAGCGCAAAAGCGTGAGAACTGCCACTAAGTTTAAGCATTGAAAGGGTGCCTGCTGCGCGTCTCAACGCAGAATTGGCGTAACGTAATAATATGGAGGGAAGCTAAAAAAGCTTTGATACAGGAAAACAATGATGACATGACATCGCACGTCCAAATAACATCTGAATGAGATGCAAATCGACATTATGTACAAAACTTTTGATCAGTAACACACATTTTATGCCACAGATTTGGGTTAAGTATGTTTTTGAGTATCGAGAGTTTCGAAAGCTTCACAGAAAAGAGAGAATGGAGCATGGGTTTCAGAACGACTTCAAATTGTCCCACGAATTTATTTACAACGTTACGTTTTAAATGGAAAGCACCCGAGCTTGCTGGTAATATTTATTGCAACAATTAAATTGTCAGAAAAAATTTTTAGGTGGAGTAATCAATTCCGTCCCCATTTTGTATTAAGCTTCTCCTGAACTACAGGGCATGCTGGAAACTCTTTGTGAGAGTGTCCTAAACATAAAGTACATAGTCGCCCATTTTTGTTTTCGGTTCTTGGATATTTTTTGTTTGTTCGTTTTGTGTTTGCATTATAAATCTTAACACATGTTTCTACAACTGTTTGTTGTTTTTGTTGTTGCAGCATTGCAAAAGCCCACAATTTGTGGTCGTAGATTTTATTGTCACATCTGAATGCAGTGCATGTTGTACGCTGTTGTTTGCTGTCTGCTGGCACTTTATCATGTGTATTTCTCTTTATATTTTTTTAATTGTTGCTGTTGATTTCTGTTAAATGCCACATTCACGCCTGTGGACGATCAACAACAATTTAATGTTGCTGTTGTTGTTGTTTTTTTTCTTTTTTTAATTGCTAATGGATTCCAATTGCACTTGAAAAATAATGGTTTTGTGATGATACTGGTTTATTGACACATTAAGAGTCGTCAGCAAAATTTGTTTGTGATTCATAAGGCAAGAAAGAACAAGCATTAGTCGACTGGTATCGTGTTGTATTTAGCGATAAACATGCGACTTCAATGTAAATTCTAAATCAGATTTTTCATCGAAGGAAGTTGAGATATTATTTCGCTGAAATGAAATTGGAATGACTTGTTTAAAGGCAACTAGATCTTCTGAAGGACTTCCGTTTCCTGCCTCATATTTGTTCTAGGGCGAGAATCTTTCGATCGAAACATTCAAGTCAAAACCCAACTCAACGTTTAGTTGATTTCCAAAGTCAGAAAGTTTGCTCTTGGTATTTTATTTTCTTCAAAATACATTTCTTATACAGGGAATTACCGGCAAACGCATGGGTAGTACACAGCAAGTAGTAGAGGGGTGGTGGTTTGGGAAGGTCCTTTTGTGTAGAGGGGAGTTAGAAGTTCCAGCCAAGGTGTGGGAACTTGAGCACCTCGCTTTTCTTATGAGACGGTTTTAAGTTAATGGTGAGTCTGTGACCCAAATCCAACGAGACTTTTACCGGCGCTTCAATGTTATTTCTTTTCGTTATCCAAGCCGTTCAATGCGAAACTTCAGGGAACGTCTGGCAACACGTGTTTAGGGGAAAGAGCGCCATCTACGCGATATTTTTGTTGCTATTTAAATTTTTGTAAGATTTTCTTAGAATTCCGAGTTTGTAGAACACATTAATTTGGTTTAATGCTTAAACATTTGTGACTTTTCGAAAACCAAGCGATTCCAGCTAAACACCATTTACATAACTAAGACGTAAAAGCACTATTTTGTTGCTCCTTCATATTTGCTTCGTTTCACTTCTTTTTGATCTGACGTTTCGCCAACACTGATCTCTTCCCATCAAAAAAATCACAACGACCAAAAGTCTATTGCTTGCAAAGAAGTTAGTGAAATGACTGTAACTTTGTGGTACTTGTAGTTCATATTTCAACTAGAGCTTATGTTGCACAATTGCGCGTGTCAGCTGTGGCTTAAACCAAAATCGCGGGAACATGATATATAACCAATGTGGCAGCACCGACCGTTAATAAAACTATTGACGGCAGGAGAATAAATAGCCAGAAGAGTAGTAAGGCAGCCATTGACCTTTATTTTCCACCTATACAAATGCGAATAGGTGCGTTAGTTGCATTATCTTCACGCGAATTTTAGAGTAAAGATCCTTGCCTATCATCGCAATATCGGGCACTTCCATAATGTACGAGATTTCTTAAAATTATAGAAGCTTAACTAGTTGATTGATTAATCTGCTAAGTAATTTCATTGTCGCATTATGTTCAGTCTCCCTCACTCGACTACTTATTATTGCAATATACTCGATAAGTTGGGGAGAAATATTAGAGAAAATTTTTTACGGTCCTTGATTGAACATCTACAAAGCGCTGCCGTGATAGCATAGTAGTTGCCGTTTTTTAGCTGCCATACTGAGTCTATAGGAATCTAGATATTCATCAGGTATCCCCGGTAGGTTATTGCTTTTAAAGAAAGCAATTAGGGGATCTCCTGCTACGCAGGCTAGTTATATGTCTTTCCAGCTCTTGCATGATACGATTCACGCTTAGAGGTCTCTCTGAAAGTATTTCATACACAACTGATGAGCTCTCATTGGATGTTGTATAGATACCTGATGAAAGTTAAGCTTACAATCAGTACATATTTCGATATCCTCTTCATATGCCCTACGTAAAATTTTTTTTTTTTGAGTTTTAGAAAAAAAAATCACTTTAGAAGAGACTTTGACTTTGTGGTTTTGAAGTAACATGGAAACTTTCTATAACTTTTCCAGTCAAGCCGACACCTATTACTGGAGGATATTACGCTATGATATTGGGATCTTCGTTCAAGAACTGATGCTGGTTGACCTGACACGTTGTCAAACTACCGGCGTATTAAGCAGCCATAGGTAACAAAAGGCCTTTCATTGCTTCCATGGATTGTAACGATGATAAATATTATCTAGCCAAAGTTTCTCTGAAAAACATCTCTTCCAACACTTCACGGTAAATTTGGCTAGAACTGGCTTTGTAAATTTTAAAAAGTCAAGAACATTGCTGATAGTATTTGGGGGTTTCCTGTAGTCACTTTCTAATGCCGATAAACACACGTATTATTAGCGAGGAGTTTTTCACTACATTCAAAAAATCACCAAAACTTACCCGCCAATCGGGTAAATCGACTCAAAATAAAATTTCTTACGATTGAAAGAAATTGTAGATTTATTTCGACCTTTTTATATTTATCAATTAATTATTTTAAGGAAAAATTTTAATTAAGACCTCAAAGCTTGAGTAATTAATCGATAAATAACTTGTGAGACCATCAAGCAACCGTCAAGGGAAGGACTACAGAACTTATGAGTCGATGACGAATCCTCTGGCATTCCTCTCTAGGCCTGCAATAGGCAAAACAACAATGCTTTATTTTGTCATAGCTCAGGCTAGATGTTGGGACGAACCCTCATGCCTACATACACACATACACATACATATATAAATTCATTCCCGATTGCATGCGGCCTAAATAATTCTTAATCTTTATTTTTCTCAGAAATTCCAAATCAAAACTCAAACTTCCACAAGTAGAGTATTCAAATTTAAACACTTTCAAGCCATCTATTGTCAAATAATGTTAAAGTATTTAATTAATGTTTCAAATTACATTTCTGGAAATTTGCAGATATGGAGAAGGAAAGAAAAAGTCGTTGTGAGAACAGATTGTATTTAAATGCAGTTAAGGAATTTTAACTAAAATAAACAATAAAATTCATTGAATAAAAACCTAAACTCGAAAAAGAAATGAAAAAGAGAGCATGAAGAGAAATAAAATTGATGGCAATGCACCGTAGAGTTCATACAACTTTAAAACTTTTATTTAAGACTCGTGATGGAATGAATAATTTTTTGAAGTCATTTTTTAAACTTATTTAATGCAGTTTTGTTTTTTTTATTATTATTAAAATACTAATTTTTTTATTAATATTAATTATTTAAAATTTAAGCGTCATTCGTTTGGCTGTAGGTACTCAATATCATTTGTCGGACTATTGCACCTGAGTTGCAGTTCTCAGTAAGAGTTTTCACTTCTGACTGTCATTCGTTCCGAATGGTCTAGTTCATCTTTTCATATGCTCTACTGCTCTGTTACTTCTCCGCGGACCCTCCACTACAGCAACTTTTAAGTATCGTGCTTTGGTTTTGTGGTTTTGTTTTGGTGTTCATTTTAAATCGCTAGCTTGGCAACAATTTTGTTACCTTTCTAATATGGGAAAAACTAGCTAGTTGCCTAGAAATAGGATGGTACTGTACATATGAAGAACTGGGTCCTCATTTTGATCTTAGTACGTTTTACGGCCGAAGTTTTTGGATAGGAACTTGACCTTATTTTTACATTTATGTTTTTGTGCGGATCTAAGTCCTTTTTTCCAAATTATTTTTGTTTGTTAATGTATGTATGTATAAAACCTCTTTTAACTTAAAGCTTACAGACGGTTGGGTTAAATCAAATTTCAGCTCTCTACCTATAGTGGATGTGTAAATAAGAGGGAACCCTAATATCTTGATGAAAAGCACCCACTTTTCTCAGTACTTATTCTTCAAGGCCTACCTGTGTACCAAGTTTCAGCTCCCTAGCTATAGTGGAAGAGCCCCATATTGATGAGTGTGTCAGTGAATATGCGCTTTTTACAGCTTCGTATCTTGGGAAGCTTTTATGGCATATGAGGTTACCTGTACGTTAGTTTCCAGTTTCATTGTTTTTTGATTAAAGGAAACAAAGTTATGAGGGGGTAGAAACAGAGCGAGTTAATTGCCAAGAATTCGGGCACACTAAAACATACTGGAAGTTACCTTCAGAATGCGTAGTTTGCGACAATGTCTATCGAATTTCGGAATGCATATTTCCCAAAACTGATTTAAAGGAAAAAAGTAAAAAAATGCAGCACACTGCAATCTATAGGGGCCGCAGTTTCTTCCAGCATGTCAAAAAGGCAAAAATATTACATTATATGACCCGAATTTAAACAATATAATGAATGATTCCTGATTTCCCAAGCGCCATGCTGATTCTATTGCTAGTACACAACCCAATAACGTACCACAGCCAGACTATACGTATGAACAAACACTGAAAAGGGTTTTACCTAATATTAATGCAAAAAGTAAAGCGCAAAAACATTCATATGCCGAGTTCAATCAATAACTTGTTACAAACAATGAATAAGGTAATAAGATATACGTCGTATCTGTCGGTAAACCCACCTGCTGGCCGACAAACTTTAACAAGCTACCAATGTAAAAAATATCAGGTCTGCATAATTATTAGTCAGTTCCAGTACGTTTTACTTTCTGCCCATTCACCTACAGTTGTTATTCAATACGATCGGTTTTCCACTGCACCTGAACCCATCCCACTAACAAATCCTGCTGATATTTATGAAGCTGTGGACAACTTTAAAAATACCGTGACTGTAGCAACCAGAGTTGTCATGCCAACAAAAGAGAAACAGTAAAAAGAAATTCGTACCAGCCATCAGCTGATATGCGGATTTTTGTCAGGGAGAAGAGAAGGCTTATACGGCAATGTCAAAATGGGCGTTCTCCTGATAGAAAGAACCAAATAAACTTATGCCAGAGAACCTTATGTGGTTAGCTGTAAGGCCCTTAATGTCCTATTGCCTACGGATATCCACTAAGGCTTGAAAACCGCACCTGGGCTGGAAAATGCTTTCGCAAATCACTATTCACACCATTTCAGTGAAAAGTGACACTGTAATCGATCCTATGAAATTTCGGTCATTTTCATTAAAGTCGACAATTAAAAATATTGATATGAGAAAATCACCTGCACCTGATCGTATTACGGGATCAATGAAAAGAAATTTACCTAATTATGCTGTGCGAATTTTACTATTCGTATTTAATGCAATGTTGCAAATTGGCTTCTTCCATTGCTCTTGGAAGATGTCTGAAATTGTTCTGATCCCTAAATCAGGAAAGGATTCAAAGCAAATTATGTCATATAGACCCATTAGCATTCTGTCTCTTTAATGAAAGTTGTTTGAAGAATTATTCGTTTCGTGTTTAAAATCTTATCTTACTGACCAACACATTATCCCGGACCATTAGTTTCTTTTTCAAGCAAGGCATAGTACTATTGAGCAAGTCCATAAAATTGTCACCGTTTTTAAATCGGTATTTGAAAGTAAGCAATATTGTTCAACTCTATTTATTGACATTTCCCAGGCGGTCGATAAGGGCATACGACACAGCCTTTATAAATGTTAATAATGATCCGAAGGTTGGGAACTGGCTAAAAAAGTGGAGTCTAACTTGGTCCCGTCATATTGAGACAAAAATAACGGCAATAAAACTTCGAACAAATCAACTACACTCGTTGAATAGTCCTAACGCAGCATTGACCTTGGAATATAGTCCTTTTATACAAAACCGTTATAAAACCCATACGGTCATATGGCATTCAGCTTTGCGGTACTGCTTGTGCATCAAACATTCAGAAGTTACTTTTTTGTCTGAATACTTATCGTATGGTGCCGCTGGTATATAACTAATGAAAATATCCTTTGAGACCTGGAAGTTCACACTATCGAGGAAGAACTAAAAACGTACAGGTCCAAATACGTAAACAAACTAGTCGCCCATCCCAACACTGTAGCACGCGATTATTTTATGATTAAACGAAGCAAAGTTATGAGGGGTAAAAGCAGCACGCATAGGCCTGAACCTGGTCTTAATAAACAATTTTTTGTGTTGTGAAAATTAAAATCTCTTACAGTAAAATGCAGATCTGAAAGTGCTCTTTTAACGTCACTACAAAACTTTATTTCCTAAAACAAAGACATTAAAATGACTAGTGAACATATTGAACATTTCGCAAAACAACATCATTACTTAAGCTGTCAATCATTGCGGAATGATTATCGAATATTTGCACTTAAAGAACCATTAGCTCAGTATCTAAAGGCCTGGTTACACAGTGCGAACTATCATCCGAACTGGTCTAGTCCATAACTGCAGTGCAGCTACTCGCACCGCGTGTTACCGCATCATACGGGTTACTGTCATGTCCAAATTCATACGATATATTTTGTTTTGACTGTGACGCTAGTACAGAGATGCAATAGCTGTCCATTGTCAGGTCAACAACTCGCACTGTGTAACCAGGCCTTTTAAAGCGCCTTTAAACATATTGAATTGTTTACTTGAATCATAGAAAAGAGCGATAGACTTTTAGGAAACATATTGAATTATTTACTGATGCAAGTACGAAGCAATCAAAACCTTTAATTGTGAAGAGCTGGACAACAAAAAGCCCCAACCATTTGCATATTCCTACACAAATGTACTGAACATTGAAGCACACGAATTATTCTTGTCCAAACCAAATAGAAACAGATACAAATTGTACAATTTATTATCTTTTTGGTTTGTTTGTTTGTTTGTTTTGTCGGAATAAATGGAATTAATTACTTTAATAGAATCCACAAGAAGAACACAAATCAATTTTAGAAAAAATAAATTGAAAAAACATGGAACTGAAAGACATGACTGTTTATGGAAGCGCTTAAGTAGTGCACATGTCACGGTTATTAAAACTCTATAAAAAGCAACAATAAACACTAAAAAAGAAATAAATATTCGCACCCGCACAAATCTTATTTCTTCAGCGATATTACTCTGTGTTCTTAATTGTTTGAAAGCTAACAGAGTGTTCAAACATACTTCTGTGGATTTCATGAAGAACCGCGTATGTCCATTTTTGTCGAAGTTTAATTATTGATGCCAAATTTATTCAAATTGTTTTCAGCACTAAAGAAGTATGACGTCACAGTACTAATCGAAAAACGATTAATAATCGAATATTTTGTTGCGATTAACTATTCAATTGTATCGAAATTTCTTTACTAATCCCTACTAGACTCTAGATTTAAGGAAAAGATCCGCTATCGGTATCAGTCATTACGACACTTCTCGAATTAAAATGCATTGGATGAAATGAACACAGTGCACCTCTAAGCTTTACGTACAAAACTATTGTTTTCTCTTTTCGAACTTCGGCTACAAAACACCTTTTTAAACAACTCCTAATTTTAAAAGTCGAGCTTAAACAAATGAAGTTAAACTTTAATCAAGCTTAGCTATTAAAAATGTCTCAGTTCGATTAATCATGTGATTAACTAATCGGTTAATATTAATTTTTTTTTTTTCCTTCACTAGTTCTCACAAATTATTTTTGCAGGAAAATACCTATAAGCACATACGTTGTTATTCCTGAAGATATTTTGGTGGCAGTGAAAATGTAATTTAAAATAACCTAGTGTAGGTCTGCTTGAGTGGATAATTTTGTCAATTTTAGGAATTCAGTTACACCATTAAAATGGAAAGGTATCTATAATATAAGATTTTTTGCGACTTCTTGGACAAACAAATGTAAACTAAGTCATTCTTGATTTAATATTCCGACAGGGTGTTTTGATGTAGATTTTTGGAACGAATTTCCATTATACCTTGTCAAGTTTGGTTTGGAGGCAAACCGGTTTCGGCTATATGCCATCTTCAGTGTCACTTTTCGTTCTCAGAACGAAACTGGTTTGTCTCCAAACCAAACTTGACAAGGTATGACGGAAATTCGTTCCAAAAATCGATATAATTTGTTTTATCTGCGCACACTTTAAATATTCGTAACACCTTGTTGTTTTGTACTCATTGTTATGGGGTTTTTGCCAAAACATGCAGAACACAATTGGTTATGATGGCACTATATCGAACACCACAACAATCTTTTGCAATGTTTCCACATTATAGTTTCATCGATTGGCTGCAGTGTACTCTGCATGACAACTGATCTAGTTGGAATTATTTTCCTCGCAATGCTCAACCACTTGTGCGGACATTTGTTCGACAATGCAAACGCGCTCATCTTTCCTGTAGAGCCGAATATTTCTTAAACAGCATGTTCCGCCATGTTACAAATCCTTCACTTGAACCAACACGTATCAAGTCCTCCTAAGTAGGGCACTCAAAGTTGAAAGAAAGCTACTTTTTCTTTATTTTTAAACAACTGAAAATATACAAAAGTAAATTAAAGAAAACAAAGAGCAAAGAGAACATGACCAGGCTGATATTTTAACCCTGACCGTTAATGTTAATGAACGCTAAGACAAACATCTGGAAATCATTCATTCTTTCACTACTCGCTCATTCATTGAAGCGAATTATTGAATTGTTTTTTTTTTTTAAGAAACAAACTACATAAATTTTTTCTCAAAGCAACTGAGAGGATTTCTATTAAAGAAAAAACAAAATTCAATTAAAAATATTGAGCACATGAGTGACAGATATTTTAAAACTGAAATCTTTTTAATACAATTGTACTCGTATAGGTTTTAAGGTTTTATCCGTTCGTTGCAGATTGGAATTATTTCCCTGCATAAGTCTCTCCTGCACGCTTTCAGTGAAGTAAAATGTAAATCGAATGTCCACAAACACTACTCTCACTATCCTCCTTTCCAAAACCATTTTTGCTAAATCCAAAACAATGCATTGTATGCGTATGGTCATCCGTTGAATGCCGATCCCAACTCAGCTATTTTACATATATATACTCATTTATGCTCTTTAATTAATCATGGGACTTATTTTGAAAAGCCTACAACTTTCTCCTCTCCCTTAGTCACCATTTACATTGGAAAGATAAAATGTACTCGGCAAATCCGTTTTGTTTTTCGTTCTTCGTTTATAACTGATACGTGCTGCAAGTTTGTCTTTAACGTTTTCTTTGAAGCAAACGAAAACAAAATTTGTAAAACTAAAATTTCCCAGCCCAAGCACCAAAGAAAGCTTAAAAGAGAATTTAAAAAAAATATTGTGAAACTAAACAATACCATCGTAAAAGGGGACTTATACTATAGATTGCTCCGGCCTGTTCAAAGTTTACAATTCCTAAACACCATGAAAACATTGGTTCATATGTACAACACGACAATATTTTAATATTGTTTAAATATCATTTCACAATGTTTCACTTAAAGTGAAATTGATCTCGTATAACAGATGAAGACCTCTCGTGGTAACACACTGTTTGGCCGTTTTCATAGTCGCCTGTTGCATTAGGGAAATTTAATGACAGACAGTTTTTGAATTCGCTTTCGAATTTTGCTCAAACATTTTACATATGAGACAGACGGACTTTTTTCGATTTCTTTTTTCATTTATTTTCACCAATACAAACAGGTAGACTCACGGGCGAATTCTAAGCGTTTCCGGCTTTTTTGCGGATGTCAAACTCCATATAAAAAAATTTACCAGATATTTTGTATATGGAATCTGACATCTAATCAGTTTAAAGAAAAGTACTCTGATGCTGTTCAGTTTATCGGTTCTAATTCGCATTGATTTGTCCGCTTTGTAATATTCAAATTTGTTAGCTGTACTAATCGAGAGTGATGTGAGAAGAATTATATGAAGCAACAAAAATTAGAGAGAGAAACGTGCAGTACAGATAGTCGTGTACTACACATTCTCTACTTCCTTCGCCCATCTCCTACAAACTCCGTTTGTCTGACATTCAATTTCCATAATGTAAAAGGGGCCAATGCTGAGAGCTGAGCTGGACAGATAACGTAAATTTTGAACTGGTTTAACTCGTTTAACACGATTTCGCTTAGCACAGCAATGTTATGTTAAGCGAGGTATATGTGTAACATATTTTAATTGAGTTCTTTGCAAAGCTCTTCGAAGACCAAAGTGGCCTAGAAGTTTTCGCAAATGCATTAACGATGGCATCAACTGTCGGACTTGTATCAATGTAAGCAAGATTTATACTTTAACTGGGAGTGACAACAGCAGAGTAAAAACGCATATGAATTATGAAAAAGACGGTAATTAGGCGGCATATAAGTCAACGATCAAATTAGGACCAAGTTCTGCATATGTACAATACCATTCCATTTCAAGGTAAATCGCTAGCTTGGCAACATTTCTGTTACCTTTCTAATAGGTGAAAGGATTATGAGAAAAATGTTACCAAACTAGCAAGTTGCCTAGAAATGGGATGATATTGTACATATGAATGACTTGGTCTTCAAATTAATCCCAGTACTTTTAACGGCCGAAATTTGTGGATAGGAACTTGGCCTTATTTTCACATTTATATGTTTGTGCCGATTCAATTTCTACCCGTCAGTAATGGCAAAACCAAAATAATAATGTACATGCATTTGAATATCAATTAGAACTTCTCTTTACAAATAAACATCGTTTTGTTACAAAAATCGATTAGCGAATGTCGTTTTAGTGAACTTTGTTTGCAACTCCAAAGTTTAAAATGAAAAAAATGATTCTTAAAGCAAAGACTTCAGTTCTATTAAACAAGTATATTCCTTTTTAAACATTGTTTTATTTGTTTTTTTAAGTTACACAAGTAAATATGTATGAATTTTGTCTTCGCTATTCGTTATTGCACAAATTTAACTGTTGCATTGAAGATATGTAACTGTTGTCAGTATATTTCTTAACGCATTCGAAAACTCGTACACAGGTTTTAAGACTTTATCGCAAGTTTAGAAATCGTACTTAAAGCCGCGAAATTTGCATATAACATATTTTACTCTTTTTCTTTTACTGCTGAACCAATAAAAAAAGATTTTCAGTCTCTTGTTTTTTATTTGCGTTACCGATAAACCGAAGTGGAAATTAAAAAATGTGTCTGTAGAAATTGTCAAAAACGTAATACAGCTTAATGTAAATTTCTGTCAGATCTTTTAAAAGTCTCTGACATTTTATTTCGATACAAATCTGGCTCATGTTGCGTTTTATTGCGACAATAACTAAAATTACAAAAATAAAATATGTAAATAAAATTTAATTGGATTTTTTTTTTTTTTGTTACTCAGGTGTGCGTTTTGTGGACAAATTGTGCAATTTGAATTAACAGCAATTTGACATTAAACGTCCGTAACAGAGTTGATGTTAACTGTTAAACTTTTTAATGTTAATCAACAGTACGAAAAATGCAGGTTGGTTTAAGCTTTTTTGTAATGAAAAAGCTTTTTTGTTACAAAAGTGACCATGTGTCTTTTATGGTGATTTTTGAAGACCCAAAAGAATATTTGAAATTAAAAAATATTGCTTTGTGAACATGATTTTATAATATTCAGCTGTAGCGCAGAAATAAATTTTACACAGCAGTAAATATGAAATTTTCGTTCTATTTTAATTTTAAAATTTATTTCAACAAAATTTAAAATTCATTAATAAATAATTTGAGAGTTTTTATTCACATATAAAATAAAATATCATAAGACAAATAAAATTTATGAATTTCGAATGAAATTTCGTTCATGAACAACAAACAACAAGCGCTACCGAATCAGTAGCATATTTTTTTAATATAAATTTCCCTTCATACTGGGATTAATTCCAGCGCCCAGCAACAAGCTGTTAACGTAGTAAAATTAAAAGTATATTGAGACACACTATTATGCAAGTGCTTAGATTTTGCTTGATAACAGGGCAACAAAGCATTTTTTTTTTGTGTGGCATGGGGTTACTTAGTCAAAATGGATAGATATAGTACTGGGGTTCAATGTCTCCTGAATTAGCTCAAAATTATTTTACTATAAATTTTTTACTTGCCTTATAGTTTCGGTGATATTCAAAACAATTTTGCAAAAACCCCTATTTTTTAAGCAAAATTTAAAAATTGCTGCTCTTTAAAAATTCATAAAAAGATCAAAAATGCACAAAATTTTATATTTAAATAATAATATAAGTATCCACGTACTTTACAAAGAATATCAACCATATTTCATTAAAATCCATTGACAAAAACTGAATTTATAAACAATTAAGTGAAAGTACCTCATTTCATAGGAATTTACTCCTTTTCTCAACAACTGCAATAGTACACCCTGTGCCAAAAAAAAACCACACCATCTATTTAATCCAGCCACAATCGAAACTAACTTATTAGAAGGACACAGAGAATGCTAATGACGTAATGGCGTTGCGACACAGGAAATCCGTATTCCATTTCTATGCAATCTGTTAGTTTGACAATATTTTCCCCATAGTTCTTGCCCGTAGCAGAAAAGTAAAAATATATTGCCAAGCTAGGAGGTTATACCGTTCGTATTTACCGCCATGCTACGAATTGTTTTCATCCCTTCCTTTTGGAAAATATCTTAAATTGTTATGATACCTAAACCAAAAAAAGATGCTAGTCAAATTACGCTATATAGGCCAATTAGCGTGCTTCCAATTTTATCGAAACATCAGTTTGGATTTCGTGAGAAGTTCATAGAATTGTTACACTTATTAGATCGGTCTTTGAGAACAAACAATATTGCTCTGCTTTATTCATAGATACTTCCCAGGCATTTGATAAAGTTTGGCACGATGGGCTACTCATCAAAATCTCGTGATTGCTTTCTGAAAATACTCACAAGCTTCTTAAAAGCTACCTGTAAAATAGAAAATTTAAAGTAAGATCAAAGGAAAAATGTTCCTCAATTCGAAGAGTGTCAGCGGGTAGCATATTAGGCCCGCTACTGTATATAATTTACACAGCCGATATGCCAACAAACTCAAACACATACACATCAACTTTCGCAGACGACACTGCACTTGTAAGTGTAAATAAAGACCCGATGATTACTTCGGAGCTTCTACAATCTCATATTATTATGAATAATAGAATATAGAGTTAAAGTTTAAACAAATCCTTAAAAGTTTTTCATGTCTGTTGATGATAAGGGTAGCGCCTATGATATGTCGACATATAGACTGCTGAAATGCAAACACAAAGAAACAGCTTTGATTTTTTGAATAAAAAATTTTAAAATCTAAGAATAATTTTCTTCATTACAGGAGTCAATTTTTAAAAAATAGGTTTCTGCTTTATATTTTTTTACAATTTACAAGAAAATAAAAATAAAAAACTATTCAGAGTCGGAGCTTTCAGAAGTAAGGCTGTCAGGTAGGTCATTTGTATTTAAAAGAAGCTGCTTGACCTCATCATGTATTTCAATATGTTTTTTTGAGTATATCGAAGTGCTTTTAGATTTAGATGTAATAAAACGATCCGACGAAACCAATAAAGGGTGCAGTAAGTCCTCCATTGTATGTAATCTTGAGTCTTTTCGCGTGTGGTTCAGCCTATAACTACGAAAATCTTTATTTCTTGCCTCAAGTGCCTCGTCTGACATCATTCCTATTGGTAGGGAAACTTTTTCAATAATATCTGCTCCATGTATTAATATTTTATGCACTGATGGAGGCATATAAAACCATGGGTATTCGGAAACAAATAATTTTGCAGTTTCCCAGGCAAAAATCCGAAAAGCCTCTACATACCCACATGCCATTTTGCGCAAAATTAAGCCAAACCTTTTTATAAGTTCGACTTGCACGCCAGTTACTATAGAGGCCAAGGCTGGTTGCTGGGCGGTATTCCCAGTGTTTGTATTCCCCGAACCTGTCTTTTAATTCAAGTTGAATTTTTCTTTTAGTTTGTTGAGCAATTTCTTTATTTTCTTCACGAATTTGCCATTTATTTATCGGTATTCCGTAAGCGATGAATTATACACTCGAACTCGCCTCAGTGGAACTAAATTAAGATTGTTCATCAATTTTGGTGTCGCCCCACAAATTCCACAAGCCAGTGATGGAGACTCCGCTATGGTATTAAAAACTTTTCCATCGATTATGGTCAAATGAAATTCATGTGTTACTTCAAAAAACGTAATTTTGTTGGCATAATTTGTGCTATTTCTCGATTTACATTTTCCATCTCAGCCATCTCAACTAGATCCGCGGACTCTTTTTCAAAAATTATTTTAATGGGTCTGCAGAACCGAGTTGAAGAAGGTCGGTTATTTTGCCATAGTATTGCGCATCCTTCTTTCAATTTGCAAAGGAACAATACATACAGCAAATAAATGCTCATCAATTGTTTCAGTATTAGAATCACTGAAACGTTAACGATAAGTAGAGTGACCACTGCTACCGTCACAGCCCCATTTAAATATTGCTTTTATACAATCGCTACTGTTGCCTACAGTCATGAGATCCGCAAAATCTGTTGGAAAACCTTGTACTATACGTGTAACCGTATGGTCTACGAGACTTTGCAAGCCAACTTCAGCTGAACGTTCAGTTACGTGTATGTTACTGCGGTAACACTCCATTTTAGTTTTAGCCAAAATATCGTAGCTTGGATAAATATTGCAGTTTCGTTCTTTGGCACCATATTGCATTAATTTGTATGACCTTTTTGAGTATCCACTATCTATATAAAGCTTCTTCAGGGGTATACGGAATAGGGGTTTTTGGATGAGAGTCTATAGATTTAAGCTTTTTTTGGGCTATCGCAGATTCTGAACATAACTTTGCTACAATCTGTGAAGCACTTCTTTTTCCCGCTTTGTAAAGACTTACGCTCACCGCTACCATTAACTCTTGGTTCGGTGTTTCATTGACGATTGGTGCAATTTTTTTTTTAGTCTTACTTGTGCACTCTGACAAAGGTTTTCATTTACGTTGGTCAACGGCTGGCTTAGGGAAAATAATGTCTTCATCCAACCATTTCTCATTTCGCTTTTCGAACACTGCCAAAATCCTATGACTTTCTTTCCACTTTTCCACAAGTTTGGTAATAAAATTTCTTAATTGTTTTTGAATTTGGTGGTATTGTTCTTCACTATATTTCGAGCGATCGATGACATTGGAAAATATATGATTTTCAACCATTAAAAATTTTTTTGTTGGCACTGGTTCACTGTGCCATATTAAAAAAATGGTGCGTTTAGATTCTGCCATTGCAACTCTCAACAAAATTGCATTTTTGCTCTCAACAAAATTGCACTTGAAAAACGGTAAACAATAGTTGTTGCACTTGCTGAAACATGTGTTAAGTTTGAATGCACACAGTTGTGTGAATATAAGAAACAAAACAGAAAACAAAACAGAAAAAAATCCGTTGGGTTTTAAATTTTCAAAAAAACAAAAATAGCTACGGCGAAAATTCGCAAAGAAAGCGGGGTTAAAGCAAATGTTTCACAGTTCGTTGTGTTTTTAAAATCGTGTAGATCCTCAAATACTTCAGAAGCGACCACCACTCAATAACAATCGTAAAGCTCAACGCCTCCAATTTGCAAAGAATACAACGATGTGCTCAGATAAACGGTGAAAAGTTGAATTTTCCGACAAAAAAAAAGAAGGTTTAATATGGATGGACCAGATGGATTCAACATTTATTTCCATGACTTAAAACGGGAAAAAATATTTTTGCAACGAAGACACAGCAGGGAAAGCGGAGTTATGTTATGGGCTGCCATATCCTACTAATACACTACCGGTTTGGTATTTGGATCGGAAAAATCATCGAATCATATAAAAACAAGAATCGAATCCAATATTCGTCGGTGTTGTTGTTATTGTTGCTGCTAGTCCCCGCCAGTTCTTTCATTTCCTTATGTAAATGCCTCCTAGGCTTTTTGCTATCTAGATTCAAACCAGTGAGACGTTTCATAAGCAGATGCATCTGCTGCTAAACAGCGGGAGCATAATACTCATAATCCACATTATTCGTTTATTTACTTTCAATAATTTCCTATTAAGGTAATCGCTTCTAACGAAGTGTCTATGATGGATTATGGCTCATTTCAAAATAAATTTTGTATTTATTCACCAGTCATCCCCCTGTCAAATATTCGCTATTGTCTACGTATCTTCTTCAGGCCAGTAATTTAAAAAACGTATTTGGATTAAACAACTACGGAGAATCAATTGAAATGCACGCGTGTCATGTTTAAATCCAAATTTTTGTACTAAATACGACAATTTGTTAGACAACATTTGGTAAATTGTCTAAAGTGGGGAAAGCCAATTGACTGACTGACCGTACGACAGCAAGAATAATCCAATTGTTGCGGTACTTGATGCCTGTCTGAATGTCTCGTTGTTTTTGCAGTCTTGTACTTGGATAAAAGAAAAAATACTTTTTACTTGGCCTTGACTTTGATCGAAAAGAAGCGAATGAAAGAAAATAAAACAAATTGAAACAGTAACTTGCCACAAAAGGCGTTTTTAGGGCAATTTATTTGGAAAATATTTTTGTGTAACTTTTCTTTAATTACCTGTTCTTGTATTACAAGCGGGCGGCCGACTCTTCCGAAGAGTTTATTCGAATAATACTAATTTTGTTGTTGTTGTGGATTTTAATAAAAATTTTCTAGAAGAGTCGTTCGCTTGTCCTACAAAAGCAGGTCATAAATATAATTTCAGGGATAAGGCTCTCGCGGCTGTCCCACTTGTAATATGATCGAGAAGTTAAAACTTCCTGCACTAATTCGAACCTTCAATCGCTACTTGCGTGGCGAGTTTACACAGATACATATCTACCACATTTCGCTCAGCGGTAAAAATCACACGTTCTCAAATGCCAATAGAAAGTATATTCAGTTCTGGAAAAAATAATAAATTGATCATAGCTCTAAAGCGATCGCGACTTTCTGGCTGAATCAATGATTTTATTAGGGCAGAAACGACATTCCAGCAATGGCATTAAGGCTGTCATTCCTCCTAATAGGACAGGGAGTGCTTGTGGAAGAAATCGCTTGATAAAAAAAACCTTTTGGCTTAAACAACATATTTTCCTATTGCAGAGGATATATATAAGTATTTTTTGCGATTTTGGCAATGTAACACTCAACAAATGCCTACTAATTATTATTTGGAAAGGTATAGGACATATTAGAGAAGATAGGTAGTGAAGTAAAGGGAAAGAAACCTTCAGAGTTTACAACTCTGCAATTACCCGTTATGTGTATTTTCAAAACAATATTGTACTCATAGTCATTACACAAAAATATCTATGTGTGCGACGCTCACGTTGAAGCAACTCTGGGTATATTAAGGCGCATGGTAGTGCGCCAGGCCAAGTTTGAGGCCTTAAGCACACAGTGACACAGTGTGTATATTACACAAAACCATTCGCGCCGTTTTTACCCCCGTCATAACTTCAAACATAAGGCCTATACATCCAGTTAACCCTATATGCCAAGTTCAAAAGTTTTATCGATATGAAGGTGTAAAATATTTTGGTACTTATTCTCTGACTAACTCATCAATATTATGGGGTACTTCCACTATAGCTAGAGTGCTATAACCACCTGTAAACTTTAAGTGATTATAAATATATATCTTGCCAAAAAAACAAATAACTTGAAAAAAAGGAGTCAGATCGACACAAAACAAAAATGTGAAAATAGGGCCGAGTCCCTATTCGAAAATGTCTGCCGTTAAAAGCACCGAAATCACAATGAGGACCAAGTTCACGATATGTACAATACCATATCATTTTTAGACAAGCTGCAAGCTTGGCAATATTTTATATGCTTTGTGATATGAGAAAAAATGATGGGAAAAAGTATTGCCAAGCTACAAGGTTGCCTAGGTACATATCAGACAAAATACTGTTATTCATTCGCAGCGGCTATGATACGAACCCAGGTGTCTAACCATCAAATGCTTAATAGTCAACGAGCTAAGCCGCCCACCAAAAACAAAAAAAAAGCCGCTCAAATCCTTCCTTTGATTTGGAGGCGTCAGCATAGATGATAAGTATTTACTGTCGCAAATTAGGTATTCTTCTGAAGTCTATACGATGAATCGTTTGCCAGCCTAGTACTGCAAGCAAGCAATAATATATGTCATAAATTAGGGGCATGATCTATTAAATATATGTAAGTGCGTCAGTTAATAATAAAAAGTGTAGTTCGAGTGCTCACCAATTTAAAGTGAGTAGGATCCTATCTTTAATTTCATAGTGTGTAGGCCGATTATCCTACTGCAGGCTACTTTTCCTGCCATATACAACCACATAGGAGTATAGCAGCCCTGATCGCCCTTCATCAAAATCTACAAATTATACTTAATAATGATTGTACATGATGCTACAGAACTGGTGCTGTAATAAGAATGTTGTACGCTTTTTAAATATCAATGAGTCTAGTTCCACGAAAGTTTTGCAGAAGAGGAGACACCTCCTTACCGGGTGCTGCCGTTTGCTGCTATGTGAATTGTTATCTGCCCGAGCATTAAGATAATAAACTTATTGCAAACTATTTCAAGGGATTTTACAGCAAAGGAAAGGTGTGATCTTCGAAGTCTTTCTCTCCTTTGTAACAAAGGCCACGGCATATAGAATAATGCCTTTTCGACCCGGTAATTTAAATGGGTCGAAGGTTTTTAGTGTTACACAATTCAACTACTGAATATTTAGAAGGCATATGCAGAGAATTTAGTACTTGCGTTTGTTGGTTAATCTTATTTCTTTGTCCCTACTTCCCTCGATTTATATCAAGCTTTCTTAGGGATACTGAAAAGTCAGCTAGTTACTGCTGTAATTGGTATGGGAGCCACGAAAAATGTTATCTCCGAATTAAGTCTGGCGATTGGCTAAGACACCAATCTATGTATCCACGAATACGGAAGTAATTTTAGCCAACGGGTCCACGAAAGCCATAACCACCGCCATCTATCTCAAAGGTACTGTGGGAAATACAACGGTGAAGTATAATTTCCTGATTATGAAAGAAGCACCGGAAGCAGTCGTCCTAGGGCTCGACTTCTTACAGAATTTCAACACCACTTTCAGTTGTGCAGGTCTAGTCGTCAAGTGTAGTTAATCGTACTAAAGCACGGAGTGGAGGTAAAGAAACCCCGAAACCCCAGGTAAACAGCATTTTTCCTTTGTCTAAGAGAATAATGCCAAAAAAAATCCGCAGCTGCTATACCAGGACTGGAAAACGGTATAGCCCAATGAAACCATGAAGTCTCCTACTCATGAATGGCGTATGCCCACCAACATTCTAAAAAGTTCTCTGATGACATCAGCCCTGAAATATGCATGAGGAACATTGTATCCCATGGAAACTCGCTGCAGATGCCTCAAGAAAAAACCAACATATTATGGAAAATCATGATACTACGGCAGAAAGACATATTGAAAGTACCAAAATGTGCAATATGATAGTTAGTCGTTATTTCCAGGAAGAAATCCAGTCGCTATCAAAATACTATTAGACGCAGCCGCTGGAACAACTACGTTCTTATAGAGGGGTCTAATCAATCGAGTGCAAGATAAACTCGGGGTACCGCAATGTACCTATCTTTTGCAGATGACAACATTTGCCATTCATTTTAAGATCCGATGTTGAGTGCTTACTCACATACGTGCGTCAGATTATGTTGCCTCATTTATAGCGGGTGATACAAGTATTAAGAAAGCCCTTGATGTTCTTGGCATTAAAACCCAGTATGTTGCTCGATGGACTAAATAAATTTTTCCGAAAGCAAAAGAGGCATACAAGTGCATCAATTTTTTCAAATGCTGTAAGAAATACTTCATTCTCTATGATCTCCTTAAAATTTATAACACCTATGTCCGAACCAACATTGAATACCACTCCCATGTGAAGCCCGGTGATTCAATGTCTATTTTGAAGCTTGTCGTCCGCGCGTACCAGGGATGGCGAAGCTGCTTATCGCTGACAGTAGGGTATCCAACTCTATTGACTCACTGGAACATCGGCGTAATGTGGGTTGTGAGTTACTGTTTTAATCTTTACTAGAACGCAATGTGCTCCAATGAAGTACCAGAACTTGTTCCCTAGATTGGACAGTGCAACAAAACAACACACTATAGGGAAAACTTGTTCTTTACCCATACGGCTAGCATAAGCTTTAGGACCACGGGTAGAAACTTGTTAAATGTTAATGCCATGAGGAGTCTAAGTCTTGGACAAATACTAGCAATTGCAAGGGACTTCGTGATGAGGAAGGAGACCGACAGCTACCAGTCGACTGTCTGAAATCACGACGGTCAGGAGTTAAGGCTAGTGTTAGCAGGAGACTCACTATAAGTAAGGTAGTCGTATATTACAAATCGGTTGCCTAAAATCAGTTCAAGGAACGAAGGGTGTCGAAAAGGTACCAATATAGTATACGGTCTGCTTCGCTATTCCATCTACATTAATAATACTAATTTCTTCGCGAAGGGTGATTTCTGCTAACATCAAAACAAATTCTTTTTTCTTTAAGACTCCTTTTATTTAAAAGTACAAGTACCACACAAAAAACGCCTGGTACCTTTCAATAATATTATTGCTTGTCCTTCCGACTTTCTTTTAAATGCGGCTACGTACATTTTGGATTTCCTAATTTTGCACTCATAATCCGACATTTTATTTACTTAAGTTAACCCCCGAAAAGCAATAGAAAAACAATTGAAAAGGCGTTCAATTTTAACTGCCCTCTAATTGGATTTAAATAATTAGCAGCAAGTTGAGAACAGCACTTGAAGACACTTTCCAATTCGTATATAAAAGGAAATTTTCTTAGAAACACAAACATAATAGTTTGACGGCAGTTAGGCGGTTCTTAAGCGAAAAACGGAAAGCGATTAACATACGAGTGGCTAACGAAACAATAGTGAGCAAATTAAGCAACAATAAAAACTCAAATTATGGGAACAAAGTAAAGTTTAAAGACGTAACTTCAAGGTTTTCTATACTCGTACACTCGTTATACCCAAATCCAAACCCAAATCCAACTCTAAACGTTTACGGTTCGGTTGTTCAAGTTTTTGGCCCGTAACAACGATGTCTTTTAACGTCCCGGTATTCGAGTACCAACGTGGTGGCCGAAATGTTAGTTTGGCCGAGAGTGTGCCCGCCGAAATAATGCACTTAATAGATCCCTACTGGTATCGATGGCCTCCCATGGAACCCATGTGGTTTGGCATAATCGGCTTCGTTATCACCATATTGGGCATCATGTCACTGACTGGAAATTTTGTTGTGATTTATATATTTACCTCTACCAAATCGCTGCGCTCCCCTTCAAATATGTTTGTGGTGAATTTGGCATTTTCGGACTTTATGATGATGTTTACTATGTTTCCGCCCGTCGTGCTGAACGGCTTTTATGGTACATGGATTTTTGGGCCGTTCTGGTGCGATGTGTACGGTTTGTGTGGTTCTGTATTCGGTTGTGTGTCGATTTGGTCCATGACTTTAGTTGCGTACGATCGGTATTGTGTTATTGTTAAGGGTCTATCAAGAAAACCTTTGACCGTGACATCGGCCGTTTTGCGCTTGCTGGTTGTTTGGGCTATTTGCTTTATGTGGGGCGTTTTTCCGATGATCGGTTGGAATCGTTATGTTCCGGAGGGTAATTTGACGGCTTGTGGTTGTGATTATTTTGCCAAAGATTGGTACAATCGGTCGTACATCATAATTTACTCGGTGTGGGCGTATTTGATTCCACTTTTGACAATAATCTGTTCGTACTGGTACATTATGAAGGTAAGTGTTGATGTATATTTCTAGTTGTCTGAAATTTTTATCGAAATGCGAAAAATTAAATGATACATAAAATTCGAATAAATTTCACGAAAAATTTAGTTCTCGTATTACAATTATAATTTTTTCTTTCCTGTTGAATTGATTTCATTCATATTCTTTTATAAATTGCACAGTGGGTCATATTTTAACCTGAAAATGCAATAATTCGCAAACAATACATTTCAAGGGAATTATTAGTTATAAAGAAGTTGTTTTTTTTCTTTGCGAAGAGGTGGAATATCGATCAATGCGAAACAATCAAAATCATAATTGTTAAATAGTGAATCATTTCACTTCGCAATAATTTTATAGACATAAATTTCTAAAAACAAATATGTTATTTCTATCGAAACTTTTTTATTTACTACCAAAATAAGTTTTTAGATTATAAAAATTAATAAGAATTCCTCAGGTCTGAGAATCCAAAGTCATAAGTTGGAAGTAAAAGAAAATTGGCAACACTGCCTGCCATTCAAGGCACTTGGAGAAGCTCCAATCGTAATGACAAATATTTGTATTTTCCACTTACAGTTTTCAACTTAACCTACTTTCTTCGAAACTTCCCAGTTTCGATTCTTATCAACTTCAAATTCCTTAATTAAAGTTAATATTTTTTTTATATTCATTGTCCGCCATTGTACGGCGGTAGCAGCACGTTAATAACCTGCAGCCAAAAGGCCAAAAAAAAGAAGTTAATAAAATACAATTTTGATTCGATTTATTTTTGCAGGCCGTCAGAGAGCATGAGGCAGCGATGCGTGAACAAGCGAAAAAAATGAATGTTGCATCGTTGCGCAGCAGCGATGCGGATAAAGAAAAATCAGTGGAAATAAAATTAGCGAAAGTGGCACTAATTACAATATCATTATGGTTCCTAGCCTGGACACCATATTCGATTATAAATTATGCCGGCGTATTTGAATCGATGAGTTTGTCACCGCTTAGCACAATCTGTGGTTCGATATTTGCCAAAGCCAACTCTGTCTGCAATCCAATTGTCTACGGTTTGAGGTGAGAAGTGTTGAGATTATAAAATTGTCTTGCAATTTTCATAAACTGTTGTTGCCGATCTCAATGTTGTTGTTGCTCACATTTCAGCCATCCCAAATACAAACAAGTATTGAGAGAGAAAATGCCCTGCTTGGCTTGTGGCAAAGATGAATCGGCTGCTGATGCACGAACACAAGCTACCGCCGAGGCCAGTGAATCGGCAGCGTAAATTTTATAATTTTATTTTAAAATTTTTCATTATTTATTTATTATTAAAAATAACGACGATCTTGGCGCTGTTAAAGGACTCAATGATTTTGCAAAGCATGTTTATTGTACTCGTACATAATTAATATTTAAGTAGTTCTTAGTCAAACGAAACACCGTCTTATCGATTCAATATGAACAGAGCGTGAGTCAGTCCTGTTTAATAATTGAACTCTTTAAACGTAAAATAATGAGAAAGAAAAATCATTCAAAAATACAAAAAAAAGAAAGAAAAAATATTTTGCAAATAAAAAAAAAGTTAAAAAAAGAAGAATAAAGAATAAAGCAATTGATACAAGATCAAATTGTTGTAAGGTTCATTAAAAGTTTACAGTAGCGGTCAAAAATGTTGGAGCTGAGATAACATACGCAGGGGCATTTCCAATAAGGGCGCGTCGAGGTTGACAGTAAGTAGCGGCCATATTGAATTGACGGCATCTGTCAAGTATATTCAAATAAATCAGGTAAACAAATTATTAGAAATAAGTGAAAATAATTAAAAAACGAATTTTAAATATTTGGTGGCCAAATTCGAGACGCTTACTTCGGTAAACATTTCTCCAGTATCAGAACGTAATAAGAACTTATTCTTGATTTGATATTCCGACAGGGTGTTTTGATGTAGATTTTTGGAACGAATACCAGTGATGACGGAAATTCGTTCCAAAAATCTACAGGTAATAAGAACCTCCGCTGTGCACGAAAACTGAGACTAATTCTGAAATTTTGGGCCGGAATTTGACCCTGTCTGCGTAAACAGATGTAGGAACTTAAATTAAATGGCCATAGGGAACATCATTTATTCCTTAGTGGGCTTTGTAGCGTTTGAAAGAGAAACCCAATTTTGCCGAACATTTTTTACAACGGTTTTTTTACTTGGTGACGTAGAGTCCGTTGGGCATTTACTTCGGAAATGTTAAAGGATATTTATGGATAAATTTTTGAAAGCACAATATTAACATCCTTTTTTCATTGAAGTGCACAAAATAAATATTCTGTAATTTAAGGTTATAAGCGTTATAAGTAGGCGGCATCATTCTTCCCTACTCCTTTGAAAACAACGTTGGCGAGGTTATCATTTTCAACAACGAGCGCTAGAGATCAATGATAACCAATTGCCTTGGCCCCACTATAGGTAGGGAACATGTGATGTTTCAACATTTCGACGTGCCACAAAACGAAGTGCTCTTTTTAGTTCAGCTCATTTGAGTGAATTTGTTGGCTCAGTAAGTTAAATAGCTTAGTAGGTATTTTGTGTCAGTATAACTGGGTACGTTCGTAAGTGCAGTAAAAATGCAACACTGCAGCATAGTTTAACGTTCGAAAATTCATAACTTGGCATCAAGTTTTGCAATAGAAGTAACTGCATGTATGCCGCAAAATTTGTTGATGTAATAAACTAGGGATGGCATAATGAAAGTAAGTTTGGTTAAAATACAATTTTATAAAAAATTACTTGTAAAAATTATTTTCAGTATTTTTTTATTCAAATATTAAAGAAAAAGCTAATTTTTTTGAAGGCTTTTTAATATATTTAATCAGACATCAAACTTATGCACAGATGTTGAGCAGTAGCAAAGCATGTGCAACAGCTGATCACGCATAAGCAACAAATCTTGGCATAACTGATGCATAGTTGTATAAATTTACTCTCATTTACGAACGCATCCATTATGCTTAAAATGCCTTTTCGGCTAGCCATCGTACATTTTGCTAGTCGCACGGGAATTTAACTTGCGAAGACCGTCGTTGTTGATGGTATGTTCGTGTTGAAACAATATTATCCGAACAGTTGTTCGCACAACGCTGTTATGCCATCACACAAACAAACACATCCGTAAACACCCGTACATAATTTATGGTGAGAACACCGAAAAAAATCGAGATGAGAAACAAAAAAATTTGCTTAAACTGAACATGAACGTCTACACGCTTTGTCCACACAGAAGACCACGAACATATTTTTCTCGTTATTCTGGCGACGCTCTCTCCACGTGCAAGCAAATTTATGGCTAATCAAGACGTCGTGTAAGCCCCTCTCTGTCCGAACTGTTTGTAATAGAAATACTACAATAGAATACTACAATAGAATAATAATATTACGAGATGTATTCATTAAACTAAAAGTGTGTTTGAAAACGAATGTGGAAAAAAGCAAAATGAACAACGTGCTGCTGAAACGTTTACATTACGTCTTGACTAACCATAAATTTGTTCGCACATTGCGAGAGTGTCCGCAAAATAAGGGCAGAATATGTGTTCGTGGTCTTCTGTTTGGAGAACACGTGTTAATAATCCTGTTAAGTTTGAGCATAATTTAATGCCTCCCATCGAGATGATTTCAATGCTCTCAGCATAGTTTTTGGACAGACATTTACAGGCGAGTGCAAACATAGTTATTTTTTATTTTGCCTGTGTGTATTTTGTTTGTGTCAAACAACTCTGCGTGAATACGATCTGACCATCAACCGCGAAGGTCTTCACTCGCCGAATTTCTGTGCGAACAGCAAAATGTATTATGACTGCACAGATTTATAGCTAATCAAGACGCCATGTTAGTACTGGCTACTGTGTTGAAGACGTGTAAATAGTTAAATTGAACAAGTTCGTTCATGAATTACACAACTCTAGTCAGAATAGACATTCGGCATGAACGATTTGACGATATCATTATCCCTTTGAATCTGTTAGACTAGTGGAGTTTTTCAATGATTTTTTTAAATAAAAACAAAATACTTTAAACATACAATTTCTTTTTTTATGTTTAATTTTAGTAAAATATTTGTACAAAATTTATAGTTCATCATCATGAAAAGAAAACAAGTTCAATATCAGTGTCATAAAATCATTGTGGTCGTCAACATTATCTGCAACATGGTTACACTCATTCGCAACATTTTTCATTCTATCACTAATGTTATCTAGATGAAGGCAAGAGACAGTAAGTAGGGTTTAGTCGTAATAGGCCTGCAAGTCTTCCAATATAAAAGTACCGTTGTGAAGCTCCTCATCACTGAAGGAAAATGAGGTTTCGGGTACAAATAGTTTCTTGTGTTGCTGTTGTTCATGTACAAGTTGCTTATGCTGTTGCTTCCTTTCGTGACTCAATTCATTTTGCGTAAACATGGCTCGTCCTTGCAACATGATGAAATCTATCAGGCGTTTGTTCGTTATCATTTTCATGGCATTTGGATCGGTACGTTTGCGCAAATAATTAAAACAGCAGGTTCTAAATATAAAACAAAATTATTATTTTTTATATTAAAATTTGAAATCATTTAACAGAAGACAACGTTACCTAAAGTGCTTGGTGCCACAGGCATTGGTGCATTCATTGCCGCAAGAATCACACGGTATGGCTGAAGTGCTTAAAAACTGCATTAAAAACATGCCTGCAATAGAATAAAGAAATAATTGTGTTGAGTTAAAACTGATTGTAGATAAAATTACAGGCTGTTCTAAATTAATTTTCAAATAAAATTAAATTGTTCGTTGAGCGTTTAAAACATGTGGAGAATTTTTAATTAAAAACTTGGAAATCGTTTCACTTACACATGTATATTTCAGATACAAGGCTACAAGGAGAAGAATTTCTAAAATGTTCTCAATGAAGTCTAAAAATGTATGGAAGAGTCCGAATCGTTTCGAGTTTCAAGCCGTTAAAAGCCCACACATATTTTTAGAATAGAACAAGGACAGGAGGGAAATATTTATCAACATTAGATCCAATTTTAGACACAATATGAGGACATTTTGAAAACTGCAAGGATTTTTTTAATGAGAGATATTTTTTGCTGTCAAAAAAGCATTTTATGTCTGTCCCCTTTTAGCCTTTTCATTTCTTCAGAATAAAAATTTTTTTATGCCTTTAAATTGGTCATTGCTTCAGTGATGAGCCCAAACTCCTACCGCCCGCCATTTTCTCAAGCCTAGAAACAGGAAGTAGTTACTAGGGTCTAAAATGCTGGAGGGGGTAGCAGTTCTTAGTCCATTTTAAACTTTTGCCTTGACGACTACATATGTTGGCTTGCCATGCTGGAAGAACGATTTTCTCTGCCAAATGCAAATTATAATCGTCGGAGATCGTTTTACCCTTTTTAAAATAATTAAATAACGTCGCTATTCGCAAGCAAAAACCATGATGGAATAGTATCGACGACTATATTATGTTCTCTACAAACGATAAACAAGTTATTGTTTATATTTAATAATTAAATGATTACCATGCAATATGGTTGATTTAAAAAAAATATTTTTTCTATAATTCTAACCGAAACCAAATTATTTTATCTTTACAAAAATAATAGCATAATTCTTACCTTAAACTGTATTGAATAAACATAACATTGCAATTTCGTTGGTGTTGAATCAAAGCAATAAACTAAGAAGCAATCTTACAATGGTTGATTGTTTTTCTATCGTTCTAAGGAGAACCATGCCATATAATTCATTATGGTTACCGTAATCATATTATATCTTCATCGCCAGAGATTCAACCTGGCTTATTTTACGGTTGGATTTGGGTCAGTGTTGCCAAAACTCTTAAGCCATTTTCCAACAAATATCACTCTGAAAACAGCTAGAACTCGTAACTGCTAAAAAAAAAAGCCACAATATTGTTGTGTTTTATTGTGCTTTGAAATGGAAACTATCATGTATGTTACGCAAACCTTCAACTTTTACTCGACCGAATTAATTTTTTTTAATCTAAAAATTTAACAAACTAACAGAAAAAAAATCCAATTCTTCCAAAAAACGAAATTTCACAATTATTTAGAACTTTCCAGAACTTAAAACACAAAAAGCAGACTTATCAAACTTTGAAACGTTAATACAAAAATTGTTCTGAAAATTCACAAATAATAATTCAATATCTTTTTTGAAAAACGAAAATATTAAAAAAAAGTTAATGGTTACAAAATTATGTAAAAAACAAACAAACTTCACTACAAGTCTGGAATAAAAACTATAAATTTTATCTAAAATCTAAAGTAAACTGAAAAGTAGGTCAAACCTGATATTTCACTACAATTTGTGAATTCTCCAAAACTCTTAAAATTTAATCTTGGATTTTACATAAATAATAATTTCACCAAAAAGTCGAAATTCGCCAATAATGAAACCTTTATGAAAAACATCCACATTTTGCCAAACAAAAATTCAAATTTCACACAAATCGAGAATTCACAAAGAATAAAAAAATCACCAACAAATTAAAACTTAACCAAAAATATAAAAATCATAAAAAGTTTAAATTTTATTACAAATCGAGATTAAGCTGAACTTAAAAAATCGAGATTCCTCCAGATTTTAAGAATACAGCAAAATTCGAAAATTCTCACCGCAATATATGAATACGAATATGCCAAGACAAAATTAAATGAAAAGAAAAAATTAACAAAAAATAGTCAATTCACCCGCAAATTGAGAATTTAATAAAAATCCATAAGAATTCAGAGAAAAGGTAGCACATCTCATATCATCCGATAACCGATCGAAAATGCTTATGTTAAAACGAAAGGAGAGTTGAAATGTAAAATAAGACGACTAAAGCCGGAGTCAAAAATTAAAGTTCGCAAATAATCCTTTGAACCGGGAAACATTTTTAGTTGTACATAATTGGGTGGTGGGTATATACGATTCGGCACAGCGGAATATATGTTAGCTGTCTTACTTGTTTAGGTTTAGCACTGCCACACTGTATTAATTGCATTTAATTTAATTGATTTTCCGTGAAGAACGTTAGAAACCGTCAACTAAAAAATTGTTACAGCTAAAAAACGTTTCAGTATTAAAACCTTATCTCGAAAATATTATTTATTGATTGTTACCAATGTACATAAGAACTACTCCATTGCATTCAAATCTTAATATATGTACTATCTATCATTGGGTTGGGTGAGCCGTCTCGCCAGGCTCAATGTGTCAGTATTTTTAGTCTCGGGTGCCCATGAAATTGCAGTAAATCACATGTTGGGATGGACGAATATGTTTTGGCTTCTTCCTGGATAGTGGGAACTTCTAGATCTAAATGAGAAGAAACGATAAGTCGTAATATCCTAGCCTCACTTCTTTGTAACTTGTGGATGTTTGATGCATAAGCAGTATCCCACTGCTGAATGCCATATGACCATATTGGCTTTATAACGAAATTTTATAGAAGGACCTTGTAGTCTAATGCCAAGGCTGTGTTAGGACTTATTAACCACATTTCTATGTATTTACTTATATTCTCCACCTTCTCAGCCTCAAGCTCATTAATAATACGAAACTGAAATTGTTCGGCTGCAAGCTTCGCATCTTGGTTAACACTTGTAAATACAGTGTCATTTGAAAACGTTGACGTAAATGTATTTGGGCTTGTTGACGGCCCTAATATACTTTTCATATGGGCCTGTAGGACGTAAACTGACTCGAGCCCTTTCCTGGTTTAGGGATCACGACAATATTAGACATCTTCCAAGAGCATGCAAAGAAGCCGACTCGCAACATGGCATTAAGTATAAATAAAATTATTCTCACAGCTGATACCAGGCAAGTTTCTCGATATTGATCCTGCAACACGATCAGGTCCGGGCGATTTTTTCATACCTAGATTTTTAATAGTTGTTTTTAGTAATCACAATCAACATTTCATAGGATCATCCACAGTTACGCTGATAATTGGAGTGCTGCAACTGTTTATTGCTTATGATGGGAAATCCTTTTCTAACTAATTAGCGAAAATATATACTTTTTCAATTAAGTCTTTAGCCCATGTACGGTTTTCAAGCCTTCGTCGACAATATTACATTTTAAGTGCCTTACAGCTATGAGGTGTTTTTCGTTACATCCAAGTTTTTTTTATTAGATCTCAATAGCGCAGTTTGGTATGTAAATTTCTTTGACATAAGTTTATTTGGCTCTTGAAGCCAAGAGAACGACTATGTTGGCATTACCTTCGGAGCCTTCGCTTTTTCCTGACAAGAGTCTGTATACCAGCCGATAATTGGTATAAATTTCATTTAACTGATCGTTTGTTAGGTGTTGCAACTCTGGTTGCGGCCATCACGACATCCGTGAAGTGATCCACAGCTACTTGAATATCACCTGGTGAAAGCTACCCTACATTTTATATTTTAACCAATTCGTATTTTAATTTGGGTAGGAAATAAGGAAGTTATTGTAGGTCGATGGTCAGAAGATAGATCAAATGAATTGATTAACATTGACCACGTCTGATATATCTTACAATTGCAAAATCGGGAGACAATGTCTATTTTCTCCGTTAGCAGAAAATGTTATACTTCATATTTATGTTGAAAATCGTCTATAACCAGAGTGAAACCCGTTAGCTCGCTAAATAGGCGCTAGATATGTTGGCCGAAAATCCGGATTTTGGCCAAAATGCCATCTTGAATAAATTGTCATTCCAATGAGTATCAATTTGATATCTTGTTGTTTATTAAAATATTTTTCCTATCGTTCTTATCTGGTTACTCTACAAACGTAATTACAAATTATGATCTAGGTTAAGGTATCGAGCATTACGTACCAGACATACTAGTAACTGGAATACCGGCCTGAGTCCAATACCATTTTGGACCTGTGAATAGGACTCCAGTATTGAAAATTCTAGAACGGTCGAAGAATAGAAACCTAAGTGACGTGTTAACAGAAAATTTTTTTTGTGTTTTAGATTTATTTTTATTTATAAATTTTTAATACCGTTTCATTCACTGATTCTCGCAGTCTAAAAGAGAGAACAAAATGTTTTACAATCCAGACTTCTAGCAAAACAAATTTTAAAATGCTCATCAAACCAATCAATAATGAAAAGCTCTTCCACATTCTTTCTACCTTTAGTGCAAATTGATTAAGCTTATCAGTGAATTAAGTTGAAAGAAAACAAAGCACAATTTAAGCATCAGCGGAAGGAACAATTAAGATTTTTGTTTAGTATTGCAACGGATTCAGTCGGGAACAAGTCAATCAAGCAAACTTTTATAAGTCCGCTGGCAATGACGAACATATTAAAAATGCCAAAAACATTTTCGATTCTGTTATTAATCGCAGCTCTAATCGCTAGGCAGCGTTTGTTTACAAGCGGTAAGAGTTAAAAAGCAAATTGTGCCACAATATTTTTGTTATCAAACAAGTGCAGTGAAACATTTTAAAAATAAAAGAATGTCTGCATTATCTTGCAAGAGAGTTTAATAAGAAATTGTGTTTCTGGCGCATCTAAAATTGCCAGCAATCGGCGAAACAGGTTATCGAAATTAATACTACGTCTCTACTTTCCAGCTAGTGAATGCGCTTTAAACACCGAATGCAAACATATACGTGATTGCCCACGAGTCTTGAATAATTTTCATTTGATCAAAAATAAACCGTATTGCAACTTAAATCAAAGAGGCACCTATGTCTGCTGCCTGAAGCCACCCGAGAAATATACCCAATACAAAGATGAAGACATAAGAACTGTGAGAGGTGAGATAAATAACACTCAACACTTGTTGAATTTATCGAATTGACTTCTTCTAACTTAGAATGCAAATCAATTCAACGTTATCGCACTTCCTGTGAAAAATCGTTAATTGTTAGTGGCAACAGGACTGAGCCCAAGGAGTATCCATTTATGGCTTTAGTTTTCTACAAAAATGCTGATATTGTGAACTATTTATGCGGTGGAACCTTAATCAGCAACAAATACGTGCTAACGGCAGCCCATTGTTTTTATCTTTATAAGTGAGTACTAAGTACTTTTTGTTAAATGATCCTTTATTTTGTATGCAACAAATGTAATTACTACAATATTCTTTTTGGAAAGTATATATGTTCTGGACCCTCATAGAAAGAATAGGCAGTCTGTCCGTCTGTCCGTCTGTCCGATGTTAAAATCAACTTTCTGAAGATTTGAAGAAAACTTACGACCCAAATGTAAGACCAATCTGTCCAATACGGTTGCCGAAATATTTCTATTGAAACTCGGACAAATCATTCCTCAAATTCTACAGTAGATATCGAATATAAGTAACTCCAAAAATGATTTCTTGTGTTTTTGATTCACTTCCTTATAAGCGTTTTTTTCTTCCATGAGATGATTTTATGTCCGATACCCTGCTGTATTTCGGATCTTTGAGTATAGGAACGAGAGTCTATTTAAAGCTATTCAGCGGTCCATGTGCACGGTGCTGAAATTATCTACCGAAAACCCCAGTTTATTTACGAAAATATAAGCTGGACCGAACTTTAATATATATGTATCTTAAATCTCTCCATAAATACCCGAAATATAACCGGTTTTTTCTTCTATGAGATGTTTGGATATCCGATATGTATATATTTTAGATTTTGCTATTTAGGAGGGAAAGTCGGTTTAAAGATAGCTGGCCGACCGTTTGTACTATGCTATAATCATATACCGACAACCCCAGATAATTTACGGAGTTATAAGTTGGACGATCTATAGGATACCCTTTCGAAAAATTTGATAATAAAAATCGTTTATATCTCTACACAAATGCCCGAAACATAGCCGAAATTCCAATGTTATGTTGTTGTTTTCTAAAAACTTTACCCAAAGTTGCAAATATTCATTTGCGGCCCTATGAATAATATACATTCTGAAACCTTATATGCTGATTCATCATCCATCCGCCTTTACTGATCGACGAGAATTTCGCTAGCGTGAAGAATATGTACGATTCCAATGATTACTTTTTATGAATTTTATTGCTAAAGAAAATTTTTATCAAAAAAAAGTACCTTTAAAAGCCTGACAGAAGAAACTTTTTAGTTAATAAAAAATAGTTTTTGAAAGGTACTTTTTAAAAAGTGCCATTTTGAAAGCGACTTGCTTCAAAAGTGCATTTTCTAAAAGTACCTACATATTTGAAAAATAAAGTGCTTTTTTAAGAAGTGGGTTCTTCTAAAGTGGATTCCTAAACTTTATTGTCTTGAGAGGTTTTCACCTTTAAAAAAGTGCATTTTTCAAGGAAACGCCTGTTTTGAAGATTTCCAAAAGGTACCTTGTTTCACTAAATTACGTTTGCCTAAATAAGCGGTGTCTGAATAAGAGTGCAGTTTTTTATTGCATTGTAAAGTAGCAATTATGTTCCGATTAAATATGAAATAAGATATCGGGCAAATGGCTGCCGCGGCTCTGATGGCAGGCATAGTCACTATAAAGACGTGGCTATACCTCACCGATGACTCGTTGGATCTCGGATTTAAGCTCAGAAATTGTTTCTAATTTAAGCGCATATAGACAAGATTTCACAAAACCCCCAAAGAAAAAAATCGCGGCGCGTTAAGTCGCATAATCTTGGTGGCCAGTGGGACTTAAGAGTTTCGTGAGATGATTTGGTCTGAAAATCGTTAGTGCAATAAACCCATTCTTTGACACACATAGTCCAGCATACTAATGAATGCTGTTTACAGTCACTGCAATTCCAGCCTCATTTTTAAAAAAGTAGGGCCCAATCTCACCGCCTGACCAAAACTCACACGAAACAGTTGGATTCATTTCTTTCTTATGTATCGCTTGCGTAATTTCTGAGTCCCGAATTCGAAAGTTTTCTTATTCAGAAGTCTATTCATATGAAAATGCACTTTATAGGTGAAGATAGTTTTTTTCGAATCATCGGCATTTACTTCACATTATTCCGAATCCACCTTTTGTATCATTTATCGATAAAGGGCCCTTATCATTTAAATAAAAGTACCTAATACTAAAAAGAATATGTTTTCTGAGGTTCTATAAAAAGTATAAAAAGATTTCAAGTTTACCCATGCCTCAGCATGCAAAAGTAAGCCAACTTTTTATATATTTTGGAATCTTTTCGCGAGCGCGAAATAATACTATTTCACTTTCTATAAACGTTTTCAATAGTTTTTGCAAATAAACATTTTATTTTTTATACAGCCCGCCCAATATGGTGCGCTTAGGCGAATTGGATTGGTCAACAAGCACCGATGATGCCTCACCCATCGATTATGAAATTCAAAATGCCATAACACATCCCCAATATTTCACCACCGATATACAAGAGAAATACAATGACATCGCCTTGGTGGAACTCGCAAAAGAAGTAAAATTCAACGACTATATAATGCCAGCCTGTCTACCCCTGGTTGATGGCCGTGAATTTCAAGAATATCTAGCAGCTGGTTGGGGTATACCCAATGACACCACAATCGAAATGACACCACATATGCTCAAGGTAAAATTGGATCGTTTCGATGATGACACTTGCATTAATAAGGTAGAACAAACGGACGAATTGAAGCATGGCGTCAACAAACGCACCCAAATGTGTGCAGGTTCATTTATTGATCATCGTGATACGTGTTTGGGAGACTCAGGAGGTCCGCTATTCGTTGATCATCCCGATTATAGTTGTTTGTTCCTGGTTCTCGGTATAACATCATTTTCACATGGCGGCTGCGGTAATGTTGGGCAACCGGCGGTTTATACGCGCATTCAATTGTATTTGGATTGGATCGAACAAATCGTATGGAAAGAAGCGGCTAAGCTGTCATAAAGGAAAATACATTTTTTAATTGTGATTTCAGTTACAGGATCAGACTGTTCTTTTATTTGGGGTTAAACTTTTGCATGTAGGAATTTAACGACATTTATTTGAATTTTATTTTTAAAGAACATTTCTCAAGTGAAGCGATTTGTGCAATGAACGGCTCATTTATTAGTCTTTATATAAATAATATATATATTTTTTCTTTTTGGTGTTTATTAGCCCAATTATGAAGAACAATTCCAAGAGACCTTTTTCCCATTTCTATTATGAACTAATATTTCCGTAGGGGTTTCCCTTTTTCTCATTCCTGCCATTTCATGCCAACAATGTTTGAAAAAGAGAAATATTGCTCTGTATATTCTCTGGGTTATCAAATTAGACGATATTTTCCCGGAGACAAATGATGAGGGGAAGGCAAACAATTTCCCGGTACAATTACTATCGAGGTTTAGAAAAGCTTTAGGTGGTACAAATCCAGTTTGCAAACTCCTTCGAGTAAACTCAGAGTTAGCATAATAGGGTGCCATAATTAAATTATTTTCGCAGCATTCCAGGCTTTTTGAATGTGTCTTCTTATACAACTTTCTGTTAGAAATGTATTGAATGTAGTTGCTATTCCCAGACCTAGGTAGAAGACATATAACGTCTTAAGCACTTCCTTTGGAAAACTTAATTTTTCCATAAATGATGGAGAAATATTGTACCATATTTGGCAACCATATATAAGAGAATCGATCATATTGAGGATCGCAACATTATTCATTTCAGCTTCGGTTTCATATATTTTGAGAAAAATTACTTTTTATATGTGAAAAGAGCGTTTCTGGACTTTTCAAGTTGATAGTTAATAAATAAATAATCTCTTTTTCTTTGTTCGGTTTCTCTTTTACCAATTTGTTTTTAAAGGATTTTAATATAAATTGTAGTCGCACTTACATATTAGAAAAAATTGAAAATGCACTTTCCACAGACACATTTTATCCTTCACTTTATATTCTTGGGCAAACTTATTTTTTACTAGTAAACACATTAATTACTTTTTTAAAATTTGATTTATTTAGCACATCACTCGAATCCAAGTCACCGTCTTAAAATGTCCGAAGTGAAACGTATGTCAAGTTATGAGATTAGAAAAGGAAAGACCAATACTTGAGCGTAACAGCTTTTTTATAGCCTTGTGGCAAGTAAAAATCCTTCTTGCAGCATCAACTAAAATGAAGATGAAAAGTTCAAAGAATTTATTGAAGCATTCAAATTTGTCCATTAAAAAATGAGTAAAAAGAATGACGTGTCTCTATCATTAACACTTGCATAGAATTTGTAATATTTTTTTTTTTTTGTTACAAACCATTTTTACCCTTTAGAAAATGTGAGCTACTTTTTATAGGATTTCAGTATTTGTTTGACAAGGAGTTTGTTTGCATACTTCCACTTAATTCGTAATAAAAAAATTTTATCAATTATCAAAAAATTAAGTTACCCCACGTAGCGAGGTAACATATTCCAAAAAATTAAGATGATATTAACAAAGGGGTTTTTTTTTTTAATACATTTAACATAAATTAGCACCCTTTTGCCCTACAAGGTTTAGGAGTTTTTTGATTCTAACTGGTACGACTAGGTCTGCGCAGTCCTACATGGGAATTGTATCGGCATACATAGGCAGGTGTCCAAAAAGTTAATCTAGATGTGTTTAATACTAGGAAAAACGTCAAGGTGAACAATAAAAACAATGTGCCGTATTTTATATATCATAAGCAAGAAAATAAATCTTGGACACGGCATTAAAGGCATGCGTACCTGGCCTGTGAACGCTGCTCACGCGCCGGTTTTTTGTAATACATGCAATGAAATCGAGTTTTTCGCAGCTTTTTAACCGCACAGCGAACACGGTGGTCGAGTTACAGAGAAAACGGCTTATGTTGGTTGATATCATATCGTTTTGTCATCGCAACCGTGGCAAAATCTAAGGACGAGAAAAAATTATTGGCATGTACTGTTCGCCCAGAAGCGGCGTATTTTTCGACCAATTTCAGAACAATGTTCTCACTGTTCTCCAGCATATATTATTACTTTTAGTGGGTAATTGGACTAGGCGTCGCATATGCAGCAGAATTTCATTCCGCATATGGCTGGTTTCGACGGTATATATTGGGTGAAGCGCGTGCGGCCTCGGTACTGGAAGAATTGCTCATCAATAATTTTCTGGACATCCAGAATGTATAGACGCTTCGCATTGCTCATGGTCATGTTCCAAACGTCGTGGATGGTGGGTAATTTGCGCTCTAATTTTCTATATTCTACATTGTTGGGGTATTTCTAACACCCAAAACAAAAACCTTATACACACTTTTATATGCAAAAGGTTTGTACAGATCTGTTTGAACCACGTAGGGTTAATGAAACAAAGATTTTGAAAATAAAACAAGTTTTGCGAGCAAAATCATTATGAGCGATTAAGATTATATTAATCATTTTGGTGGCTTAGTTCATCCACTTGATCGGGGCTTAAAGAACCCAAATGTGATGATTGTAAAAAACAAATCAATTCACAAAGTGTCACTGTTTTATAAAGTAGGCTTATCGAGCACCGAGTTTTTTCACTCCAATTTGGATTATATTGAAGTACACAGTGTGCTTTCACTACCTCGTGAAATATTCGGTTATTAAACGAGGGATTTCTTGGTTGCATACTCTCGTTTTGTTGCTCGAAATTAACCCACTGGTTTATGTAATTTTCGTTGGGATTATTTTATTCGAAATATTAGAGGGTGCTGTGGCTTAAGTAGTTAGCGCGTTAGCCGCTGCCAATATGTAAATAGCTTATATTCGTACTAGTATTATATAGTTCAGTGCCCTCCTGCGTCGGTATCACTCTATAGAACTTAATCATCGGCGAAGTAAAATAAGTACTAAAATGGGGCGATACTGACTTCTAGTAATGCGCCTGCATATAACACCAGAGGTACTGCAAGACTGTTCTAAAAACAAAAATAAACCGCAATTGCAGAGTTGTTAAACACTGATGCTTTTCTCTCTTCATATACTTCATAGCCTGTCTTCACTAGTTCTACCATTTTCCAAAGCAAGTACCGCAATTATTATAAACAAATATTAGGCATTAAATTGCCTTAGTTTTACTTTCTGTTTAAAAGAAAAAAAATTAAATCTACATTTTTTAAGAAGACCACATCCATCCCTGCCTTGAAAGAGGAATGGGAAATTTCAAAGAATTGCCTGCATATGCATAGAAATCCCTAATATCCCATCTTATTTATGTTTAAATAAAATAAACTCACCTGCGTACGTGTTGGACCTACCTCCACTTATAGTATAGACGTCTTGTAAGCTATAACCAAAGCAGAACTTATTCGATTAGTCAAAGAAAAAAATTGAACCAACATTTTGAGGTTAGAATCCAAAATGTATGAGATTGAAAATTTTTTTTGGGTGGGTTGCTGAAGTATTCGCTGGAGAAATACTTGTTTAACAATTGCTTGAAAACAGTCTTCTTAGGGCCATTATTACAACTTGCCGATAGTTAACGTGAGAATGTTATCGGACAAATTATTCGTTTTGAGTGCGCTTTAAGATAAAACTGTCCGACAAGATACATGGCGTTTCGACTAGCCATGAGCCATTACACATTTTGCTGTTCGCACAGAAAAATGGGTGGTGAAGACCGTCGCCGTTTATGGTCACTTCATGTTCAAACAGAGTTGCCCGAACAATTGTTTGCACAACTCTGTTCTGCCATTACACAAACAAAATACACAGGCAAACTAAAAAGTATGTATGTGTGTGTGCGCTCGCCTGTAAGCACCCCTACATAAACTATGCTGAAAGTATCCATACTGATGAGAGACAAAAAATTATGCTCCAACTGAAGAGGAACATTTACACGTATTCTGCAATCAAAAGACCACGAACACATTTTCTCCGTTATTTTGGAGTGGCTCTCTCAATGTGCGAACAAATTTATGGCTAGTCCAGACGTAGTGTGTATGTATTTTTAAAAACCAATTTAATTTATCAAAAGTAGACGCTCTGTTTTCCCACTCGCCTTGCTATAATTTCAAAAAGATTAATTTCATTTTACAAGGAAGTTGTAATTACGAATAATAGTTAAAGGTCACTGTATTCCTCGCTTTAGTTAAAGGCACCCTTTACTAATTTTAACTTAAAGGCAAGTTGTAACTTACTCTAAGTAGGGTATTTTTTATTGTAAACTTGACCAACCATTATATTCAATTCGATTTGTTTTGTCTTTCATAAATTTATATGTAAATATTTTTACATAAATATTATGAGTTGGTCAGGAAGTTGGCTATGAATCAACCGAACGGATTGAAATTTTCTCAATGACAACATTTGACATGTCTTTGTATTGTAAAAATGTATCGCAAACGATTTAAAATTTAAGTCACATGTTTGTTACTTACTTCCTTATCCTGTTTTCATATTCACCTACACAAGTACTCTGTACATTTGTGTCTCTATTCAAGGGAAATGTTGTTGCGTTTACAACAGGCAGGTTTTCAAAAAGATTTTGCGTGAAAGTGGTTTTACTTTATTATTGTTGTTTTTGTATTTTTTTTATTTTAATCAATTCATATTCGAAAGTTTAGCGGTATTTGAGATAAAAATAAATAGGCACTCGGCCATCGTAGGAGGTACAAACAAAGTAAGTAAAGCATGGATGGCTTCTTCTTATAAGGAATTGGTTCGATTTAAACGAAAAACCCGGTCGTCAGCTTGCAGGCACAAAGATATGACTTGCCGTAACTCAGTGCACTGTCAGAAGTTCTGGTTTATACCTTCACGTTGTGGCGGCTGGTAACAGGTTCCTGTCTCTGCAAGGAGTATGGCTACATAAGTCGAGCGGAGAGAAATTAACACTCTCTTATAATACATTCATAATCCCCAGTGGAACAGCATATGCTGGGGATGCGTGGCCAAGGGGTTGGTTGGTCTCAAGTATTTGAACTCTGGATAGCAGTCGATATCCAGTTTTAATACAGACTTTCCCGTGCATATGGAGCTCTGTGTGGGTGGATATTTTTATCTCTTCATTAGAAGGGTGAATCAGGAGGCCTCGCAAAAAGCGGAGAGGTTAATCTCTGCAGAAACTACGGTTTTAATTTAAAGGTACTTCTAAGGCGTTAGACCGTGAGATTCCGACAGAGATGGGCAATAAAGCCTGGGGAAGAGGCTGAGACGGTAGCACACATTGTGTCTGAATGTCCAGCACTAAGCATAAGATTTGGGACGACGGGCAGACACTTGCCGTCAGTCTGAAATCACTATAGTCGGTAGTAAAGGCTAGTGGAAGCACTAGCATTACTAACTTTAAAGAAAAATGGGTAACGAAAATAACTCCTGATTTATTAGAAGTGAAAATTGGGTCACATCAAAAAAATGTTTTTCTATAAATTTAAAAATGTGTCTGTGTTTGTAAGTTTGTTGATATATTATGGAAAGCCAAACAGCTGGACAGATCTTTTTGAATTTGGGGGAACCGTTTGACTATTGATCCGGAAATTAAACTCGTCTTAGTTTTTCTTGTTAAACCCGCAGGAATCTAACGAACTAGACAAGCGAGGGACTTAAAATTCGGCATTGGCTATTTTTAAGACTAAGTTTTCACACAGGAAAAATCCAAAAGAAATAGGAGCGAACAGAAGGGTATGCCGCTTATTGAATGAATATTAATTTTCCTATATAAAAAGAACTACAGCAGTGAGAGTCTTCATATTTGGTATATATCGTACTATTTCGAACGTCCTGAAGTCGAGGAATCGAGCGGAGGGATACCCTACACAAAATAAGTATCATTTGTTTCAATTAATTATTTTCATTTTTCAATATCTGAGGAATTGCAAAAATGAACAAGTTTAAGACCAAGTGCGTTCTTAGGAATAATCCTATAGGAATAGGAGTGAAGAGACAAATGCCCCTCATACAGAGAAGTTATTACTTTCCCTTTATTACAAGCACTTTAACACTGAAAGTCTAAAATTATTGCAGGGTATTTGGAACACCAATTTTTTACTCAGGAAATATCCTGTATAAATAGATACGGGTAGAAGGGTACCGGCCATACAGAGTAAATATTCATTTCTCTTTATCTGAAAAACTGAATATGGCTGTAGCCAAATTTGGTGTAGATTATTTTCAAAAACAGTCGTCTATTCAGGCAAATAGTACATGGAAAATATAGGCTGGCAGAGCGGTACTCCCCATACAAAGTAACTAATAATTCTTCTGTATTTGGCTTGGATTCGTGGTAGTTTTCCGCGAAGCAGGCCTTCGGCAGGTTACAAGAGTCTTCCACTTTCCTTTGAACACTGATGCAAATATTATGAAATTAAGTTCGAACTATTTTATTAATACCTACCCTTTGGTGGAGGTAACCATAATCTTAGACCAACATGCATATTATGATTTAATTATATGGTTGCAAACAAATCATATTATTAATGTAGATAATAATCAAATCGTTCTCTTAGAATGACAGCGAAGAAAAAAAAATTACTGATTGGCAGTGGCTGAGCTACGAACACAGGCGACTAAAGCCCTCGAATTATACATAGTCAACGCGTCAATCACTTAAGCCACAGCACTATATTAAGAACATTTTATGGTCAAAATATATATTATTTTTTATAATTAAAATACTTTGTGGTTACAATTTTGGAAACTATATATGATCAACTCAACTATGTTGCAACTTTATCGATGGACATCATCTAATGATTAAATGTAAACCGTAACTTGTTTATTGCAACTAAAGTAATATTTAAAATGTTTTCAAATAACCTTTATATGTTTGTCACAACAATGTATTGTTGTGGAGAACACAACACGGTTGTGGTGACCATGCTACAACCATGTTTTTTCTTTGTATACATAAAGTATATATTACAACATATTATGCGGCGAAAACCAAATAAATTACGAACTTAGGTATATAACACTAGTAAATAGTGGTAAAAACAAAAGCGGACGTCTTAGCCGTCATATGTATTTCATACAGCCAAGAATGATATCGTTCTGTCATAAGCACAAAAACTATATTATATTCTCTATAACGATATATTGTTGCGGCAAATATATTATGGTTGCTTGAAAACATTTTACACACTACTTTAGTTGCAATAATCAAGTTGTTGCTTACGTACTCGTATCATCATGAAACTATTATAATCATAAAATTTGCCACTTTGTTGGGTTGAATAATGTAACTTTTGCTAAATTTCTAACCTTAAAAATAATCAGTGCTGTTCTGTATTCCGAATTCGCAATATTTTATTCGAAAGTGGAAAGCTCCGAATGTTTTAGCTGTTCTGTCATTTCCGAATGATTTCTATCGTTTTATTTAGAATAAAAACGGTTGGTGGAATAAATAAGAATCAGCATTTTTTAATGAACAGCCTGTTTTTGTAAAACGTAAATCGGCTCATACGAGTATTTCGCTTTATAGGAAAGATAACGTTTAAAATTTGGTTTTCATAAAACAATTAAAAGTTTTCGTCTATTCTATTTTGACATAGAGAAAGCTTTTTTCATTCATGAGAGAACATTATTGCCAAGGAATTTTCTTTTGATTTGCTTTTATATGTAATTGTAGTGTAATTAGTGCAAATCTGTTGCCTTTTGTTTACAAATAATAAATAAAATTCATATTATTTTACCAAAACAAAATTAAAATCATTAAAAAAGTTTCCATATTAATTTAGTTTTAGCACAATTAAATTATTTAAAAATGTCCCAACAGGGCAATTATTGCTTTAGCAATGAGTTTTGCTGATTCGCCAATATATTTGAGGGATTTGACTGTTCCTCTGCTGATTTTGCTTGTAAGTACATTGCACATAATATCGTCCTTGAATCCTTACTTCTTTCCTTAACAGTTCAAATTTTCCTAATTTCCCTGCATACCTTGCATTTTCATTTTCTTTTTAACATTTTCTGCATTTGTGTTTGGGATGGTGTAGGAAGTGGTATTGATGTGCATCCTGGAGATGGTTTCGTAGTCGTGGGTAAAATGGGAGGAGATGAACCAATAATCGGTAACTACTACTGCTATTCTGTTACTGCGTTTTAGTGCAGCCGCAGATGACTGATTACATATTTGGTCAATTTAGCTCTGCTTTTAGGGTCCACCCAAGGCTGAAATGAAGGTTGTTTTTATGTCAACATTGAAATTAATGAAAAACTCAATAATGTACTATAGTGTCCCAAGCAGTGTCCATTTCAGCATTGTTAGCTCTAAATACGGGACTGCCAGTAGCTAGAAGCGGAAAGGCTTCCATTTGGTAAAAAAATGAAATGTGAAACTAACTAAGCGTACATAGTTTTACTGTTTCTGAAATTGTCTAACATTATTTTGCAAGACAGACTTGTGTGTATGCAAAGTGTGCTATATACAATTATTATTACAACAATTTTCTTTAAAACATCAATATTTGTTCCCATTTTTCATGATTTTGAAGATCACTTTTTTATTTATGTATTTAAATTAGCTCACTTTTTTGCAAAACGAAAGATTTTGGCTTATCGACTGCATGTATCGTTTTATTTCGTCTACTACAACCGAAATCACTTGATGAAAATCAAAAATGCATACATGTGCAGAAAAACTGAAAACTCTTCTTAAGCCACTCCCATGAAAACGTTTTCTTACGGAAGAACTATTTTCATTCTACAAAAATAGGCCGTAATGTTAAAATGACATTTTTGTATTAAAATTTTAAAGATTTTACTTAAATTTTATTTTATTTTTCACAAGAATTTAAGAAGCAATTATACAATGCTTGTTTCTGAGAAAATATATTGTTCCCGAACTCCTTTGAATTATTATCTGCATAATAACAAGATTGCAACCATATAATTTGAATGTAACATGTTGCTCTTAGAATATGATTACCTCAACCATGTTTTTTTCTTTACGTGTAGCTGCGATTATTCTCAAACGCTATATTTGTCTTTGTACATATTTTTATTTTCTTTAGTTTTGCCGCTATCTGAAGAAGCAATCCTTTTACTTTCCCTGTAATCCTCCGCTGCAATATTTTTCTATCACGGCAATTTACAAAGACAAAGTACACAATGCCCTAGAAGGTTCAGATAATTACAGAAAAGCAAATTTGACAACATACTCGTATGTCCGCAATGGCAAATAATGTCAATAAAAAATTAAACTTCTAAAATGGCCGTTTTGGCAAACCAAAATAGAAATTTCTTTAAATAAAAAGTCCTCGGGCCTACTCTGTATTTCGATTCGAAAGAAAACAATTTCGAAACCCAATGTATTAAGAATACAAATTCGAATGATTTACTTTTCGAATTTTTTAAATAAATAGTTTGAAAAAAAGCAAAAACTGTGAAATTTTTTTGAATTGAAAAAGACATTTTTTTGAATTGAAAAAGAACTTATTACGTAGTATTTATGGTGTAAAAGGAATCCATAACGAATGTTAAAGTAAGTTTATTGGAGGTTCCTGTCTATTTTAAAGTTCGTCGACAATAACTGTTTTTCCAATTTTAATAACAATTTGTTTCATTAGTGATATTTTCTGTTATTTTTATAAAAAAGAAATCATTTTATATCAGCGGAATACTGTAACATTTTCGATGTGCAAAGAAGTGCGTGCAATCAATAGTCCTGAATTAAATTACCATTTCCAACTGAAGTCCAGATCTACACACATACATATGTATGTATGTATGTATGTGAAAGAAATATAAAGATTTGAGGCAAGACTAAAACTGTGTACATAAAATAATGACGCCTATGTACATCGTAAAATTCTACGAGCACTAGTTTAAGAAAAAATCAAATAATGTAGCTGTATCGCTTATCGGAAAATAATACATAATTTATTATTAACACCTTGAAAGATTCAGGAAAAAGTCAATTAAACAGTTATATATGTATATATATATTTAAATAACAGTACAGGACTCAAGGCAAATTTCTGCTGCCTTGTCGATGCCAAACTCCACATACATATAAAAAATGAAGGGGAAATGGGGAAACATTTATTTAAATGGAATTTGACATCCGATATTTTCAAAAAAAAGTACTCAGATAATGCTGGTGATTCTACCTGGTTAGTCTGCCCTGGTAGGACTGCTATAGACATCTTTTGCACAGGTAAACTCACCGGGAAATTCAAAATATTTCCGACTTTTTTGCCAATGTCAATCTCAATATATGGCGCAACATTTTTGTTATATGGAATTTGACATACAATAAGTTCAAATAAAGTACCCAGCTCCGCTGGTGAGCTTACCTGTTTAGTCTACACTGGATATAAAAGCGAATTCCAGTTTAAGTTATTTGTGAGCAGAATATTATCAGCATATCTACTTATGTAATTACAATATGTTTCCGTTATTTTAAAATACAAATCTAACTGTAATTGTTAACTAGCTAGTTGCATCAAAACCATCCGCGTAAGTTATCCAGCTGTTTCAAGTTTTTAAACATATTGTGTCATCATTTTATTGCGAATGTTGTGAAAATAAGAAGTTGTTAAGTCTAATCAAATTTCATACAGCGTTTGACTTTTCTTATTCGCACAACATTTTCAACATTTGTAAAGCTTGGAATATCATGACTGAACGATTCAAAGATCTGCCACGTTTCAGTGGATTTCTGAGAGTCAACACCGATTTGGAGGCCAAGGTGCCAGTATTAAATAACAAAGATGAATTGAATGATTTAAAACAGGAAAGAAAAACATTTCTAAAAATGTAAGTTGAGAAGGGAATCATCTATAAATTTTTTAATGTTTATGTTTGTTTTATTATGTAGACAAACAGAAGCGAAACAGACCATTAATGAATTGCTGCTGCATGTGCCGGCTGATAAAAGAGTACAGATAAAAATACACTTTCAAAAATTACGAAACATTGTGCAAGAATGCATGGGCTACGACGAACAGCCACAGGTGGTTGAACATGCTACTCTGTTTCTTTTCTGGTTGCTGTTGGAACAAAAAGTAATCTTGGTGGCCACCACTATACGAGTACGTACTACATTTGGCACAATATTTGGCAATAAATTGGCCAAAATCCATGAGACAGTGTCGTCAGTTAGGAAACTGTTAGAGGACTATGAAGTAGAAGGATTAAAAGAATGGAACAAGGGCTTAGAGAAAAAGTCGAAGAATCTAAAATTATGGGGTGAGCACATAAAAGTTAAATATAAGCAGGCTAGGATAGAAGATACCGGCAATTTAATTGATTTTGCTCCTGCCACAATAAGTAAAAACGCCACTTCTTTGGGATTTTCTATGAAATGGAACCAAGAAGCTGCCTCTTCCAACAATCAATTAAAACATCACAAAGTGGTGGCAAAATTTTTGGAAATGTCACAAACTGACGAACATGCTCATTTAATAGGCAGTCTATCGGAAATGTTGAATTCTAAAAAATCAAATAATGAATTACAAAACGAACTTTTCGAACTTTTGGGATTTGATCATATTGATTTGGTGCAAGAGGTGCTCACAGATCGCTCAAAAATTGCCAATCAATTACAAGAGTTGGACCAAACAGAAAAGCGCACCAAACGTGTAAAAAAATTGCAACAAAAACAAATGAAGGGTGCTGCTGCGGTAGGGCTGGAACCAAAGAGGCCAACAGTGGCCACCCAAGTAGTAGTGCAGTCAAGTGTTGAAAAAGAACTTAGCAAACAACAACGTAAAGACGAGAAGAAAATGCATCGTTTAATACAGTCTATGGAACGCAATGAAAAAGACAAAGATGAGGTAGCCCAAGCTATAAATCCTATGCAGCTGCGTATGCAGCAGCAACGTAAACTACTTGAATATGCCCAACATAAACCCACTCTTAAATGTAATCAACAGTTTAAAGAATTTCGATCCACACTAGCACCTTCGCAACGTTATCCATATGTCTTCGATAGCCAGTTGGAAGCCAAACAGCATGCTGGTTTCATAGGTGGAAACCGCATATCACTTCCAGAAACAGCAGAACGTATAGATTGCAAACAATATGAGGAAGTAAAAATCCCATGTAATGAACCACCTCCTCTATCGGTGGGTAATAATCGCATAAATATCTCTGATCTAGATGATATAGGCAAAATAGCATTTGCCAATTGTAAACAACTCAATCGCATACAATCAGTTGTCTACCCGGTGGCCTATCATAGTAATGAAAATATGTTGGTTTGTGCACCAACAGGAGCGGGAAAAACGAATGTAGCCATGTTGACTATTGTTCATACCATACGTTCGCATTTAGAGAATGGAGTAATTAACCGCGATCAGTTCAAAATTGTATATATAGCACCTATGAAAGCTTTAGCTTCAGAAATGGTTAACAATTTTTCGAAGCGTTTAAAAGAATTGAATATAGTAGTTAAAGAGTTGACAGGTGATATGCAATTATCGAAAGCCGAAATGACACAGACACAAATTTTGGTAACAACGCCAGAGAAATGGGATGTGGTAACACGGAAGGGTAAGTGCAATTAATAGATATGTGCTAAATAAACACATAGAACAAGTATTGAAACACATGCTGAGCAAAGAGATTTTCCTTCAAAATTACCCAACACAATCTGTCTTTACGTCTTTTATAGGAGCCGGTGATGTTGCCTTAATTAGTCTGGTTAAACTTCTCATTATCGACGAAGTACATTTATTGCATGGCGAACGCGGTCCTGTGGTTGAAGCTCTTGTAGCGCGTACCCTACGTCTGGTGGAATCATCCCAAAGTATGATTCGTATTATTGGTCTTTCTGCCACTCTACCAAATTACATAGATGTATCGAATTTCCTTAGAGTAAACCCTGTAAAAGGTCTTTTCTATTTTGATGCACGCTTTCGACCAGTACCTTTGGACACCGTGTTTATAGGCGTAAAGGCTGTAAAACCTTTGCAACAAATGGCTGACATGGATCAAATTTGTTACCAGAAGTGTTTGGCACAAGTGCAGCTTGGCCATCAAGTTATGGTGTTCGTACATGCCCGTAATGCCACGGTACGAACGGCCAGTACTTTACGGGAGTTGGCACAGCAAAACAATACCAGTTCCCTGTTTTTACCTGATACTAATAATAGTAATTATGGCTTGGCCTTAAGAGCAATACAAAAGTCAAGGAACAAACAATTGGTTGAGTTATTTTCGGCTGGTTTAGCAATGCATCATGCGGGTATGTTGAGAACCGATAGGCAACTGGTGGAAAAATACTTTTCCGATGGTCATATTAAGGTATTGGTTTGTACAGCAACTTTAGCTTGGGGTGTTAATTTGCCAGCTCACGCTGTTGTAATAAAGGGTAAGCGAAACTGGTCAATTTTTATTACACTACATATTTTATGAATGGTCTACTTTTCATTAAAGGCACTGACATTTATGATTCCAAACATGGTTCCTTTGTCGATTTGGGTATTTTGGATGTATTGCAAATTTTCGGCCGTGCTGGTCGGCCCCAATTCGACAAAAGTGGCGTTGGTACCATAATCACTACTTATGATAAGCTAAATCACTATCTCTCACTGCTAACCAATCAGTTTCCCATTGAATCGAATTTCGTACAATTTTTGGCTGATAACCTTAATGCTGAAATTGCTTTGGGTACAATATCCAATGTCGAAGAAGCTGTGGAATGGCTAAGTTACACATATCTGTTCGTACGTATGCGTATAAATCCTCATGTTTACGGTATCGAATATGCCGAAGTATTACAAGATCCCCAATTAGAGGCTAAAAGGCAAGCGCTCATAGTAGGAGCGGCCATGAGTTTAGACAAAGCTCGAATGATACGTTTCAATCAGCGAACTTTGGACTTTAATGTTACAGATTTGGGCAGAACAGCCTCTCATTTTTACATAAAATATGATACAGTGGAAATATTTAATGATTTATTGAAACCCTTCATGAATGAAACCGATATTTTTGCCATGATTTCACAGGCTCAAGAATTCCAGCAGTTAAAAGTACGTGATGACGAGTTGGAAGAATTGGACGATCTGCGCCAGAATTATTGTAAAGTTAAAGCCTTTGGTGGCAGCGAAAATGTGTGCGGCAAAGTTAATATACTTATGCAAACCTTCCTTTCGCATGGTTATGTGAAGTCGTTCTCCCTAGTCTCTGACATGTCATACATAGTACAAAATATAGCCCGTATAGCCAGAGCTTTGTTTTCCATAGTTCTACGAAACAACAATGCCATTTTATCAGGACGCATTTTGCAAATTTGTAAAATGTTTGAACGTCAACAGTGGGATTTTGAAACTCCTTTGCGACAATTTTCAAATATTAATACTGAAACTATAGACAAGCTAGAGAGTAGAGGCATTAGTCTTTACACTCTTAGAGAAATGGAACAAAATGAATTAAAGGACATTTTACGTAATGCACGTTATGCCGAGAATGTGTTGAAATCTGCCCAAGAATTACCCATGCTGGACATCGAAGCCACTTTGCAACCCATTACACGTACTGTTTTAAGAATCAAAATCGACATATGGCCAAATTTCAATTGGAACGATCGTGTTCATGGTAAAATTAGTGAAAGTTTTTGGTTCTGGATAGAGGATCCCGAAACAAATTTTGTTTATCATTCCGAATTGTTTCAGGTAAAGGAAATTTTTATTTATTGTTCATCTTATTTTACGTGAGATAAATTTTCAATATTCCACTTTAAACTTTCTATAATAAGGTGTAAGAAAATATAGAACAACTAAAAAGTTTTTTTAATAGTACTTTTTTAAATTGTATTGTATTATATATATTTTTTTTTTATTATGTGTTCTTTATTTGCAATCTATCTTAAGATATTAAGCAAACTTCAGTTTTTACGATACTTGTTTTAAAGAGTGTTTTTTAAGACTCTTCAAAAGAAATCCTCTGAACTCCAAAAAGCAAATAAAAGATAAAAATTCTAAAGTGACAAAAGCGAAGCTACACACGTTTTCTCGGTAAAACTTTTCCTCTACATATTCATAAAAACCAAATCGAAAAACTTACTGATTATTCTTTTTTATACATACAATTTGTCAAGAATTTGTTTAATTGCTCTTCCAAAATATTCAAATAATATTAAGCAACTCTTTTGCTCGGAATACAGACGCACACCATAACCGATGTTTTTCCAAATTATGTTGGGTTAATCAATATAATGCAACATAGTTTTACTCGGATCAATGTAGTGCCAGAATTCTTTGGGCCTATCAGCATCCATCATAGCGAAAGGCAATCGTTTTTCATTATTTTGCATCTCGCAACTCTTTGTGTGTATTTGTTTTCGTTTAGGAGTTTCCGTATCGGTACGTGGGAAACAATAATACCACATTCCTCCTGAAGCTCTTCAGCGTGAGTCCTGGTTGATACATGCGAGTTTTACACTAATTTTCTTATTATTATACGTTCAGCTCTTTCGGATATATTACGTGGGCGACCAGTTCCTGATAGCACTTATCTAATCTTTCTTAATTTTAAGCTCAATTTATTATGTTGTAAAATGTTGGCATTTGCAACGCAAACATTTCTGTAAGTACTATAGTACTTCCATTGAAATTATTTTCCTGGCATCTTTAATACGTAGCAAGTGAAGCAGAAGAGATCCATTTAAATAATATATAAAAAAAGAACATTAAGTCGATTTAAAAAAATTTCAAAAATTGTTGAAAACAGCAACATCAAAGGCATCTGTAAAAACAATTTCTTGACACACTAATTGCAGGCTAGATGTTTTTATTGTTTCATGTTCGTAATTACCGACACTATGGGGAGTTTTTTTTGTTTTTTTTTTTGAAAATCCTGTTTTAAAATTTTATTCGAAAGTATGCGAAAGTGTGCAATTTTATTTACAATAAAGCAAACAAGTTTTATTTTTTACATTCTAAAAACAATATCTTGACAAAATGTATATAATAAACTTATTCACTTTAAATTTTTTTAATTTTCTACTTAGAAAATAAATATATTAAAATTCTTTTCTACCAGGCCACCCGCAAATTCGTATATAGCGGTAAAGCGCAACAACTAGTCATGACTATACCGCTAAAGGAACCTCTGCCGCCACAATATTACATACGTGTTGCAAGCGATATATGGCTGGGTAGTAATACCTGGATTCCACTTACATTCAAACATCTTGTTCTGCCTGAACATCATCCACCATTAACAGAACTGTTACCTCTACATCCTCTTCCAGTGGCATGTTTACGAAATCCCCTCTTCGAATCGCTTTACAATTTCACTCACTTTAATCCAATTCAAACACAAATCTTTCATTGTCTGTACCACACGGACAATAATGTTTTGCTAGGCGCTCCAACCGGTTCGGGAAAAACAATTGCTGCTGAAATGGCCATATTTCGAGCGTTCAATAGAACACCTAAAGCTAAAGTTGTGTACGTAGCACCGTTAAAAGCGTTGGTGAAAGAACGTATAAGTGATTGGAAGAAACGTTTTGAGGCTGGCCCTTTGCGTTGGAAAGTTGTAGAATTGACGGGAGATACAACACCGGATATTCAAGCGATTAGGGAATCACAACTTATTGTCACCACTCCTGAAAAGTGGGATGGTATAAGTCGTTCATGGCAGACAAGAGAATATGTACAGGATGTAGCTCTAATTGTTATCGACGAAATTCATTTGTTGGGTGAAGATCGTGGTCCTGTGATAGAAGTCATTGTTTCACGTACAAATTTTATAACGTCACATACAGGTCGAAATATTCGCGTTGTGGGCTTGTCAACGGCTTTGGCGAATGCTCAGGATTTGGCCAATTGGTTGGGCATTAAACAGATGGGGCTGTATAACTTTAAACCATCAGTAAGACCGGTACCACTGCAAGTGCACATTAATGGATTTTCAGGTAAGTTAGCGATAAATATTATTCGCTATCAGAATTAGTCGTTAGCTCTGTAGTTTGAAAGCGAATATTGTGACACTTCTGATAGGTTTATGTAAATAACAATGATTTAACAAATATTTTCTATGCCTTCAGGGTTGCATTTGTCATCTTTATTGTATGAGAGTGTGACCCCGAAAAATGCATTTGCTGCGAGAATTTTTTAAGTGGAACTGAATTTTTGTTAAATTTTTTTATTGAATCGTGTTAATATATTTTTACTTCTAAATAATATCAAAACATAATTTTAGGAAAACACTATTGTCCCCGCATGGCTACTATGAATCGTCCAACATTTCAAGCTATACGCTCGTACTCACCCGCCGAACCGACCATTGTATTTGTGTCCTCCAGAAGGCAAACCAGACTGACAGCATTGGATCTCATCACATTTGTAGCGGGAGATGAAAATCCCAAGCAATTTGTACACATAGACGAACATGAATTGCAGCAGATTCTGCAATCCATTAAAGATTCCAATTTAAAATTCTGTCTAGCTTTTGGCATAGGTCTTCATCATGCTGGCCTGCAAGAACAAGATCGGAAAACTGTTGAAGAGCTGTTTCTTAATCGTAAAATACAGATCCTGATAGCTACGGCTACTTTGGCCTGGGGTGTTAATTTACCTGCCCATTTGGTGGTCATCAAGGGTACAGAGTATTTTGATGGGAAAGTAAAAAAATATGTTGATATGCCCATCACAGATGTTTTACAAATGATGGGCCGTGCTGGCCGTCCCCAGTTCGATAATGAAGGTGTAGCTGTTGTTTTGGTTCATGATGTTAAGAAAAACTTCTACAAAAAGTTTCTGTATGATCCCTTCCCCGTGGAATCAAGTCTTTTGGAAGTGCTGCCCGAACACATAAATGCCGAAATTGTAGCGGGTACCGTGCAAACGAAACAAGCCGCTTTAGATTATCTAACTTGGACGTATTTCTTTAGACGCTTATTAAAAAATCCTACCTACTACAATTTAGATGGGTTAGAACCCACCCAAATTAATGCATTCCTTTCATCGCTCGTAGAGAAAGTTGTTTATGAACTAGAGGCTGCTGCTTGTTTGGTACAGAAAGAACAAATTTTATTACCTACGTTTTTGGGTCGTATTTCATCATTTTATTATTTGTCATATCGTACTATGAAACATTTTCTAGATGACTTGGAATCCCAAATATCGACAAGCAACTTGTTGCTGGCAATAGCCGATTCGTACGAGTTCGATCAACAGCCGGTGCGTCATAATGAAGACAAATACAATGAGTGGGTTTGCCTCCAATTTCTGATTGTTTCCTGTGCAATTTTATAAATTTTTTATTTTAGAGAATTAGCTAAAATGTGTCGTTTTCGTCCGCGTTCGTCCACCTGGGATTCACCTTATACGAAAACATTTCTATTACTGCAGGCACACTTCTCGAGACTTGATTTGCCGAATTCCGATTATCTTACCGATACCAAAACGGTTTTAGATAATGCTACACGTGTAATGCAGGTGAGTTCATTTTTCACATCATTCGATAAAAAAAAATGTGTTTGTTATAAACTTCCTTTTACAAAATGTCAAATTTATTTGCTATTTATTTCACACATCTTTTTTACAGGCTATGGTGGATTATACAGCTGAACGCGGTTGGCTCTCGACCACCCTTAGGGTACAACAATTAATGCAAAGTGTTATACAGGCACGATGGTTTGATGAAAGTGAATTCCTAACCCTGCCCCATGTTACCGCCACAAATGTTCACCTTTTTTATAAAATTCAACACAATTATGAACATCTAACTTTACCAGCTTTAAAAGACATTTGCAGAAACGATTATGAGATATTGGCGGGACCATTACGAGACATGTTCGAAGAGCCGGAAATTGAACAAATCTATAAGGTTTTACAGAATTTACCAGAAATAATGGTTAACATTTCCATACAAGGAAGAAATTTTGAGCAAGTGGAGGATTTAAGGGAAATTCCCACAGATTTAAAATCGAATGCTTGGATAAAAATTCATCCCAACGAGGTAAGCTTTTAAATCAATTTCGTTGTAATAAAAAAAGTGTTTTTTGACACTTTATTCCCTTTGAAGGACTATGTGCTGTGCATTAATATGAAACGCTTAAATACACATCGATACCAAAGTACTGCCATTCATTGTCCCAAATATCCGAAGGGTAAAAATGAAGCTTGGTTCTTAACACTAGGTTCCCAGGGTACTGATGAACTTTTGGCCATGAAGCGCATTAATATACGCGGCTTTAAGTCTTCCAATCGCATTACGTTCCAGTGTCCGCCCCGCAAAGGCCGTCTAATATTGACGCTGTATCTAATGTCAGATTGCTTGATTGGTTTCGACCAACAATTTGATTTACAATTTGATGTTGTGAATGCCAAGGAATAAAATCATCAATAAAAAAAGGATTAGTCTAGAAAAAGTTATTGTATAACAAATGAAAAAGACACGAAAAAATGATAAATAATAGTTTTTGTAAGAAATTTGCGACAAAGTTGCATTTCGTTAGTTTTTAAGCTTTTCCACGTACTGATTCGATTATCTATAAAACTATTTACAAACATATGTCAAGACATATTTGCAGTCAAAGCAATTTGAAAATTGTAATCAAAGCTTTTTCTGCACTCTGATGTGTATACATACATAAATGTATCTTATTAATTACTCCATGTGACTGCGAGCGGGTATGTAGTTTTGATTACATTTTAACAGCTGTGTTTTTAATTGATAGCTGTCAAATTTATTGCACTTTAAAAAGCAACATCTTTGTTAATTTAATTATTAAACATGTATTTTTGTTTTTTATTATAACATTTTTTTTATGTATTTATATTTTTGTCAAGACAAATATGAATGAAGAATTAATTATCTGTTATTGTAATTCTTAAAGAAATATAATTTTATTGAATCTAATTGTTTCGAGTTTTATTCAAGGACTTACACACTAACGTATGACATGTACATTAGGTTGAAGCGTTAAGGTCTACAAAAAAATTTTCCAAATAAAGCAGGGGGTTACACTGTAATTCGAATCGAAAAGAAATATTTTTCCGAATTGAAACGTACTGCGTAATTCTGAGTGCTAACCATTTTGATCTCAGTAAATCCTGCGGCCCAAATTTTTGGATAGGAACTTGACCTTATTTTATATGTGTTACTTTTAATTTAAATTTCGCGCGGAAATCTATTCGTCGGAATTTTTTTTTTACGTTGATATGACTGTCAGTCAGTGACATCTGTGCCAAATATCACATCAAAGTAACCATTAGTGTTTAGTATACGCTTCTTTCTTCTGTCTTTCTGAAGTACAAGTGCATTCGGCGATATTTACAATGAGTGAAATTATTCAACAAAGAAGTTCCATTAAATTTTGTGTGCGGAATGAAATTTATGGTGTCGAAACGTTTAGAATGCTGCAAAAGGCCTTCGGTGATAATTATATGTCGCGAGCAAGTATTTTTGATTAGTACAAATTATCCAAAAAAAGGTCGAGAACGCATCGACGACGAACCACGTCCTGGACGGCCATCAACATCAACTGATGATCAACACGTCAATAAAATCAAGGAATTGGTGTTCGAGAAGCGACGATTAACAGTCAAGAGACCTGGGCCTAAGAAAAGTGAAATCAAGATTGGTTTCAAAATCACTCAATTTTCTAGAAAAACTCGTCGCGTTGACATCTGTCAAACAATGCTTGTCATTAAACGTATTATAACTGGCGACGAGTCTTGGATCTACGCTTACGACCCGGAAACAGACGATCAATCGGCCGAATATCGTGCCAAAGGTGAGCCGAAGCCGAAAATAGCACGTCAAAGCAAGTCAAAAATCATGGTCTTGTTGACAGTTTTCTTCGATCATTGAGATGTGGTGCATTCCGAATTACTTTGTAGAGGACGAAATAGATTTTGCAGAATAAATAAAGAAATTTAAAATTATGAACAAAGTCTTACTATTTTTTGCCCACGGTAGTATATCTGACACCGTCATTATATTCCTTTTTTGTTTAAATTAACTGCTCTATTTCTACACCTATTTTTGAATTCAGGTTGGCCAAAACGATGGAAAAATCTTATTTCTATTTCGATAGGAACATCAATGAGATATCTGTACAGCTTGTAATATTGTAAGCCGTAACCGCTCCCACACCTTCGCAACATACGTAAAGATCGACGTCTTGTATTTTCTTAATATAAAACGAGAAATTATGGACGGACAATTTCAATTAGACGATTAATTGACGTCCTTCTTTATTAATGTCCCCTTCTGAATGGTCTACGCATACATCTTCTCTCGGTTTAAAAATCGAAATCTTCTCATGTTCTAAAACTTTACAAAACTTTTTTCGCATTGCTGAAATTTTATTATTATTATCATCTCAATCCGCATAATTTATATTCTATGTGTAATCGTTTTGTACTAGTTCTGCAGCAATGACGTTGTACTATTGTGGGTATTGTGTCTAACCACTCACGTGCGAATTCAGATTTTCTGGTGTTGGGTTTTACATATCGCTAGTTTATTACCTGTTTTTAGTCACGTTTAAAAAATACTTATATCCAAACTCAAAGTTGGTAGGAACAAAATCATTGCGGACACTGACTTCTTGGCCATCATCAGGTGGTAAATAGCAACGAAATATAACTTTTCGATTCCCTTCACGTAACACAAGAAACTGCTTTAAAAGCTCCGACACTTTTTTCATAGAAAATTAAAGGAATACTTGTTTCAAGATATCCCTAAACGACAGTTTCCTGAATATGTACCCACCAAACAGGCTTTGAAAAGTAAAATATTTTTTTTCTTTAATTTACACATAATCGATCACGTCAGAGCACCAACGAACGGTATGTTTGAACCAAGATTTTGTTCCAAAATTTTCGATTTTGTGTTCCTAATTATCAACTGCACTAAGAACATAGATAATTTTGCATAAAATTTGGTGCTCTGATCTCAGCAGTACGATAATAGGCTGGTAAAAATTTCTGTTTCTTCTGCTGATTGATGTATTTTTTCAACATAGACTATATTTACAGTTATGAAGAAAAGTTAGTGTCCGCTTCTCCGCATCTCTTGTCAAGAAACAAAAATTTCAGTATGTGAAAGTAGTCATAGTTCAGTTTTTCCTTCCTTAAAGAGTTCCACAGCCAGTCGTCTTTTTGCATTTGCGCATGCATTGATTTAGTAGATGCAACCTGCGTTGCACGTTTTATTTTGCAAGTGTTACGTGTTGAATTTTAAAAGCCTTCTAATTCCCAAAACTCTTCTATCATTTTACATCCATAATTGGAAAAAAATTTACCTGACTGCCCCTCTAAATATTGTTCAAAGTTTCTGAAACAATAGCGGACAACAATGTATGCCTGTGTCATTTAAGCTGGGAAAATTAGTAAAAGATAAGGACAACTAAAGAAAAAATTAAAGGGCGTCTGTATCGGAGCGAGAACGACGTTTGATTATAAAGGCTTCCTCAGAGACCAAAAATCGGCCACAAACCTATGTAGACACAAGCATTTATTCAGTTAGACGCGTTACTAAATCACGACAACAGTTACAAAGAAAACAAATTCAAAGAAAAAGTCATCGTTGATCAAACAACGCAAGGGAAAGATGATCGAATTCGGACGTACTAAAATGGCATGCACCAATGAGGGGAGAACCGGAGTATATTCCGATAAAAAATGGCTACAATTATTACTTTCACGACTTCAAAAAGCAACCAAGAGTTCTGACAAAACATCATTCTCGGGATGGTGGAGTAATGGAGTGGGGTACCGTGTCTTACTATGGCACATCAGAGATATTTTTTGAAAACAGAAAAACGACTGCACAGTTCAAGAAACGTATTCTGGAACCAAACATTCCACATTTTAGCGAGCTATTCGGACGGATATCATGGATTTATAACCAGAAAAACGCACATCTTCACAAAGCTAGAGTTGTAAGACTCTGGATTCAGACACAAAAGGTTGAGATCATTAAGTGGCCACCTTACACAGCAGACCTAAAATGTCCAGGGCTGGTTTATGAAAATGAAGGAGAAATATTCAATTAATCAGTGAAAGGTATCAAAGAAGCAGGGCCAGGCGAAAGTTCATTAGACTGCCAAACACGAAACAAAATGTAACCGTTATTTTCAATTTCTATTTTCGATTTTAAGAGAGTTTGCTCTTTTACAACGAACATATCTCAAAACAAAAGCCTTATTCTAATGACAAGTAGTGTATTTTGGGCCGTCCTGCGACGGGTAGAGTTACTTACAGTATCTGTTTCAGAACTGAATATTCAGATTCTTGAGTTTTAAGCTCAATTGTAACCCAACCAGCAATGACCAACGCCACCTCGTTTGATACAGACAGAAAGGCACAACACACGCGTAGGGTACCGAGTCTATAAACGGAAATAATAAAATATAGACTTCAACGATATCCAACCATATAACGTCATATTCAGATAACAGTTTCCTCTGCAGACATTTTGGAGCCCTTGTGTTTAGCATTATTCTAGATAACGCTAGAAATATTTTCATTGCTTTTGTATTAACATACTCTAAGTGATCTAACATTTGGCTTTGACTCTATGCAACATGCCGCAACGTTCAGTCTTAGCGTCTTTCTGTATTTACGGCTACTAAAAAAAATCACTTCTATTTTTTTATACGACCACAGAATAGTTTAACCCGATCCATGATCGCACGATCCGTACACTAGCATTACGAACATTCCTCTATTTTCAGCATTTTGCCTGCACATACTAGCGATATACCAACGTTAGAAACCCTCTCAGGTAGCCTTAGCCTTAACACACCTTCGTACATTACATTCCACCATAATGTGCCGAGATGTGTCACTTTACACTGCTTTGTACCGATGTCAGTATCATATATCAGCACTCTCTTCCGGAAGTAGTCCCTTTTAATGGTCGCTTTGTATCGAGGTGGGTTTACTTTACTAAGGCTTTGATTCGCAGAGTCAAAGGTATTTTTTTTATCTAGAGCAACAACTACGCAATACTCGTGTGTACCATTTCTCCAGCACTTTCCTTGAATAGCATTAGCTACAGTTTTCACAACGACAGTGACAACATTCATCATAGATTTAGCTTTCGTAAGGCTCAATTGATTTCCGGCGGCTTCAATACACGTTTCCAATATTTTACAAATGAAGCCCTTCAACAGTTTTTCGAATCTGTCTATTACAGGCAGTGATCGATAGGCGGATGGTTCACCTAAACCTTTCTTATTATTTGGTAGGCAAAAACCTGTTCTATATTGATGGAAATATCCCTCTTCTGTCTTTATCACGAATGTGAATTGGTCCGCGCAACACTTAAAGGTTTCTTTTAGCCCCAAAAGTGATATGCATTCATGGAGCTTGTCTGTCTTTAAACTTTGCAACTGAAACTGAAGCAAGTTCTTCAAGATCATCATATATATCATGGAAGCATCTTCGTTTGCAATTATGCATCGCCAGTTGGAGTAATTTGATCTTCATTTTAAACTATTTATCATGTAGTGAATGATTTCGAAGAAAGAGGGACTGTAGCTGATAGGCCCAAATATGCAACACAACTTACTGCAATATCGGCTGAAAGCATTACTGCTGTTCAAGAAAGTGTTCAAAATAATCCATCAACTTCAATTCGACACCGTGCTCAGGAGCTTGGTCTTCAAAGAGCAACTTTGGCCACAATTTTGCATAAAGATTTGCATTTGTTTCCATTTAAGATTCAGTTGACGCACGAGCTTCTTCCAATAGGATATTACAGCTCGCCCATGACAACCACGATTTTCAAGAAAAAATCATAATGAGTGACGAGGCACATTTTCATTTGAATGGATATGTGAATAAACAGAATAGTCGGTTCTGGGCAATGGAAAACTCTGAGCCCCTATCTCCTCTGCTAAAGGTTTGCTTATTTTTTGTAATCATCAATACTATACCAAGCAGCGGAAATGCTTAAAGTAGTATCACATCCTTCCTCTTTCATCGGTACGGAAGCATTTGAATCGCCTGCAATTAATACAGCGTCTCTGCTGATAACATCTGACACGATTTACCTCTGAAGATTATTCCGGTGGATACAGCAGCTATGGAGATGATTACCTGCAACTATTTGTACGTATGTATTGGGAAAGTCATATATAAAAATAAGAAGAAGAGTGGGAGAGAGGACGCCCCTGAATATATGGTTAATTCGTTTGGTGATATTTCATCTATAATAACTAATGTAGACTGATCGCTGAGAAAACCAAGGACTTCCTTGTCGACACCATAAAACGGTATGGGCGTTGCCGCGCGCTCTCTTTGTTCATTTTCTTTCAGGTTTTGTACACTTACAGTGACCCAACATTCAAAATGATTGCTCTGACGGTTGATTAGAAACGAAACGAAAGTAACTGTTTTTTTCACGGGAGATTGCACGCCCTATCGCTTTGGCACAGTCGTTATTAATCTTACGAAAAGTATTTACATTTTAGTATCTACGAAGAGGCAGTTCCCTAGATGAGGGATAATAAAGTTTAAACCAAACATAATGTTAAACTGGATGAGTTGATTTGCAAATTACCTCGAACATACAAGCAAACCAATGTTTTATGGAGAGGAAAGAACTTAAACTTAAAAAACTTAAATTGAATGTTGGAAGGAATCAATTCAAATTGTGCTTCACACCGTTTTTAAACAATAAAATAAAACATTCACACATACAAACTTTAGCCTTAATATGTTGACTTTTTTCCTTAAATTTATCCTTTTGTATGTAACATTTAATTTCGACCTATGCTAAGAAAACAGTAAGTAATACAGGCATTTACCAGAATGATGCTTGAAATGGAAACTGTTAAAGTGAACAATGAACAGAGGGAGGCAGGAATTCTTACAGTTAAACACAAAAAGCAATTACCACCAACCAAAATGACCACCAAAACATTTTACAAACGCAGCAGGCGAAATGTTAATGTTAAGAAAGAAAATTATAGAGTTGCACTTAGAGAAAAGCAAAGTTTATTTTAAAAAGTTTTCAGTCTCAAATTTAAAGTCAAAGAAAGATCACACCAGAGAATCAACATCCAGGAAGAGGAAATCGATTCATGCCGTCGTATGAGAAGCAATAACATTCGGAATCGTATTTAGTGTTAAGTACAAAGGTTATTCTGCAATAAATAAATAAAAATTCTGTAATAGTAAATTGCAGCATAGGCCGTTAGCTGGCAGGCACAAATATGGCTTGCCGTACATAGGTGTACTGCCAGAAGCTCTTGCTTATACCTCCACATAGTGGCGGTAGCAGGTTCCTGCCTCTGCAAGGAGTCGGGCTAAATAAGTCGAGTCTCTTATAAAAAATTCCTAATCCCCGATGGAACAGCATACACCGGAGATACGTTGCCAAGAGGGTGCTTGGTTGATAGTACGCGAACTGTAGATTCCCGGCGATTTAATACAGACTTACCCGTACATTTTCTCCATTACTGGGATGAAACTACGGTTTTAATTGGCCAAGAGAGGAATCCGGAAATGTTGGATAAGACTGCCTTGCGAGGGGTGGGAGGGTCAATCTTTAAAGGTACGTCTAAGGCGTTGGACCGTGAGATTCCGATAGAGATAGACAATGAAGCCTCGCAAGAGGTGGAGAGGTTAATCTCTGCAGGAACTCCGGTGCTTATTGACCAATTGAATTCTGAAGAAATTGACAAAAAAAACTCTCACAGGGGGTGGACGCATCAATCTCCAAGGATACTTCCGCGAAAGAGACTTAGACGGTAGCGCACGTTGTGTGTTAATGTCCAGCATTGGCTTGCATAAGGCTTTTGACCACGGACAGGCACTTGCTAAATGTGAATTCTATGGTGGTCAACAGTCTGAAATCACTACAGTCGAGAGTAGAGGATTGTGGTAGCACAAGACTTGAATGAGAGAAGGACAGTCGTAAATTACAAATTGGTTGCCTAAAATCAAGTTGAGGAAAGAAGGGGATCGAAAAGGTACCCATAATAATAAAAAATTGCAGCATAGCCGAAAAAGACACAAACCGTCGAAAGCCGAAGATCGGAAATGACGTAATTGTCCTGAAGAGTTAATAAAAATAATGCACAATTACATACAGAACTAAGGACTACTTACTTTATCCCGGCAATATTAATTTAAAAGAAGTCGGCCAGCAATATGACATATGGCGATATGATCACGACAACGATATTATTTTCTCAGCAACAATGTATGTATGGTTTTGGCCCATAGAAAAAACTTATTTTAAAATAATATAAAAAATACTTTAACTCCGGCAAACAAACTCGTACGAATATTTGATCATTAAATAGTCAAGGAAGCAGATTCGGGTTTATTGTTTACAGTACAAATTTTAATAAAATACCCCTGAAGAAGTTGGGATTATCCAACGAAACGTCGGGAAATAAATGGAAAAAATTTTTTAATTGTTTTATTTAAAAATATTCCAATGACCTTGAAAGCCCAAATCGAAGTTGGTACATACTAGAAAAGAAATTTAAATAGTCAAGGAATTTGAGTTGAGATGAAGTAGTGATAAAGCGGTTTCATGTGCGGGCGAAGCACAAATCGCTTCTTTGGTAACATTTTTACCATAATACTTTCCCATATTAGAAAGTTATAAAAAATTTTTCCAAGCAAATAAGTTGCCTAGAAAGGGATGGTATTGTACATGTGAAGAACTTGGTCCTTATGTTTATCTAAGTACTTTTAACGGCCGAAATTTTTGGATTGGGACTTGGCTTTTTCACATTGTACACCAAATTTCAGCTTTATAAAATTATCAAATACAAGGGTAAGTACGATCATTTTCAATTACGTTAAAGTCACGCAATGTTCATGGGGGACTGCAAAACCACAAGACCACTTAGCAATTATAGTGCTGGAACCATGCGACTTACAATCGCCAAATTTATTGCGATTTCAAATAACAATGCACCACCTCTGATGCCACTTTAAATTGTAATTACAAATTTCGTGGGCAATGCGATTCTTAGCACATGGGCGTTAAATAACTTGCAATTTTCCCATCTGGATCTTTTGTGAAGTTTGATTTTAAAGTAAATATATTTCATAGTAAAATTAAACATTCTTTCTGTCAGTGCATTTCCCATAATACCAACCAGCTTTTAATAATATAAGATTGTTCACATGTGTGTGTGTGTGTGTGTGTGTATTTGCTAGTGTGCAAATCATAATTTAAGATGCACTGATGGGCATACTTAAGGAACAATCGAACGCTGTCCATTGAATATAACGTTTGATTCGCCAAGATTTAAAATCGCAAACGGAAAAGAAATAAAAGGATTTTACACATCTGTTATTTGAAGGAATTAAGAATAAAATAAAAGTGAACAGTTTTAAATTGAATCGAAATATTTATTAAAAATACAAAAATGTTCATTTTTAAGCCGTGTTTATTATTGTGGCTTTTTAGTGCTCATTTGTGTGTCGGCGCCGAAGCTGAGGTCAATATGGCCAATGTAAGAATAATATGTGTATGGAAGGACTAAATAATAAAAGGCGAAAAATTGAGAAAATAAATGAAGTGCTGCTTTAAAATGGTGAAATACCATAGATTTGTTGCCACCTACAAATTCGCTGGAATGTTTCATATCTGGACTCACATTTTATCTCAAAAGTGTTTTTTAGGAAATAAAACCCAAATGAATGGGTTGCTTCATTTGAAAATATCTTTGTGCAATTGTTTTTTCTTCCAATCGGATTAAATACGCAAATGGCATATGATCCGAGAGTTTTATATCGCACTATCTTGGACGCGGATTCACAGGCCAAAGTTTTTTCTTCAATAAAAAAATGTAGGGCCAGCCTAATAAATGGTTATTTTTTTGTGAGTGAAGAATTTAAATGTTTTTATGGATAACAATTCAAAAGAAAACTGTCTAAGCCGATGTAGTTGCTCGATTCTCCCGAACACTTATTAACTGCATGACTTATTAACTGCAACAATCTTTTAAGCGTTTTTCGAAGCACTGCTATCGTATTTCCTGAGCATATTTTTTGCACCAATTTATCCACCCAAATTTCTGAGTTTTTATTAAAGTGATCGAGTTGGTTTTAAAACCGGTTTAAGAGCGGGGTTTTTTGCTATAAAAAAGCTCGTCTTAAATTTTAAAGTCGCAACAAATGTTTATTTAGTTCCGAAAACTTGTTATATACCTAAACCGGTTTTTTTGGATAATGTCGAATAATTAAGTTGGTCAACTTAGTTGTTATTAAATTATAAGGAAGCTGACGGCATTCATTTCCTTTTCACGCTTATTTCTGCAAATGTTTGCCTCATTACCAGCTTTTCACAGTTGCAAATCAACTTCACGTAATGATGCAGGTAGTAAGTAGTTTATCTCTGCTCTATTGCCTTCGCAATCCAATCCAAATATCACACAGTATGGAGAGTTATTAGTCTCGTATTTACTCACATATTAATATGATTTATTTTTGCTATTTTCAGCACAAATTAAGTGGAATCATACAATGGAAGTATGAAAAGCGTCCATTTTGTAACGCATTTACAGGTAAATAAAACTAATAATATCTATCACTGTAGCAAGGTTATCTGATTTTACCCATTTTGTAACATTATAATATTTTAGCCGTTATACCCATGCAACAGCTATTATAGTGTTCACAACAATACAAACAAAAAATGTTCAGCTGAGATGACGTGAATGCTAAAGCAGTCATTAAAATCACCCATCAAAACTGGGATTTATAATTTTCAGGAAAGAAGAGTCTGCTGTCGTGCTAATATACAGGAAGCTACATAATGCAGATGCTATAGCATTCACGTCAAGTATTATATCTTCATGTTTAAATTATAGTTTCCAAACCCCAAGAGTTCTAAAATTTAATTTTTTTTTCCTTTAATAAATAATGGCGTTTTCCTTTCTGATAAAAATGTTACATATATGTTGTCATGTTCCTTTGTAAAAAATATGCAACATTTAAGAAATACAGCACGTTCCTTTCTACACACAGTTACATAAATATTTTGCTTATGTGAAATAAAGTGAATTTGAAGAAAAAAGTTTTACTTTTTTTAAAAATGTGTGTGTTTTATTGAATATTAATCAAGGCAAAGGTAAATTTTAATTCTGCTCTTCTTAAACTTAAAATACATTTATAATGCCTGAGATATTAAAAGTAATATGAACTAGATGGCAATTTTTCAGGTCGCAAAAGTATTTTGCTTTTTTAATTGTTCCCTTACGCTTGGCAATTTTAATACTTTGTATGGAATCCATTGCTTTCTAAAACTGATTCCAGACGCCGCGGTATTGATTCTACTAAGTTTCAACATTTTTCTGGCGGGATTCTAGAGGAAATATTGAGTTCTCGGACTTTTCCATCCAGATAAACCCAACGATTTTCAGTGGGATCTATGCCAGAACCACGGGGTGATGTTGGCAGATGCTCTGTGTTATATAAGAGCCGCAGTTTAACGTCAAGGGCTGTATGTTTTAGGTCATTATCTTGATGGAAATAATCCCCATACCTAAATAGCCCCATTTTTTCAGCACTATCATGTAAATCCTCCTTTAAAATGGGCAGGTACACATGATGATCTACTAGTATAATTACTTTCGCCACTGAATAATATGTTTTTCTAGAAGTTGAAAGTTTTAGTTTTGTAACGGCTCAGCAAATAATAATCGCTTTAGCCTGTTGACTTCAGAAATAAAAGCTAAATAGCCCCATGTGCAGTGATGCAATAGAAGTGTTTGCGGAAGTTAGAGATTCGTTCTGGTTTATAAAAAAAACAATTTCAACACTTTTGGAGTGGTGCCTGTTTTTGATTTTATTACCACAATAAACGTTAATTTGTAGGGTTCGTTTTATTGCAAGAATTAAAACACATAGTCCTTAATGATTTGATCAGTATACAACTTTATTCGGCAATCACTACTCTTATTTACAACTCCTCAGTACTAATTTACACTGTAAACTAAGCACTCTTATGTACACACAGCTGTTCACTCTATGAAATCTCCAAGTCAACTCTACTCTCCGCGGTGAACAGCGCCTTTGTGTAGAGATCACGGCCGGTGCTAGAAATGACCCGAATATCCGTGATATTGCGCATAATTTATTACGTTCTGTATTAGTTGTTTTTATTTATACTTTAAATTGCGATTCGTGGAATTTGTACAATAGATCGTTTCAGACAAATTTCTTTATGATTTAATTAAACATCTTAGATTATTACTTCGTAACAATATGTATAATTTAAGTTATATTACAACATGTACGACTCTTTTTCGTATTTCTTTATTTTATTATAATTATAATTTTATAATTTTTAGGTTGTGGCAAAAAACGCACCTCTTCTCACCCTCCTTATCCGGTAATAAAACGTGCCGAAGTTGATGACAAGTCGCTGTACAATAGCAACGATTACGTTTCGGAAGGTCTATCCGATTTAATCGACATTAATGCCGAACCCGCTGTCGAAAATGTTCAAAAGCAAATAATGTCTCAAGCCAAGATCTATGAGGCGATTAAAGAGGCGAGTAAGGAGATTTTCCGGCAAAAAAATATCCAGCGATTACACAACTTACAGCAGAATCAATTGCTAAAGGAGGAACAACAAAACAAATTAAATGATGATGAAAATGTTTAAGGAGAATGAAATGATGAGACTCAAAAAGGAAAAGGAAAACAAACTGTAATTGTAAAATAATTAAAAAAAAATAAACAATTTATTAAATGCAATGATTAAAATGAATAATTTAGTTATATTTAAATGAGCAAGAGAATTACATACGAGTACTTCAAGTGAATGCAAATTTTAAAATTAAGTTTGAAAATTGGAACTCTCTGAGCTCTGAGATTTTGTTACTCAGATAAATTTAAATAATAAACAATTTTGAAATGAAATAAGAGAAGAAAACAAAGGGATTTACACATTTTCAATATATTAAATTATTGGGAAGACTGATGCTTACCCAGCATGTAGTAGCAGTTACACAATCAGAACTCAGATTTAGAATAAGCTTATCCTTTCGGAAATATATTAAGTTTTTAAGTGTATTGCAACATACACAATTCAGCTTTAATATATGATGTCAAAAACAGAATTTATTGAGGAAATAAGGAAAATCCTTTCATGGTTTGACAGAAGCAAGGAGCAGATCAAAGGTGGACTAAATTTATACAAAATCATTTATTTGCTCTCTGTTTGTGGACTATATGGCGAATCAGGCTATAGCTACATGTTTGTACAGGTTGAATTAACATACTAAGATTACATAATTGCAAATGAAGCATTGCCTTTGGCTACTGACATATCCCTGTAGTCGAAAATTGACTTCCAGTGTATTTTCAGCCCATCGATTGAATGAACGCCCAAATGATAGTCATTCATGTCCTGTTCATGATAAAATAACAAACCAAACTAAGCACAAATGATGAAAGCGTTTCAAGATCTGGCAACCATACGACACTTTAATCCGTGTCGGAAAATTGAGCCTTAAAAAACAATTGCTATAGGCCAATTTAAAAGAAAACTTGGGGCGTTTCGAAATTACGTACATACATATTTATTTACTTAACGAAGCTAATCCATTCTTCGTCCCTTTTTTAGTACAACATGACAAAGAAGAAATATAATGAAGTGAAATGTCGCAAATTTATTGATGATTTTCCAGTTTAATTTGGATTTTTGTGCTCTTGGTAATTTAATTTTGGTTTGTATTCAAGTATTGTAGCGAGTATTCGAATTTTGTTGAACCCCTAACATCTGATAAATTTTCGGTTGTTTATGATTTTTCAGTTTAAATTGGATTTTTGGCAAAAAAATTTTCGAATTTGTCGGGAATTTGAAATTATGCTAAAATTTCGAATTTTTGCAATTTTTGGTGAAATTTTGGTTTTTGTAGGAACTTGACTTTCTTTGTGAGTTTTCCTAAATCGTTAGATTTTTCAAATTAAAGTTGGTCCAACATTTAGAGTTGATTGTTTCTGTATAGGGACTTTGTGACTTAATTTGATAAAAATTCAGAATTGGCAGTTTTATGGGATTGCGGATAATCGTTTCCCCGTATCACGGGAATAACACGGGGACCGATGTTGCTGATTTCAAATGGCAATGCTTTGCAGAACGCAAGGTGCGCCAAATGGTCCAAGTTCCAATATTCTAGTTTGTTTAATTGGATTTTGTTTTGCTTCTATTCTCCACATTTCGAAGATCATTTGTCCACACCTCTAGCTTCCATCGTATTTTCCCACGCCTTTGCTACAAAACTGCAAGAGATATTCAAATGTTCACGAAAATAATGATGACGATGATGTTGTTGGTTGCTTCCAACGCGGTTGTGTGTTCTTTGACCAGCTGTAATTATTTTCGAATACATGTTGCTCTACGCTTGCTACATGGTAGCAATGTGCTGCTTTTGTACCACACGCCAGATACGTACGTCTATTAATACATTTTTGAAAAGAGAATCCAAAAGTTTTTCGTTTATTTGAAAAACGGTTCAGCGATAAATTTGGCAACTACATGCAGCAATTTCGACAGAATTTTCAAAGCGAACGGTTGCAACGGGTGTTTTGTCGTAGCTGAATCATTTTGGAGCAAAAAAGAAAAACAATTTCATAAAAGTGAATAAAATAAGAAACATTTTTTAATCGCAGAGAAAAGCATAAATAAAAAACAAATTCAAAAAATAAAAAAAAAAACAAAATTAAATTTAAAAATTTGTTTATAGCGGTTACAGAAGAAAATAAATAGAATTAAAAAATACATTTTTAAATCACACAATCACAAGGGGAAATGTGAGTATTTTTTTTAATTTATTCATTTTTTAAATAAATACTCGTAGTTTTATTTTAAATGAGTGATTAATTTAATTTTAAAATTGCATGAAAACTACATAATCGATTTTTTGGATTTTAATTTTTTAAAACTTCTAAGAATAGGAATAGACAGACAGACAGTCAGTCACTGTTCGTTCACTCATTCGTTTCTTTCGATGCTCCCCTCCGTTCATTTACTTTTGCTGGCAGGTGCGTGTGTGTGTGTGTGCCATCCTTTACCATGTGTGTGTGTGAGAATATCGCATTGCATTTTTGGTTAAGGGTGGCCAGATTAAAGCTTTTGGCCTTCATTGCTTTACTGAAAAGGATAAAAAGTTCTGTGATAGATGTATGAGATGTCCTTTACAGGTTCTGAGGAAATAATATTTAATGGCTTAAACATCATCAAGCTTTTAAAAGTGTAATTTTTAATAAACTAGGGATATCGATGTAGACCGATTACTTTATGGGCCCCTTTTCGATCCCTTCGTTGCTCGAATTGATTTTACGCCACTGATTTGTAATTTACGACTACCTAACTTCCATTTAGTCTCGTGCTAATACCAGCCTTTACTCTTGACTGTAGTAATTTTAGACTATCGACTGGTAACTATTGGCTTTCTTCCTCATTACAGAGTCATTTGTAATTGATAGCATCTCATAGTCTGCTAGTATCTTCTTCAGAGATTTTGATTTTGGCCAGATAAAACTTGAAGTTTCCATGACTTATCTCTAACGCAGTAATCTAAATTAAAGTATCGCTATTATAGCTAAGGTTTAATAGTCTACCCATTGTAGGACCTTTGCTCGCACTAGCCATTTTCCAGTGCAACTTTGGGTTCTGGTCTACAAAAATTCTCAGCAGATTCACTTTTTGCTAGTTCGTCTGCTGCTTCATTCCGAGCTTTGCCTGTGTATCCCATATAAACGTTACCTCATTCACCAAGGCACCTCTATTTAGTTTTAGAACACATTCCATCACTAGTTTGCCTCATGCGGCTTATAACCTACTGATTGTCAAGTGCAATGAGAACCTTTCTCCCATACACCCAACTTTCCAGCAGGTGATCCAACGCATTCAGAAACCCAAGTAATTCTGCCTGGTACACGGTCACGTACTCCCCCAGACGTAGACTAAGTTGGGTATACACTTGCCGTCCGTAAGATCGCCATCAGTAAAAATGCTGATGTCGTTCTCCACACACTAAGCAATCAGTGTCCCATGCCGCCTTTCGACTACTTTTCTTCTACTCATGGGTTCCGTCGGCATCTAAGTCTCCCTAACATCTTTTCTAATAAGGTTCCGAATATTCTTATGCCTGATGTTCGGCACAGAGTTATGCCATATTGCATCGCGTTTCATACGCAAAGCTCACATTGCCGCAGTCGATCTAATGAAAAAGTCCAACTGTATCAATCCCAGCATTGCCTCAATTGGCTGTGTTGCGCATTGCACCACGTATTCGTAGGTAAATCCAGAATGCAGCCTTTAGAGATATTCCCCACATTGATGCAAGCTTTTCAAAGGAACAATCGGCTGCAGTTTGCGCATCTTCCTCTTTGAAGAATATATAACCGGTTTGGTGCAACATGTGAATGCATGAAAGCAATTTAAACTTACTTAGATCACTGATTTCGGGTATCGCAAACGAATATAAGTGAACTGTCATATTGGACTGGAGGAACAAAACTTGCCTTTTTTATATTGATTTCATTACTTACACGGTGTAATAAATTCGCAAAATCTTACCAGTGGCTTGATATTCTTTGTTGAGAATAATTATAAAATTTTGACATGAAAGCTTGACTATTAAAGGAGACGCCTTGGACGATTTTTGGGCAGGATTCTTCCCTTTAAGTCTTTTGTTTTGATTAATGGTTGATGTGAAGGCACAGCCATGTTTCAATGATGCTTATGCATGGCCGCATAATCTTGCTGTGAAACATCGTCACCGCTCTTGGAATCTCTACATCACTCTGTTTATTTTTCATGGTGAAGGACTGCGGCACCAATCGTACACAAAGAAATTTTATGCAAAAATTATTAGCTGGCGCTTTTAGAGGGACCAATTACATGCCCTTGTATATGAGTCCTGTACTCGTATTACTATTTTCCGCCACTGCCATCTGGAGGATGAAGTGGGTAATTTATACGAATGCCGCTGTTTTCTTTTTATCCAGCTTTAGCTTTGAATTTGAACTCGAATGCCATGACACGGTGTAACAATCCCATAGCTGCAATTTTCAATGAACCTGCCCCATCGGTCGATTGCGCTTTGCCTGCGATTTCAACAAACACCACAAAAAAATAGTCTATTGATCCCGCAATCGCCATATCATTGAATTCGGACGAAAAGATTTTATTTATATTTTTTGAAATACGTATGAAATTCCATACTATTTTTCGATTACAAAAGTAAAGGCAAATAAAATGTAGATAAATCTATTATTTCGATGAAACTTTTATTTCATTATAATGCTTGGATCTTGCCATTACGTGCGAAATACGATGTCATTTTATTCACCGCCTCTGGTTTGGCTACAGCAGTCGATCCTTTTGAGGTGGTTTTCGTCCAATTTTTCGCTCATTTTGAGTGTTATCGCGATAACTCGACGAATGTTGGTTGCCAAACGCTACAACGTTAGAGGATTAACAGCGTAGATACGGTCCTTGACGTAGCTCTACAAAAAAGTCAAACGGCGTCAAATCTTGATCTTGGTGGCCAATTGACATCGCCAAATTGTGAAGTTACACGTTCTGAAAACTTCCCATGCAATGAAGCCAAAATCGGTCGTGCTGTCTGGCTCGTGGCACAGTCTTCTTGAAACCACATATCGTCCAGTTCATAATCTTCAATTGCAAGCCAAAAAATTGGGTTTTTATATGGTCATAGCGCTTTGAATTGACGGTAACGGTTCTTCCAGTGTCACTTCAGACCATAAGGCGCACCAAATAGTCAATTTTTCCAGATACAATGTCTTTTCCACAATCACTTCATATGTGAACATTTTTCCTGTTGACGTAATCACAGAGCTTGTTGCCCTAGCACCCAATCAGCATATCTAGGGCATTGTGAATGGTCAGCCATCTTTTATTGTTGCGTGAGTTGAACTTTATATCCATGGAGCTACAAATCCAAATGCAGAATATGACATAATGAGCAATTGCTGAGAACGCAGTGGAATCGACAAATTCGGATTATCCGCCACACTTTCACTAATAGAAGCGATATTTTCGGCAGTGCGCACTTTGCGATGATGCACAGGCATGAACACATCTGTAACGTTTCCAGTCTCTTCACATTTCTTTATAATCTTGCCAACTCCTTTCACAGTAAGCCGTCCATAACGACTATAATCTCACCGTAATGCTCGAAAAGTGGCCACTTGTGAATCACCACGTTTTGTAGTGTATTTTAACTATTTTTACGAAATCTTCGGTTGTTAAACGATCCATATTCGTAAATTTCACTAAATAACACTTCAGATAACAGATTTTTAACAGCTGACAGCCTTGCCAGATTGGCAACCAAAGCCGTATCATCCAAATATTGATTAAATATTAAAACGAACCTTTTATTTTACGTATATATTTATTTTTGACAGCATGAACGTAGCTGATTTTTAGTTTAATATAAATTTATTTTATGTGCATATTTCATTAAAAAATCTTTAAAATGTTTAAAATATTTTAGGAGATATTCCCTTCATTTTACGGTTTATGATTATATAAGCATGTGGCAGCTCTGTTGAATTTTATTTCGCCTTTTTTCACTAATTTCTTTAACTAAAAATAAAATCTTCTATTTTTACCGGCGTTGTCGTCTTCACTATTTTTTTAATTTTTGACAAAAATTTGTGCCATCAGAAGAGATTGTGGAAGAGAAGTAAGATGTTGAAATGAATAAATGTTGCACATTTTTTTTAGTCGGTTATTTTTTAAAACACTTAACAAATGCCATATGCATAGCAACAAATTAGCATGAAGTTAGCATATAGTTTATTCATAACTCATTGGTTAAACTATAGCCAACGAACTGCTAACAATTACGATTATGTCAAAGAGTCATTTACAAGCGAAAAAAATCAAAGACTATTTAAAGTGGCATCATCAGGCGAAGAACAGGTTCTTGAATTAAAAAATTCACCGAAACTGCAGAGTGGATTTGTAGTTAGTTAGCAGACAGATCAATAGTCATTATGCCGATTAGGCATTCCAGTTGTACTCGTATGTAGTCTACAATGATCTGCTAACTTTTTGCTATTCATTAGGCTGTTATTGTTTACAAACATACTTCACCTACCTACATATTATATTATATATTTTATTTAATTTTTTTGTTTATGGGCGAAATGTGTTTGCACAACAGAGAAATGTTTTTCCTTCTATTTTTATGGCGTTTTCTAAATTTATGTACATACATATGTGGGTTTCGAAAGAAAGAATTTCTTTTGAAAATCACATATGCAGAATTTTTTAGAACGAAAGTGACAGTTTAGTTATTTTTATCCAGAGTACTAAGCAACGACACTTCTAGGAGAATGTTATAAAAATATGCAACACTTGTTTTATAATTAATTTATATTTTACGTACATAAATGTTTAATAGATTATTAAAATTATAAACAAATAAAACATTAAAAATTTACTCATTTACGAGGCTTGTTCTATCGATCTTTATGCGAAATTTTTCTTCACTGTTTTAGGTAAAACTTCGACTTATTTATTTTTATGAAATGTTAAAAAAAAACAATATAAACAATCTATGTTCGTCTGTTAACAACGCACTTCCCAGTAGGATAAGCGCAATTTTAAGAAACTAAACTAAAACGAAACTAAACGCGGAAATTAGTTAACAAGATTATCGTGTCGTCTTCTTTTAATTCGCTATAAAAAATACAATGTTTTCAATCAATTAAAAAAAATAATATGAAATTAAAAAATACATATAATTAAATTTAATTTAATATTTGTGTTTTTTTGTTTTTTTTTTTAATTTGCGATTTGGGAGTTTACTTGAATTCACATGACAGGCAAAACAAATTTTCTCATTTTACGAACATAAGTTAAAAAAGCAACAAAACGCGTGAACTTCAGCAATCACATTCGATTTGACAACCTCGTGATTTTCACTCGCGTTCAGTAAAATCTTTTTTTTTTACTGCTCTATTAAGTAAGGTTTATATTTGTAAAAGCAGACATGAAAAGTTACCCCAATTTACCCCGAGATAAGAGGGGCCCATGAAACTACAAACCCCAAAGAAATTTTCACAAAAACATTTTCAAGTCAAAATGTTGATATTAATTACTACATTAAATAGCTTCGTCCACATATGTTGGTCGCTATGCCATGGGCTCAAAATGGGGCCTTAACCTGCACATATCACACTGGCCTTCCAGAAGCGTGATTCGGCAAATTCTCACCTACGCTCTCGTTGTATGGCGGATGGTATTGGAGAAGAGGTGTCACATAGTTAACTTACAGAAGGCTCAACGAACATACTGCCTTGGAATAAGAGGTGCAGTGATAATTACACCAACAAGGTTACTGGAGGCTATACTGACTAGCTAACCAATAGAAGTCCAAATATAATTTGAGGCGGTTCTTAAAGTAGACATCATGACATCAGAAAATATGGTAGCCAATGGTCGGTTACACGCAAGGCGCAGAATTAACGGAGCGGATACTTGAAACAAAGATTATATAGGGGATAGAACGGGTTTGGGGTGCTTTATTGAATAACCAGTGACCAAAATATACTTCCGAAATCCGGATTATAACACGGTCCTTAAAGCGGAAATTCGGACAATCACGGAGGGTCTTACTGGTCTCAGGGGTACTGACAGACCTGTGAAAACTAACATTTTAACGGACAGCCAAACAACAATAAGGGCAATAGAATCTCATAGCACTAGATCGAGGACGATTCTGGAATGCAAGAAAGCGATCAACGACTACGTAACGCATTGTAGACTGCGCATCATATGTGTTCCGGGTCACTATATACTAATCGGAAACGAATGAGCAAACGGGGCAGCAATCATGGCCAGAGAGCTCCAGGAGGTGGACTTAAGTAACGCAAAGCCGCTTGAGAACACAAATGCCGAGCGCTATGGAATGTAATACGAATAACAAAGACTCTATGAAACCCAAACGGGGACACTACAAGGAGGTTTCTGAGGCTAGGAAAATCTGAAACTAGTAAGATGGTGAGTATACTGAAGGGTCACTCGGATTTGCGGGCACATCTACGCCGATGGTGTGTGGATATTGCGAGTGCAGGGAAGATGTCGTGACTAGGGAACACTTCCCATGTTACTGCCCGGCTTTCGCGCAGCTATGAAACCGATATTTTGCGGCCAACAGTTTACCGGGCTGCCAACTACTTAAGAGGTTTGTTCGGGGAACAGAGATCTTGTGAGGGTGGAAGCTTTCCTAGAATGGAGAGCGCACAACGGGCCGTAGTTCTGGCCGCCGTATTGTATTGCCCAACTAAATTTTTTGTACGTAATTTTTATTATTTCTAGGCAACTTCCCAGCTTGGTAATATTTTTCCCATAATCCTTTCTCAAATTAGAAAGTTACAAAAATTTTGCCAACTTGATAGTTGCCTAGAAAGGAGTTGGTATTGTACATATGAAGAACTGGGTCCTCACTATGATCTCAGTATTTTTAACGGCCGAAATTTTTGGATAGGAACTTGGCCTTATTTTCACATTTCCGTTTTTGTGCGGATCTGAGCCCTTTTTACCAAATTATTTTTGTTTGTTAATGTATGTATAAAACTTCTTTTAACTTAAATCTTACGGACGGTTGGGTTATATCATACAAATAAGAGGGAACGCGAGTCCCCCATAGATAAAAAGCACCCACCCTTCTCAGTACTTATGCACCGTGACATCCCTGTATACCAAATTTCAGCTCTCTAGCTATAGTGGAAGTGTCAAATACAAATATAGAGGGCCCCACATAAAAAATGGCTGTTTTGAGGTTTTTTTCTTTACTAATTTCCCAAGGCCTCCCTATATACCAAATTTCAGCTCTCTGTCCTACGAGGATACCTATACGTCGAGTTCTTATTTTTCAAGTTTCATTTTTTTATGACTAAATGAACCAAAGTTATGAGCAGGGTAAAAGCAGCGCGAATGGTTTCGTGTAATATACACACTGTGTGCTTTAGGCCTGAACTTGGCCTGGCGAACTAACGTGTGCCTTAATTAAAGCTGAAATATCTATAGATTTTTCAAAATATTTATCACAACTGACAGCCAATAATATAAACAATAATATATTTGAAAGTCGTTCAGTATTTAAGTTCGCAAAATGTTTCTTTTTTAAAAAAGAAAATAATTTAAACAAAAATTCCTCAAATATTGCAGACATACGAGTTTGCAAAACAAAAGTGGCATTTATTGCACACGATTGAAATGGATTTAATAAACACTTACGTACACGTACACACACACAAACACACACACATAGTAGAACATGAATAGTAAAATTAAAACAAATTAACAAATACATAATAAGTGAAATATTAAAAATTTAATTCATTTTAAAAGCGACGAAAAAAGACGGAATAATAAAATATTTTGTTCTCGGTTTTCCGTATTTTAAATGACAACAAGAAATAATGGCGATGGAAGTGATAATAACGATGTTTCTTTTCGTAATTTTATTTTTAGCCAAAATACCCACAAATATGTCAGATGCAAATAATGAAACAGCGGCGGTAACACAACAACAGTCGTCCCCACAAAATGGCAAAGAACGTTCCAAATCAACAGAGGAAAAGGAAATACCACGCGAACCAGCACTGGTGTGCAAAAATATAAATGTAAGTTTTGAGCAAAGCGAAGTAATGAGCAAGAGAGAGAGAGAGAGAGAGAGTCGAGACAGAGGTAGGAAGAAAGAGTAATAATAGAATAATCATTTTAGACACAACATTTTTTTTAGGCTATTTCGCATGAAAAAGAAAATAAAATCTGTTCGTGAGTGTGGTTTTCAGAAAGTTGATATCGATCCAAACTCAGGTAGATTAAATTTGAAAACATTTTCAGCTTCCCGATCCAGTTTTAGATAGAAAAAATATATCATCAATACATGAAAGTCTGTGTAAGAACAAGTGCAATGGTACCCCGATCCGCTTCGAATTGCTTCCTTAATGTCTGGTTCTGCGTTGCATAAAAAGGAGATGCCGGTATACGAGTATTCGTATCTAAAAAGAAACAGAAGTGGTTTGATTCAGGTTGTGCAATACACAACATTTAAACAAGTCCATTTCCCTATTTAGTCAGAACTCATTTTATTATTACATCGATAGAAATGCTTTCAAAATTTTGGTATAATGTTGTTTGATGTTCTCTCTCCCAAGAAGCCATTGATACACTGGTAATTCAGTGTTGGGTTTATAATCTCTTCTGAAGTGAGCGCTCATTTTAGTTTAGCTCACTCGAGGGAAATACTTTGATCAGTTAGCTCAATAGTTCAGTAGTGTATTTTCTGTTAGTAGCTCATGTTTCAGTATAATTGTTCTTAAATGGCTCATTGTCCAAGCTGTTTGTAGTACAAATACTATAAGAGGATTGAGAAATATAATTTTAGTTATAGTTCAGTTGTGTGCATAGTTCAATTGAACTAGTTTCTTCATGAACTACACAGCTCTCGCTCTAGTCCTTGCACAATAATAGTAGGACTTCTTGTCTGATGTCCGGCAAATAGGAAAAATTTCATAAGCTTTTATTTATATACTTATATCCCCAATAGGCGGTACTGGAACTCAGTTGTTTTGAACAAACGCATGTTTAGTTTGAATACACACCGGAAAATGGCGACTAACTTCAAACAATAGTGCAAACCACCGAATATCATATTTGCCAGAACTGCAAAAAAAAACTTCACCCCAGCCAATTTATAATAATTACGAATTTGTGTGCTGGTCTTAAAATATGTTCTCGTCTTAAACTGGGACAGTGTTCTTTAACTGAATATTTTAACTCCCAACTTTGCTTAAAGAATCATTATTAGAATCTCTATTAGAGCCAATATTACATATATTTTACTCTCTGACTATTTTTGTGCTCTTTTTTGGAAAAAAAAAGCAAAAGTTTGAATAAACAGAGTGTTCATTTCTAGATAAGTCGCACCAAAACATGTAAAATATGTACATTATTTTTTTAACAGCTGATTAAGTTATTTCAATTTTAATATTAACAAGAATTTAATTCTTTGTTAAAGAAATAAAAAAAGAAAATTTATTTATGCTACATAGGGGGTGGCGCCACAGTAATGGATAATTTAAATTGGCTGCCTTTTTTGCAGATGCCGCCAAATGTCAATGTGTTTTGACATTTATGATGTAGAGATACAGAGAATTCGTTTTCAATTAATGTCAACAATTTTACACTTTTAAATAAAGTTTTTATGAAAACAGACATTTCCATTTATCACCAAATTACAGCCAGTTCAAATTATGGCATTACCTTTGCGTCACCCTATACATATATTCAGTGTTACACAAATTAAATGGAGCATATTTCTTCAGAAAAAACCGCAATATAATTAAGTTTTAAGTAATGAGCCATTTTGTTTGAATTTTAGCGTTGATTTACACAACGAATCACTTAAATAAGTTTTTTAATTTTACCAATTTAGAACGAATATATCTTGTAAACCAGATATTGGTGGGTTACAAAATTCTTTCGTTATAAAGCCTACATATTCGGCCAATTAATAATTATTCTAATGATTTTGAGCCCCAGCCATTTTTATTGCGTTCTTTAAAGACTTCTTTGTTTTAAATTGCTTTCCGGTGCACAGTGCCACATTTGGCGAGAAGGCGGTCAAAAATCCGTAACTTTTGATTGGATTGGAATTTTGATATGATTTTTTTTTTGTTTGGTAGGTGGGATTTTAAACTTTAATTTTTGATAAAAAGCATAAAAGTCGACCGACAAAAAAAGAAGTTACGAATGGTTTAATATTCATCACCATTATTAATTGAATTTGAGTATAAAAGAGGAGTGTTGAAACATTAAAAAAATGTCCTATTCTTATTGTTACAAATTATAATTATTAATAGTTTTGTACACTAAATATTGTCAGGAAACGCCAAATTTTGGCGACCATAATATTTTTAAGCTTAAAAGCAACACGGGCCAAAGGTTGGTTTTTAAAACAGCTTTTTGAAATAAAAAATTTAAAATTTTTAAAAAGTTAAAATTTTCTTAGTAAGGGAACGTTTTAATGAAAAAATCCTATTTTAGTTAAAGTTTTATTTTATTTTTAAATATTTCTCTAACAAGTTATAAAACAAATATTGATTAATTTACATACATACATACATACATACATACATACATACATACATACGTATCCTTTCAAATCGAAATGCCACTATACATTAAGCAATTTTAGTAAAAATTTCTTCTAAATAGCATGGATTTTCATCTTCTAATAGTTGTTTAGCCTCCTCTTCTTATTCGACTGGAGTTGTTTTACCATTTTTGTCGAATGTTGGACATATATGGATCTGAAGTACACAACAAAATGGTGATAAGGTCTTCATTAGTACAACATCTAGACATATTTCTTGTGCTATGTTCGCGAAAGAATCTGTAGTCTTTGTTCTTTTTTCTTGCTCTTCTTCAGACAGATCTCCTATTGGTAGCATATTATGTTGAATGATTTGTTCCCCATGATACAAAATTTTATGAACCGTTGAAGACATATATCTCCGAGAGTATTTTTCATTGTAAAGTGCAGCTGTTTTATTGGCGTAATCTCGAAATTTTTATGCATTTAATTTTCTGCTGCATGCTAAGACTTGTAATATGATTTTGAATCGTCTTATTAACTCATAATCTACACCTGTGATAGATGCTGCAGTTTCTGGATCGGAAAAAAATCTTCTTGCAATATTTCCATCATTCGAATTACCTTCTCCTTGTTTAGGTTGGTCGATTATAAGGCCTAGCTGAAGATATCTTTCTTGAATTTGTTCTTTTTTTCTTTCGTTTTTCTGAATTTTCTTGACTGTTTCTTACGGTTTCGCCTCAAGAACCAACATCCAAATCATAACACAATTTAAGAATATGCTCCATAAAACGAAACCTAGAATGAAGAGGCGACAATCCAAATTCGTAAACTTCCTTAAAGCTATCGTCTTGTGCTGGAGGTTGATTTAATTGGTTTGATGTCTTTTGGCATTGACTTTGTTTCCGTTAAAACTTGCGCAACTTTTCCATCAATCATTTCGATGTCTTTTTTTGTTAAACAGAAATTTTCTGCCCTAATTTGTGTGTTCGTATATTTTTGTGCAATTAGTATGCGTATTCCGTTTTGCTAACACTTTAAGACTAACACGAACACGATTTTTTTTAATATTTATATACTAATTTTACCCACATGCAGTTACACATTATAACCTTTGTGGCAAAAATAAATAGGTACTAAGAATAATCAGGTACAGATCATCCCATCTATTGTGTACAAAATTGTATTATTCAATTAAGCAAGGAATTAGCTTACATTTCCTTACCTATGTGGTAATAAAACTTACATTTGAAAGAATGCCATAATAAACATGTGCATTCACGTATTTTATTTAAGACTTCCTTTTTAATTATTTCATTATTCTGGATTCATAAGTCTTTATGATCTTATTATTTTATGATAAATTTCCCATTACCAATTCTAATGGGTAACCAAAATTTCATTGAATATTTCGATTTTGAAAAAGTGATAGGTGCAATATAGTGCATTTGTATATTACTAGATTCCATCGCAAAAGTTATAAAGGCCATCTTTCAAGGAGATTTGAAAAAAATTGGCTTTACCTTTGTGTTAAAAAGTTAAAATAACTTCAAAAATAACTCTGTAGAAAAAAAATTTTTTTTTAAATTTCGTATATATTCATAATTTTTGTACAAAATACCTGACCTTTGGTCAGAAAAATTCCTCTGGTGTACACGGGCGCAACCTGGCACACATATAGTGGGGTATAGGTGTGTAGGGGAGGTTTTGGGCTATAACACAGAGAAATATCTTTTTGACGTGGTTTGACGGGAGGAAGTTATGCCCTATTAAGCACGAGATTTTTTAAGAATTTTAACCTTTTTTAAAACAAAATATTTAAAAACTTCTAAAAAACGTAACGATAACTAATAAACTGCATAATAAAAAACAACTCATTTTGATTTGATATCTTTTAAAACAAAAAAGTTATAGTAATTTGAAAATTTAGAATTTACTAAAAAAAAATTCATTTTAACAAAATATTCAGAAAGTCTATTTTGGTTCACCCTGTTCAGTGTGTTATAGTTGGAACAGAGTTCTGAATTTTTGCCTCTCGAGGTTTACTGGTATTTACTTTCAAATGAATAAGAAAACACTAGGATCGGTAACCACAAAAAAATCATTTTTGGCCGCCTTCTCAAAATATGTGCCACTGTACGGCGTCGTATACTTGCTAGCAAGCCACCCCCAAATATTTTCCATTATATAAAGATCTGGAAAATATGGAGGCCAATTTAAAAGTTCTACCTCTTTCTCACTATTTAACTTTTTTACGGCTCTGGCAGTGTGCTCCAAGTATTGTCGTGTCGGTAGGCCCACAGTATGGATCCGAATAATTTTTTAAATTGCGTAAATCGAGATAACTCCGACTTCCCTGCTGTGTCTTTGTTGCAAATATAAGTCTTCCTTTCTTATGATGTGAAAATAAAAGTTGTATCCATTTTTCGACAGAAAAGACATTTTCGAATCAATTATCCGACCTCCTCATTGTATTCTTTGCGATTGCCATTGAGTGGAAGTTTTTTCTAAAGTCTTCGACGAACTATGAATAGACATGATTTTAAAATGCGACGAATTGCGCAAACAATTGCTTTAACTGCACTTTCTTTGCATATCATTGAAGGCATTGAGTAACTGTAGCATGTTTTTTATTTTATTTGGACGGCATGCAGTCTACTGGATTGCAAAATTAAACTAAAATTTTCACTTTTCCGAAGTTCTAAAAGCTTTTGCTCGTCCCATATTTTTAATTAAAAAAAAACTTAATTTTCGTGACATTGTAACAACCGTCGATTAAAATTACAATACATGGCCAAGTTTTTTGAAATATAAAAGTTCTTTATTCAAGTGATGACTATAAAAAGTTTTATTTTAGGTAATTAAAAAAAAAATAAGAAAATTATTTCTCAAAGAAATATAAAAAGAAAATCATTCACAATGTTCACCAAATTAGTGGCAAGAATATGGCCTTTAAAAGTCCAAAATTTTGTTATACCGAAATATTTAGGTACATGTTTGAATTTAAATTTCATCTAATCTATAATTGCGTTTTGTTTTCAAATATGACATATGTTCGCGTGACTGAAATTCAGATCAAATAAATCCTTTCTCACTACTCTTTTCTTTTTCTCTCTACTCTCAGTACCGATTTCATTACATGTGGGCGGGTATTATATAACTAACAATAGGTTTTCAGACTGAACGAGCCATTTTTCCTGGATTTCTGTTAGACAAATCTTGAGAGCACGATCCGCTGTTTAATGCTTGATATGGTGTCATTTTTACTTTCAAACACAATGAAAGGTCTCATAAGCCCCGTTAGATGGATCTTTCCATTGAAAAATGATTTCATCGTTAATTAAAAAGAATACGAGACGACATTAATATTCTGAATTAAACAAATATATTAACCAGTCTTTCAACCTCTTTCCACTTCCCATGAGTTCGACTAAATAGATTACAAGAAGAAGAGGCTTCAAATGCCTTCCACCTGTAGCTCTTTAATAAAATGATTTTTTTTCAATTAAAAAATATTTTTAAATAAAATAAATGAGAGGTACTACTCGGCAAACTTCAAAATATTTTAATGTTCTCAACATTATGCTTTCCTAGCAGGTCATAAACCCATAACACATTTTACTTTTAATAAAAGACGATTCCATTTAAATAGGTTTAACATTTTCAAAATAACTTTTAATGTTTCAGATTAAGACTGAATTGGAATGCCTGGTTAAATTGTTGGATGGTAAAATTTACAAAGAGGAAGAAGTATCGATCGAAGAATTGCATCAGTATTTAATTGAAGATGAAGGTTCGTGGGCATTGGGCGATAACTTTTTAGTCTTTGTGCAAAGAGTATTAAGAGAACAATCATTTTCGCCCGATACACGGATACATTTGATACGTACATTGGCATTTGCAGCCCTCAAAGATGATGTTATTATTATCCTACATCAAGATCGTCGCGATCACACGCTTATGAATTACGGTTTTGATATTGAAAAGCAAACACCGGAAGAACAACAAGCCTGGGCCATGTTTGTGAGTAGCTGGGGAAATTAAACAAACAGAAAAACATGTCAATACTCTCTCCTTTACAGATGTGCAATCTTTTTGAAAATGTCAGCCCTTCGGAATGGCTTCTTTACATTTCGGAATGGGAATATAATGGTCAGACCTTATCCAATATACGCGTCACTACCAAAGTTGCCGTCCACTGTATTCTGTCCAGTTGTCCGGTATTGAAAAATATTGGTTCAATGATTTTGTACAACGTTGCCATTAAAGAAGTTAAAACTGTGGTCTTTGACGATGTTGCCGTTGAACTAACAATGGCAATTTTACAATTTTTCCAAAGCAGCCCAAATGAAGATCAAATTTTCCGTTGTTGCAAAGCCTTGGCTAGATTTTTAGAGGTAAACACTCACTCGCGAATTTTCTGTTCATTAAATTTATTGTATCAAACAATTTTTACTCGTTGTTATAAAGGTCTCACCTGATGTTGCCGCCATTATACAGATGATTGGACCGCATCCAAAACAATTTGCCGGCAAAAGTGAACGTGTTGATGAATTAATTAATATTATTAGTCGCAAAGTACCCGCTTAATGCGGAAGAGTTTAACAACAATAATAATAACATCATCAATAAATCTCAATTAATATATAAAAATGTTTAATAAATATAATTTTTATAAGTTTTATGATTTCGCAACCATCACAACCATTGTCCACCCACATGTAATTTTTTATATAAAACCGATTATAATAATAAATTTTAACAAAATATTATCAGCATTCGTTTGCTTTTCTTTAAAAATACCTAATGAAATTTCATTTTAATTAAAAGATGTTTGCAGAATTTAATGTCTCTGCATTTATACAGTGCTGTACGACTTATGCCACCGAACGTATCAACCTACACACCGACCTAACCAAAAATTAAAAAAAAAAAACTCGTAAGGAAAAAATTCGAAATACGCGAAATATTGCAATATTTATTATTGTAGGGGGGATATAGAAGCAGACCGCTAACTTTATGGGTCCCTTTTCGACCCCCCTCTTTCCGTGAATTGTGATTTGTGATTTACGACACCCTTCTCTCCTTCAAGTCTCGTGCTACCACTAGCCTTTACTCTCGACTGTAGTGATTTCCGACGATCGACTGGTTACTCTCGGCCTTTTTCCTCGCCACGAAGCCTATTGTTATTGTTAGCATTTATCCAAGGCGTCTGCTCGTCCACCTGAGTCTTATGCAAGCCAGGGCTGGACATTTACACATAATGTGCCCTACCGTCTAAGCCTCTTCCGCAGGTATATCTTTGGAGATTGATCCGTCCACCCTTCGCGAGGTTTTATTATCCATCTTTCCAGAATTCCCTCATTAGTGAATAAACACCGCAGTTCCTGCAGAGATTAACCTCTTCACCTCTTACGAGGCTTCTTTGTCTATCCCTACGGTCCAACGTCCTAGAAGTACCTTTAAAGATTGACCCGTCCACCCCTCGAGAAACAGACTTGTCCCTCGCATCCGCATTCCTCCCTTGGCCAATTAATTAAAACCATAGTTTCTTTAGATATTATCCTCTCTGCCTCTTGCGAGGCATCCTTATTCATCCTTGTAATAGAGGAAATAATTTCCACTCACATAGAGCTCTATATGCACCGGTTAGTCTGTATTCAAACTGAGTTAGTATACTCGACACCAATCACCCTCTTGGCCACCCATATCTGGCTTGACTTATATAGCCAGACTCCTTGCAGAGACAGGAACCTGTTACCTGCTGCCATCACGTGGAGGTATAAGTGAGAACTCCTGACCGTTTACTCAGTTACAGCAAGCTATACCTTTGTGCCTGCCAGCTGATTGCAAATATTGCAATAAATAATTTTTAAATTGTTTAAACAAATAATCGATATTTAAAAACACCCAAATGCACCAAATTCTGAAATTCCGCCTAAAAATTTTAATTTCAAGAAAATTTTTAAGTGAAATTTAAATTTAAACAAAAATTTTATAAAAAAGATTGAAATTTTACCAAAACTGTATGTCGCCAAATCAATAAATTCAAATTTCACCACAAATTGGGAAATTGACCATAAATTTTAAAATTAAAAAAAAAATTTTATGTCGCAAAAAATATAACCGAATACGAATACGAATAATACGAAATTTCACCAAACTTTGGCATTCTTCGAAAATTCACAAAAAAAAAATTAAACTTACTAAAAGACCTAAACTTCACAAAAAAAAAATCAAAAATTTTGTAAATTTAACAAAAATTTGAAAAAGTCGAAAGTCGAAGTTATATCAAACTTCGCCATTTCACAAAAAAAAAAAAATTATACAAAAATTAAAATTTACAATTCTAAAATTTATCAAAAAATTTGCAAAACCTCATTATTAACTGAAAATTTCTTCAAAAAGCCAAGCTAAACCGAAAATTACAATAAAAAAATTACGAATTCACAGATAATCCAACAATCCATAATAAAATAATTCAAAAAAGAATGAAATAATAAACAAAACAAACAAAATAATTCATATTGTGAAATTTAAAAAATAAATTTAATATTAAAACCGTCACATCACAAAAATATAATCAAAAAAATTAATTTTCACTCAAATTTGAAATTTCACCAAGTTACGAATTTTACTCACCAAAAAACCCAAATTATATTTAGAAAAATCGAAACTATACTAAAATTTAATACTTTATTAAAAAGTCGTAAAGAAATTGAAATTTCACATCAAATGCTCCATAAAATCGCACAATCGCCAAAAAATATAAATACGACTACATACCGCCAAAGTATTTAAAAAGAACTAAAAACTACAAATTTCGCCAAAAACCGAGCAATCACGAAGAAGAAGAACTTTCGCCAAAAGGTGATGCGAAGAAAAATCGTCTAAAAATTCTCCTGCAAACGTGGAAATATACTTACGTACGTAACACATACATCTGTGGTATTCAGTCAATGTCTCATGTCAGTTCAAAAAGATGAATTATTTTGATATTTTTTAATTAAGTAAATTCCTAAGCGGCACTGATCTAAGATGAGAACAGGAAAGGAGCACTAACGTTAACATTCCAACCTTAACAAATTAGTAGTATTTTAGATGCAATTTTGCGCACAACCGAAATTATTTTAATGCCAAATTAAACCGATCGAATTTACAAGCAACCTAAAAACTAAAAGAGTTGGTTATTGGAACCTCGAAAATTTAACTGGTGTTAGAACAACATAAAGGAGAGAAGAAAAATGTTGATTTGTTGGCACGTAATTGAAGCCAATGCTTTTGATTAGACACAAACATTTCCGAGGGTAAATGAGTCTCTTGCGGAGCAGCGTCTGAATCACCTGCAATTGAAAAAAATAAAATGAGTAATAATTAAAATTTACATATAAGTTCAAAAATAAATATAAACAAAAAAATAAAATCATATTTCGCTTTAGTACTAAGTCCCACTAAAGTTAAGGGGAATTCCGACTTATTTTTTAATGTGGTAAATTCACAAGGAAAATATAACTTTTGTTGCAACTCATCAACTCATTACACCTTCTAACAGTTAGACAGAAGGTCTCGAACCAGAATTACCGTTCGTCGACTAAAGTTTCAATTTGCCACTTTTTGAGTTGTGACCCTTTTGTATTTAGGGTGCGATATATACGCTGCAAGTTTAACCATATTTTTATTCTTTTATAACCAAAAGTACCTTCACAAGCGATTGCTTTGCACTGTGTACTGGAGTTACCGAATGTAATTGACTAAAAACCACCACATTTCACAGGAAAATCATTTATTTAATTATAAATAGCCAAATCTGGATATACATTACGAATATATTTAGGTATGATCTATGAAAAATTCGCTGTTCAGCAAGGGAATAAGAGACAGTGTAGTGCCGGCTACACAATAAGGAATATTAGAGGCAACATTGGCGGGCTACACTTAATGTTGCATCGTCTGTAGCCATGTTTTCTGTCGAAATTCATGTTTAATTATTGGTTTCCAAAAAATCAACATTATTTTAAAATTTTTGTGTTTTTTAATACAGTATTGCATCGTTTATGGCGATGCTTAATGTTTTTGAAAGCAGTCGTGCCCTGTTGACCATTTACACAGATTACTAACTAACCTTCGCGTAAATTGGTTTAATAGTGTGTGATACACATAACTGATGTTTCGTTTATGGTTTCCTCTATGGTTGCATCGTCTGTATCAAAAAAAAAATAAACTACGCTTGTAAAACATATAATGTTCCTTCCTGTGTAGCCGGCATAAAGGAGCGAATATTTGGGGAAAACTTTTTTTATCGACATGTAAATATAAAAAAGGCTAAAAGTACATCTAAATAATACCGTTTTTTAAGTTTTTGGTTTCGTTTGAGTTATTAGCTTAAATATGAACGAGTTTTATTTTAATAATAAATCTTTAAAATACTGTGTGCGTCCGTTTTTCCAAAAACGATTTTTCTGTCTATTTTTTCAAAAACGACATTTTGTTAAACTTTTTGAAAAATCCCAGTGGTAACCCTCGAACTATCCGAATGAAACCATTGGTATGGAAAATATACATTGATAACAAAAGCCATTACCTGAGAGTGAGATATTCGTGAATACCAATATGCAAAATCAGGGTAGCGTACTTTAAAATACTGTTCACCACGAAATAACAAGGTTTGGAACCCGTCAACAGTACTCAATGAAAGGCCAACTAGTGGGCCAGGAATCCGGAACAGATGTACAGGAATGCCTCGCGAGGGGTGTACGGGTCAACCCTCAAAAGGTACTCCTAAGGCGTTGGACCGTCAGATTCTAGAGATGGTCCATGAAGCCTAGCAAGAGGTGGAGAGGTGTTTATTGGCCAATGGAAGAATTCTGAAGAGATGGACAAGAAAACTTAGGGGTGGGCGGGTCAGACTCCAAAGATCCTGAGTAAGACCCTCAGGCAGTAGCGCACATTGTGTGAAATGTCCAGCATTCACCAGTATAAGGCTTGGAACCACGGGCAGGCACTTGTTCAAATGTGAATGTCATGGTGCACCTAAGCCTTGGACAAATGCTAGTAATTACAAGAGAATCTGTAATTCCGACAGTAACCAGTCGATAGTCTGAAATCACTACAGTCAAGAGTAAAGGCTAGTGTTAGCACGAAACTCAGCGAAAGTAAGCTAGTCGTAAATGACGAATCGGTTGCCTGAAAACAATTCGAGGAGGTATCTCACTACTTGCGTAAACAAAATTTTGGAATTTTCGTGTTTACTTACCGATCTTCTTGTCGTATTTCGGAGTTTGTGTTATGGCTATAACATCTTCGGGTTTCCGCAACAATATTTTACCGACACCCTTACACATTCGTAACACCTCGTGATTGCTTAACTTGTCCAAATGATGCTGTTCGAGTAGAGGACAACTCAATATCCAGTTCCTAACGTCTTCGAAATCATTAAGCAGTCGCACAGCTCCATTGACACTAAAACGTATATGACGTTGATAGATATAATCCAGCCAAGCTTCACATATAATTTTCAGAACCAACTTAAGAATGACTGTATCTTTGGTGGCCTTAATGCAAGGCAAAAATATTTGATTGAGTATGTAGCCAACATATTCACTGGACTTTTCGCTGTCGAAAGAGTTCTTTTGCCAATACGAGACAGATGGGAAGCATAAAGTAAAGTGGGCCATGCTTAGCAGGCGACACACATCGGAGAGGACTTGAACACACTCGCCACTGGTTTTCTGAAAGGAGTTATATGTTATTTATGACCTCACAATAACACTGAAATGGGTTTCCAATAAGGACGGGTCGAAATAGAATAATAAGCCTTTTTTATTTCAAAGGCGCACTGATGACATTATGGATGCAATATGCCATCGATCACATGATTGGCCACGGTGGAACGGATCCAAAAGGTTCAAGTTTTAATAGTTCCGCAGTACGATACGGCGGAAATTGAGCGACGGCTTGGGTTACGTTACCTTGGGAATCGATTGTGGTCTATTGGCATAAATTTGCGATTTCAAGAAACTTCACAAGAAAAAGTCTAGCGGAGACAAATTGTATGATCTTAATATCTAATTCACTTCAGCTCACCAAGGGATAACTACACAGTCAAACCTACATATGCGACATTCGCTGTATGACAGGAGTGCCACTCCGCTAGACCCACATATCGTCCTGGCCGCTCCAGACAATAGACCCGTCCTCATTGCCAAACCTTGAATTTAGATCTAACCTTTAACTTATTAACGTTTGCATTAATTTCACATATCAATTTCGTTCTTAGAGCCACACACACCAACATAAGGATGTCTCTCAGATCGGCAGTTAATTTTGGCAGCTTAAGATTTAAAAATGCATTTAGACACAGTTGCACATCGTTTTCCAAAATCTGAAAGTAACGATCCATTTTCCATTCGTTGCACAGTTGTTTCGCTTCTTCTTTCACCCACAAACGCATACTGTGCACGGAATGATCTGTTAAGAGAATTAATATTCAAACTAAATTTCAAATTGAAAGTATGGAAGTTCAAAGTTACCAATTCGATGAAGAATGGGTATTTGTTCGGCCACTGGTACTAAACTTGAATTGCTAATGTCTGTATTCCCGAAATAATTATTGCTTAAATTGATCAAGTTTGCAAAGAGCGAAGTCCAAACAGTGCCGGTCGGGGTACCAAATTGCTGTGGAAGTATAAATAAGAAATTCTTTATTAATAAAATAAGCGATGGTATTTAAACTGTTTTAATCTTACAAATATTTTCTATAAATTACTTACATTACTTCCCGCTTGTTTATTTCGCTTCATAAATTGTTGCATTGTGTCCGTTTGGGCTGTTGCCGATATTAAAGTCAAACGAAACAAACGATCCCATTCATTAACACAAACAAAGTTGGTTAATATTTCGCCAATTCCTTGCAAAGTCGAATACACCGGCTCCGGAATGTCTTGAAGCAAAGTTTAAACAAATTTTAACGTACGCAAAGCAACTACTTCGCTCATTTACCTTCAACATTTAGCATAAACAACCAATTGCGTATGGAATCGACATATGTTATGGAGTAACAAGTTATCGGTGTATCAATCCACCAAAGAATAATATGATCCAAGATAATGCCCACATGCGACCACATTAGCTTCATGCTGCGCAAAATGAATTCATGCAAGTCATCGTGGGTGGCATGGCCTAAAATTCTATATCAATTCCGAAAATCATTCTTCAAATTTTAATCTCTTTTGCCTACCAAATATAGTCGGGCATACATCGAAGGCCTTCTCAATAAATTGTGCCACAAAACTGCGCTCATTTTGTAGAAACAATTCAATATGTCTACTCCGCATGTTCGACATATTACCACTTTTTATAACTCCACTGCCGCTCATTTCGGTATCCAAGTTCAGTGCTGGGTAATGACGCTGGCTCTCGTTCATATATTGTTGAAAAGCTCCATCAGTTGTTAGATTTAAGGTTAAAATACGTAAAATTTCTAGACTGGAACAATTCGATTCATTGTTTTCATGCCACGCCTCCTGTTCGCCCATATTGAAAAGACCAAACATAAGGTCCAAGGCATTTTGTTCAATGCGTTGTTGAGCAGCCAACTAAAACGAAATTTCGTAAAATAAGATTTTAAAGTTACTGGAGCATACAAAGTAGGTTTCGCTTAATTGAGTTTCTCACAATTGATTTACCCGCATGATTGATGCAAAAAGGGAAATTCCCCTCAAATGAGTTCCGTTTAATTGTGTTACCCTCTTAATTGACACATACATAGAATTAAAAAAATTTTGCGATTTTATTCAGCAGTGTGTGGATATTTGTGGTGCAAAATGAGTGTAAAGTCATTCACACACTTATGATTTGGGACTGTAATTTGTTTGCGAACCAATTCTTCACACACGTCGAACAAATCACATTGAACTGAAACGACAAGAAGCTCTTTTGATTTCTGACTTGGTTGCTACCCATTTCCGCGACGGCTCGTAGTAAATTAAAATGACAACAATTTTCAAATATTCGCGTAAAAGTCCATTAACACATCGAAGAAATCACAAGAGTTTGAATATGTTCAATTTCTCCTGCATTACATGCCGAAATTATAAGCGGCTTAAGGAAACAGGCAAATTTAAATATGAAGCAAAAATGTTATGTAGAGTTGTGGAACAAAATTCCGTCATCCCTTATCAAGTTTGGTTTGGAGACAAACCAGTTTCGGCTATGTGCCATCTTCAGTGTCATTTTTAGTTCTAAAACCGGTTTGTCTCCAAACCCAACTTAACAAGGGACGACGGAAATTCGTTTCAAAAATCTACATCGTAACACCCTGTCGGAATATTAAATCGAGAATCAAACATTTTATGTTATTCCTGACGCAAAATATAAGTTTTCCAAATCCGCCATAAATAAAATTTCAAGTAGTGCGGATTCAATTGAGAAGAAGTCAAAGACAATGTTCTGTTTAACTGATCACTCTGCGCAATTAATTCTGTTAATTGTGTCATAAAATTAATTAACAGAGTATCGGACAATTGATTTTTCAGTTAATTGCATCAAAATCTGTGCATTGGCCTAGCCGATTCGTTGTGGAATACTTTTACCAATAGCAACATTTCGACATAGCCGTCAACTCGCAGGCAGAAAGATATAGCTTGCTGTAACTGAGGACTCGGACAGAAGTTCTGACTTATACCTCCACGTGGTGGCGGCCGATAACAGGTTCCTGTCTCTGCAAGAAGCCTGGCTAAACAAGTAGAGCGGAGAGAAGTTAACACTCTCTTATAAAAAATCCCTAATCTCCGGTGGATCAGCATATGCCAGGAATGTGTGGCCGAGAACTCTAGATATTAGTCGATCTTCAGTGGAATCATTACAGTTAAGAGTCAAGGCTAGAATTATCACGAGTCTCAATGAAAGTAAGGTTGTCGTAATATACAAATCGAAAACGGACCCATAAAGTAAGCGGTCTGCTTCGATATCCCCCCTGCAATAAATAAAAACTTTTTGACACAAAAATTTAGTTAAATATCGTATAACAATTTATTACGAGTTATGTAGCTGTTTTACGCAAATCTGCGACGACGACACTATTCGCTAAAACATGCAGCAGCAAGTAGTGAATAAAATGTAGCCATGATAGCTGAAAGTTTACGCGTTGGCCGTGAAAAAGTTTTGTGAGACGTAAAGTCGAAAGTCTACAGAGACAAGATATCAAATACCGCTCGAAGTTCCCGAACGCACCATCACTCTTCAGAATTGAGCCTATTAGAAGTAGAAGTATTTTGTTAAAAACGTATCTCCAAATGAAACATTCGTAATAACCTTTCTTCTTTTGCAGTACAATATTGTAGGTCTGACATTGGTAGCTGAATTACATTGAAAAAAATTTAAATATAGAATTCAGCGCTCAATCTTCACGGCGCTGCATGAGAAGTTACGTAACACTCGGAACTGTAGGATCAAATGGATATTCGGTATGAATATGACAAAACGATTTAAGTTATGACAAACTTAATAAAGATATGTGATCCTTGTGACCATAAAATGGTAGGGAAAAAGAGTCATAGCCTCAAGTAACCTAACATTTCCTTCCCATCGGTAAGAAACAGTAAACTCACCTGCAAAACATGAGCAAATTCAATCGATTTAAATGGCAGCAACAAAGCCGGATACATGTTGCTACAAACATTTGAATTTAAATGTTTATCAGAGGATTCTTTCACATCACCATTGCGAGCATTAGAAGCCGGCCCAGGTTGACGACATTTATTATAAAGTTGAGTGATCTGCAAAGCCCAATTTAACCAAATTTCCGACTGCAGAGATTTCTTCAGAAGAAAACTTAACTGAAAACAATTTAAACAGCAACAATTAGGAGCCCCTCATAAATATGTCTGTATGTCAAGGACAGCCATTTTATATGATCAAATTAATATAAATTACTCACAGTTTTCTTAAGTACAAAAGTCAACTGACAAAATCTTCTGTCATTCAATTCCATTATAATATTAAATTTCTTTATTAGCAGGGCATTGTAAGGACTACGTTTGATTTTCTTGGACAAGGATTGAAAGTCACCATTAGACGACTGATCTTTTAAGCTCCAATATAATTCAACTATGCGTTCACATTCTTCCAGTAGAGTGTCCTTAAGGGGGAAAAAGCCCTAGTAGGCCTTCAAAATATATTTATTTGGAACACTTACATGTTCATTGAAAATATCCAGTTTAACATCGATTATCAATCTTTTCGTTACCCGTCTCAGTTCATTGCCCAATTTGGAAAGTTCGAGAAATGTATTCATCGGCTGTGATTTGTTGCGGCAATACCATTTTGGTGTCGAGCTCATCTTTTTATTTGGTTTCTTATTAATATTTCATCCGTATTTTCATACAAACAGAATGTTTAGCTTCCTAAGCACGTGCTGATAATTTATTTAATCGATGTCCTTTTTTGTAAAATCATTTGCATTTCCTTAGCAACGTTAAAATAAATAACAGTGGAATTATGTCTAGGACGTTGATACGAAACAGTTCCATTGTGTTGTTTAGTAAGGTGCTTGTCAAAATGCTGCTCAGGTGATGGATCACATTGATGGCCTTATTAATTATTAGCCCGGTGCTTCCGAAATTGATTCAAGAATGAATCCACACTTTGGGGGATGGTTTTTTTTCTTTGATTAGGAGAGCTTTTCCGCTTTATGATCAATTAACTTTGTTTTGTGTTCCAATGAAACTGTAGTTTGGAAATAACAGTTGGTGGAAGTTGTTGGACGATGTGTTAGTAAGTTCTTCAGACAAAGAGTGGCCAAAATTAATATTCCTATCGTCGCTGATCAGCAAAAAGCTAAACTAAAACTTTATGCCGATATTACTGTGTCTTCCCATTGACAGTTGCCATTTTGGTAATACTACATGTCGAATTGGCTGTCAGTCTATTTAGCCAAATCACCATGGGCGGATATAGCGTCCAACAACACCTGCAAATAATGTTTTATAAAAATGGGTGTGAAAATCGGCCCTAGTTTTCATCGAAAAATCATCTTCAGCGACGAGGACCATTTCTGGTTCATCTCACGTGGAGGTTATGTTAACTGGTCACCTACATCATCATGCGATGTGACCCCGTTCGACTTTTTCTAGTGGGGTTTGCTTAAGTTACCGGTCTATGCGAATATGCCACAAACCACATCGGATCACAAAGCCAACATAACCCATGCCATCGGTAAAATTTAGCCTGATTTACAAGCCACGGTCATAAAAAATTTAACATTTCGGATGCGCGCCCACAGAAAAATCCGCGGCGGACATATGCACAATATTATATTTCATACCTAATGGCATCGATAGCCATTTCTAACGAATTAAAAATCTCAGTGGTATCTAACACATAATATTTTATTTAAAATTACAGATAGGAAACGCTTTATGACAGACCCTATATTTCAGAGCTGTTTATGCAAAGTGAAAGCAGTGATGAAGCCTTAAGTACGAACATGTAAAAACATCCAAACGGTTACTCTTTAAGAAAGTGTTACGCACAATGGCGATCCTACTTACGGGAGCTCTACTAATAAGTTTAGCCGTAGATTATGGGGTCATTAAAGCATCATTGGGACTGGGATTAATCTTCCCTATCTCGTAGACTACACTACTTCTAAACCTTTTCTCTCGAGGGGTTTTAACTTCTTGGATACACAGATATAGCTTCAAATGTGATAATGGAGTAGGCGGGGAACTGGGAGATAACATCTCCTTCAGAAATCCCATCGAATGTAGCGCTGAACAGGCTGAAATATTTGCACTGCTAAAGGCATGGTACTGCAGATTATTTTATAGCAATAATCAGCTCATCACCGAAAGCCACGTCGTAGTTAGATCTCTGACAGATGTCTATTCGACATCTAAACGACAAAACGTTCCATACTTACCCTAAAATAGCTGCGCGTACATGGTGCGAATATGGGAAATTGCATGACCGCTAAGCTGGCTAAGAGTAAATCCAGGCCGCAGAACTCGCACATTGATAATTTCTGTGGCACATCCTCTCGGCGTTCAAAAGGCAGATTAACAATGCTTTATATGATATCGGTCAATCAAGATAATGAACACTAAGCAAATTTCGCCAAAATTAGACAAGCTTTAAACCAGAAGACGCTAAGATTTCAGAAGACGCAATTAAGTGATATCGTGGTAACTGCTACTGGACATTGCAACCACAACAAGAGAAAGGGGTTGGCAACTGCAGAAGCTGTCATGCGTTCTCTTCCTGGTCTAGAGTACCAAACCCAGACCCATCTCGGGCGTAGGTCCTTCGTCAATATTCTCTGAACTATTGGAGGTGGGACTAAAGGGAATATTTTTTTTCATCAGGAACAGCAACTGGTTCACAAAATTCACCTTGTGTGAACGTAAACATATTTCGAGTATAAAAGAAGTGCAAAAAATTATACATTTATTCCAGAAATCGGTTGCCTAAAATCAGTCATGGCAAAAAGGCGGTCGAAAGAGGACTCACAAAATAAGCGGTCTGTTTCGATATCACCCCTACATTGAATAATAAGGTACCATCACCTCCTGAGGAGGGAGTCCTACACTCAGAAGGTGGCTTGTGAACCTCACTTAACCTAAGAACCAGTAAATCCACGCGTCCATAATTTGATCGAAACATTGGATTTTTGTAAATGTATCCACCTTTTCTCGATGAGCTAAATATAGTTTCTTCTGCAAGTTCGGATGTTGTGTTTATTGATGTGTCGACGGAAACAATGTTCTAGTCAAAATTAGTATCAACCGTAATTTATAAGCATTGTCCGGTGGTCGATAATCAAGCTCAACATAAATTGCAATAGACGCATCGAAATAGCTGATGCCAACACCAGCGTTGCCACCTTGAAGTTTTACACATGTACGAAAGCTCACTTTGCCCTTAAGGGATTTTTTAAAGTTAAAATAAAACAATTTATTATTTTGCATTTTTCTTGTAGATTTATATTTCTTTTGATTTTTATTTATATTTAGTATCTGTTCGTTTTCATTTATACAATTTTTTTTGTAATAATATATATATAGTTTGATTTGTTTTTAAATTTACTTCAGATAATATAGACTTTTCATTATTTTCTCATGGTATTATTTGTTTTGTTTGTCACTGTTATACAATATCTTCTGTTAATCATTTTTGTTTTGTTTTTTTTTTTTACAAATTCTATCGAAATAAATGAAATGTAAATAGTTTAATATTTTACAATCTTTTCCGTTACACACATTTTAAAATGTTTCTTGTTTTGTTTTTGTTTTAATTAGTTTATTTTTGTTTGTCTGTTTGTTTGTTTGTCTGTTTTTAACTGGTTTGAATTTTTCTTTTGTTTTTCTTTTAAGCGAAATTATCATCATCAGTTTTTCTATCACAATAAATTGTTACAATTATAGTTAGTAGTTTTTTGAAAATTGTTGTTACTTTTTTCTTTGCTTTTTCTTGTTAAATATTAAATTTATCTTATTTTTAATAATAATAATAATAAGTGTAATAAAATATTTATTTATTTTTTAATTAGTTTCAAGTTCAAGTGTTTTTTAAAAACAATAAACTTTAGTTTTGCAATGAATGTATTTTATAATGTTTTTTAAATTGAATAAATTAAATTGGCGTTTTGATGAAATTTTGTAAATTCTGCACAAGAACATAAATGTGACGGCATCAACCAACTGAATGGTGCGCATTACACAGTATATTGCACATTTCTTGGTTGTACAATTAAAATCAAGTCTTTTAATTATTGTTGTCGCTTACCCGCGACTTCACTCGGCAAACAAACTTTTTTAAATTTCTTGACGCCGGAAATGTTACCAAGCGTTACCAGTATTTAACAAGGCTCTTTTTCGACCCCTTCTCGTAAAATTAAATATTTGTCACTATAATTGAGCAATTTAGGAGTAAGACAAATTTGGAATTTAGTATATTTTTGTGAAAAGCAACTGTGAGATGTTCTGACTTATATCTCCTCGTGGTGTGGATACCAGTAGGTCTCCAGTTTTAACCTACCCTTGCATATGGAGCTCTGTGTGTGTGTACGGACATATTTTCTCCATTACAGGGATGACTGAGGAAGCATCGCAAAAGGCGGAAAGGTTATTCTTTGAAGAAACTACGGTTTTAATGGGCCAAGGGAGGAATCCGAAAAAGATGGACAAGACTGCCTCGCGAGAGATGGAGGGGTCAATTTTTAAAGGTACGTCTAAGGTGTTAGACCATGAGATTCCGATAGCGATGGGCAATGAAGCTTCGAAAGAGGTGGAGAGGTTACCCTTAGTAGGAACTCCGGTGTTTACTGGCCAATGGAGGAATTCTGAAAAGATGGACAATAAAAAAATCCTAAGGGGTGGACGTATCAGTCCCCAAACATACTCCTGCGGAAGAGGCTAAGACGGTAGCGCACGTTGAGTGTTAATGTCCAGCATTGGCTTGCATAAGGCTTTTGACCACGGACAGGCACTTGTTAAATGTGAATACCATGGTGGGCCTAAGCCTTAGACAAATGCTTGCAATTAACAAGAGACTCTGTGATGAGGAAGAAGATCGACAGTCACCAGTCGACAGTTTGAAATCACTAAAGTCGTAAATTACAAATCGGTTGCCTAAAATCCATTCGAGGAAAGAAGGGGATCGAAAAGGGAACTATAAAGCTGGTCTGCTCGATATTTCGCCCTATGTGAAAAATTATTTTAAAAAAAAGTTATTGGCTGGGATACTAAAATTTTTTTATTAACCACCAGGGTTGGGTAGTATATAAAATATTTGTAATTGAAATACGAATACGTACGAGTATTATGTATTTGTTTTCAAATCATCTCCTGGATATGTATTTTGTATTTCGTATTTTAAACACCCAACCTTAAAGTATTTTGTATTTCAAATACTTGTGGTTTAAAAACGCAATTACTAATTGTAAATGGAGATTAAGTTGTCTCGTTCATCAGGTAAAATCGTTAGAATCCCCCAACCGTTTCAATTTTTTACAGTTAGCAGCTTGTTTATATTCAAGCGTCACTTCACTTCTTTATTATGGAATATGTCACGGAAGCCCAAATCGCCAGATATCGTCATCAATTAGTAGATATATCTCTGCCACACAAGATGCAACTTTCTGTATGATTCTATAGTACAGCTCATGAAAATTAAATTCAAGTTGAAATACCACGGCTACGGCTCTAGATTACATTTAACGCATTTGTGTTGTAATAACCCACAGCTAAAAAAGGACTTAACAAGAAGATTCCATAAGTTTTTAACCTATCACCTGAAGTAAACCCGGCAAAGCTAATAAAGGTGAGGATTTTATTGTATTTGTGACTAGGGAAAGTGATGGAACAAGACATTAAATTTGAAGACGTCAGCTTCCTAAATGACAAAGCAAAGGTGTCGATGACAGAAAGAACTTGTTAAATTATTTACTTGCCAATTGTTAAATATTTATTATCTAGTTGCCTTTTCTTTTCCTTTTTATTTTTTGTAAAAGTAGGCATACTTTCTTGCCATTTTGTTTTAATACTTTTTGTTCTTATTGTCGATAGAGTATCAAACTATTTAAGTAAGTTTTTTCCACTGTTTTATGTTTTATCGAAATTTGTTAAACTAAATTCATTTTTAGAATAAAAACGCTGTAAACTTGAAACTTCACGGGAGTTTTTTATTATCGCTTCACGACAAAAGGTCTCAAAGTTCTTGAAAGCTATCCAATTATATATAATAAATTTATAGAATTTAACATCGATTTGAGCTCAGCCGGACCTGTAGAAAGGTTACTTTCTTTAGCAGGTTGTATTTTTTACCTCCAACAAGAGGTTGCTTGTCTGGTACTATATTGAAAAATCTACTATTCATGAAAGGAAATACTCGTTTTACTGATTAATTTTTCTTATGTAATTTGTATTTTGAATAAAAATTGCTAAAATGCTGTAATTTGTATTTGAAATGAATGACCTAAAAGTATTTTGTAATTCAATTATAGCAACACATATACTTCGCCCTTCTGCTGGTACACATGATTCGAACTTATATTCGAAACTAACGTAGTTATGTGGCCCTCATCCGAGGCTGAGAAGAACCACCAATATTGGTGAGATAAAATCTGATTCATTCAAGTACTTGCACAATTTCCTTCATATAACATAAAAACCCTCAAGCCTCTTCAAGACTAAATAAAGCGCTGGCACAAATCTATTATTTTCAAGAACGATTTCTTCATATTATTGGATAACTAACGAAGGAGTTTTTAAGAGAAAATCCTTTATTTTAAGGACAGTTGGCTGTGTGCTTATCTATACATTCTCTCATTTATAAATTTCCTTAAACAAATTCTTTATTTTTAAAATGTCCTTTCAAACGCCATTTTTAAATTAACAATTCAAAAAACTTTAAAAATATTCAGTTTCCAGGAGCTTTTTTGTGTTAAAATTTATCATTCTCTTGATCGTTTACGAAGTTAGTATTTTGAATTTCAGTGTTTTTATTTTAAATATTTATAGTTTTTTTCCTCGTTTTATTTTTCTTAATTTTTTCTTTTTTAATAAAAATATATTTATATCTGCACTCTGTTTTTTTTTTCACAATTTTAAACAAAAAATATATATTTTTTTAAGTTCATTTTTTATGTATACGTATGTATAAATATAATTATAAAACAGAAATAAATTTCGTGTCATTTATACATATGTAAATATTTTTATTACCTCGAATATACACAACATTTAAATATTAAAAATAAATTAAAAAAAATTTAGAAAATGTTTATTATAGAAATTTAAACTTTTATAAATTTATTGCTGAAATATTTAAATTTCAAGCCGATTTGCAAATAAAGTTTTTTGTTTTAAGCTGCTACAAGAAAACACTGGTAAAAACGTTTCCAGTGTTGAATTAGAATAATTATGGCGTTTATACAATTCGAATATTATTTTAGTTCGAACGAATTAAATTTTTTAATAAAGAATACAAAATTGTACGAATGATCGAATATTCGAATAATTTTTTAAAACTACTTAGAAAAAGATTTCTTTTTAAATTAAAGTTAATAAAGTGGCATTTTAAAGTTGTTGACAATATGCTGTGTTTAAGTAATCATGTAAAATCAATTTATAAATTCTTAAGACATCCTCTTTATGTGAGATCGCCAAATGCAACTTTGGTTTTTAATCAAACACACAAACTAAGATTTATTTCGTTTTCTTAATCGTTCGCTCTTGATGATTGAGAGAAAAGAAATGCTTACTTGGTTGACGGTAACATTCAAATTGGATGCAGCATTTTTTAACATCCCTGAGTGCACTTAGTGATTTTTTGCACTGATGAATCATATTTTTGTTTATAATTAAGTGTTGAGGACATTTTATTTCTAAATCATTATGCAAGTTTTTGAAAATGTTCAAAGGTTTTTTTTGTGCGTTATTTCTAGTTCTTCAAATCCCTAAGTTCTCAAGTCCCACTGATGTCTCGCAACACTTAGCATCTGGTTCTGTATCCTTGTTGAAAAAAATTTTGTTGTTTTTAACGAGTAACGGCCGGATGAAAAATTATATATTAATTTTGGTTGGAAGTACAAATTTATTAATAACCACTTTAGGTTTAACAAAGCGTTGTTAAGAAAACGTATGCAAGAAAGTACTTTAACTTTTCTATGATTTAAAGAATTTCTACTGACAATGCCATCCCAAAAACTTTTTTTAAATTAAAATTCATACAAATTGTTGTATTAAGTGAAATTCACAAAAAAAAAAAGCAAAGTGAATAAAGAAGAACTCACACGACTTACTTTTGTAAGGGATGGAAACTGTATTCGCATAACGAGCCTTTTTTATTCGTTTTGTTTGTATGTGCATCACTAAAAAAGTTTTAATTTTTACATTGATTCTTTTATACATTTTTTGGCAAACCAAGGAGAAGAAAGGCTTTAAAATATGCAGATATAAAAATTGGAAACGAAGAGATACAAGAATATTCATACTGCGCAATATTGTTACTTTCTGAAAAAGTATTGATTAAAAAAATGTATACACACTTTGTACCTGCTTTAAAATACTTCGATAATGATTGTTTTGGAATACAGTTTTGCTTAAAAATGAATTGTAAAGCTTGGTTAAGTTTTATTGCACACTGCCGTAAATCGTTAGAGGTGCTTAAATAATGTTCGCCAAATTTCACTAAAACACTAAAATAAAATAGAACAATATTATTTGCCACATTATCTCAACCCTGTAAATTACGTAAATTGCTTCTTTAAGTGGATTTGTTTTCTTAATGATATAAAGACTGCGGAAACATAATTATAACCACATGTTACTAATAAAATACTGTGGAAAGATTCAACAAATTAAAATTAAGTATAAAAAAACTAACCAAAATATAGTTTTTATATGAAATTTTTAATTTCAAAAATATAATTTTAAAAAAATTCGAACTTTTCCCAAACTTCAAGTTCATCACAAATTTGAAAATTCACCACAAAATCGAAAAGCTGGGACTAAAAAATTTTTTAAAAAAAAAAAATTAAAGTTCATTTAAAAACCAATATTTTACGAAAAAATTGCAAAGAAACTTAAAATTACAAAAATTTTTAATATTCACCATAAAAATTTAAATTTCACCTAAATTTTTTATTTTCGCCAAAAGGCCGAAAAATTTCAAAAAAACCATATTTTATGAAAAAAAATTAACCTTAAACAAAATCTAAGTTTACCAATAACCAAAATTTCACAAGATGTAAAAATGAAATGAAAAATTCATCAAAGTATTTAAAAATTACAAATTTGATCAACAATCTTAATTAATCACAAAAATGAAAAAAATGTAACCATAATTTGGGAATTCACAAAAATTTCAAAAACTTTATAATTTTACAAAAAATTTTAATTAAAAAAAAACAAACTTCAAGGAAAAAATTGCACAAAATAATAAGTTTCACTAAATTTCAAATTAACCACAAATTCGAAAATTCACCAAAAAATTTAAAAACTGGAACTAAAATTTTTTTGTCAAAAAATAAAACTTCAATTAAAAACCGAAATTTTACAAAAGAAAGCCAAAGAAACCAAATTCACCAAACTTTTAATATTCACCATATTATTTTAAATTTGACTACAACTTTTTTTTTGGCGAAAATAAGCCAAAAAGCCGAAAAATCACAAAAAAAAAAAACTATACTTTATAAAAAAATCAACTTTTTACAAAACCGATGTTTAACAAACATATAAGAACAAATTTAAAATTCACCACAAGTCGTGTATTCCCAAATAAATTAAATAATTCCCATAAAATTAAAAATTCATCCAAATAATAAAAAATCATAAAACTGTTATCAAAAAAAACCTTAATTAATCTCAAAAATTAAAAAAACATTTTACCATAATTTATATATACCAAAATTTTAAAATTTGCCACAAAATTCAATTTCGGCGAAATTTCTCAGTTTAATTAGCAATTTGCAAATATGTTTTGAAAAACGTAGCAATTTTTACAAAATCGATGTTACACAAAGTCCAAAAAATCTGCTTTTCATAAAGAAGGAACAAAAAACAAACTTCATAATATTTCGAAATTTAACGACGAAATTTACGCAAAGGCTGAAATTGTACCAAAATCTGTACATCTTATCAAATATAAAAAAAAATCCTTTGCACCGGGAAAAAATCTGTTGCTGTTATATTCATATGTTTTTCACAAATTGGGTCCAGCAACATTATTCTATATTTGTAAATATTTCATATGAGTTTTTTAAATGGAATTTGGCAGCAGTTCGCCTGAAATGTTTAACATAGTACCAGGCTTTACTTTTAAGGAAGGTTTTTGGCCACAGACTTGACCAAGGCGGATTAATTATAAGGTGGCCTGAAGAGCAAGGCAAATTAATGACAGGTAATGACACGGGCAAATTCAAAGTATTTCCGGCGGATGTCAAACTCCTTATATAAAAAAAATATACCAGAAATGGTGAAAAAAATATTATATGGAATTTAACACCCAATAAGTATAAAGAGAACGAAAAATGACACTGAAGATGGAACATAGCCGAAACCGGTTTACCTCCAAACCAAACTTGACATGGGTAGACGAAAATTCGTTCCAAAAAATCTACTTAAAAAAGTACTTATCTGGTGAGTTAGTTTACCTGTTTAGTCTACCATGCTCAAGAGCGTAGGTGATGAATTAATTCGCTCATCACAACCTAACGTCAAATACGGTTAAAATTTATATTAATTTCAAATAAAATTTTGAGTTAAAAAAACTTAAATACATTTATAAATAAAAAATTGTTTCTTTCCTCTTTTTCCACACTTCACTTGACTCAAGGCGAACAAATTTTGACATTAGGCCGACATTTGCCTAACACTCAATTTGCTTTACTTCCACCTTATAATTAATTCGCTTGGACTTTACGTACATAAATAATTCTAAGTGAATGTGATTAAAATTAAAATATCCAATACCGCGGAACACATTGTCGAAAATCCATATGTTTCGGTTGCATGTTCGACTTTCTTCATATCAAAGTTCAGATGTATGTACGTATGTAAGTATATTCGTAATGTTATTTGCTCTTAAAAATGTTTATTTTTTCAGCAAAGATTTATAAAAGTAGATACGAAATTTTTTTTAAACTCTTTTGTAGTTTTGAATATATGGAATATGAATTTCAAACTAAAAATGGACGTATAGTAGAGCCTTGGCCGTGTCTTCACTGCGCATTGTTAGCTCGACTCCACTCATTAGAGGGATTTGGCGCTGGACCATTTCATTAGTGCCCCCAAATCTCTCACCTCATGTAAAGCATGATCAAAATCTCTCTCTATCTCTCTCTTACCTTCTCATCACCAAGCTCTAATGCGATCATTACTAAAAAATTTTCATTTATACGCATCTGCGATCAATACTGTGGCTACTTATGTCCATATGAATATTCTATTCCTGATGCTGCCTTGCGAATGATAATCGGTTTGAACTATGCGTAATCATTCGTTCATTAACTGCGGTACCACTCGCCAGGTGCAAGCGCTTTTGCAAAGAACGACCGGTAACGAATCGCTCTCTGTGCGCAGACTCTAAACCTTAATAATATAATATAAGAGATATGGGGATGGAATTTAAAATGGTACCTGTAAAATAGCAATTGCTCAAGGATTTTTCTGGTACTTTGCTGTTCCAAATATGTATATTTTAGCCGTATATGAATTAGTACAGAAACCGTGCTTTGCACCATTAAACACTCACAATTTGAATTATTAATTTTTAATTGCCGGGAATTCCATAGTATTTTTTGATTATCCTTTCGATTTCTTTTCTAAGTAAGTTGATAAAAAAAATCAAGCCTTACCATATAAAAATTTATGACAGGACAAAATAAAGAAGTTGTTTTTTTTCACCAGCTCAAAAACAGCAAAATCAATTACGTATATATTTTGCCTTGCCCGCTGCTCTTTAAAAAAAAATAATTTTTTTTTAATTTGCTTTCAGCATGCTGAAAATAAAATGATTGCAGCATAGATCATATTTGAATTTTTGCCATTGCTGTTGTTTTTTTTTTTTTTTAATAGTAGCTTCAGAGCTACAGAAATAACAATTAAAATCTAATCTATCATTTATTTTAAATCCTGGCCAAAAAAGTCCGAATAGGGGGAGTCAATGCGAAAAAATTTCTTAGTATTACAAAAACTTTCACTAAAGAAGTCATACAAATCGACATAAGAAATATTACTAATTTCGTTTTTAAGTCGATAATGACTAAATCGGAATCCACAATATTTTATTCGAAAGTGAAAACTTCCGAAAAATTTCTTTCGTTTAATTTAGAGTAAAAAAGTTTCGAATGAAATAAAGGTTTCTATAAATAAATTTTTAATTTAATATGGAACGTATTAAACTCTTACTTAATCTATCCTTACACTGTCTAAGTTCTCGTCTGATTTCAATATCTAGTGTCTACAGTGTCTAATATAAATTTTTTAATTTTTCATCAGAGCTCAGTTCAAAATAGAACCTATTCTGTTTTCATCTAATATGAAATATGAATGCTAGATGTCGTATTCTTAGAGAAGAGCTAATTTTCGAATAATTTAATTCCGAGTGCTTTTATAATTCCACACGTTTTCATTCCACTCGGAATAGAGAATAGGGACGAATTTTAAAGCACCATGTCGTGAGCCAAAACTTAAATTTCTAATTTCAAGCTTTTGTTTTAATTGTACATTGGTAAATGACTACAAATATTACTTAATTACGTTTAGTTTAGCAAACTGTGCTACATATGGTACTTTTTGTTCACACAAATTAATTGTCAAAATCTATTCCTACAAATGTCGTATTCAATTGAGCGGCCGTGCATGCGATTGTAAGAAATTAATAAGTGTTTGGCCAAAACTTATTTCATGAGCATTTGTGACTATTAGAAGAAAAAAAAAAAACTGCTTTTGCATTTAAAAAGAAAAAGTAGTTATTATACATAAAAATTGTTTTCTTAATCTAGTGAACAATGGGATAGCGAGAAAGAAGAAAATAAAATTATTTTTATAAAAAAAATATCTCCTTTCTTACTAAACGACTCATGTTTTTTTATTCTCAGAAGCATTTCTTTATGGCGAAAATTGTTAGTGAAAATAAAAAAGATTAGTTTAAGTTTGTGATAGAAAAATTAAATACATAAAAACTAAACGTTTAAAGGAAAAAGAAACAAACAACTTAATAAAAATAAATAAATTTGTAAAGGTATATTTTAAAAAAAATTTATTGCAAAACTTTTGGAATTTTACATTCTGAAATTGTTACAAGCATAAATTCCAATGCCTTCAACTGTAGACAGCCATATTTAAAACAGAGTATATAATATTTGAATATATATATATATGTAAATAAATTATATATTGTATTTATAATATAATAAAAATGTGTTAGTTTATTTTTGTTTTTGCTTCATAAACTAATAAAGATTTTTTTTTAATATACATATATACATATGTATATGTATATATTGGATGTATATAATATGTAATTTTTGTTGCTTTAATATAATAAAAATTATGTAACTGGTTTATCAAACTCAATACCACAAATATACCTTGAATCTGGAATCATCTTATTTTATTTTTATTGTTGCATTTAACTTGTAGTTTAATTATTGATATTAGTGTTGGAATTTGTATTATTTATATTAGAATTATTATTATTATTATTAATAGTAGTTACGTTTGCTTTTGTAGATGTTGTTGTTATTAGATCTTTATTTAAAATTATAGTTGTATTAAGTGTTTGCTGTTGCTGCTCTTCAAGAGTTGGAATATTATCTTGTAGTTTAAGGATTTGTAATCTTGGATTATAATAGCCTGCTAGGTAATATGTATCATTATTATCGTATATTGATTGATATTGCTTTGAATCCGAGCCAAATTTATTATAGTAACGACCAAATTGTAAAACTTCACAACGATGCGATATCGTTTGTACATCATTCTCATCTTCATGCGGGGATTCAAATAAAGCACCCTTTTTGGGGTTTGATGGTTGAGTGAAGTAAAGAAAGAATAAATTAAACCGTGACATAAAAACAATTTTGTTGTTTAGGCACTTACAGGATATTTTAAAGTTGGACATCCAGTTGTTTCTTCTGGATGATAGAACCAACGTACACGCACGATTTTATTATTACACGAATTTTCCCACATCGATTCAATGCGACCAATATAGGGCCGATCTGGGCGTCCAGTTGATAAAAATACTGCACAATCTCCAACCTGAAAATAAACAACAATTTCCTTACAAGTTTATCCATTTGAAATGAAAGGAAAATACAAACAGTAAAAAAGTATAGTCAGGCATGCCCAACCTAACGATATAGAGTGCATATAATTGCAAATTCGTAATATACTATAAGTACTCAAAAATGGCTAAATCACTGAGAGGATATTAGTGAAATGTAAATATTGGTTTGTTGTCCCTAACACCAACCCCCAAAACCTAATTTTCTTTGCTCTTTGTATTAAATGCTCTTTCAAAATATTCAAATATTGTTGTGCATCATCTATGGTACGACTAGGTCCTGATTTTAGCTCTAACCTTTCTTCATTTTGAACACCATTTTTGATGTTACAAACTATTTGCCTCTACCATGAAAACAAACATTTCTGTAATTTCTTGTACACTTTTACAAATGTGGTGGTTATAATATCACATCTACTGAATTGGATCACATCTACTGAATTTCTTTCACCAAATGAAGCAGAGTAGATATACTACTGTGGGCAAAAAATAGTAAGACTTTGTTCATAATTTTAAATTTCTTTATTTATTCTGCAAAATGTATTTCGTCCCCCTCAAAGTAATCCCCCCCCCGCTACAATACACTTATGCCAACGTTTTTTCCAATCCTCGTAACAGTTGTTAAAGTCAATTTCCGGAATAGCCTTCAATGCGCGTAGCGATTCATGTTAAAGGTCTTTAATTGACTCAAAACGGTTTCCCCATGCGGGCTCTTGAGTTTGCAGAACAGCCACAAGTAGCACGGAGCTAAATCAGGTGAATACGGTAGTTGTGAAACGATATTGATTGAATTTTTGGCGAAAAACTAACGAAGAATCAATGCGGTATGCGGAACCAATCGTGATTTCACTTTTCCAAGTACCCAACTGATCTTTTAAAATGGTTTTCATTGATCCCTCCGATATTCCAACGATATCAGTAAGGTCTCTGACTGTTAATGGTTGAATAATTTGTACCAATCAAAAACACTTGCTCGCGACATATAATTATCACCGAAGGCCTTTTGCAACACTCTGAATGTTTCAGCACCGAAATTTTCATTCCGCACACAAAATTTAATGGAACTTCTTTGTTGAATAATTTCACTCATTGTAAAAATCGACAAATGCACTTTTTGTACTTCAGAAAGACAAGCGTATACTAAACACTAATGATTCGACGAATGGATTTCGGCCCGAAATTTAAATTAAAAACTCGTACTATTTTTTGCCCACAGTAGTATTTACATAATTAAACGCATAATTGTGTGCTATGCTAATACAAGTATCATATTGAAGCATAAAGAGGCTAAATTCATTTAAAAATTCCAAGACTTGTTTGAAATAGCAACAGCAAACGCATCTTAAAAAAACAATTTCTTGATACACTAATTGAAGGGTATATGTTGTTTTTGTTGTTGCACGTCCGTTATTACCAAACTCCCGTTGAAAAGGTACGTGTAATGAAACTAAATGGAAAGTATTTGCGAATCTACATATAAGAAAGTGTGCATTTTTTACAACAAACTAAAAACAGTTTCTTGACAAACTGCACCTAATGAAATCATTCAAATAAAAAATAAAATTATAGTAATGTATTTGGAACGAATTTCCAAGTTTGCTTTGGTTTGGCGACGGTTTCGGCTATGTGCAATCTTCAGTGACATTTTTGCTTCCGAGTTCTGTCGGAATGTCAAATCAAGAATCAAAAACTAAACAGTTAGCTTCTCTGTCGCCAACTGTTGAAGTTGACCTCCTTTGCCACCTTTATCCTTGCCGAAGCAAATATATAAAACCTAAAGTTGCAACAGTAGAATAAAGTGAATAAAGTGCTCGTAAACGATAGTTTGTAAAAGAAAAACACTCCAATTAAGGCATCTAAAGCAAAAAAGGCGGCAATTGAAAAATGTACATATTAAATATATTTTAAGTACTACAAAATGCAAACGTCTAGCCCAACCATAAAGTCATACTATTTACAACAATTCCCAAGTTTATATGATTTTTTTTACAGACTTATAAATCCTTCATGAATGGGACATAAATGCATTATCAAACAAAAATTACCTTCCTGGAAGAAACTCGTATGCATCAATCCTATTTCGACACGGTACAGAGAACACCATGTAAAATTAAATTCTATTAACAAGACACACAGCGATGAGAAAATTACAGATTGGTTCAACAACCTTAAAAGGCTTACAAAAATTATAGTTCCTTAAATGCAACATACATTTAGAATTTCATAATCATTTTATAACTTTTAACATATAAAGATAAAGCGAAAACAATTGCGTAGCGGAAATTCCCCGAACCGCGATTCAATGTAGAAACAAAAACAACTTCTACAGAAAGAAAAAGTAAACAAAAGATACACACACAAACACATATACAAGACTACTAAGCCAGCAAATGAAATAAATGGTGCGCAATTTCACGTATGTTCAAGAAGCGGCCATGGTTTGCATATAAATGCGCCGTCCACCGCAGAAGGGATAGAGTTGACTTTGAGATTTCATAGATTTAATATCTGTGTGTACAAAAGAGTGTTAAGTCTACAGTGTAAATTAGTACTGAAGAATTGTAAATAGAGTCTTGATTGCCGAATAAAGTTGTGTACTGATAAAATCATAAAGGACTGTGTATTTTGCAATTAAACGAACCCTACAAATTAACGTTTATTATGGCAATGAACGTAACAATATGTATATATATCACGTATCCAAAACAAATTAACATATCTTTACAACATTTTGTTAAAAACGAACGAATTTTCGCCGATGAATGAGTCCAAAAATTAAAACAACGCAGCATTTAGTGTTGCAAGAGAAAATATTATTTTCTCCGCATGCCAGTTCTCAAAATTAAGGATATTAATTGTAAAAGCTTAGAAGTAAGTAAAGGGTATTTTTTATACGTATAGAAATTTACATTGAGATAAAACACGAAGGAATTTAAAAATTGTATTGAAATTTTTTATGAATTTCTTTAAGATAATTTTCCGCCGTTTATAGCTCCCGCGGTATGATTAAAAACTTCTCCATTTCTAAATGTGGGAGTTCTGCGTTTTCAGCAATACGGTAGACAGCTTGCGATATAGCATTTCGCTTTTATTAACACGTCCGTGTACGATTTGGAGGACAACATTCACCCGATTGATCTTCTAAAATTGCATTTTACAATTGGTCTCGTATAAATTATATTTCATTTTAAATGGCAGAAAAATATCTTTGAAATAAAGAAAATTTCATTGCAATTAATAAATTGATGTATGTTTCATTAAATTTTAAGATTTTATAAGTCTAAAAGAAACACCCTTTTTAAACTGGATAAAAATACTTACAGTAATAGTTTCTTTGCCTCGTTTTATAGTTTTATAAAATTGTTTGCGAATTCGACCCTTCGAACCCTTATTGCCAAATTTACAGTAGGCCGTGCCTAGCCAACCCCACAGTTGACGTTCCGGTAGAAAAGCTGCAATCTTGCTGCCCTTCGAACTATTGTGCTCAATCGTGTCATCAGTTTTTGCCTACATAACAAATAATTGTGGTTTACTTTTAAACTAAACAGGTTTTCTTGCATATTTATAAATAATAATTTGAAATATAATATTGAACATTTAAAATTTGAACATTTAATTACCTCATCAGATATTTCCGACATTAAATTTGAGGTACTTTCTTCATCCAGATCTAAGCGTTCGGTTTTAACTTTAATATTCGCTGCTGCTGACGCAGAATTAAGTGACGTCGCCAGGGCATGAGAAACAGATTCATGTTTTACTCGGGCCAAATTTATATTGTCCGCGGCCATTTGTGAGTCTTCAGTTTGAGTATTGTGATCATTATCCTCATCATAGTTTTCTTCCTCATCCGCCTCCTCTTCCGCCTCTTGTTCGTCTGCCATAGATGGTGGCCTAGTGTTTGAGGTATTTATGTTAGTGGGAGAATTATGTTGCTGTTCCATTGCTGGATGTGCTGTGCGTTCAGTTTTCTTATTATATGACGTTGACGATGAGGTTTTGTACGAAGACTTCTCCATCTCGGAAACTATACCGATTTCCATAAGATTTTTACGATGTTTCTTGTGTTTTTTTCGTTTCTTATGTTTATGATGTTTGCGATTAATATCGGTGTTGGATTCCAAGGAACCACTAATTCCTCCACTCTCACCCGCTATAGAAGTGATACCACTTTTACTAATTGCTAATAAGTTGTTGTTGTTATTTAGCGCTTGTGATTTCTTTTTTAGACTCTTATTGCGTTTCTTTTCACTACGTTTGGCGGCAAATATCTCCATGGCTGTAGCCTGGTGATAATCTCTGTCGGAACCATTTTTTTTTATTCGAGACGTCTTAATATCGCCAGATGCCTCCGCATCTTCATCGCCATGACTGTGATGATGATGATCCGACTCATTGTTCGATAAGACTTTATTGCCACCGGACTTTTTATGTTTGCCTAAAGAGTAGAGGGGATTATCGTTGTACTCTGTGTTGTGTTCGAGTAGTAGGTTTTTAGTTTTATTTTTGGTTTTTGGGAGGAAGTGGGAAGTAATTTTAGGTAAAAGTGTTATTAAAGAAACAAAAAAGAGAGAAATAAAAAGACAAAATAAGATTTTTTCTATTGTTTAATAAAAAGCGCAGTTAATTCTTTTTATGGAATTTATGCTTAAGCGATTTAATTAGTTGGCCGTTAATGAGATCGTTTTCCGGAATACTTAAGTATTAATATCTGCATGAGGTTTCAGTTTTATTTCATAATTCATTGAGATTCTTATTTGTTGAATATATTTGAAAAAATAAAACTATGAAGTACTTAGTAAACACCACATACCACAAACAAATTTTAAACACAGCATATTTTGATTGAATTTTATTTTGCAACACGTTGATGCTAGAATAGTTTTTATATAGACAATAACGGAACCTTTAATTTCGGCAGAATAATATTGCAATGATGTCGTAAATTAGTTCAAAAAATCTACATGAAGGTATTTTTTCTTTTTACACTGTTGGTAAGGATGAATGTTATTTATTGCATAGGCTTCATTTTTTATTTTCCCTGGCGTTTTTATTGAATTTTTTCAATACAATTGAAATATGGGGAAAATATACGTTTCGTCAACAATTTTTTACCGAAGAATCACTGTTCAAGCATGAATGTTCTATAAAAACCTACAGCCTGTTTCCCTATGTCGAAAGAAAACGTAAGCGAACGAAAGCATGCCAATCGAATTTGAATGAATTTGGGTTTAACTATCTCGAAAGCTTTCGTTCACTTGGAGGCACGTATGCCAATTCTTATGTTTTACGTATTAACAAATCGTAGCAATGCCAACATTTTTTTTATAACGATTTCTTTTACAAGTACCAAAAATACTACTAAATTTTTAGAATATATTTACAACCCTGCTTAACACTGATCAGCTGTGTATGACAGAATTCAGAGCAAAACAAAACATTATGAAGAACAAAACAAAAATATTCAATACAATTGTTTAAACAAACTATAATTTTCTGGTAGATAAATAATTTACTATTTAAAGAGAACGTATTTGTGTATGTACATACGTACATATCTACATATTGTATGTATGTATATTAAACAACTGTTTGATTTTAGATTTGCGAACCAAAAATATTTTCCCCTGCAAGTCGTCGATTGTTCTTTCATGTGAAGCCAAATTATCTCCAAAGTGATAATCATAATTTATCTCGCTTCGTTTTTGAAAAACTTGATTCAAATGCATGAGGCATGCTTGAGGCATGTCAACTATATGTATATCAAAAAGTTGTAGACTCATTTTCGTCAAGAGCTGACGACGAAAGCTCAGCTCAGCGTTCCTAACCGTGCATTATTATTGCCTAATACGCAGTCCGGCTTTAACGAAACGACTGCTGAACATTTACCTTCATTCCAAAAAAAAAAAAAAACATCATTTATTATTAGCAAGTGAATGACATTTACGTTCGCACACTTGACAATGTGCTCGAAATAAAGAAACATGATTTTGTATGAAAATACTTTCGTTGTTTTTCGACTTGTGGTTCGAGTCAGCGTTCATATTAAGTCCTAGTTATAGAAGAAACCCAAACTAGTCTTCTTGCGCTTAAAATGCGAACGAACAAATTCTTTCAACATAGAGAAACAGGCTGTTTCTCTATGTTGGTGCAATTGCAACATGTCATAGGCTCTTCTTTGCAGTCAAACAACAACAAAATACCCAAATTTGCACTTGCTTGCCTTTTTCAGTGTTTTATGTTGCAATTTCATCAACAATTAAAGGATTTTATTCCAAGATACTAATAATAGTAAATAAAAAAATTATGCAATGGATGACAAACAAAATTAAATCGTATCGTCGTTATAAATTGTTTGCTCTTTTTTCGCGTTATTTTAAAGATTCATCAAAAACAACAAATATTTTACAAAACCAATCAACGAATTGCAGATGCTACTTAAATTGCAAACAAGTATTGCAAAAAAAAAAAAAAAAGAAATGCGCTCACAGTTAATAACGAAATTTAACGCAAAGGTGCCGGATTTGCAGACCCATGTATGCTTGTCCTGCAGACATGTGAACATGATGACAAAACTTTTGCAAACAGTAGCAATTTTAACGCATTAAACATCGAATACCGCTGTACATTTTTTATACGCGGATTTTTATGAAACGCTACTTTTCGCCAACATTCGAAATACTGGTTCTGCAGAAAAACCAGCTTGCGAAAGTGTAGAAGTTTTTGAAGCATAAAAAAAAACTCTCACTAAATATTGTTCTTTGTACTATAGTAAATTCCGAAAATTAATTGAGCTATCTCATCTAGATACTTGAAACAAATTCTGATCCTTACAAAAATTTTGCACAATATCTAATATATAATGAGTTAAATATTTTCGATTCAAGATAATGATGAATTAATTTAAATATTGTATCAACAACTTTTTAACGCTTTCATTCGGCATTTTAACGAAATAAATAAAAGTTTTACAACGTACTTTCTTATTTCAACTTAAAATAAAATAGACGAGTTTACTCTTAAACAGTATTGGTAATTGTATTTTCCTTGCTAAAAATTGTGCTCACTAGTGCAACTAGAGGAAATCCATGCGTTTTCGCAAGACTGAATAATTACCTTCGATTGAAAGTTAAAAGAAACATTGAGTTTTGAATTAGCACCAAAAAATGGAATTTTAGTTTTCTTCACGGCAGCAACTAAATACATACATACATACATACATACATACATACATACATACAGTCAACAAACAAAAAAAAACAACTTGTACAGCAACCACTCCTCTTTTCAAGCCGAAGTCTCTTTTTAGACCTTTCAGGTACTAAGCGCAAACCAAATGCAATCAAGAGGCAAAATAGCGAGCTTTCTTAATTTGAATACCGAATCGGTGTTATAAAAATGTGTATATAAAAATGTATAACAAGTTCAAAAAAAGTATTCAATGTATTCGATTAGGGAGAGAGAGAGAGAATTGTTTTTTACTTAATTTTTTAGAGCATAAAATCAATACTAAAATAAATTAGAAAGAATAATTTTTTTGAAGTTAAAGCCAAACCAAACTATTAAGATTTAATATTTAAACAGGAATTATTATAGGACCACATTAAATAAATTCTACACCGGGCCAATATAAAAAATAACACAAAACTTTTTTTTACGAATGAATTATTTGCGTTTCTTTCTTTCAAAAGGGATAGAGTAGAGAGGACAGATATATTGTACCGACGAAGGAGGACGCTGTGATATATACATATATTAGTATGAATAGAAGCTAGTGCAATATCAGAAAACTTTATGTTATTGACCGGCAGCGGCTGAAATACGGATCCAGGCGAATATATCTATCCATCGTCGAATGCTTAACCGCTAGCACTGCCTTTAAATTTAATTGCTGTAATATAATACCCTAATATCACAACTCATATGCAGTCAATACTTACTTGAAAATATTACTTTAACACCATTGTCGGTTTTATTTGTAAGAGAAAGAGATCGGTTTAATTCTGCTTCAGGTGTTGCGTGTTTGTAACAGCAAAGCTCCTGAGAGAATTTTAAACCCTTTTAAGCCTAGTACTCTGTTCGAATTTGCGAAAAGTGTTGAGCAACATTTATTATTTCGCTTGAAAAATTTGACAATACGGTAGTGGTGACAATACTGCGGTTTCGCAGCAAAAACATGTTTATATGTATGTACATACATATTTATGTACAGATGTGTTTGATGAGTTCACAAAAATATTATTCGAAAGAATCGGGAGAACACGTAATGAAAAAATTAAACAAATGGAAAACAAAACAATATTATTAGCTTGTGCTGCTGCGCAACAATTAATACAAATTGCTGTCGCTGCCGAACAACTGTTGGAAGACACACGGTCGGTTTCATGGCATTGCGGTTACAATGTAGCTTATCGGACTTATCCCAAATATGTTTTCTTTTTTTTTACCGCAGAAATAAGTATACGCTTTTCTACCTCACTAAATTTTCTTTTTCACTTTTTAATAAATTTACACTTTTCTCCATTTTTATACCTTTTTTGGCACAACAAATTTAAAATTAAAACTACAAATGCTTAACTGATCATCTGTTGTTTAAAATTCCGTGCGAAAAAAGTGCTGCTCATATTGTTTCGCAGTGAAAAAAAAAATGTTGCCAGAAACATTTTTTAGTTGAAAAACATGCTGTCAGAAACATTTCGTGTCTTTTCAAAAAGTGAACAGAATACTACTTCAGCAACATTATTTCATTTTTATTTCGCACGAAGGTGTTTGTATGGGCTTTTGACAGCATTTCGCACGAAATCATGAACAGAGTACCATGCTTTAGGCGTTACAATAAAACTGAAATTAATGAAATAAAGAGAAATAAATTTGTGATGCCTGTTTCGGCATTATATGTAAACTAACAGTTTGTTTCTTTCCAATTTTGCTATTATTTCTACTATAAGTACTTCAATAAATAACAAGCAGATGGCTTTACATACATATATGCAACTTCGGAATTAATTAAGTACGGATTCGCTTTAAGTTTTAAAGTTAAAACAAAACTTTTTACTGGCTCGAAATGTTACCTAAGCCTAGGCTAGAAGACATAAAAGAGTGTTAGTTGTTAGAGGTGGCCACGAAGAACTAAATATTACTCTAACACCAATTCCAGAACTTTCTTTGAAAGGGAAAGTTAGTGTGCAAGTCTTTTTCTTTTGTAAATACATAGACTTGAAAAGAGGAGTGGTTGCTGGACAAGTTGTTTTTTTTTTTTAATTTGAATCGAATAATTTGAATAAAAATTAAACGAAAGATTTTTTACAGTACAAGTATGTTATATATACATATGCATGCATGTATGTACGAATAAATTAAATGTTGTATGATTGAATGTTGTTTGGAATGAATGAATGAATGAATGGTTTTTGCATGCAAACTGTTTTTTATTTGTGATAATCTTTTCGCCTATGCCTAGACACTTACCAACTTGAGGATAATCACTGAGTAGGAAACGTATATTTTGCAAGCGGATCCGTCCGCTGTCGCCATCATCAAATTCAACACTCACAAATTCTTGCGCTGTTACATCATCATCGGACGACTCACTTTCTATGGCTCGGCCAGGATATAGGCAACGGTACTGTTGACTCCAATATGCACACAAACGTGTACCCACGGGCACATCCTCGACTGTCTTTGGTGCCAGTTCTAAGATCTGTGTATAAAACATACATGAAAAAATCTCAGTTTGATATAAGAGATAAAGGTTGAGTAAATTCGTAACGGCCAAAAGGACACGACTAAAAATGCTGTGCAGCTATTGAGAGCTCCATCTTTTTTAAAATTATTCAGAATTCATGCAGATGATAAATATCATATAGTAGACCATAAATCCTACAAAAAGAATCGTGGCTCTCTTGATCAAGAGTGTTATAAATTGCTTTCAACTATTATTTTTAGTAAGAATATCATTAGAAAAGGAAATAAGTGAAGTTTCATGTTGCTTCATATTCAGATAATTTTGCAAACATTGAGGTTATTAAACAAATTATTCATAACTTACCGTATCTTTAAAAATCTCTTCTCTCGACATAATGTGCGATTTATTGCCCCTTTCTCCGTCCAAAGTGATCGCATAAATATCAGGCGGCTGAAGTGGTTTCATAATGCCCGCATAGAAGAGACCACCCATGTCCGTAAGAACTCGAGTCTCATTGCGATACAAATGGTCTTGTGTCAACATTAGAGAGCGATCAATGGGATTCATTTTTCGTTGTTTTGTAACACAAACTTGTTTGGACATATCAGTATCAGAGCTGCAACGAGTATGATGATTTTCAGCATCCATTTTATCCTCATTATTATTGTCTTCACCTGTTTCTTCATCATCGACATCAGCATCTTCGTTACCACTGGAGCGGCGCGAGGACGTAGAGCTGCTTAGTTTTGGCTCTTTGCAAACAATAATGTGCGAATGTTTTTCGGAGGAAGGATGTTTTTGAGCTAAACGCAATATACCGTTAGTATTGCCGCTGCCAGCAGCACTACCACTACCAACAATGTGGGGAGCAGTAACCGAACGTTGATCTAACGAACTGGGTTCCAAACGTACCGGTTTATAAATAAGTGTAGTAGTGCAATTGCTAGGGGTGTTGGTAGAGGTAATATTATCGTTTTCTAACTCTAAATCTAGAGGTGGTGGGAATTGAGGATGTGTATTAAGGTGGTGATGGTGATTTTGAGACTTATTCGTATCGGTAGCAAAGCGTATAAAACTGGAGGGTGTCAAATAGTTACTAGACGTTGTTGTGGCACTGCCGTTTGTAGATTTCGTAGAGAATTTTCCAAACTTGTAATCACATAAAGGAGATGAGGATAAAGCAGCTGGTCCTACCACTCCCGCAGACGATGAAGATCTCTCTGAGGCTGCCAGTGACAGGGCTGAATTACCTACTAATGATATCTGTTGATTTGCTTGCATTTTAGAACACTTCTTTTTGTTCTTTTTGTTCTTAGATATTTCATCCAATTTGCGTTTCTTTTTACGATATTGTCTGGTAATGTCGGCCAAACGCATGCGCATACTATTTTCCATAATGCTAAATATTTCCTGTGGTGTAGGCCATTTACCCATACGTTGAAAGCTTGGATCGACACAATTTTGAAATGCGTTTTGCAATTCTTGCTGTAATTGTGGATCATCGAAATCCAAACCGGCCTGTTGAGTTTCAGCCAATAATTTGTGACGTTTCTTCTCCTTTGAATACTTTTTCTTGCTTTTCTTACTACACTTTTGGGTCTTTCTACTGTTACTGCTACTACTACCACCTGCACCGGAACCCAAGCCATTCACTGAGGACGAAGATTTTGAAGATTTGGAATGTTTATGTTTTTTACGTTTAACTGGACTTTCTGCGACTGCTTCGGTTATATGGGCTGAGAAACTGGTGCCAGTTGTACTGGTCGAGGGCAATTCCAATGTTTCTAAAGAGGGAAAGGCAGAGCTCTGCATTTCCAAGGGAGAAAATGAGTTTGCTGCTGCGGAAGAAGAGCAAATTGGTTTTAGAAACCCGTTTTGCGTAAAGGAAGCACAGCTGAAATTATGGGGTGAGTTTGCGGTTGACGCCCTAAAAAGACCGCTTGTAGCATTTATGGTGGTACTTTGCACTTCTTCTTCTTCTTCATGTATTCTTTGCTCAGCCAAAGCGCACAACAATTTCAAGCCACCCAAAGGTTCAACGTCGTCACCTGATGCTATATTGGCCACAGGCGACTGCGAAGACATGCCATGATGTTGTGCAACTGATGGAGACAGCCGTCGTGGTGAAAGGGAAGTAGGAAAATTTTCCGCCTGTAAAATCAGGGCGTTGTGTTGCTCATTCTGATGTGGTTCTAAATGGCCGGAATTCAATTCAATACCTGAGTGTTGCTCAGAGGCAGCTAAATGGCAAATAGTCGATTCATTTGTCGCATCCAAAGGTTCTTGTTTTACTCTTATAGTTCCAGTTTTTGCCAAAGTACTGGTGCTTATATTAGATAATAATTCCAAACCGGTCAAATCTTCGGAATTTGTGTGTGGCGTTGTTGTACTACTAGTAATGTTCGGTGTTAACCGCATTGGAAGATGTTCATGTCGAGGAGCGAGATGTTCTGCGTGTTTTTTATCTTCCCTATATACTTCACTTAGTTGTGCTGCCGGCTGCTGTTTAATGGGACTCTTAAGTAATGAAGCGTGTTCCTCGGTTTGTAGGTAAGAGTGTCTCCGTTCCGGTGGGTCCTCGCTGTGACTATTGTTAGCGGGTAGAGGCTTAGTGAGTTCTAATGGCTGTTGTGCTTCGGTGTCATGATATAATTCATCATTCTGCGTTAAAGGTGGTGTGCATTGGGCTGTTGTACATTGTTCACTGTTAGCTGTGTGACAAACACTAATACCACTAACATTACATTGCGTTGTCGTTGTAGGGTTCAAGGGGCAAGATGAATTTTCGTCTTCGCTACAGACTGGAGTATCCGTTTGTATATTTACATCTTGCATTTGAGGTGGTGTTGGAGCTGCAGCTGCTTGAGCTTGTGAAGAAGGCATAGTATTGGGAAGAGCTGGATTAACTACACGTGGTACGCCCACCACTATTTGGGAAGAGGGTGTTGTGTCCAGTTGCTGCGTACTATTTTTGAGATGCAACGCAGGTATGTCATCTGCCAACGGAGTTGGTGGTCCAATCGTAGAGGTCAGTGATGTGCCGTTCGTATTAGAGCAAGTCAAAAAGCTACCAGCCGCGTTATTAAGAGGACTCGGTGTTACTGCTAGAGGCGATAAGCTAGCCGCAGCGTTTGGACTATTTTGGGAGTTGTGAGCAGATGATACGCGATTCAAGGTGGCTGACAGATTGAGCAATGTCGGTGTTGGCGAAGCATTAGCAGTCTGGAATAAGAGTTGAGTTGGCAAGTGGCTAGGAGTACCAGCAGCTGATGCTGCTATGGCCGCAGATTCCATTGTCGCTGATGTGGGAGGGGTAGGTAAACGCATTAAATTTAAAGCTTGTGTGCTAGGAGCAGATAATTCCAACAAATTCGTTGCACTGTGAGTGGTTGCTAGAGCTGAGTTCTTGTCCCTGTGATCGAAGTGAGCGGCAGGAGGTGGTGGCGGTGGTTGGGGCACATGTAGGGCTGCTGCTGCTGTCAATGTTGTTGTCGTTGTTTTCGACGCACCCGCCATAAAGTCAGCACTACTCCATTCTTCCATTTTTAAAGCAGAGGGCGGTATTAGGAGCGGCGGTGGCACTGAGTGACCATGTTGATGGGCTGTTATCAATGATTGACCGGTGGCTAAAGCTAACGTCGGTGGTGGTTGCACTGATGCTAAATTTTTGTGTGCGGTATTCTTAAACTGGCCTGTATCGTTTACCGAACTGCCTCCACCTGTTGTGGCCAGACTCATAAAACGTGTCGTCGTAGAACTCGAACTACTCATTGTTGTACCGGAACTAGAACCAGAACCACCTAAACTTAAATTTATGGAACTACTGGTACTATTTGTCTGCTGATTATGCTGGCACAAATTGGAAGAGGCAGCCGCTGCAGCTGCAGCTGCTGCGGCTGTTAAATAGTTTGAACCCAAAAGTTGTAAAGACGTTGCATAAGGTGCTGCAGCCGCCGCTTGCAATGTTGAATGTGGACTCATGGAGGGAAATATAAAATTTGGCGGCGGTTGTAAAGTGGCCGGTGCTGTACCCTGCGGTATGTAAGAGGGCCAGACAAAGGCCGCTGCAGCCGCCTGTTGGAAGGGATCTGTGGGTGTATATAGAATTGGATAATTTGATAATCCTTTTGGTATATGGAATTTTTCAAATTTTTTTTTCGAGATTTGTTTTTGATTTTTCACAAGCGAAAAACAATAAAAAGGAATGATTACAATTTTTCAATTGATTTTTTTATTTTTGTAACATTTACATATGTGTTTATAATTGGAATGAAGGTTGTGGTAGTATAAAACAAATTTGCGGTGTATTTGGATGACAGTTAAAAAAGTTGGGGCAAATATGGTGGAGGGGAAAAAAGAGAGAGGGAATTTAAGCAGATTAGTTATGTTGCAAAATAGTTATAAAATTTTTTACTTAATATAAAACAATAATTTTATATATAGTAAACTTAAGTAAAAAAAGAGAGCTATTTAAGAAAGGAAAGACTGTGATAGTTTTCTTTAATTTCAATGGTCAAGTCATGTACTTAAATTAAAACTTCTAAAAGTCTCACCCTATCCCTATTTAACACGCTGCCGTAACTGATATAATGCATGTCCAATGCGTGTGCGTAAAGGATGTCTGTACTATCATACATTCTAATTTCTGTAAAACAGTAATTATATTATGTTCACACATCGGTCTTAATTGAAACAATTAAATTTTAAATTGAGTTATAGAATTTGGTGTTCACATATATGCAATTTAGCTAATTCAATTAGCAGCCCTTGATAGCTGAAAATGTTTTCATGACCCGACAATGATGTTTTTAAAAGTGCGCAATCATGTGTTAAGCGTTACTACGTAAAAAATTTCTAATTACCACCTTAATACGAAAGAGATAGCTCAATAAATACAAGATATGTGGAACCTTTTATATAATCGTAATAATATTGTTGTGAGATGGGTTTAGTTAGCGGTCTATTATATTTAATGTGTTCATTTTACAGAATTTTCTGCTCACTCAACACAATTCGCCAGAGTTGCAGTGTGAATTTTATTCAATTTGTAGTGTAATTAATTACCAATTGCTCAATAAATTGAGCTCTATTAAGTAGTTAATTACACTAATCTCCCAATGGGGCAATTAAGGCGCGTTCTTCATGATAAATGATGCATTATTTTTCTTTAAAATAGAAATTGTTTGCAACCAGCGTGTCAACATATTAAAAGGTAAACTTTGTCATTGTGAAGAAAACTTTTAAGCTACAGCGTATGTGAATGTGCCTATTTTATTCACAGTCTTTATATTTCTTGTAACAAACTTTTTCTTCTTACAAAATAATTCAGTTCATTCAAAATAACTTACCTAGAGATGTTGCTGTCGCTGGTAGTAAAACCACTTGTCCTCGACTTGCCTCTCGGGAGTATTGTAAGCCTACGGTGGCGGGGGACATTGATATCACTGATTCAATGGGAAGCGCATCTACTTGAGAAAAAATACAATTATTATTAATTCTTTCGTTACAGTTGGTTTTATATATTAAAAATAAATTTTACTTGAATATTGCCAAAACGTTGAAGGAGTGCGATTAACACTTTGTAAACTGGCCGCATTAGCTAAAGCTAGTTCATCAGCGGTTGCTGAACTGGTCATTAAATCACCATTACCAGTAAAGTAAAAATTGCCGCAACCAGTGCCGACACCACCTGTAATTAGATGAAAAGTATTTTATATAAAAAGTATTTTTAAAAAATAATAAAAGAAATATTTTTCTACGATTAGTCACAGGTAATAAGATTAGTAACAATAAGGCCCAATAGAAAATGATCTTATGTAATATTTACAAAAATAGGAGACCAATAAAATTTCAAGTGCTGTAAAGAAGAGTTCACACACCCCATTTTGAAAACTCAGAGTAAGGCTTTATCCTGCGAATGCAATTTTGAACTGGTGAGCTAGTGAAAACGCTGTTGGTAGAATTATATAAATAAAAATTACGCCATGCGTATGATCTCCCGTTAGGTGACGTTGTTTGTCCCTAAGCAATTTTTAATGATATGTTCCAATCGAAAGTATTTTACTCGGATAATTAGTTTTTGACAACGGGAAGGAGAATATTTGGCATTTTGTAAGTTAAATATGCATGTCAAAATTTGTACTGTGGTGATTATGAATGCCAAAAGTTGTACTAGCTTTGGCTTTTTTGCAATCGGCAAGTGCATTTTTTCAACAGACATAAACGCAGACTATGATATATTCTTTGTTACCACCAAGTGAAAAGTTTCCCATTAGAACTTAGATCGAAAAATTTTATAAAACAAATTAATTAAATTTAACGCTAAATATACAGACATGCTATCTTTACTTTTGCTCTCATTAGGCGCAATCACGATGGTCATATGTGCAAATAAAGATTAATCGTATTTGCTGTGCATATTGCGACAGATCGTGAAAACCTTTTCAATAGTTCTTTGCATTTTTGCCAAAACGGCTTAATTGTTTAAAAATAAATGGCTACCCTATTTTTTATGAATGTATGTACATATATAAATATATCATTTATTAACAGTCGGGCCCATGATGTCGAACATTAACGTTCGCTTGATTTCTAATAAAAAACTAAACTAATTTATGTCCCACTAATAGCGCTTTTATCAGTTTATTTATTTATTTAGCCCGTAATTGAATGAATAAATTCATAAAATAGTTCGTTAATGGGACGCAAACCAGTTTTTTTTCTATAAGAATTCAAGCAAACGTTGTCATTCGACATCGTGGGCCTGCCCGTAAATTTTCCAAGCTTGAAGGCCTTTTATAAGAAATTCTTTTATTTATATCGATATTTCGCTACACCATTGTGTAGCATCGCTAGGAAATAAATTATTTATTATAATAAAAAATATTTTATTTTCTGATAAAAATAAAAGAATATCTTCAATCTTCGAAAATTTAATAAATTGAATCAAGAAAAATCTATATTTTTTTTTATTTAGCCCCTCTCTGTGTCCTAATTAGAGAGCTTTTTCTTTTTTCCGGTCTAGAAAGACTATATAAAAATGACTAAAAAACGCCGTAATGGAGGACGTTGCAAGCATAATAGAGGTCATGTAAAAGCTGTCCGCTGTACGAATTGTGCCAGATGTGTTCCCAAGGACAAGGCAATAAAAAAGTTTGTAATTCGCAACATTGTGGAAGATTTAATAAAAAAAAATGCTAATAGATTGAAACTTATTTTAATAGTCACGTCAGTAAACACGGCTAAATTAGTCAAACAGTCGTTACGAAGCTGTAAAGACTTAAATATCTAGTGAAGTGCCGATAAAAATCATTTGTATGAGGATAAGTCAAAAACGATTCACACACATTTTATGAAAATTTGGTACTGCATACATTTTTGGATGTAGAATCTCAAGAAATTATACAGAAAATATCTCGACAACAGCGCCACATATCTCTTACGCTGAAAACAATTATACACACCTATAAAATTGCATTGAAATCGATTGGGCGGTTTTGGAAATTATCGTTTACAAACACGATGGAACGTTATTTTTATACATTAAAAAAAAAATTTATTATTTTTAGCTTTTATTTGTTTTAATTTTATCCGCCCTAATGTACATACATATGTATATGGCAATTAACTGTATACGTTTGTTTAAAAGAAAAGGTGAAGTTTAAATTTTTTGAAAAGTATTTGTTTATTCATCAATATTAATTTTGCCACCTTCAAAATAATTCCGCTCAGATATACTGCACTTATGATAGCGCTTATTCCAATCCTCGAAGCACTTCTGAAATGCGCTCTTCGGTATGGCCATCAGCTCGTTCTTCTATTCTGACTGTATCTCATCAATTGTGGCAAAACGCTTTCCTTTCATTGGTCTCTTCAGTTTTGGGAATAGGATATTGTTGCAGGGAGCCAAATGCCGAGAATAATGTGGTTGAGGCATGATTAGGGTGTTGTTTTTGGCCAAAAAATCATATTCTTTGACCAATTTTTTTCAAAAGTCAAAAATCGAAGAACACACGCCAACGTGACTGAACTTTTCAGTTGTCAACAACAAACTACTAATCCAAAATGGCTTATAATACCAACATATGTCTAACACATGTGTACCAACATAACAAAAAACAGTTTATCCTATAAATAGGCAATACTTTTTGATATTCCTTGATTTTTATTAGTAGTGTAAAATTATTTTTTATCCGTTCATTAGAAATTCTAGGAAGTAAATCAACTAATGTAATTATTCTTTTAAAATATGCCAAATTACATTAAATAGCAACGAAAAAGTTACTTTTTAGTTAATGGCTCGAAATTGTAACTTCCGTTTGCATGCAGGAATTATTCAAACTCTCATCCCATAAATAGTCTTCGTTCGATTGTTTATGTTGTATTGCATATCGTCACCTAATATGCAAAAGGGCGTAACAACAAAAAAATTCAAAATCGAGTTTTTGGTTGATTATAATGCACTAAACTAAATTACATGTCTCTCCAGAATTTTGAACTTATACGTCAAGAAAAAACGATTTTACAAACGAAATTCAAAAGGCCGTAACAACAAGTGTATAAATTTCAAAAACAAAAAGGCGTAACAAAACACACTTGAATGAAAAAACTGACTCTTTTTTATTTTTGAATAACTAAGTTGCCTACGATTTTCTTTGTCAATTTGTGTTTGTAATTTTTGCGTTTAATGTTAATGGTAATATTTTGAGTGAGTGGTATTGTGAAAAAATTAAGTAAATATTAAAATATTTGTAAAGAAAAGTAAAATGGAAAATAATAATAATGAAACTGAACATAGTGCCGAAAAAACAAATAAAAGAGTGGAAAATAAAAGAAAACGGATGAATGGCAAAGCATACGAAGGATTTTCCATGGGAAAAGTATGTGAAAGAAATCCAAGAGATTTAAAAGTGGGATGTTCATCAACTTATTGTGATAAAAGTAAAGTTCGGCACTGCAACCTTTTTTCAGAATACATGCGCAAGGAAATATTTGATCGGTTCTGGAAGATGTCATGGGAACAAAAAAAGTGTATGCAAGTAATCTTATTGAACGCATCAATAGAAAACGTATTTACGTAGAAAACTCACGGAGATCTGTTACTAAATTATATTATTTAATAAATAATGCTGTTCGTGTTCAGGTATGTCAGCAAATGTTTCTGTCAACGCTGGGTATAAGCGAAAAAATGCTTAGACTTTGGGTAGATTCCAATGACTTGCATGGTACCCAAATGTGTCCAGAAGAAAAAAAAGTACTTTAAGATCTGTGGCTAAAAGAGTAACAAAACTAGGAAAACAATACGAGGAACGTCTAAACTTTTTAAAAAAATGGTTAGAGGATGTTCCAAAACTGGAGTCACACTATCGACGTAAATATACCACTAAATTGTATTTGCAGTCGGATTTTAAAACATACACACAAATATATCAATTTTATTCTAAGGACTGCGAGTCTCATAAAAAAAACGGAATTGCTCCCATATCTTTTACTATGTTTATGTCAGAACTAAAAAAACAAAATGTTTCTATATTCAAGCCAAGAAATGATATGTGTGACATTTGTTTATCATATGCTGTAAAAAACGTATCCCAGGCACAGTATGACAGCCATAGACAAGAAATTGAGAATATGAGAGAAGAGAAAATAAATGACATTGAAAATGCTAAGTCTGGATTAAGTTCAATGCTGTGCATTGATATGCAAGCTGTGAAACTCCTTCCACAATCAAATGCAAATGCATCATACTATAAAATGAAATTGCAAATACACAATTTCACCATTTATAATGTCATTACGCATGACTCTGACAACTATGTCTGGGATGAAACCGAAGGGAATTTGGTTGCATCTACCTTTGCCACTTGCATAATAAAACATTTAAGAAACCTAATACTAACTTCGCCAAATATTCATGTTGAAAAAAACGTAACAATTGAGCACAAATATTTGATAGTTGGGCATACTCAAATGGAGTGTGATTCTACACATTCTCTTATTCAACGCAAAATAAATAATAATATCATTAATTTACCTTCGCAATTTGTCGATCTTCCGTAGATCATGCATACTTTCTTGATTACGATTCGCTTCCAAAGAGATACATATCTATTCGACCAGGTAATGTATAACTATTTGATGCATATGATGCTATCATATGCATTAAAAATTTTTACTAATTTAAATTCATTTATAGGTAAAAAAGGAGATCCCACGGTAAACATGATTCGTGCCTTGGCATACGACAACAGTGCAATCGTTTATTTTAAAACCAATATTGCAGATGAATATGCGATTCTTCCACAACGAACAGCAAAAAAATTCACTGATAAAGAACCTTGTCGATTACATACCCAAAGATTAAATATTTCGAAGAAGAAATGGGAAAATCTTCAAGACCTCCAATCTATACTTCCTACAGATTGTCATTACTTTTATGACAACATTCCATTTGAAAACTTAATTTTTTTTTAACATTCTATACTGAAGTATTTTTTCTTTTTCTAAAATAAATTATTACATAAATATATAATGAATTTAATATTTTTTTAGTTTTTTGTCATTTGAAATATTTAATTAGTAGATATTTTAAAATATTTATGTACTGTGTAAATACAATGAATTTTAATAAATTTTGTTTTTAATAAACTTACTACAAAACATGCTTATTACTTAATAAAGTGGGAAGAATACTTATATTCTAAAAACAAAGTCACCATTTCTCATGTTTAATGTTGTTACGTCTTTTTGTTTCAGAAAATCGAATGCCAAAAAGGCGTAAGAACCATAACTTAAAAAATATTAACAAAAAATAAAAAAAATCTTAAGAAATAAGTCTGTAGTCGTGTTTTAAGCAAGACAATAAAATATGTCTTTTAAATCTAAAATATCTTTAATTTTACAACGTTTTTTGCTTCTCCTATAAAAAAAATAAAAACTGTTGTTACGCCCTTTTGCATATTAGGTGACGATATGTAACAAATAAATATTTACTTAAGTAACATTTCGATGTACTAGTGCATACTTCTGAACAGCCTATAAATAAGCAACACATTTGGAAATGTACGATTACGTACACGTTTTTAATGTATGTATTCTATAACGAATCAAACACTTAAAAAAACTACAACATTGAAAGCACCCACCACAATTTAGAATTAAACTTATTATTAATTATAAAAACGTTACGCATTCTCTTATGATAAATGAAAGCCAGCGAAAACAAGTTTAATAATTTTAAGTTAACTTTCAGTTAAACTAAATATTTATGTGTTTGTTAAATTATATACAAAAAAATAATTTTCGAAGTTTTATCTTTCTTTTAATTTGGTGAAAAAGAAATAAAACAAACCTTAAACTACAGATTTAAGAAAATGAGCAAAAATACACATACCTATTTACATATTGCATTTATATATGAAGAAAATATTCCCGCGTTTTTAGAATAAACAAACAGGTTGTAATGTGTTATAGGAACTTCTGCAACAACAATCCACACACACGACATATAAAGGAAACTTCGCAACATACACAAAGAAAAGAGCAACACAACAATGGCGGCAGCACTCAGAGCAGAAATATTCTGCCAAATATTTTATTGAACAAACATACACACACACACACACACACACACACACACACACACACACACACACACACGCACACACTTCTCATTCAATGCACACTTTAACCCCATCAATTTCATATACATAAATAAATATCCCTTATATTTAGTTTTTTTATGCTATTTTAACACACACATACACACATTTTCATGTATGTTACAACAATTTATTTTAATTTGTTGATGTTAAAGGAATTAAATTAAAAATTACATAATAATTTCATTAAAATTTTAATTCTTATTCTTTTTTTTTTTTTTTTGTAACTAAAATATATTTTTTTACTTTCAATTCGACATTTCTTAATTTTTTGTTCTTAAAATTAAAATCGTTAAAACTGACACTGACAACAGTGTGTTCGAAACGTTCAACCTCAACTGTAATGGTGTAAGGGAATGTGTATGAATGTGTGTTCATAACAATATTACTGCAACTCGGATGAGCAGAAAGTCAAAATGACCTTGAACTATTTTATTAAAGCTGCCTGCATAACAACAACAACAAATACACTACATTTTCGTTTAAGGACTTTCCACAACATTTTGTTGTTATCGTTGTTTTAAGTAAATATATGAATGCAAAAGTAAAAGAAAATTTATTTAATTTGTTTTTTTTTTACTTTAAATAAAGACAACTGTAAAAAATTACCTAATTTCTCTTTGAATAAAATAAAAAAAGTATATACCAATTCTGTTATATACATACTTATGTATGTATGTATGCATGTATGTGGCATATATTATCCAGAAAACCAATGAAGGAATAGCAAAACTAAGGCAAACAAATTCAATTCGCAAAGAGAGGATCTTCATGTAAAATACCTATCTCTCAGTAAAAAGAAAGCTCGAACGTGATTTTTTTTTTGTTGCTCGAAACGCCCGGGTTCTTCTAAATTATTTCATAGATATATAATATTGCATCAAACTAAACGCAGCAATAAGCAACACAAAAAAACGCGTGTTTTTCACGCAGCCACCGGATGTAATGCCGTGAATGATCGTGGATTTTTACGTACGTATCCGTCGAGAAGGAAATGGGCTTTGGCACTCATAACAAATCCTTATTTCGTAAAAAAAAAGTGACCGATTTCTTGTGGTGTACAGCATTCCATGGTTAATTGACGTATATTTTTAATATGTTTGTTCCACAAATATCAAAGGATACTACATTTGTGCGGTGAAAAAGTTCCTATCCAAACATTTCGGCCGTAAAAAGTACTGAGATCAAAACGAGGACAATACCATCCCATTTCTAGGCAACTTGCTACTTTCGTAAAATGTTTTCCATAATTCTTTTCCATATTAGAAAGTTAAAAAAAAAAATTTGCTTGGCCTTATTTTCACATTTATGTTTTGTGCGGATCTGAGTCCTTTTTTCCAAGTTATTTTTGTTTGTTAATGTATGTATAAAACCTCTTTTAACTTAAAGCTTACAGACGGTTGAGTTATGGCTCTCTACCTATAGTGGAAATGCTCCATACTAATAAGAGGGAACCCAAGTCCCCTAAATGAAAAGTGCAAATTTTTCTCATTACGTATTCTCCAAGGCCTACCTGTATACCAAATTCCAGCTTTCTATAGCTATAGTGGAAGTTTCCCATACAAATAAAGGGGAACTTTAGCCTGGCGCACTACTACCGTGCACCTTAGTAAATCGCGTTTGAGTTTACCCGGGTGGGTAACTCACTAGTCACCGCGCTGGTTAGCCTTCATATTGGACGATGTTATGGGACAAAATAGCGTAGCTTTCTATGTAAACTAGTTCTAAACATAGATAGATTTTTCCGATATCCATTGGGGTTCCCTTGATACAGAACAATCTTTTGTAGCAAATTAATGCAACGCCCTTATAGGAGTAAAAAGAATAAATATAGAGGAATATATAAGAATTCCGGTTCTTCGTTTAACAATAAATACAGTAAATAAAACACCAACCTCCTCTTTACAAATTAATGTATCTTTTTAGCCCTTTAAGATACTAAGCTAAATCAAAAAGCAATCAAAAGGCAAATTAGTCAGAATTTTGAAAACTTGACTTTCATATAAAAATGTAACATATTCTAAGAAATTGCATTATTCAAAACGGACAACATTCACTAACGTTTTCTTTAAAAGAAAGTTCTAGAATAAGAACTGGAATAAATGTTAGTACTTGGTGTGACCCATCTGGTATCATCACCCTGTTACGTCTTGTTTATATTGAATTGCCTAGGCTTTCGGCAACGTTGGGAGGCATATTTATCCATTTATTCTAGAAAGCTCAATCTAGTTTATTTTTGCCCATTACTTCCTACTCGCGCAATTTTGAATCCATAGACAAACACAAGTGTTTTGTAGGATTATGATTAAGGCTCTGAAAAGGATGTGCCAGCGTTTATTTACATTGTATAGAAACCACTCTCTTACTATTAAAGAATATTTTTTACGAGTAAGAGTGTCCTAAACTAAGCAATAATTTTCAATTACATTTATTTTCGCAGCTGATTGTGCAAAATAATCTACTTTATTCATTGCACATTTTATAAAAACCAGATTTCCGATACCTGTGTCGCGCGCCGCCATGTTTTAGCGTGTTATTGAATTTGTATTGTTTAAGTCTTCACGTTCTTTTTACCACATAAAACGACAACAGGGTCAGGAAATAATTTAAATTTAGAGCCGTGAGTCATTAGGGTCAGCAGAATGTTTAATATAATTTTTCGTCTAACCCAATCGCTCTGCAACGTTTTCCTATTATAAGTAACAGTCATTTACAGCTTCTCCAGAAACTCCATACTCCAAACGCGAAAAATAGTGGAGTCAGTGCAATTGTATGTAGCAAATTACAGAGGGGAAAAGCACCAGAATAGGTTTACTTTCTACCGTATTTTGTGTTGTATTTAAAAAGAATTTCAAAAATCAAAATTGTACGAATAAGAACTCTTGATGCAAAATCTTTTGTTATTTAAGAGAATTAATTATTAGGTTTCAGCTTTTACTTTTATTTAATATTGTGTCCTGGAAACTAACAAAAAATTTAAGCACTTCCAACCATCCAGGAAAAATATTTTTTTCTTTTTCATTTTAATTCCACTAATAGGGTATCAAATTCAGAGTTCATTTTTAAAAATCCCGCATCATTACAAAAAAAAATCATCCTAAAGATAATTAGAAAAATAGAAAAATCAATTATTTATTTGTAATAAGAGAGATATTGACAACTACAAAAACAACAACAATAAATTATAACAAACTAAGTGCAAACAACCCAACCAGGAAAGATAACATGAAAATAATTCTACCCCAAAGCACAAATTATTGTGTTACTGCTTTTGTGTGGCACATAATTGTATACTCAAGAAATTAATATGACGGACCTTCTCGGCAATTCAGCCACTCTTCCCCCTCAACTTCATTTCAAAAAAACTCTTCCTCCTGCTGTGTTCTACGTTTCCGTTTTTTTTTTTTTTTTTTTTTTTGCTATTCGTACACAACCTGTTAAAGAAACAATTATAAAAGGATTTGCAATTAAGGATGTTGTTAGAAGTACCAAAAAAAAAAATCTGCAGCAGGGCCAAGAGGACGTTGCAAACAAACCATAAATACGTAGCATTAGAAAGGGTGTAGAAAATCAAATATGAAGGGCAGCAATTTCTGGGGACAAAAATTCATATCAGTGGCTAGAGGGATGATGTTTATTTTAACGTCGTTGTAATTTAAGTGGATGGAAGAAATGGAAAAACGCAAGGATGTACAAGGAGCTGAAGTTAACATATGGACAAAATCTCATTCGTGTTAAAGAACAACGTCAACAACGATTGATATAAAAAATATTTACAAAATTTAACAGAGGTGTGAAATTATGAAGTGTTGAAACATATTCTATCAAGTGACCTTTTTAAGTTTAATTATGACGAAACAACGACCACTTTTCATCACAAATGCCCAATAAACGGCTCGGATGATATTTTGCACGGAAATAGTTTATAGCCTTTGTGCTTTCACATTCTATCTAAATAACACCCCGATACTGCAAAACTTCCATAGAATATAGAAATCCACTTTATTTTCCGCCAAATTAAAAAAATATTAGAATGTTTTCTTTTCTTTTATATCTATAACATTTTAATTTCAAAATGAGAATATTAAGCATAAAAATAAGAATAGTAAATTCTTGATTTGGTATTCCGACAGGGTGTTTTGATGTAGATTTTCGGCTATGTGTCATCTTCAGTGTCATTGGCACATAGCCGAAAGCGGTTTGTCTCCAAAACAAACATGACAAGAGATGCCGGAAATTCGTTCCAAAAATCTACAAGAATAGTAAACTTCAAAATGGAATAGTAACTTTCAATATTAGAATAGTAAAAATCTGATATGAGAATAGTAAACTTGGATATGAAAAACGTGAAAATCAAAATAAGAACGTAACCCTTGTGCTGAATTTTAACAAATTGTTTAAATTTTATAGCAGAATCATAATTTTGCATATGTGTTTTTATAATAATTTTTAAAGCCCACAAAAATGTCTACAAAAACTCAGAAAAGAATCTAAAAAAATGCAATTACTTACCCTGTCAAACATGAATGCAGAGTGGCGAAATCTTTCACGCACGCTTAATGTTCCACAATTACCAGCATATCACTGCTAGATATCAGAGGTACAAACCTCAGGCAGACGAGAAGAGAAAAAGATTTCAAAAAATTGCTGCGATTCATTTAGATTATTTCGTTGAAATGATCGAGAATAACTGCCGGATTACATTAACTGAATTCGAAAAATTCACTGCGGCTCTTAACTTAGAAAATTGTTTTAAATCAAAATAAAAATTCTCATACTGAAGTTTACTCTTCTAATTTTGAAACTAAAATGGTACAGACCATTTACCTCCCCATATAATTTGTCTCTTGTTAATGACTATATAATTTTCGTATCTTATTAATAACATATGCTTTGATCTCTATTGTTCCCATTTCGACGATATATTTCCTTGGTGGGGAATGCTCAAAATTCTTTCTAGTGGTGTTGCCAGCAACTCCCATAAATGTACGGAAAATCCCTTGCTAGGTAATAGGTGCTATCTTGGCGCGTGTTATTCCTTATAAAAATAAAAATGCTTTGCAACGACTTATAAAACGCATTTGCTTCTTTTTTTTTCTTTGCATTAAAAAAGACAATTAAAGAAAACATAAAGTTGCACGAAAGAAAATTAATAAAAACTAGTTTTTTAAAGTGCTTATTTCAGAAATGTACTTCGGGCAGAAGTAACTTTCAAACTAACAAACTTCTGAAAGTTAATTTAATAAAAATAACGGCGTTTGAAAAAAACTAGCATTTTACAAAGGCACCATAAAAAATGCCGCAAAGTACCCACTCTTATTTCGTCTGTGTTTATCTTAACTATGCTTTCAAAGTAACTCGTATTAAATTTGCAGATTCCCCTTTATAAAGGCGCATAGTAATGCGCCAAGCCAAAAATTCACGAAAAAATACACGAAACCATTCGCGCTGTCTTTCCCCCTCATAACTTCGCTTTATTTAATCATAAAATAATGAAACTCAAAATATATGGATTCTACATTTAGGTTACCTCATAGGTCAAGTTTTACCATAAAAGCTTCCCAAGATATAAAAATATGAAAAGTGCATGTTTTAGTACCTTTCCAACAGCCGGTTGCCTAGAAATGAGTTGGTATTGTAACATACATATCAAGAACTTGGTACTCATTTTGACCTCAGTACTTTTAACGGCCGGAATTTTGGATAGGAACTTGGCTCTGTTTTCAAATTTATGTTTTTGTGCGGATTATAGCTCTCCAGATTCAAATAATATAATTAATGAATAGTACGGGTGAGGCGTACCCCTTCCGCAGCACATCTTCCACAACTTTTTTGTATAATTTCGCACATTGCTCTCAATATTTGAAGACTCTCACTGTTGTAGTTTTTAAGAGAAAAATATTGCGTTGTAGGGAGGTCCCCTCCCCGTACCTACGAAATTATTGTACTGTCATCCAAACTACATATTAAAGTTTAATTTTGATACGACTATCAAAAGTGCGATAAAATTAAGGATTTGCTTAAATAGTTTTTTTAGTTGCAAGTGAAGCAAATAAAAGCGTTTTAAAAGACGACGTGTTGGAGCCTGTAGAAAAATTCTGCATAAAAAGTCGATTTCGAAAAATGTAAGTTATTTTCGCTGTTAGGGTTCGATTTTATATATTTAAACCATGTCTATTGAAAACCTTTTAATAAATATTACATCAAAGACTGATTTAAAAAAAAATTATAAAAAAAATCTCTTCTAAAATACCTTAAAGCAGGGACCATTTAAACAAGTTATTATTCCAAATTACTCTTTAACAGTAACGCATACTATAAGCGTGAAAAATGTATTCATACTGCCCGATTTAACCTCCTTTTTAGCAATAACATTTTACTTTCAAATGAATTAGTTCTTTTAAAAACATACATACATAAGTTTTTATAACAGAAGTAGCAAACAAAAAGGGGAATCCAATTAGAAAAAACAAAACGAAAAAATCAAATAAGCAGAAGCATACCAAATACATAATCAAACACTAAGAGTGTTTAAATGACAATGTCATCCCTTACAGATGCCAAGGTAACAATCTTTTTTGTTTTTGTGTATTTGCTTGTTCTTGAAAAAGGTGGTTCAGATGTTAAACTCCCACCACATGTTCAAAAATTTCAACGTCGAATGTAGGAAATGAACAGAGTATAACAAGGCATTGCTAAAAAAAAATCAAACAATAACAAATATTAACTATTATGAAGAGCAAACACACACACTTACAAAACAATAAATGTGTTGCTCTTGAGAGAAAAACAAGAGGAAGAATGACAGGGGGATATTTATTAAAAAAAGTTCATAACTTTAGTTGGGAGTTTTTCTCACATCCCGTGTAAACAAGGTTACTCATCCTACAGGGCTGGTAATTGCTGTACTGTGTTGTTTTACTTTGTTTACTTAACGTTCACCACTACGCATTACATATTTTATGTGATAATAATTGTTTAATCACAGGAGAAAAACTGGTCTAATTGTTCCCACTTTAACAATGGATATTGTCAAACTATTAAGAACATCTCGATCTTAATTTTTTCAACAAATGTTCTAATTTTAACAAACTACCTGATTTCGATCTGACAACGTCTTGTTCTCATTTTAACAACGAACCGTTCTCGTTTTGACAACGTCTCTTTCTCCTTTTGACAGTGGATCGATCTTATTTTTACTACGTAGAGTTATCGTTTGGACAACGCCACTTTCTCATATCTTTAACAAGACACTCATTGCCTACATTGCGATTAATAAAAAACAGATTTAAAATATATATGTTCATTAATTTATAATTTGTTTAATAAATTTTACAAAAAAAAAAAAATCAAGAATTATCTTTTCTGAGTTCCCACAAACAATTTTTTCAAAAACTCAACGGCGAATCCTTTTAGGACCCCTTTTTTTAATAACTGCATATTTACATTTTAAGATTTTAGTTTTGTTAATACTTGCCTTTAAGAAAATCTAAAACATATTCCATATATGTATATGGATTTCGAAAAAACGTTTAAAATTCTCATCGTCACTATTGGGCACCTGAGTTGCACATTAAATTATGTTATTTTAAATTTTTATCGTTAAAATCAAGTCGTTCACTTGATTTTTATCATGTTTTTTATCTTTACGAGTATATGTATTAAACAAACGTCTACATTTTGAAAACATAATGACAAAAATTATTAATAAAACAAGGGAGGTGGTGTCAACGGATTAATCTCAATTTGACAAGGAGTTGTTCTTAATTTCGGAGGTGAGAACATTTGTTCTTGATTTAGTACCGTTTTATAATTTGGACGTTTTGTTTTTAATTTTATAACGTCTTATTCTTGATTTGACACCATGTGGTGTTTTTACACTTTTCGTTCTCGGTTTGACAACGAATTGTTCTTAAATTGTCAACGTTGGTTACTAATAATATTGTCCTTACACCGTTCTCAAATTAATACCAGTCATGCACGTCTTTTTTCGTCTGTCTACAATTATTAAAAATCGTACTTTAAAATTCTCTTCAAATTGGTTTAGTTTGTATAAAAATATCCATGTTCCATCCCTGCTATATTCCAAACTGTCTTGTATAACAGGAATTCATTCATTCAGAATGCTATTTTTACCATCCACCCACGTTTTTATACAATTATGCTCTGTTTCTCTCCACTACATACATACAACAACATCCACATTAATAGAAATTTGGACTTCTTTCTTATTTCACTTTTTCCTTTATGTAAAGTTTTTTTTTCCTTTATGTTACAAATTCTTTCTATCGAAAGGTAAAAACAAAAATGTATGTATTTCAGATAAATTGGAAAATGATATGTTGTTGTTGTGCAACTTCCTCTTTCTCTTATAGATACATACATACATACATATGTATTTCAATTTATTGATTCTTCTTGTCTAGCACTTTCGTTTTTAGTTTTCTATTTTTAAAGAAACTACGTCATATATTTTGTACTTTTTTTGTATTTCGTCCCCCAAACTTGAGAGAGAATACAATTTTATCTTTAAAATACTCTTAACTTATTTTACGGTTTTAGCTTTAACTTTATTTTAAGCTATGTACGTGATGTGAGTTTTAGTTTGAAAATTTATGGGTGGGTGTCAGTGTGAAAATTCAAGGGCGCTTTCGCAAAAATAATTCGTATCTCTTAAAATCCAAGTGCACTGTACATTGAACTGCAACACTTCTAGTGAACAAATCTGGTAAAGATTTACGTCAGCATCTACCTCCCGTTCCGTCCCCGCCCCTGTTTTATTAATAGCATGAAGTTTGGAGACTATCGGAACTAAAATTGTATTGGCGGTTTGCGTTGGGGACATACTCTGTATTTCGATTCGAAAGAACAATTTTCGAAATACAGTGTATTAAGCATCTAGAGCGACTACTGGTTCCCGTGCTTTCAGTCGGTAAGTTATTCGTCAAAGCTCGAAGTTCGTTATACCGCAGTTTCAAACCCTTGACAAACCTAGGGGACCGGTGTCACCAAAAACACATTCCCCTGGAGGCGTTTGTACAAAAACTTTTAAAGAGTTTGGTAAATCTTATCAAACAAATATCTCTTTAGAAAGCTTTATCTGGCAGCGACATTTGTACGCTTAAGCTGAAGGTCCACACAACGCGTTTCACGCTTTTTCGGCTCTGACAAAAAGTGGCATCACTCTGGAGTTATGCTGCAAATTGAAGAGAATAAAGCGAAGGATGCCTTGGAACGCATAATGCGCCATGCGAACAGGTATAGTCGAAGATGATCAGTTATATATTTTATATTCAATGCGTCGCTTTGTAAATGCACAAAAGCGTAGAAGATGTGAAATGCGTTGTTACGTAAACGCGTCGTGTGGACTATAGGCTTCACATATTAACTTTTGAATATCAACATTAAAACTTAACTAAACCAAAAGAAATCTATATCTAAATTAAAACTAATTAAACAAAATTTTAAATGAATAAATAAATCATTTTCCGATAAATTTACAACAATTTATATTTATACAAATTAAAAATTTTTCGGGAAATTTAATTTTAATTTTATTAAACAGCTTAAGCGACATCCGACGCCGCCGACAAATTTTACCACCCATCCGCCTCCAAAAACAATTAATCAGCTTCTTCCTCTGCAGCAGCACTTCACTGCAAGCAGTTCGTGTTTTAAAACAAACACCAACACCAAAGTGTGTTAGCCATCGTATCGCTTCGTGTGGCGAAGAATAATTCAATAAGTTACAACTATAGTTGCCAGATAATCAACGGATCTCGTTAAATTTTGTGGAGAAAATCGTAAAAAAATAAGATTCAAATGTGTAAAATAGTCAATAGGTAGTACGAGTAGTAGCATTTTGCAACAGGTTTTTAGACATTTTCAATAGCAAATCAAAATAATAACTTTTGTGCTAATAATTTCTGAAATTCCGCGACTATGTGTGTTTACGAGGAATGTATATGATATCGGCTTTTTAAATAATCATTTACGTATGTATGAACGTACAATAAAAATTATCACATGTAATTAGGCATTTAATAGTTGTTGAACGCATATACAGTTTCTCAAGAAAATGTTTTGACATAGCGAAACTAGTAATGCTTTCGACTTATTTGGTTAAAAAAAAGAGATTATTTGTTTGTAAATTAATTTTTTTATTAATTCAGTTTTATTGACATATTAACTAAATATGTAGGTAGTGGGAGCAAATAGAATACTCCAACCGCGTTTATCTGGAAATATCATTTTTTGAGTTATGACGTTGTTTGAGTAAATGAGCGATATGTATGTATTTAGAATTGAATATTAAAATCTAAGGCAAATCGTCAGAATATTAATTTTGGATGCAAAAAGCGACAAATCTGGCAACAGCAATTACCACACTAACTTTATACAAACACGACACTTGACAAAATGAAGAACAACACATACACGAAAATTGTGAATATGTCGGAGCCTTTAATATTAAAGTGCATTTCGATCAGTGTTGCCAGGACGAAACATTTCCTATGACCAAACTTAAACTTTTTAGCTTAAATATTTAAAACAAAGATCAGGGAACAAAATGAAGTATATTATTTCAATCGTTAGGAACTAGATTAATTTTTAAGCAGAAATAAGCGTGTCTATTATGGAACAGGCGTCGACGAAGTAAAACTTAGCATAAAAAATTAAATTTTACAAATCTTACACTTTGCAACGATATAAAGGAGAAGGAATCGCGTTCAAAAACAAAGCATACCTACTTTATAAACTCACATTTTGTATGAAAAAAAAACACATTTTTTAGATATTAAAAATTTTGTTTTCCATGTAAAGTTTCACCTCACCGGCGTGGGTGTGTATTCCAGAATATTGACGAATAATTAATATCATTTTATGTTTTCATTTATTTGGCCAAAAATTATAATTATTTTTTATTTATATATATATTCAACTTTTTTAATTTTGCTTTTTAAGGAAAAAAAACGGAATTATGTAAATACTTTTATTTATTTGGAAGCAATTTTAAAACCGAACACATACTGAAAAACAATTTATAAATTTTTATTTAAAATAACACTAAATAAAGTTCCTTCATGTTCGTGTCTATTCTGGAGCATGCGTCGACAAAGTCCTTTATAAACTTCTATTTGGTAGCAAAAACAAAAACAAATTTTTGAGATTTGGAAAAATATTGTTTTTCATGTACGATGCTTTACAATAAAAACAGGGGACCAATTCTGCAGCATTGTTCCATAAACATATATTAAACTTTTTTATATGAAAAATTGTATATCAGTTCCCAAAAATTCAAATCCAAAAATATATAATTGTTACTATTATTATTTCTGCTCACGAAAAATTATCATTGCTTTCTGCTCTTCATGAAAAAATCATAAGTGTTCCGGTCTCTGATGTTGTGGTAAAATAATCTTCTTATTTGTAAACATGACTTGCAAATTCAATAATTAAAACTAAATATAAATAAATTTTTTTAATTGGCAATAGCTAACAAAAAAAAAAATTAACAATATGAAAAATGTTTACATCTCCCTATTGGAAATAAAAAGTATGAATTTCGGTATAAAAAAAATAACCAAAACGGCAACGTTGACTTCAGCTAAAAATTTCTGTAAATGAAAATTATATCTGCTCTTAAGTTTGAACCAACAGAGATCACAGTGTTTACATTTGACCACGAGATTAAATTAATACATAAATAAAAACGGTTATCGTTTTAACAGTTTTTCTCAATAAAGAAAAATTTTATTTATATGTACATGTATATACAGTGGGGAGCAGAGGTGATTACATGTCTGTATATCCTGCATTTACAGGCGTATAAAAATAGTAATAATAAAGCGATTTCATGTTTTATTTTATTTATTAAGTTGCCAAAAAAATTATTTTAAAACAAAACAAAAAACTACATATGTATGTACTCAATACATACATGCGTATGTACTCAATTTTGCACTTTCAGGCAATATTTAAAATATGTTGTATATTTAGTACTTGGCCTATATCCCACTATTAATACACTATTTATGCGTTTGTGCATACTTTCAACCAATTTTTGGAATAATTTTATCTGGAGGTTTCTGGCACTCTTTTTACGATTGACCGCAAATTCTCAAGTAGATTGAGGTCGAGACTTTGCGGAGGCCACTGCATAAAATGAACATTTTGCCCAGTCAGCCATTCCTTAACGATTTTTGATGTGTGTTTCGGGTCTCCATCCTGTTAAAACAGAACTTCTTCCACAGGATATGCGCTCACATCTACAAAATCGTAAAGATGGGTCTGCAATATGTTCAACTAGTCTTCCTTTTTCATGATGCCATCAATGGACCAACATGCAACAATATAAAACAACCGCACATCAAGATGTTGCCTCCGCTGTGCTTGACCGGTTGTTGAATACGGTGTCGTTGAATAGTCTCCTGTTTTCGGCGCCAGTAATACTGTTTACCATCAGACTGATGTCGGCTGAGTTTCGACTCATCTAACCATATTACGCGCTTCCCATTCACTAACAGTTCAATCTTTGTGTTGCATGACACTACAGGTTTAGGTTTCTTCACAGCCGTGAGGTATCCAATGTTTACTGCTAGGGAAGCAACTACCTTTGGGGATAAAGATGTTTCCGCTTTCACCGTTCTTATCATAAAGCGTGCGTCTCATTCAGTTAAGTGTTTTCGGCGACATCTTGCCAGCCCTTGCGAAGCTACATTTCGCCGTTTTAGCACTCTAACTGATTGGCTTAAATTAAGTTATTTAACTATCATATCTCATATTTACAATGGAATTTTCCACGGTGCACGATAGAAGAAACTATTGTTTTAAAAGCCATATTAACTTTTTGTTTAAAATAAAAAAAGGGTACATTAACAAAACTCCATATTACAGCAATCAAATCGAAAACTGAATTTAAGATACCGGTAAATTTAAAACTTTTCTCTTAATTTAATTGAGAACAAGTATGAGTACAACTGAGTACATACGAGTTATTTTGTTACTACTCAATTTAGTCCCATTGCTTATTACTTTTTTTTTTTTTTTTTTGTTTAAATGCCAGTTTTGTTAAAAACTAAATAAAAAAGATTACAAATAAAGAAATTTGAAAAGCGCTTCATTATTACTATTTTTATTCATCTAGCAAGCAATAGAAGAAATACAAACATGTACTCACCGCTGCTCCCCACTGTACGTTTAACAATTGGTAGTAAATAATAATTTTTTTAGAACGACACACAAACGTGAATATATTATTTGTACTTAAAATCTGATTTTTTCCCCCCTCGAAAAGTTCATTTTTTTATAGATTCTATCTCTATGAAAACCACATTCTCAAATTCGACATTGGCTTCAAGCTATCGAAGCCTAAACTTGATTAAACCATACGTTCATACATACAATTGCATTTTCAAATCTATTTGTTTATCAAATTCGACCACTGTGCATCGTCTTTGTTTTACCATATCACGGCCTAGCACGTTCCTAATGAAAATGTATGTTGCACGTATGTTCATGCATGGGATGGGTACGTGTATGTGATATGTATGAATGTAGGAAATGACATGATGTACATACATACATACATACATATATATTTATGTGTAGTTCGACATTTGTCTCTTACTCTTGCAACCAATTTACATACACATGCATATGTATCTATATTAGAACATGGTAAGCAACATGATTATAATCAATTTAGAGATTTTAGGAATCTCAGCATTTGATGCTGAATTAGTTTCTTTCACTTACAAATAAATAGATATGTATGTATGTAGGTATCGCAATTAAAAGGAAAGGCAAAGGGCTGCCGAAACCAGCGACCTTTAATTCTTGGTGTTAATTATTATTGACGTTCAAAATTGGAATTTATACTCAGAAGAATTTTTCTAAGAAATTAGTAGGAAAAACAACAAGGATTGAATAGTTAAAGCAGGGAGCATAAATATAATGTTTAAAGCCCTACTGCGTCTAATATTAAACATTATATTTTTTTAACCACTCCACTGTAATGATGAGCACAGTAAAAATAAAATAAGTGATGAATTTTATCGATGATTGTATTCGTAAAAAAATATCCAAATTCTAATTTCGGATTTAATAACACGAAAAAAGCGAAAAATATAATTCGCAGATTTTTTTTAATTCATCATATAAACAATTTACTTTATTAATAGACCATCTCAGGTTGTGAATTTTTATTTAATACGCAGTATTACGGCTAAATTCAGAATAATAAAAAGTATACTAACACTGGCAAATTTCAATAGTATTGGCTTCATTATGTAGTTTCTAATAACTACTGCTCCGCTTTGATTTAACATTTAACATTTTTATCGAATTCAGATTTATTTGATAAAAAACGATTATTAGTCTTTTGTTTGTTCAACAGCGGCAGTTTTCTACTGGCTGCAGACATTTAATCCAGCTTCTGGAAGTCTGTTTTCAATAGTTCGGCTCGTTACAGGTACGCAAAGACAATTTTTAAATTCTTCTGATCACTGAAATGGGTCGATTTTGATCATTCGAACTAGTATTAGGTCAAATCGTAATGAAGTTATCCATTTTTTGCCCTTAGTCTCTGTCTTCACACCTTCGTGGACTTCACTACTTCGCTCATAAACTTTACTTGTTTTCTGGATTTAAAAATTTTGTTTTTAAGTTGGGTGCAATGTTTACCAAAACCCCACTTGCAAACTGAAGAGAACACTAAGACTGAGAACGAAAAACGACACTGAAGATAGGACCCTAGCCGAAACCTGTTTATCTCCAAACCAAACTTGACAAGGGATGACCGAAATTCGTTCCAAAAATCTACAAAACACTAAAACTTAATGTATTATGAAGAAGGTATTTTCTTCCAGTGTGATTCCGCATATCCTTTGCTACAGAAGCAAACGTTATTAATTATTCCCACATTGTGTCTGGTAACTTTTTACCAATAGTTACAGAAAATTAATTTTATTAAAGCACGATAATTGCGACCGGCGACGGGTAATCAAATAAATTGGCGGTGGCGCCGGCGCCAGCTGCAGTAACCTGTCGTATAACAGTCGACTAAGACAAAAACTGCAAATATTCTTACATCACTTCTATGACGTTCTATGAACGCATCACAATTTTTATTATGGCGTTTTTATTTCTTAAACAAAATGTTGCCCTGTTAACGCACACTTATTATTTTCTAGAAACGAAAACAACATTAGTTTTATTCATCGTTTAATTGCGACAAAATATTTATATGTATAACCAAACACGAAAATTTATTTACAAAAATTGTGATCAACTGTCTAACTTCATAATCAAATTGAAACACAAATTTAAAGAAAAACTGAAGCAATCTGATGGTCAATCATTGATAGTACTATTGTACTATTTTCAGCACTTTCTTAGTAAAAAAGTGTAAGTGTATTGAATGAAGTACAAAAATTGTGGGAAATCAAATGATGTACTAATCGCTGGCTAGGCTTAGCCGGCTATGACTCTTTCGGCGCAGACCGCTGGCTATGTCCTACGCGACGAGCTGTGCATTTCTTGTCAATGTCATAATGGCATGCGAATAATTTATACATTTCATAAAGAAGATTTAATTTGCCTGCACTTTCCTTGAGATTCTCCATCGCTTTTTCGTTACACCGTCAATAAATACTAGCTCCCTAACACCCACAGAGGACATGCAGCCCCAAACCACAATTCCACCGTCACCGTGCTTTTCCGTTTTCTTCGCGACTAAGAACAAGCTCTGATTAAGACTCAAAAATAAGATTTCAATTTAACAAAAATTTGCTGTGATTAGAAAAAAAAACACTTCAAGCATACAAAAACAATAATTAAAAAAAATAATTAAATTTCTTCTTATATGACTCATTTTCTAACTGTTTTGCATAGACTACACTTTGTAATAATTTAATTTCTGCTATTTATAATTCAAGCCTTGAATGCAAAATGCCTATTAAACTTTTGTCCGCCACTGTATGTACAAGAATGTTTGCTTTTTTTGCTTGTTTATTGCATAACTAATCAAATTATTATTTTATAAATTTTTCTGCATTTTTTGTTGTAGATTTGTCTAATTCAAACAGCGTTATGCATCACTGTGCTTGCCAACTTTTTTGTGTTGGTAGTTTGAATGAATGATGGTTGGGTTGATTGTTCGGCTGACTGGCTATTTGGTTTTGAGTCGGTCGTACGCGTAGTCGTTTCATTTATTTCAGTAGAAGGTGCAAGTAAAGAACGTAATAATTTTCCTCTCGTGTATAAATCGAGGAATCAACGGGCATATTATATTATCGTTGGTATGACTTATTGGCCACGTTGTAATAGGTTTTTGTTGTTTGGTTTGTTCACTTCGTTCACACAACGGCAAGAACAACAAAAACTAAATACATGCGATATCATTCTCTCTGAAGGTTAAATCAGACGGGGCAAATGTTTGAAGAGAATTGTTTGATGTCATTTACTTTTTCTGCAACTAAATTCAAATTTTCTCACTTATTATAATTTGAATAATACAGCTGTCAAATCGTGTGAAAAACAAAAATGAGCAAATCTATTTCGACAAAATTTTAAACAAATTGAAATTATTTTGAGCGCGAAGTTGATAGTGACACTGACTCTGGACCAAGGCTTAAAATCGCTGCTATGTTTGCCAACATTTTCAGTACAACGTGAATATTTTTCAAAAAAAAAGCGCACTTTTTATTTGCATTTATTCTGTTGTACTAATTAGTTTAAAAATTGCATCGTTGGTTTGCTATTTTCATCAGCTACTCGCTTTTAATTATAATAATAAACAACTGAACATAATATTACGGATTGAGCAGCAAAAAAACTTTAAAAAACAATAAACTACAAAATTAGATTTGAACGATTTATAAGGAAAAAAAAACGCATTCCCGAATAAAACATTAATTGAAGTCAATAACTCAATTACATTACCCTTCTTTATATCTTTACATTTGATAAATGAGAAAATACCAAAGTTGCTAAGTTATCCCCCAAACGGTAGAATTACCAAAAAAGTACCGTGTCCTGTCTGCTATTTTTAAGCATACAGCACGAGTTTCTTCCAAAAGTTTATCTCTTGCATTAGTTTGTTGTTTGAAACATTTATTGGCCAAATTAGGCAAAAAAAAAAAAAATTATTTGATAAATAAAATTTGTGCGCCGTCTGATCTTACCTTAATGAAATGAATCAAGTTAGATAATAGTGTTGTCAACTTATTCGAGTTTAAATTTGTTCGAACAAAAGTTCGTAGTTTTTTTTCTATTCAAACAAATATAAAGAATAAAAGAAACTATTCGAATAGCTTAAAAAATCCAGAAAAGAAATACATTTAACTTTTTATTACAAACAAAAACAATTCATTACAAGAGAACAACAAATAATTTATAAACAAAAAACAGGAACAATTTAAAAATACGCCCATATTCTTGAAAAAATATTGTAAAGGTCGTCAGGAATGGTTTTAATTAGATTTTGATCTATTATGTCAATTCCCGAAACTTCGAAAATCTCTATAATATGATTTCATATGGCAATGTTACACATATGTATCGAATCGAAATATACATACATATATGTCTATATATTCATTAGAAGAAATTGTTCGTTCTTTGTTGTCTGAAGAAGCAATTTACGGAATTGAAAACATCGATCGGAAAGCGTATTCTGTGTGGCTTATAATGTAACAATTAAGTCATTTTTGCTTGGTGTATTATTGTTCCACAGGGTGTGCGCCGGAAAGGTATACTACTTTGTTTATAATTTTTATTAAATGAAAGAGAATGGATCGTATGAAAATGTGCCCCGTCACTCAATATGATTGTTCATAAAAATCGGGGTTGTCATATGTACGCCGGCGGAAATGGTCCTCTGGAAGAAGCTCTTGTGTCAACTGAATCTTAAATGGAAACAAATGCAAATCTTTGTGCAAAATTGTGGCCAAAGTTGTTCTTTGAAGACCAAGCTCTTAAGCACGGTGTCGAATTGTAGCCTATCAGCTACAGTCCCTTTTTCTTCGAAATCATTCACTACACGATAAATAGTACGTCTTGTTGGCACGTTGTTTCTCCCAAAAATTTCACGTAACTTTCTCATCGTCACAGTAATTGATGATTCATTTTGATCAAATGTTTTAACGATTAAAACACCGAATCTTTTTCCATAATAAATTTGCCACGTCTCTACTTCACGACTGCCAAATATGAACTGTCAAGACAAATGTTTACCAAAATGGCGGCAAAACAAAGTAGTATACCTTCCCGGCGGATACGCTGTATTTATTTTTGTAACTTTGTTAAAGGGCTTCCACGTTGAAAAAAATACAAAGTTTTGCCACAAAAGAAAGTAGCTTATATAAAGCACATAGAAAAAATAGCGTACAATCTGTAGGACTTAAGGATTTTTAGAACTGAAAATGACGTGAAAAACTTTTGTTCAAAAACGTACTTAAATATTTAAAAATAAAATCCAATGAACTATTAATTAACAAAAATATCAGACGGCTAAGCAGCATCCAATTAGAATATTACCGTCAACCAGCGTTGTCACTCAAAAATTTTCTATCCGACCAAAATCCTTTCAAACCGACCATTTTTTTTAATATTAAAAAAGAATTATATGCATACTATGTATGTATTTTTTAAATAAAATTTGATTTTTATTGAATAAAGTGTTTAATAATAACAAAAAAAAAAAACGACAAAAATAAATTCAGAGTTAAAAAGTGTTATAATTAAGTTATTTGTGGCACTTTATTCAAATTGAATTGCAGAAGAAATAATGACACTAACTCAGAACTAGAGTGCCCAATCGATTAATCGTTGCTCGAATAATGGAAGAGTAAGTAAAAGCACCCAATTTCGATTAATGAATAGCTCGAACAATTTACGTCGGTTCATCGCTTAAAGTTCATTTCATTGTAAATTCTTCTATTTTCACTCAAATATTCTAATTTTCGTTAGACGAGAAAGAACACCTTCAATCATCTTTATCAAATATGATTCAAAATTTTCTCTTCATTCATAAACGTTTTTATTTTTTTAATTCGAGGTGAATTAAAGTTCTTAATACAATTACTTTCAATTCAACAACTATATAATAAAATTTTTTTATTCTGAATGTAAACATTCTATTATGGGTGTTAAGTAATTGGTTAGAAAAAAATAACCAAAATGAAAAATATATACACATGACACATTGAAAAAAAAAAAAACATTTTGATTAATATTAAGCAAAACGGCAACGCTGGATGGCATACACAGCCTTTTGTTCTTGTTGCTGTTATGCGTTTTTTTGTATAAGTAATACCACCTTTTACACACATTTGACAATTGCTTTGGTTTTTTTCGTTGCTGAAAAGAAAATACTGTTGCCATAACTGAAAAATTTAATAGCGTGAAATGTCTTAAAATTAATATGGTAGATTTTCACAAACCGACCAAAATAAGGTTTAGACGACCATCCGCCCAAAACCATTACTGTCCGACCATTATGGTCGGAAAAGACCAACAGTGGCAACGCTGCCGTCAACCAAGTAAGTATTTCTTTTCTATCAATCTTCAAGAGCGAACGATTAAGAAAACGAAATAAATGCTAGCCTGTGTGTTTGATTAAAAACCAAAGTTGCATTTGGCGATCTTAGTGACATTGAAATATCAATATACTCGGGGAAGATACCCGATACAGTCCCCGATAAAGACCGAAACCGCTAATTACGAAGTTCTCATTCTATTGAAATACTCTATGTGTAAATAAATAAAAAAAGTAAAATCAAGAAAAATAAATAACAAAAGCAATAACAAAAATACAATAAAATACAAATCGCATACTATATCAAACATTTTTTTATGTAACAAAAAAAAACCTGAACACAACCAATCATAAAAGTAAGTGCTCAAGACTGAATTGTTTTTGACCAAGTGTAGGGTGGGTACTTTTTGCCTAACTCTGATTTAGGGATTTAATGCATCTCATTACAACCCCTGACCACATTTCATATGATAATAAGACTGACTTCTGCCTGGCTGCCTGACATTATAAAGATTTATATATATATCTTATTCTTCTAGTCAAGCATTCCCTAGTACAGATGAGGATATCGTAAGTTTTAGCTTGAAAAATTGTTAGGTATTTTCCCACTGAAATCGCTACCTGGAAGTTTGGTCCAACTATTCCCGCATCACTGTCAGCATAATCGGCATCTAAGTACCAACCATATTGTTTTAATCATTGCTCCCTACTAGGAATGATGGCTGTATAGTTCTTTTGTTACACCACCGTCGGTTTTAAACGGCCAGATATGATAACGAATGGCTTCTTCCTTCACATAGGTATCAGCATCGCACTCAAGGCATAAGTGTGGCATGTTCCTATTGCCCCAGTGATCGTTACTCAAATAAGACGATAGGGAATATACATAGATAAATATAATGGAATAATATTGGGAGAAAACAACGCTCTTTTGTTAAGTGTTTGTATACTTTATTGGGCAGTAGTATATTTCGAATGATTTAAACATATGCAATACTAAATACTTTATATAAAAAGTTGCGAGATAATTTTGAAGGCAACCACATATGTATAAGATTTCTTCATTCGTGTTTAAGCAAACAAGAATTAACAACAGCAAGCCCCAATTATTTTACCTAATGTGATTGGTATAATACTACATTTACATCTACGCAAAATCTGGTACTTATGAGATTTTGAGCGAAATCTAGTTCATTTCCACCAGATTTCCCATACAAAACAAAATCTACTTACGAACTAGATTTTGGCAAAATCTCTCAAAATCTTGCAATACTAAATGATGCAACTATGTATTTTTTGCCAATGTACTGAAATATGCAGCGCTGAACAAGAAAATTTTGACATTTGTTACAAAAAAAAAGCGCGGTAGAAACAAAATATTTGCAGCAACATTAAAAAATAATACAAGTTTAAAATAAGTGTTTTCAATATGGATAAAACAATAATGAATAAAGTGTAAGTAATATTACACATGTAATTATGTGTATAAAAAAAACAATTGTAGCTCGAATTTAATTAAGTTTAGAGCGAATTTTTTATGCTTTCTTCAGTCAGCTGTTTTTGTTATGAAAATGAAATCCAATAATACGTCAAAAAGCATTGGTGTAAACGGCAAAGATTTTCTTCGAGATTTGAGCTGAAATCTACTAGATTTTGCGTAGATGTAAATGTAGTATAAAATAACCAATTAAATGCCCAGCTCTTCGTCATTGGAGCAAATCATATGTTCCTCACCATAAAGACGTAGAAGTGAGTTATTTCAAGAGACACTAAATTAATCTTAAAAAAACTCATCTTCAACAATCTTCAACCAACTCAAATCAATTGGTAAACTGCTTCAATTTATTCATTAATTCATTTAGTTCATAGTTATCAATCGAACAATAATAATTCGAATTTTCGAATAATTTTTTTCATTTTAGTTCGAATGAATTAAATTTTTCATTTTAGAATACAAAATTAATTATTCGAACGACTTTTATCGAATACTCGAATAATTTTTCAAAACTAGTTAGAAAAAGATTTCTTCTTAAATTAAAGTTAATAAAGTGGCATTTTAAAGTTGTTGACAATATGCTGTGTTTAAGTAATCATGTAAAATCAATTTATAAATTCTTAAGACATCCTCTTTATGTGAGATCGCCAAATGCAACTTTGGTTTTTAATCAAACACACAAACTAAGATTTATTTCGTTTTCTTAATCGTTCGCTCTTGATGATTGATAGAAAAGAAATACTTAGTGTCAGAATATATGAAAGTACTAGGTATAAGGAATTGTGGGTTCCATGGCATGAGGGCGTTCGTGGAAACGATACGGCCGATCAATGTGCGAGGAAAGGCTGAAATTTCAAACACCTTACGGGAATGGTCGCTAAAAGAAACCCCTCCCAGGTGATCTACGATAACCACTTGCAGATTTCCAAAATTCGTTGGCCCTCAATCGATAAGGAAATGACGAAGGCACTACTGGCGCTCGGGAATAATTCGATTCACTACTAGTTGGCATCATAACGGGGCACTGTATGATTGGACGAACGTCGGGGAGTAAGGGATAATCTCGTGGTAAGAGCTGCAGAAGCTTTCTGGATGAGGAGGACGAAAAGTCAGTTCAACACCTTGAAATTTCGTATTAGAAAAAATGAAAAAATATGGTTCATTAGTTTTTTTGTTTATATTAAATAATTATATTATGGGTACCACATGTATAAAAAACGATGCATAATTTTTATAATTGGTTAAATGTTTCATTAAAAAATTATTTAATCAAATGGCATTTTTCGTCTTGGCTCATTAAAAATGTGTTTGGAAACTGTTTGACATAGTAGTTATATGGCAACACTGATAGGGAGTATGAAGTAAAGATGTAAGTGAGTAAGCCAGGGATGGAAATCGGCTTTTGAGGTTTTGTCCCAGCTACTAAAACAGGGTAGACTAAACACAGGTAAACTCTCACCAGCGCAGCTGAGTATTTTTTTCAACTGATTGGATGTCAAATTCCATATAAGACAATATTTCGCCACTTCCGGTACGTGTTTTATATATGGAGTTTGATATCCACAAAGAAGCCGGAAATACTCTGAATTCGCCTGTGAGTCTAACTTTTATCAATTCGCCTTCAACTACTAAACAAAATGTACTTTTTAGATGACGACGGTACCCATTTTAGTTTCTATGAAGTAAATTTATAATATATACAAGACATGGCGCCGGGTAACTAGAACTAATGCACACGTATTTTCAGAAAACTTTTATCAAATAGAAAAGAAATCAATTTATTTCAAATGAAACGTTAAAATAAGATTAAATTATATTCTAGAAAACATTTAAGTAAACTATAAAAACGTAGTAGTTAAGATGAGTTAAATTTCATAAATATTGTATTTAAAAAACGCTTGCTGAACTTCTGATAACTGACGAGATACTGAACAGCCGATAATTTTCTCAACGTATCAACCATCCTGGATATTGGAATTTTTTTTTAAGATATGATGAACATTTAGAAATTGGTCACGAGTAATATACTTATGTGTCAAAAATTCCACTATTATTGTAAAAAATATTCTTTCGCGCACTTACGCAATCCGCGCATTATAATGGTATTCTTTTGAATTGCTTAAAAAATCGCTGCACAGCAGCAAGTTCAGCTGAAAAGTTCCAGCAAATACTGGCAAACTGACTTCGTTTTAGCAATAATATTTCTAATGCATATTTAAGGGCATTAAAAGTCTTAATATTTCACTGAAGAATAGACAAATTTAACTCAATATTCATGATTCCTAGTTTTTTAAGGATTACTCCTTCAGTTCTACGTATGCTTGAGCCAGGGTCTTCCTAATGGAAGTTATAAGAACAGTTAAACTCGGAAATTCTTTATATAAACTGCTACAAGGTGATAATTGAGATTTTCCCGAAGATTTGTTAAGTATTGTGTTCAATATACCGTCCATTTAAAACTTCAAATGATGTGTAGTATTCTCTAATAATACGTTTTCATTGAGAGCAGCGCAAGTTGTTTTAAGCAAATCATTTCGAAGTGTTTCTACTGAGCTGTAAGCGTTTTTGTAATCGAATTTAATTAAATTTGACGTTTTGGTTGTTTTGTTTTCTTGTCTTGAGCTTGTCTTTTCAAATATAAACATTTGTTTAAAATAAGATCTTTTCTTTTTCTAATTGTACCTTTTCTTTGAAAACAAAATGAGCGCAAGATAAAATATAAAATTTTTCGAATTTATAATTCACTATTAATCTATGACCCACTGTTGCCATTGTAATCACACGATCAACACCGTGTTGTACAGATAAATTTCAGTATGTTTTAGAGCAATTCAAATCGTGGGAAATGTTTTGCTCATATGTATGGGAAAAAATGTAATAAACTATTTGTTTTGAGCAAATAAAAATTGTCAACGATTATACGTTGTGCTGTAAAGTCATATTATTTAATGTAATATGGCTATAATTTATTTCAAATATGAATTTACCAGGATTATGTTACATTTATTAAAAACATCAATTATAAAAATATGTGTAAAAATCAGAAATGCACAATAAAAAATATGTATAAATTTAAATTGAAAATCAAATAAAAAAATAAAATGAACATGAACGAAATCAATGTTGTCATATCGTGGAAAATTTAAATTTTTTTAACTCTTCCAAGAAAGCTTCGATAGTACCGCAGTATCAACAAGGTTAAATATGTAAAAAAAAGTACAATTGTACCATGTTTTCCAGGCCTGGAGTAAACCCAAGTGAGTAAATAATGTTTAAGAGATGTTGTAGTATATAGCCTATAAGCTTTATATTATAAACAATATGGTTGAGTAAGCTATAAAAAAACCAACAATAAGAGCGTACGTAAGAATACTCTTTGAACAATGTTTTTTTTTTTTACACATGCTAGCCTTTTATGTAGTTGTTGCTTTTGTCACCACAAAAAGCTTTAGCTTGCATTTTATTTTAATACATATTAAGTAAATAACTCTATTTTATGTTGCAGTTTTTCTACACACACTAGTTTTTAATGACAAGTCCGTTTGACCTCAAAACAAATAATTGTGAATTACAATTTGTAGCCTGTAAGAATTTTTTAAAATAAAATTTTTTAAAGAGGCCTTATTCAAAAGACTTTTTATATGAGAAGTTTTAAGGAAATCCTTAGTAATACTGGGTGTCTGGTCGCAGATTTATATTTTCAAACTTAAATAAAAAAGGTAATAACTGACACAAAAGTTTATTAAGAGCATTGAACGATAGAATGGAAATGCGTATTTTATTTTTTAAAGAGTATGTCATCCAGATGGCTTCCGTCAAGTTGAACACACTGTTCAAAACGGAGCCTTGCATTCTGAGCCACACGCTGTAGTAAACTTGGTTCAATTGAGCTGATTTCTCGACGAATATTTTTCTTTAAAGCCACATGAGATTGGGCTACCTCTCTTTGAGGTAGCCCCATAAAAAATCCATGGGAGTTAGATCGGGCGACCTCGGCGGCCATGGGATGTCCCCAAAGTGACTGATCAGTGTTTGGAGGAAATTTTCCCGAAGCAAATTAAACGAAGCTCTGGCTGTATGTTCAGTCGCTCCATCCTGTTGAAACCACGTGTGAAGAGTACGATGGATGAGCACTTCGGTTTGGCAAAAAGAATTCCGTAATCATGCGTCGATAATTTTCACCATTGACATTCGTGGCCTGGCCTCGAAAATTTTCGAGAAAAAAATGGTCCAACTATCTCATGCTTGGATAAGGCATACCAAACAGTTACCCTGCAGCAATGCAATGGGTTTTGATGTTTCAATCGCGAGTTACGGGTTCTTGGAGACCAGCAACGGCAGTTTTGCTTGTTGACATGGCCGTTTAAATGAAAATGAGTCTCGTCGCTCCAAAAAAAAAAAAATCGGATTTACAGTGCAAAAACGTTCCAATATCGTTTCACAAAAATTGTTGCGTAAGTCAAAAGCACTTTCTTTCAGTTCTTGAACGATTTATATTTTAAACGGATGGAACTTCAGATCCTTTTTTAAAATTTCATGAATAATCGCTCTTGGAAGTCGCAGTGAGGCTGCTCTTTTCCGTATTGAAAGTCGCGGATTTTCACGTAAACTGCTTTTAACCAGTTCAATGTTTTCAAGTGTCCTTGAAGTTCGACTGGGGCCTGGCCGTGGAGATTCATAGCCGAAGCAGTTGGGCGGAATCTCTGCACACACGAACGAATTAAATTTACACAAGGTCCATCACGCTGAATACCGAACTTTGAACAAAATGTCGACGAGCAATTACGTAAGAATCATTAGGGCGAGCGAAGTCGGGGGTGAAGTACGCTTTTATAATTTCATTTTCAAGATACATAAGATCTTATTCTTTCGTTGATATTCAGATAGTGTGATTTGATCTAGAGTTTTGGAACAAATTTCCGTCACCCCTTGCCAACTTTGGTTTGGAGACAACCCGGTTTCTGCGATGTGTCATCTTCAGTATCATTTTTCGTTGTGCTGACAAGGAATGATAGAAATTAGTTCCAAAAATCTACACGGCAGAGGCATTAAAAGTTTTTATAACTTCATTTTTGATGATAGGTACCTACGGTTAAAGAGGTACTTTTTTTAAAACGCATTTTTATCTTAAACAAAAAAGATTTTTATTAAGGTAAAGTTTTTGAAATTAGGGAAAGGGAGCCTAATAAAGGTGACATTATTTTAATTTGTTTTTGTCATATGTTACAAAATGTAACTTTAAAAAATAGCTTTATATAAAAGTTAAAGCTGGCAAAATTTCATACAAAAATGTTTATGATGGCTTTTTAATTAAGAACATTTTTGTAGGAAATTTCATCAACTTCAACTTTTATATCAATCAATTATATCTAAGAGTTATTTATAGTTTCTGATCTAATTTTAAAAAGTAACAAATTATCCTTTAATTTGATTTAAAAAAATCCAATCACACAAATTTAATTTGCGACTAATTTTGCATAGTGCTTTTATGATTTTTTAAAACATTTTGCTCATGTCTTAGGCAGGTATTCAGGAGAGAATTTTTCTTAGAAAATTTAAATTTTTTAAAGATTTTTGCGATTAAATAAGAAAAAATATATTCAAAATAAATCTCCTAGCGCTGAACAACGTGATGTTAAGCTCACATATGCATAATATCGCTCTTTCTTGTAGAATAATATCTATCAAAGGTAAAACATGAGAGGGCTCATCCCATTTCAAACCAGTGTGCGTATGTAAATTGATGTGGCGGTGTTTAATAAAGAAATCTTATTAGTGCACTTTTTTCTCATTTGTTTTGCTCTTTTGCTTTTTTTTCACTTGAGTAAGTGTTTGATGTTTTTTATTATAAAAGCAGCAAAAAATACATACACCGAGAAGAAGAATAACAACAACAACCAACAATAATAATAATGAAAACAACTACGGCAATAATAACAACTACACCACCAACAAACATATGACTAACACAAGGGCCAATCATAAACAAGTATGATGAGGTTGAAGGGTGGTGTTTAATGGCTTTTTACTTTGCTGGCATTGTTGTTGTTTTTGTTATTGGTTGTATGGTTTAAAAGGTGGAGCAGAATCAATGGACACACAATAAGACACACATTTATACAAATGCGTACGTATTTTTAGCGGTTTTATTTGAAAAACAATTAATGGTGGCGAACTTGCCAATGATTTACGTTTTCTGTATTTAAAAAAAAAAATAGGAAAAACTCGTTTCGCAGGGATTTTGAGTTTTTTTCTTAAGAAAATTATGTTATAGTTTGGACTTTGCTCCATAACTTGTAAATTATTCGCCTTTTTATTGAATTTTTAAAATTTATTTTCAAAAGTATTATTAAATAACGTGTTTATTTCACATTAGACAAATTTTAGGACGGTGAAAGGAAGGAACCATATTTAAATGTTTGTAGCAACCATTGGAAACCAATAAAAACTTAACCACGCCTGTTTAAGTGCTGCCATGTTAAGAAACTAAACGACTTATTTCACGCGATTATTATATGTTTTTTATAATATTTAAACTAGAATAAAACTCAACTGCTGTATTTAAAAACAAACTATGCAAAATTTGTTGTCTTTTTTTTAGCCTATTTGTCGGAACTAAATAAATATATGTAACTTATAGCATACTTCGGTAAAAAAAAATATTCTATTTCGATCGGCATTAACAAGTTGTTCTCGATTAAAAATTTCACTTTTTAAAGCAAAATGTCTAAGTTTGCAGGCAAGTGTTTTTAATATTCAGCACCAAGGGCTCATCGATTTAAAAATTGTAAGAAGCTGTTATAAATGATGTAAATGCTTTAAAATCGGCATTTTGTATATCGGAGACTGGCATAAAGGTGAAATTGACTTCGAAAATATTGAACGAGATTTTTCATCAGCAGCCAAACAAATTATATATTCACGACTCCAAGGTTTCGTTCTGTAGTAATGTGCATTAGTCGATCATTGAAACGTCCACAGTACAACGTAAAACCAGATGGAATGCTATTTTTGTATATTGTCTAAACAAAAGAAAATACATATTATTGTGGACCCGTGAAAAGAGGAAAGTCTGGCATCACATGAAACCCACGGATGGCTCGGATGTAGTACAAAATAATCAGTAAAGGGATTTTTACTTATCATTAACCTATAGGCATTAGTATCAATTCTAACCTACCTACCACTATCCAGCCAGTCAACCCATAGCGCCCATCATCAAACAGCTAATTTTTCGGAATGTAGCGACATATTAAAACATAGGTATAGGAAGTTAGGTTGGTGAGTCAGCTACCCAGCAAACACAAAGTCAAATGCATTATATTATCGAATTAAATCATTATTTTATCAATGCTTCAAATTGCCTAAAAATATGTTTTGAATGAAGATTCTTATTCTTTTCTGAAACAGAAAATATAGCAAAGTAAAAATACCGAGGTTGATACACAAGCGAAACTGATAATACTTTGAAGGGATTTTTTAACGCAGTATTAATAAAATCGGTATTAATAAAATGTGTTTTAAATGTAATGAACTCTGTGTGTTATCAAAAAATCATAAAATATTTTTCCCATATCATCATCAATTTGTAATGAACCCTGCGTGTTTGCTGGATAAGTATTCCTGTCTCACCGATGCCTAAATGAAAGAGAATAAGAATATGAGTGAAATTGGTTCTGTACAATTGTGCTATGAAATGGCTACCTATGTTTTAAAATTAGCTTGGGCCTGAACAGTCCAAAAATTCTATAGTTTTCTTTACTAACGTACATAGCTTCATCAGCGAAGAAAATTCTATCTGATTGTAGTTTATTTATAAAGTTTTGCGTTCAGCATTTTCCAAATGCGTAAACATTCAAATTATTTAGTTTTTGACTCCAACAGTTATTAGAAAAAACTACAGTACAATACAATTCTAACTTTAAATTTGATATCAATTTAAAAAAAAAAACATTAGCAAAAACTTGCTCTCCAAACATCGAGTTAATATATTTGTACTACTTTTCGATTTTAGAATTCATCATTATTTTTTACACAATATTTTTATAAAATTTTGTAAATGTCTATTTATGAATCGCGCAACTCGGAAACGTAAAACAATAACCAGGCATGTGCGAATATTTTCAAATCGCCCAATTTCAAAAACGAAAAACAGTGTCCTGTTAGTCGGATAATTTCGAGCTTTCAAAGTTAACACATTCTCTACCAGACCATTTTTTGAAGACTTCCCGTTCAGGTCAGATGGGGCATATACGCCCCACTATTAAATGAAGGCATCAACAGTAGTATTAAGATGCCCATAATTGACTGTATAATGAAATTTAAAAAATTCTTCATTTTGCAATGATAACACCAAATGGCTTGAACGCGGCAGGGAAACTTTGAACACTTTCCTGAAATTTGCCGACTTCAAAACGTAGCGTGAGTTCGAAAATTAATATAAAGATGTAAGTATTCCGTTTTACGGGTAGTAGATGTCTTATTTTATCTTAAAAAAAATATATTATTTATTTAAAAACAACTCCTACCGCTTTAAGGGCGTACCCAATTTAACCTGGGTGTTTTTTGGGATACGCAGTAGGCAGCCAATCTTGTTTAAGCTATAGTGTAACTTTAGTATTAGGCTTGGTACTCCTCTTTGAATTTGTAAATTAAGTTGAGCCAGATTAATTATTTCATTGGAGACATTTGAAAGACATCAATTGATATGTACCTTCTTTTTAAGGTGATGTGGTGTAAAACTTCTAATGATGAAGTTTTATATTGTTTACTGTGGCCAATAATATGGACATGAGAAAAGGCAGTTCATTTTACAGTGCTGAGTAGTGTAATTTGTTGCTCATATTAGATAGTCTTATGGAATGAAATCTTTACAAAGACCTTTGGACTTCTTGATCCATTTTACCTAAAATAAATTAAATATAACAATATCCATCATGGCCCATTTAATTGCTATAGAAGGACGTCGATAAGTGTGCGCGCATTAAAGCGCGAAACTAACTGCTTGTGGGTGTTCCATGAAGAAATGACGCAGTAGTTATAGTTTTGAGTTACTCCGATGTTATGCAAAGCTTGATTGTATAGTCAACAGTTTTAAATGGACCAGACTTATTTTATGCATTTGAGTTACTTTTAGAGTTCTACTTGTCCCGTGTCAGACGCCGATTTAGCTTGTATGTGAAACAAAAACTCTGAAATTTTCCTTTGAACAAACGTTTTTTGTAAATCGTTTTGGGGAACAAAATGTTCTATTTTCCCTCTCCTGGCTCACCGTTTGCATTTATGGAATAACTTTTAACGCATAGTCAGAATTTAATTGATAAGAAATTATTTATCAGCCCAACAATTTCTAATAATTTCGACACTTTTCAGTATAAATGAAATAAAATGTAAGAATTTATTTGTTAATTTTCTCAGCACAAAAGAAACTATCTAAAAGAAGTAGGTGATCTATTAGGCTAATTACTATGTAGTGGGCTAGAATATCAGTCTGGTGGTTGTGGTTTCGATTCCCACAACCGCTACAACGGTTAGAATTGTATTGTAACATTTAAAAAATAAAAGTAATAAATATTAAGAGAAGTGAATTTCTATGTACGTATTGCCGTCGGTTTTTTTACATTTTTTATCTGTACTTCTACTTTTTGTGTCTTATACACAAGTGTATTTATTTCACATACAATCAGTAAAATATCAAAAAATTAATGAGTGGCCTGGCGCTTTATCAATTCTCAACATTTGTTGTTTATTTTTAACGCAGTTTTAGTTAGAGATAACCCAATTGGCCAGGTAGGCCAAGGGCAGTTATGATAACAAAGTAGTGTAATTTGTCGTGTTCAATATATCTTGACGAGAACATTATGAAATTGTTTGGAATAAAGCCATATTGAGGACAAAGTGATGGACAACTGCATGCTGTTTGTCGTATTTCCAGGGGCATTTACGACGACGACATGGATGACAATTGCAAAGACTTGGTAGTGCCTCTGGAAACATGAAATATTTTAAGTTGTCAACAAATGCCCCGTGTAATGTTCAAATTTAGGAATTCAGGTAAAATAACTATTTTTAGAGCAACACTTTGGTAGACGATTACTGGACGATACACTTAACGCTTTCCAACTTATAAATGGCATAGATGTATCAAATACCTCAAAACACCTCTAGATAGAAGCCAAAAGCTGTTTATTGTTGGAACAGCTAATCCAGGCATTTTGATTTTAAAATTATTTAGAAAAATTTAACAAGAAAACAAAATTTAACACTGGCATTTGGTATATATGAACAACCGGTATTGAAAAGCAGTTCCGCCCAATTATGGCTAATTTTAGGCAATATAATTAATTTAAAAATAAAGTGCATTTTTCCCATCGGTATTTATTGTGGAGATAAAAACCAGTAATGATTGAGTCGCAATGTCGCTTATATTGCCATGGACGATTTAAGTGCCCATTGTCCAAGTCGTTTAAAGCTGGGTTAAACTGTCCGCAATGTGACGTCTAGAATTTCCTGTGGCTTGCATGCGTCTTCGAGGAAGTCTTAAAGGCATGACCAACTGGGAAGTTATTTGTTTGCATGAAATCAATTTGTGTGTGTGTGTAAGTTAGTATGATCTGCTTTGTGCAGAGTTAGCAGCACTGTTGCCAAAAGTACAAATTTATCGCCACTTTATATGCTCGCAAAATATCAAGTTGCATATTTGAAAATTTTTTTTACCGAAAAATACAGATTTTTGAAAATTTTAAATACATACATATATATATATATATGCCCTGCAACCATTTTCCATCGAAATCGTTTTATTATTCTTATAAAAAAGGATCACATTCGGGAAAAAACGAGCCAACAATTTAACAAACATTGATTGGTTTAGTGCATAAATAATGCCGTTTTTGGGTGACGAATTATTATTTTTTATGTTCAATAGTGGTGCCGCAACATCATCCGAAACGTAACGCAATTTAGTAGCTTTTTGTCTAATATTTTATGGCTCTTTTTAACAACTTAGTTACATTTAGGTATTATAGGCTAAAATGGGTAAACCTGTTTAATATATTCCCGCAAATGAAGTTTATAGCCTTTAAAATGCACTCATAGTTCATTTATTTGATAACGAATGATTTAGAAAAATGGTTTGTGCTTTTTAAAATTCAAAAATCCTACATAATCGTACGATTCAAAAAGAAAAAATCTGACAGAATTCTGTCCCACTAAAAAAAAGTCCCAACAAAATAAATTTTCGAAGACAAAAATGCGAACAAGAGGGAACTCTGATCGCATAGAAGATATTATTTTATATAGATTTTCAAAACATTAGCAAATCGGATAAAAACTCTTACACAACACACATTGACTACAGGATAATAACCGTGACACCATAACCGTGTTGTTTTCGTCTCAATTGGATTATATTTATGTAAACCAAATGCGGACTACGAAGCCAAACAATGCAATTGCGATTAGATTTACACAATATGCTTAACTTCATTGTTATATTTCCTACGGGGTAGTTGTTAGCCTAAGGCAACTGCAACCCGCACGAAATGTAACAATGAGAAAATAGTGATTGATGAGGACTTTGGATTGGCGTCATCATTTCTCCATACTCCATTTGAAGCAATATTAAAACGAAAAATGGCACTGAAGGTGGCCCATCTCCAAAGCCGATTTATTTCCAAACCAAACTTGACAATGGCTAACGGGAATTCGTTACAAATATCTATATTAAATCACCCTGTCGGAAAATTAAATCCAGAATAAACTTTTTCATTTTTTTTTTAAGTACATAACTGTTAATCCGCAGTTTTTATTTTGCATTTACTAGAAAGCATCGACTCTTACAAATTTCCTATTATTTTATTACTTAAATTCTTGGCTTTACTTAATTTGAACATCAACTTTTTAGTAATTTTTTCTTCTAAATTTAGAGTTTGTTAGGAATTGTAAAAAGTAAATCAAAATTCCAAACTATTTTATGTATTTGTTTTTGCAAAATACGCCAAATCACATTAAGTAGCGCCGAAGAGGTTACTTGTTAGTAAATGACTCGAAATTTTAAGTTTCGCATGCTTGCAGGGACAGTCCCAAAATACAAAAAAACACACGCTACAAAACATAAACTTCATTGCACTTTTTATTTTGTTTTCGGTACATTTTTGATTTGACTTTTAGTTCCTTGGTTCAATACAATATTCACACGAATTGAGTTGCGTTTATTAATGTTTAAACATTTGAAAACATTTGTGTATTTATTTCAATATGTTTTAGGTTTTTATGTTGTTGCTGTTTTTCTTTTAATACAAAATTCTGGTTTTAACATTAAGTGCAAAGAGAAATGAAAAAATCAAAACAAAAAGAGAAGAGAAAAAAATTTAATAAAAACAAGTTCTTCTTTTAGCTACAGTTGTTTTTGTTTTAATCGTTTTTCTATTGTTGTTGTTATAAACAATGTGGGGAATGGAATATATTTCATTGTTTGTTTTTATGATGTTTTCGTTATTTAGGTTTTCTTTAGGTTCTCGTTGGCGTTCGTTTAAAACTTTTTTTGAATTAGTTTTATTTTTATTTTTTGGCAATTTTATTATCTGCATATACACAAACATATGAACATAGGTGCATACATATGTATATATTGTCCCTATATACATACATACATACATATGTAGCACACTTACTTTTTTTTTAATAATTGGCAACTTAATGAATTTTATTTATTTTCGTATATTTATGTTTGTGGGGATTGACTTTTTTTTTAAATTATTTTTGAACAATATTTTATAATGCTTATTTTTAAGTATCGCCTTCAGTCTTTATGTTAGAGAAAAATCATAAAATGTTGTTTAATTATTTTTTTTTTTTTTTACTTTTTTTGCTAACTATATATACTATTGCCTAGTGGATAGTGGATGGGGTTCTCTGGTTATAAAATTTAATTTTTTTATTTTAAAATTAATCCGCTATTTTACTTAAGCCATCATATAATGTTCATTTGGTGTTCAACAGTGGTTAAGCAACAAAATACGTATGTATGTACATATGTACATAGAATATTGGAAAGAAACCAGTTACATATTTTCTATGAATACTTATATGTATATCGGTTAATTTTTGAGGTTTGCCATTTCACCATGAATAGACTAACAAACGAAAAACGCTTGCAAATCATTGATTTTATTATTAAAATTCCTAATGTGTTAGAAATGTAATTCTGTCGAAAAATTTTCTCCTAAAATTGTTCAAAGCTCATTTTTGCGTAATGGGTACATCAACAAGCAGAATTGCCGAATTTGATGTGAAGAGCGGCCAGAGGTAGTTCAAGAGCTGCCAATGCACCCTGAAAGATGCACTTTTTCGTGCGGTTAGTGGGGAAAAAGAAAATCGTAACGCAACAGTTGTGATGTTATTCTCAGTGCGTACGAAATTGGTCTATACTAAAAGATACTACCGATACACTAAAAGTGTCGATGTTGACGTCGGGTGCTCATCGATAATTTAAATAAAACGAAGGGCACTTTTCTAATTTTATAATGGGTTGATTTAGTTTTGTTTTAAATATTTGAAATCAAAAAACATTGTCCGAATCTACTGAAGTGATAAAAAAAAAACAAGAAAATTCGTAGACTCCAGAGAAAAGTACTCAGACAGATATCGGATATTTTTAATTTACCAGATAGCAAGTACCAGTTTTAAAATTTAGTTTTTCAATGTATTAAAATATGATTATATAAAAATTTATTGACCATGTTTGTTTACATCGAATGCCCAAAGTTAGAGAAAATTATTATAATTTAAATTTAGACATTTATTGTTCAAGTTTCATAAAAAAGCCTAATGTTAAAAAACAAAAAATAGACGGTAAATATAAAAAACAATAAAAAAACAATTCGCAATTAGCCCTTGAATTTGCTTTATGTTTGTTAACTTTAATTTTTCCCCCATCTTCAATTGTTTTAAATCATATACATATAACGCTTACAACGAACAATTTTTGTTCGAAACTTTGTCAAAAAATTTGTCGACAAAACAGTCACGATAAATACGAAATGGCTATCAATAGTTATCGACTGTTTCCAACATTATTCTGCGTCGACGTCACTTGTGTCGTGAAAACTCACGTTTTTTTCAACTTAACCGATCGTAACTCAGCCATTTCCGAATCGCTTTTTAAAATTATTCTCGTTTAAAAGGCAGAAACTATATCTTCGGATTTAAAACAACAAATCCATGATATTTTTAAATAGCAACTTTAAAAATACCGTAATTTTTATGGACTCCAACAATACAGAATCGCTACATGAGAACCCTTACATATTTTTTTTTTGTTTTGTATTACTACATAATGTATATAACTTGTGATTTACTCAATAGCAATATACATACATGTATGATTACATATATTAGGATATATTAATGGCCCGATTGCGCAAGATTACAACTTCTTTTCTTACCAACATAAGTGTGTGTTGATATATTTTCACCGTTACAATCAGAAAAAATCTAAGAAAGCCATTAACGTTTGCTTCAATCGCATTGAAGAACCATTAGATGATACACTGTTTTATAATAATATAACATTTATTTCTTTAAAATCGCTGAAAAATTGACTTTATAAACACTTGATCCTGCAGTAATTAGACAGTGACGGATTAATTAATTTATTTTACTTTAATTGTAACAAGTCAGCTTTAAAAATTGACAGCTATCAGTCAGCGCTTGCATTTAAGCTGCTTTATTACAACAACTAACATTGTATAGAGTAGGGAGTTAGTCAAAAAGGCCTTTGGGAATAAATTTTTTATTAGTCAATGGTCAAAAAAATCTGTAATATACTGGTGTAAAAGGTGATTGTTCAGAAAATTGTTGCAAATATAAAATGTTAGGACATCACCAAGTACCTTGACATTTAAATTTAATATTTTTCACAAAGTAGAGTTATTCAAACCGTGCAGTGAGTGGCTCATATGTACATACGTTATAAAGGTACAATACATAAGAAAATGTTTGATATTTAAAAAAAAATTATTTCTTAATTATAAATATCTGGTAAAGATGTAGAAAAGTTTCACTCAAAACAACTTTATCGGTCGATTTTGGTCGATAATGCTATTCTACCTTGAACTATTTCATTAACCAAGTTTTCATTAACCAATAGTTTTTTGTATTGAAATATGTCACGTCTTTATTTAATATTAAAACCTTTTCTTTTTAAATTGTCTTGATTATTTATGCAGTTTCTTGCCCTATTTTCGGATGTACTTACTTTAAGCAGAAAGATATTTACTGCGGACTTACTTGCGAACCTAAATATGTACTATACATGACTTAATACGAATACAACGTCTGTATATTCACGTCAAAAGTTTTCCTCGGTTATGCGTTTGCCTTCTGAGTACATGTACAATAAGACCAGATTTTGGACCTGTAATATGACATTTCATATTTGCTGAATCTTTTCAATTTACAATTTTTAAGGAACTCCAAATATAAAGTTCTTGGAAAAGCTTTTAAAATAATGCCTCACCACCACGTATAACCCACAATTAAAAAGATAAAAAATAATTATTTTACATACTTTATTTTTTTTACATTTATTAAAAAACAAAATCGTTTCCAAGTTCAATGCGCGTTGGAATCCATTGGATTTATTGTGTTATTTATTTTATTTTTATACTTGTAGTTTATAGAAAATCGAAGCTTAGGGTTTCGTTTTCGACCTCAAGAGCACAACTTTATGTGATTGACTTTTTAAGTATTTAATTTGATTCCAATTTACACTTTGCAACACTTTGTTTAATGATTAAGGGTTTCTTGGGAAAAGGATTAAAAAAAAGTAATCATTTCATATTTCTAATGCGAATCAAAAGTAAAAAGCACAAACAACAACAACAAAAAATATAATAAATAAAGTAACATATCCATGGGAAATATTCAAATACATGTGGATAAGTACGTTAAAAAAAATTCGTGGAAATATTGTTGCTTCTAAGATTAAACGTGTCTGTATCTTTGTCTGTATGGCTTTGTCAGTGTTGCATGGCTGACTGACAAGCACACAGACTAGTGGTTAGTCTTCTTTTCTTATTTTCATTATTATTCATTCATTTTTAAATTCTTTCTCCTTCTGGCCGTACAGCCAACTAGTACGTCACCCTGCCAACCGGCCAGTCATTGAGTTAGAGAGGCAGTCAGTCAGTCAGTTGTTTATTATTTTTTTTTTTTTTAATTTAGCACGTGCTGTGTGGTTTTTTGAATGTTGTGGCTTTTAGCTTGTGGTTAGTAGTGGTGATGGATGGCAGTGTGGTGGTAGTTACACCTTCTGAAATCTTTTGACATTTTCATTATAAGTTTTCTTTTTTCGATTAAAATTCCGGTTTAAGACAATGTTATGTATTTCTTATTTTTCTTGTAGGGCTTTATTTATTTTTTTTTTAATTTGTCACAATTTTCAACTAACTTGTAAGTTTATATTTGATAGAGATCAAAATAGAACCTTTCTATCTTGCAAATATTTCAAAAATTTTGAATGAAACTACGAAATAAAAAGTTATTAAAGTACTTAAAAATAGGGCATTTAAAATTAACATACATAGGCTTCGAAGCAAAATATGTAACTCTTACTTTAAACTACTGAAAAATTGTTAAGGCTTTTGAAATTCACCTAGACATGACTAGGAGTGCTATCCAATAGTAATGGTAGTTTCTTCAATTTTTATATTTCAGCAACTGTCAAAGTTGCCAATGGCATCTAGCTGTTAAAATTTAAATTCAAATTTGCCATTTCACGCCAGCCAAAAGTTTGAAAATGATCGGTGCAAAGTAAAGAAAATATAGCCGCCGTAGCGGCCATTACGCAAGGCCCAGAAATATCGATGCGGCGTCGAACAGCTGAATTGGGCATCGCTAGAGCCATGCCGGTTTATGTATTTCCCTGTTCGATTTGGGACTACATTCCATCAAGATTGGGCTCACACAATATTGGAACATAGATAGAGCCGAGAGTTCACGAATTGGGCGCTGGAAATATTAGTTGGATGCCCGGACTTTTTGCCGTAAAATCATCTTATCAGATTACGCCTATTTTTGGCTCAGCGTCGTTTTAACAAACAAAATTTTCGTGCGTGGATCACATATAATCTACAAGAGTTTGACTAAGGATTACTGGTGCATCCACAAATATTGGATGTTTGATGTGGTTTATGTGGAAGTACCAGCACAGGACTAACGGAGAATTAATGTGAGTACGGTGCCTGAGGCATCGTTACTAAGCGGTTACAGCATTATTTACTTGAATAATTGGATAATAAAAAGCTTTCCGCGCTAAACGCAACCGTGTGACCACTTCGTGGGCAGGTTTAAGGTACAAGGTGCCACCCCCGACAGGGACTGTTTTCTGTTTCCAAACCAGAATAAAACTAATCGAGAATAAAATTGCCGGGAGTCTTTTAGCTTGGCAATCGAAGACATAATCCCTCTCAGTCAGTGGATATAAACTTAATAGAAATTATTTCATCTATTTTAAAATTAAATATAATTCCCAATTATTCGCAGCTATAAGGCTTTAATAAACTTTAAGAGCATTCTTGTCGATCTAGAAGTGTTAAATTATCCTGCAGATAAAAATGAATAAAAGCTGAAAAAACACCACGAAGAAGGCAAACAAAATAATAACACGATGAATTTTTCACCTGAAGTGTTAATTGTTTGCACTTAAAAAACTTTTATTAATGTCTATTAAACATGATTTATATATAAGTTTTCATCTCTAAGTAGACTTATAACATACATATGTATGTACATAGGTTAAGTTTTTAAGTATATTTAAATTTAAAAATTTATTTAAGACTTTAAAACTTAAAGAAAGGAAAAAATCTATAAGAACTTTATTTAACAAGAAAGTTTATTATTTTTTTATTATGTGACGACTGGCTAAAAAAGTGGAGAATAAAAGCAAATCCCTCGATATATGCTCATGTAACGTTTTCGCTTAGAAGGCAAAATTGCCCACGCATAACAATAACAAATGCCACTGCTCCAGCGGAAACTTACGATAAATGCATGGGTATCCACCTAGATTGACGACTTACTTGGTCCTGCCATATTGAGGCAAAAATAATGGCAACAAAATTTAGAACAAATCAACTACACTGGTTAATAGGTCCTAACTCAACCCTGGCCAATATAGTCATGTGGCATTTAGCTGTAGTATGCTGCTTGCGCTTCAAACATCCAGCAATTACAAAGAGGACAGTCTAGGATTTTGCGACTTATCGTCCGAGCCCCGTGGTATATAAGAAATGAAAACATCCATGGAGATTTAGAAGTTCCCACTATCTACGAAGAAGCAAAAACATCCTTCATACCAACATTCTAGCACGCAATTTGACGGGCACCACAGACTAAGAAGAACTGACACATTGAGCCTGGCGAGACGGCTCTCTCAACCCAATCATAGTTTATTAAGATTTGAATAGAATAAATTAGTTATTACATAGATAATAATTAATAAATAATATTTTAGAGATAAGAATGTAATACTAGTTGTAATTTTCTTTTATTAAGATTAAATAAAATGAAAATAAATCTTAAAAAAGTTTCTCAATAACGATTATTACGCAAACAATGTTTGTTTCTATTTTCGGAAAATCTACTTTCGGTTAAAAAATTAACAACACGATTGTCAAATAAATAACTAATACACGCGTATATACAAATTTGAATATGTAGTAACTTTTTCACTCGTTTAGTGTCAACAAAATAAAAACAAAATAATTTTAAAATGAAAGAAAAACACAAATCAGGTGGGGTGGGTAAATAAAAAGCGTAAAAAACAAACATTTACTTACAAAAGAAAAATGCAAAACAAGAGAAAAAAAAACATGTGAAAAAATGTGTGTAAACTTTGTAAATGTTCTGCAGTTTGTGTGAAAACATATATGGGTGTGTGTATTTATGTGTGTACATACATACACACACGCATATAAATTTCTATGACTTACCCAAATCAGCAACTCGTATACCAAAACAATTCATATCCTTATTAAGTGGTTGTGACAAAGGCAATGTTGAGGAACTTGTTAAAGATGGAGGAACAGGTGGAGGTGGTGCTGTTGCTTCCTGTGGTCGCTTACGTGCCACTGCAATACCAATTGGTACAGTGTTATCTAAAAGTAATAACAATAAAAACATTCATTCAATATGCATAAAAAAAGAATATAATGAAAATAACAATAACAAACATAGATGCATATGTATGTGCATGTACTATAAACAGAGATAAAAGAAAACCAGAAAACCTTTGTGGGAAAAAATACACAACAACAAATTAGCGGAACAGTTCTCAACCATGATAAGAAGAAAGAAACAGTTATAAGAGCAAGTGAGTCTCTATTAAAAGTTAAATAAAAAACGAAAACACAACAAAAAAAACCCCAAGAAAACAAATCAAAACACCGACGGCAACGGATATTGTAACATGAAAATTTTTATATCTTTTTTTTTTTTAATACATATGTAATATTTTTCCCTGTGTACTTTTTTTAATTTTAGATTTGGCTTTTCTGACTAAATCTTCCGGTGAAATAAAACTGAATGCAGAAACAAAATTTATTTTTGGATCAATATTAATTTTCGCGTTATTAAAACTTCTTGTTATATTTCATGGACCTCGAAATCGGGGACTTAAATGAGTGTAGAACCAATTCATAGAGAAATTGGTAAAATTTTGCCAAGGTGTCGAACAGGTTACGAGGTAAAGAAGGCAAGAGGAATACAGTACTCCAAATTCTCTTCCATTTAATGCTTCACTAGTTTTTAATTAATTATTAGCTTCTTTCTGAACCAGTACCGATTGTTTTAAAACTCTTATAAATACTTTGCGTTGCACAGTCCAAATTTTCGTTCATTTTATAAATACGAAACTTTCGTTGGAATATAGTGTCCACATTCTCAGGAATGTATTTTAATCATATCATAATATTTCTATAAAATACTTTCTCAGATGTTTTACCATCAATTTTAATAAATTATAAATTGTTAACAATTAGTTAGAGTTATTAAAACATATAAAATCAGAAAACAAACCGGCCAAAACACTAATACCCCCTCATATTGTATGTAAAAATTATTACTGCTACTGAATATTTGCAATGCGAGTGAGTTAACGTTGCTCTATGCAACGTAAGAAAAAAATATAAAGTAACACTTGGTAAGTGAAATTGTAAATTTGTACAGTTTAGAGTGTACAATCATAATAATGGCAAGAAACAAGTACTCAAGTTGCGTTAAAATTAAAATTCTCGATGATTAGTACACTGGTTTGTCATGGCATGAACTAAGTAAAAAATATACAATAAATCTATCAGTAATTTCAAGGCTTATTTCAATGTTTTTGAAGATTGGCCGAATATCAGCGGTGCATTCTGGAGGACGTCCACGTAAAACCTCTGAATAAGATGAGTCCTTGATCAAAAGACCAAAGCAAAAGTATTCTAGTCCCTGTTAGTCTACTTAAAGCAAGTTTAAGTTTGAACTTTCGCGTAGGAACGATTCCTAAAAGAGCAGTAGAAGCCGGATTAAGCTAGTGATGACTAGCTAAAAACTACACATTACAGCAAAGAACAGTCAAGTTAGTCTACAATTGCCAAAACCCCCGGCGATTGAACTGGGGAAGAATGGAGGAGAGTGCTGTTCTCTAACGAATTCAAGTTCAACTTAAAAAGCTTCCATGGAATAAGGCGTGAACGCAAACCAAAAGACGAAAGAATAAATACAAGTATTGCAAGGTAACAGTTAAACATGAAGGAGGCAATATAATGGTCTGGGATGTTTCTCTGATCAAGAAATTGAAGGCATTATGAATCGATTTATGTACTGTGACATATTAAAGTGCTGGTTCCATACGTTAATGATAGGATGCCACTTCGATGGAGATTCCAACAGAATATCGATACTAAACACACCTTTAAGGTTTCTAAGGCCTAGCTACAGGGCACAATAAGGTTGATGAGTTCAATTGGGCTGCTCAATTCTCCGATATCATATTGAGAACTTGTGGGAGATCGTTAATTTGATAATATATCCAGAAAATTGCCGAAATAAGGACCATCTCTTTCAAGCCTTAAAATATCTTCAGTGCCTAAAAGATATGAGTGTGTCATTAAGAACAAAGGATTTGCAACAAAATATTGATTTTAAGCTTATCTTTTTGTCTCCTGTGTTTTTTTTTCAGTTAAAACATATTCTTTTAATTTTACCATACTTTTTATAGGATCATGAGCTTCAACTAATGAACACATTAAAAAATTAGATTTGGCCCATACTGTATGTGCGCCTAATTCAACAATTTAATTTTTTTAGGTTGGTATTTAAGGCGCGCAGCTTTTTATCAGTTGGAATAACTAAAATATAGCAATCACTTCTGAAAAATATAAATACGTGAAAACTGATTAAGCACTAAAAAATGTTTTTTTTTATTTATTTTAGTATTTCGTTGAGGTAAACCAAAAAAAAAAAATCGATAGAATCGCTCGATTTCCAAGCGATTGTTGGTGTGATGAATTTCTATCGATTTTGGAATAATTTTTTATATAATTTTAAAAATTATATTTTATTGAACCTTTTAGAAACAAAAATATAAGGAGATTTAATCTTTATGTTGAAAATATTATATATTAATTAACTAATCTATTGTATTCAAATCTTAATAAACTATCTATGATTGGGTTGAAAGAGCCGTCTCGCCTCTCGTTCCCATTGGGATGGACCACTAGTTTGTTTACGTATTTGTACGTGTATGTGTTTGCTCTTCCTGAATAGTGGAAAGTTCTGAATGTCTATGGATATTTCCATTTCTTATATACGACGGGGCGCAGACCATAAGTCGCATGTTTGAAGTCTAAGCAGTACCCCATAGCTAAATTCCATAGGACCATATTGACTTTATAACAGATTTGTATAAAAGGACTTTGTATCCAAAGCCAGGGTTGAGTTAGGACCTATTAACCAGTGTAGTTTCATTTGTTCTAAGTTTTTTGGCCATTATTTTCGCTTCAATATGGCGGAACCAAGTAAAACGTCGATCTAGGTGGATACCCAAATATTTAACGTGGCATTTGGTATGCGTGGGCAATTTTGCCTTCTAAGCGAAAACGTTACATGAGCACATATTGACGGATTTACTTTTATTCTCCACTTTTTTAGCCAGTCGTCTAATTCATTAATATGATTAACAAAAATAAATGGAGTGTCGCCTGCGTATGTTAATGTTTATGTATATAAACTTGTTTGCATATCCGCTGTATTAATGATATAAATACCACCCTGAGAGAAACTCTTGCAGAGATGTTCCCGTTTTTAGAAAATTGGCCCTTTGAACTGACTTTAAAAGTTCTATCCATCAAAAAGCTCTTAAGAAGCTGGTGGACATTTTCAGGAAGAATTTGAATTTTTAGACTTGCTCAATTGTACTATGACTTGCTCGAAAAGCAAACTGATGGTCCGGGATGGTGTTTTGCTCAGTAAGATAAGGTTTTAAGCCTTAAGCGGGCAGTACACAGATGAGACAGCGATTTTAAAATCAGTAAGATTTATAGACGAAGCTAGTAAAAAGTCCTCGCTGAATTCTGGCTTGGGAAAATGCCTTACATTTTCCGGACTATAATGGCACTGCCACCACATGCCTATCAACTTGGGTATTTGCTGTCGTACTCGTATATAAAAAAACGAAAATTTACAAGGGATTTTTTAAACTTAATTTTAATTTATTGAATCTTTCTACTAAAAGAAATTTTGACAAGGGATGACGGAAATTCGTTCCTAAAATCTACTAAAACTATAAAAGTTATATTTAAAATTTATGTTGAGAGAGCCCATTAGCGTTTTAGAAACATAAAATAAATATAATATGAAAAATGTATTTATAAAAATTAATAAGTATTCGCAACTGTCTTGAAAAAGATCCGATTCGTTATGCGTTCTAAACATTTGTGTTGGCCTGCATAGAGAATATTGTCTGTTTTTACTGTATCGCTCTTAATATTACCCCGAATATCAACAATATAAAAGATTCAACTCAGTTTGCAAGAAATCTGCCTAGATACTCGGAATATCGAGCAGCTTTTCTAGCAGAGGTCTTCGAACATTTTTCCAGTATAAATGCAAATGAAAATATTAAATTAGTTTGTTTCACAAATATTTTGTGGATATTTCTTTCTTCCCCACCAAAGTTTTCCAGTATTAGTCATGTAGTTTATTTAAACAGTGTTTTATTTTAGCTGACTCAATCTTCCGCCAAAAGAAACTTAAAAATTTAATGTTCAAAAAATATGAGGAAATTGGTCAACCAAAAAAAGGATTGTACTTCTGTTAAAGCCAAGCATGATTTTTAATTCTCTTTTTTGATTCCTCTCAAAATTTATTTAACATATCCGACCTTTGTGTGAAGAAACACTAAAAACGAATGTAGAAAACCTCATTTCGCTTTCGTTTCTGTCCCGAACACAAGTTCATAAAGTGGTAACAAAAGAGAACTGCCGTCGGCAAATTATTATTTGCAACGATACACACTTATGTACATTCATGCATAGTTGAATATAGGGCTGCCGTATGTGTGGGTTTCAAGCGAAAGTTGGTGAACCTTTTTATTTAAAGGGGTGGAAATGTTAATTTAAAAATAAAGAGTTCTTTCTATTGGAGACAATTTTAATGCATTACTTGCTATATTTCTCTTTTGGTAAAAGCAACAGTATAACAAGTATTTCTCTTATATACAGGGCGTCCATAATTTAATCAAGATTTTAAAATACTTAGAAAACCTGTTTTTCTCAAGTTTATATTTCTATAGAAATATTAATTCCACGTATGAGCATATTTTTAAACACAAACGCATTTTTTTTAAAAAGGTTCCAAGAATTTCGACTGAATTTTGGTGTTACCTAATTCGGTCATGTAGTGAGGCTGAATGTGTACTTATTGGCATAAACCTCTTGAATTTAAAAACCCTTACAAAGGTCAGTCTATATGAAATAAACACAAAGTATTTTTATAATCCTACCTCCACAGAACTTCATGAAATTGTGTACACCTGGTGTAGCCAAAAAAAAAAAAAAATTTTTGTTTCAAATATATTTTGAGATATTAAACTACGCTCAATTCGTTAGTGGTCGATATATTTATGTTAGACCTTTTGCAGCTTATAATTAAGATAGAATAGAGCCTTGAAATCGTTGGGATTTTATTAAGCTTTAATTTCATATACAACACTTTTGTAAATACTTAATTTTATAATTTGTTTTTTAATGCGACTTTTCAAAGAGCTTCCTTTTGTCTATGTAAAATAAATGCAAAATTTTAACTTAACATTTCAAGTAGTTTTCTTTTGGTTTGTAGAATAAATGTGAAATCACATGACCAAGTTTGATCACTTAGACGAGAGTGTACGCGAGTAATTAAATTGTTTTACGAGCTATGAATGCAGAAAGAATATCATGCTTCGGTATCGAGTGTATCTAATAGCCATTTGATCAGCCCTAAATATTGCATGAGTTTCTTTTTCAATTGCTGTTTTCATAAGGCATGTTTTCACGTCATAATGTTATAATATTTTACACTGGTTTAAAATTATTGTAGTTGGGTTTCAAACAAAAAAATGTATGACACTTGTATGTTCCGTCGTTATTTTTGTTTCATTTTGTGTTTATATGAATAACTATTGTTTCTTATATAAAACTATACATAGTTGCGTAAAGGGATTACACTAAATTATGAGGAGTTTTTCGTAGCAGTCATGTTATTATTATAAAACATATAAAATTTATGAAACTTTGAGAATTCGACAAACATATACCCTGATATTAAAATCGGTACAAAGTGATTGACTTTAATAGAAGAAAATACGAACATAAAGCTGGGACCGCAAAAATTAATTATTTTTGAATTTTCAAAGACAAAAGGCACATATTTATTTATAAATTGTACTACCAACTCCTAGCCTATTTTATTAAGCTCAAATCCATTTTTGAAAAACTAATTAATTTTTTTGTTCACTCTTTGTTTTAAAGCGTTTTTGCAAATTGTTAGCCTTGATTTGCACATTAAACTATACGCTAATGAAATTTTGTTAGTTTTTAATTAACAATTGGTAAACATGGGTAAAAATATAATTCTAAGTGAAGCGGAAAGATCTGAAATCGATGTGTATTTGGAGTTAAATTTTTCCTGTCGTGCCATCGGCCGCGGAAGTGGACGAAACCATAAAACAGTGCTCAGATACATGAAGGTCAAACAAATGTATGAACAAAACTGCAAACTCAGAGTTGTAACAGCTTTAACTCCGGCCGAAATGAAAAGAGTTTTTAGAATTGCGCCGAACTTAATCCTTTCGGCATCAAACATTACGCAAGGTGGCTGGCATATAAGCGAGTGATTCAACACTTGGAGTTGCGACAATTGAAGAAAAAGCTCCCAATTTATGAGACACGCAGACGAAAGCGATTACAGTTTGCCAGAAGAGCATATGACACAGAATATACACGAAGAAATCACTTCAATGAATGGAAAGTTGTGGTTTTCATTAATGACAAGTTTAACCTGGACGGATCACATTTGAAAAACGAGATTTAAACATATAATTGGAAATGTGTGGGGTTGGCTAAGAAATATGAAGGAGGAACACAATTCAATGACAAGCAGTCAGTTAGTTGTTCAATAAAGAATAAATATTAAATAAAGAATAAATATTAAATAAAGAATAAATATTAAATAAAGAATAAATATTTTTTAATTAAAATTAGTTCAATGGGTTTAAACAAATGAACAAAATATATCTTCTTTTCTTAATTTTTAAAAAAAAGTATGCCAAAAATACCGTTGCATTTTACTATAGAAAATGTGTTGATTAAGATTTAATTTTGTTGTTCTTTCGGTGAAATATCAAAATATATGGCCTGCTAAGAAACAAAACTTATGCGGGTCTCATCAATTGAACAGGAGTGTACATATACATACGTAAATTTCGGGTAACCAAGTAAAGTATAACAATTTGTTGAACTGGATATTCATAAAATGATGCTCTTTTCAAATTTTAAATATTAATTTTTTTAAGCAGACAACATATTATTTTCATTTTATACATATTTATACTCATACCTCATACTGCAGAAATCTAAATTACTTAGGTGACTAAAAAATTGTTGAGCCAAATTATATGATGGCAATCGCATGTATTAGAAAGATACTCTAGTATGCTGCGTTTTTTTTTCGATTTACGATTTAGATGCTGTTCACATGCAAAAAAAAAAAAATTTATTGAAAGTTTATAAAAGGTACCTTACATGTAATAAACTAAAAACTGCGCAGGATCATTGTAACAGAAAAACAGCGTTTTCTTTAATATATATTTTTCCAGTACAAATACATTTTTTATTTAATTACTCCCGACGGCAAAAATATCAAGATTAAATGTAGAATTTATAGTTGAAGAAAGCATTGTGTTCATTATATTAATTGAGAATTGGTTATCTTAATATGCAAATCCAAAAAGAAAGTTGAACACAGGTAGTAACAATGAAAATATGTACATATATAAAAAATAAACATTTTTTGAAGGGTTAGCTAAAGTCCTTAAAAGATGTCCAATCTTTAACAGTTAACGTTATGTAGCGTTTGTTAAGTTTGCGCAGCACATAAGAACTAGATCTTTCCCAGACAGCAAAACAGTTGATTCTAAAAATTAATTTTTAAGATCTACCATTCCCTACTGGAAATCTCTATAAACCCAATAAAAGCGACTCGCTATCACAAAAAATAAAAAATCTGCGATTAAATTAAAAATCTGTTTTTTCAGGTTTTTTGGGGAACTTTTTCCCTCAAATTTGGGGAGGATGAACAAAACGCATCTAGCAGCACTGTTCGAATGTATGAAAGCTAGCATGCGTTGCAAACGAAAGTGAACAACTAAAACAATAAAAATATATTCATTGGGGAATTTTGTAATGCTTTTTGTAACGCCTATTGCAAAAAGCAAGCAAATCAAACAACAAATGCTGCAAAAAAACGAAATTAGTTCTGGTGTCATACTGCATAACGCTTTGTCACCAGTATTTTGTTGCTGTTTTTTTATTTTGTTTTCCTTCAAATATTGCTTTTAGTTTATGTGAAGTGATATATCCAGAAAAAAATTTCCACAGCTTTTGGAAATAAGAGAAAAAATTGAAAATATTCAGTTCAATTTAAAGCGTGTTAAATGTTTACAATCGGAAAATGTTTATGATGCATTTTTCCCCTAAATGACAATTTTTAAAAGCGAAACATACAGACACTCATCCGTACTGTGTGTGAAGACACAAGATATATTACAGCTGCATGTTTTGAAATTAACATAGTGGTTTTAATTTTGAACGTAATTTAAAAAAAAATGCAATAATAAAGGGGGCGTTGCTTTGTTTTTTTTTTACTTAAAACACGCCCACTTCCTTAGTTGTGAGGATTTAAAAAAAAAAAACAAGATAATAAAAGGGGAATAAACTGGAATATGGAACTGACCACGCAAATGAAAGCACACCCTATAGAACTGAGAGAACAGTGTTTAGACTAACGAAATTTTAATTTTCACCTTGTATTTTCAGGTAGTGTGATATGAATGTTGTTTTCGATTCAAAACTGATTCAAAAAAGTAAAAAGTTCTGATCCACTCTCGCATTTATTTCGTTTTGATTTCGGTATTGTTTGAAAATGAATTAGATATTATTTTCCATTTTGTTTTCTGAAAATGTGAGAAAAAAAAGATGTGATGGAAAACGAAATTTCTATTGTTTTTACGTTTTTAAAATAAGCTGATGTTCACGATTTAGTAAAATTTGTATATTTTAGAAAATTTTCTTGCAATAATTTCTGTTAAAATGGAAGTTAAATTAATAAAAAAAAAAACATATGTATGAATATAAAGCAGATTTATCTGTATACATACATACATATTTAGTATTTACGAGGGAAATCCTTTAAATACTCAAGAAGAAAAGCACAAATGACTCTGTGTAACTCGCTTAACCAGCTTGGATACCATCTATGCACCCAACGATCCCATATTTATAAAAAAAAAATATTTTATTTATTTTAAAGATGCAAAAGCACTTTTTTACTTAATGCTTTATAAAGAGTTGAAGAAAATGCCTTTAGCGCATAATGTCAGAGAAATCGACGTAGAAGAAAATGTGGACCAAGTTTATCAAATATCCACGAGAATGCCTCTTTATTAATTGATTTCAATTTACATTTCAATTTAAAGGCAAAATAAATGAGTCCCGCAACTTTCCCTGTTTAATATTTTTACATTTGCGTCGACACGTATTGAAAAGGGCAACTTTTTTCTCACGATTTTTGCATTAATTCTTCAACAATAAACTTATTATTGACACCAAAAGAATTTAAAATTAAGAAAAATGTGCCAACCATTACAACATTGTCTTCTGATTTTCTTGGTAAACTCTTCAATTAAACAAAGTTAAACTATGAAATTGATACGCTTCCTGTCACACCTAAACCCATTCTTCGTTTTCAGCTTACGATTTCATTTCAAATCTATTCGGAATCCATTATATGCCCGATTAATTTAAGTAAAAAAGGGCGTTGCAGTTAATTCATTTTGTATAGGTATAAATCATTTCTTTTTAAGGAACATTTTATGGTCTTTGAAAAATATTTGTTCGTCCAAAGTTTTCAATGCCAAAAACCTAAGTTAAGCAGCAGTGTTTTTTGTTAATTATTCTATAGTTCAAAGCAATGGGGGAGGGATCGCTACCAAGATATTTAGGTCTAGCAGTAATGGGTGGGATGTAGGTTGGTTTTTGCGTTCATTCTGCTCAGAACACACTCTCTTGATTCAGTGTTGTATTACAACTCTATTTCTTGGGAGCTTGGAGTCATCAGAAAAATTTAGTTAAATTTGATTTCGCCGTTTGTCGAATACGAAACTTATTAACATGGTAAAATGTTAGAGCAACATTTGATCCAAGTAGAGGCTGTATTTGGGCCATGCCTTCATCGTACGATACACAAGTTCATGATCTCTCAATTAAAAACTGACTAAATCGTTTATACATGGTTTACGGCCCCGCTCTATATTTCCAAGAGTTCGTGGAAAATAATAAATACATTTAGAATTTCAATTGTTTTTCTGATTCTTATAAGACGGCCTTTTTGTAGCATGTTTCACTTTTTCGGCAGGTTATTTCTTAACACAGCAACCGCCGCGTTCTAAAGCTGTTTCTGAATACAGTTTGTTTTTTACTGTATTCTTTGAAATCCTGTCCTCTTGCCACCGTATGATTTTAAGCCGTTTCTAGCCGATTATAACGGCGAAGGCATCGTATTGGCTCCATGTCGTATTGTGATTATATAAGCGAACTCTGCCTGTTAAGCAAGGCAACATTGATTTGAGCAGTTATTAGAAAATATAGCTGCAAATATGAGCAACATTGTTGTGAAAGCGCCAATACTGAAATTGAGAGACAAGAAATGAAAGACATTTTCATCTGTTGAAGGGCGAGACATATTTAAATTAAAAGTCTTTCAATTTCAGTACTGGCGCTTTCACAACACTGTTGCTAATATTTGCAGCTATATTTTTTAATACCTTGTCAAATCAATGTTGCCTTGTTAATATTTTTTGGTTTCTCATACACTTTTCTGAAATTTTGAAAAATAATTACCTGCTGGCGAATAAAGTACTTCATTGAGCTTAAAATCATATCCTAAAATCGTTAGAAATTTAGATGTAACTGTATTTTAAGCACCATGAGAATTCCACGAGTAATGAGAGCAGAGTTGTACGAGTGTGCGTTATAGCCTTAAGAAAACAAAGCGATGGTAGCTAAAAATCGAAGATGGTTGGCCTTCCGAATCGTCTTTGGGTTCCTGCAAAACTTGGAGGTTACCGTATTTTTAGTGAGGAGTATTACTAGAGGTTTAAAAGCTATAATTAGTCACAAATCACTGTCCATATTCATGCTGAATTGAGCAAGTCCTCAAACGTAACTAAAATTGGAGACCTATACCTTTGGCAACCTTAGTTTCAACATAATGGATTTGTTAGGAGAACAATTTGATGAACAGTTCATTTCACACAATAGACACATTGCCTTTGGTCTTTGTAAAGTTCATTATTAAAAATATATTTGTGATTCATAGAGAATTGAACAAGTTTTTAATACGTTTTTCATGCTCTCAAACCAAAAAATTTAAAAGTTTAATTGAGCAGAATAACAAAAAAAACGAAAATGCAAAATTTCTATAGAATTGAAAGCAGAATACAATTTACAACGACACGCACATTTTCACGCACGCTTTGCGTGTGAATATTTGACTTTATTTCCGATCACGTTTTGACTTTTTGTTCGCCATTGACTACAGGATTGGTACTCAAGTAAACAAACAAAAAAAAATAGCTTAAAGCAACGTTATTTTATATATTAAAAATAAAAATTATTTAAAATTGTTCTACATTTTCGTATTTTTAAAGGTTAATTTTTTTGACAAGGAATAAACTGTCATACAGTTGGCAGATACGTCAATTCTATTATCATTTATGCTTAGTTCGGTTTGCAATTTTATCATCACGAATAGCCTAACGCCAGAACAACGCTTGAAAATTGTGCAAATTATTTATTATTATTATTTCGAAAATCGTTGTTCAATTCGGGAATGTTAACCACTGTCGCAATATTCTGTTTAGTTAAGAGGATCGATTTTAGTTCAATGGAGAATACCCAGGCCTCGCTACATCCACTAAAAAATACTGTTTTGTGCGCTTTATGGGTTGGTGGAATCGTCATCCTTACTTATTTGTCAATAAGGTTGGCGAGAACGTTATCGTCAACGACCACGTTGTGGTCGAAAATTAGACTTTTGAATACGCATTAACCAAACCAGCCGTGGAGCCCACATGCTCAAAATCATGTTAAAAAACTAATGACAAAATTGTCCCTCTTGTAAAGCACATTTCTTTGTTTAAAGTTATGTAATCTCAGTATATTATATCAATTTAAAGTTGTCCGCCTTAAAAAACACCCTATATATAAAATATTGATGTGCCATGATATCCTGCAACAAAATTTAAATGATATAATAATATTTAAATATTTGGCTTTTAATACAAATACACGAAATAAGAAAACACAATTTGACGCGAACGACTCTATTTAGTGACAGCTGAATTTTAACTTAGAACTTTTAAAACGACTACCTCCTACTTTGTATAAATAAAGTAAAACAAACCCCTGAATCAAGTCCGGGCTACAATTAGCAATGACATTTACAAATTTTTTTGCATTGTTAAGTCCAACTGCAAAAAGGCAAGCAAACCCCCTTTAGATTAAAGAAAAAACGGAGAGTCTTTGTTGTATTTCTTGCATTTTTTGCACTTGTATGTCTAGTTCATAAGAGAATGAGTGTAAACAATAAGGGAAAGTACATTTTTTTACGTAACCGTCGCGCTAGTCACACTTCATTTGTTAAATGACATGGTTGGGTTAACTAAGAACGACACGTGTGTCTCCTGTGGCGAAGACGTTATTTACACAGCATTTAACTTTTGCCCTTGTCTACTGCGGGCAGCAGAATCAGAAACAGTTTTGAGAGACTGTAGCCTTAAGAAGCAAAACAAAAAGAAAACATGTCTCAATTGTTTCCTTTTTTTCGTCTGACAATGAAACAAAGGGCTTTTAAAAGTAAAATATTGTTACAAAGTTTCATTAGTAAAGGGTGATTCAAGTTGAGTTTCCATATGACAGTGGAAAATTACTTCCAAATATTAAAGTAGGCAAAATTTGGCTTTTGAGCGCTCAATTTTGGATTTGGTCCCACAAACTGCTCGGCAAGTTCATTCGGACGAAAATGTCCATAGAGTTCTTTAAAGTTTGGCCGGTGAACGAATTTTGCAAATTTTAACTTGGATTTACACGCATGCAAGAAGCCCAGAGACTAGCAACAGCGTCGTGTATTTGCCGAATGGATGCATGAACAAGAAGTCGGTTTTTCGAAGAACATTTTGTTCATTGATGAGGCACATTTTCACCTCATCGGATTTATAAACAAGCAAAACCGCCGAAAACATAATCCAAAACAGATTTGCCAAAAGGAAATGCATCCGTAAAGAGCAACTGTTTTGTGTACCTCAAGGTCCGAATGCGCAATGTTACAGAAAATTATGACGACCGCATTTAGTAATGCCACATGAGTCGGGATAATATCTTCCATATATAATTGTATAGGATGACCAAGTAGTAATAATAGTTTTTTACAATTGTTACATTTCAGAAGCAATCGAAGTTTCCAAGGCCACGCAGCTGCTAAAATATTTAGTAAAATTACATCATGCAGCGTTTTCCGCCTGCCGGACAGGTGAAAATGGTTTAAAATACCAACTCTGGGGCTCAGTTATTTTAAAGTTGGGCCTACAGCTGTATAAGATTGTGCCGACGCAAGAATTGAAACCTGACGACCGTAGACATCGCCGAGAGTTACTTAATTATCGTCTGAAAATGTTGGTCAGAGATCCGGATATTTGTAAAAAAAAATCATCTCGGACGAGGCGCATATTTGTGCCAGTAGCTACTTTAAGTAGAAAAATTGCCGTTAGTGAAGCTAACACAACTAAGAAATGTTAGACCAAGCATCATTGACCACATTGAAGTATCTGAGCTGTTGTTCCAAAAATTAGGCGACTAGGTCCTGTCACAGAGAGTTGTCATCAATTGGCCGCCGCGATCATGCGCCCTGGTCCTCCTCAATTATTTTCCCTGGGACTACGTTAAGCCCTTAATTAACACAAACAACACGATCATTCGAAACGCTGTTGCCGGAATAATGCTGCATATATGGAACCGAGCGAAGTTAAGTTGAAGCGGCTATTTGAATATCTTGCTATTCCATACATAATGGCATAAAGGCAGCTACAAATAAAACCCGAATCCATTTACTTAAATTTCTTTTGCTATTGTTCTTACTTGGACTCCCTACACTAAATTGAACGGACAAGTTTTAATAACAAATTGAAGGATTTTCGTTGTAAATTATATTATTCTCCACTATTTGGAACTTAAGCTCAAACTAAATCACCCTTTATTTGGCAAATACTTTTTAGAAAAGGAAACATACTCACGTAAAAAACTTAAGCAATATGTTTTTAAAACTTTTCAAATTAATAAAGTGAAGACGTTCATAAGTTCGTCAGCTTTTGTTCAGTTGTTTTGTAAATAATTTTAGAAATGAGCTTTGTTAAAAAATATGTTTAATTTTTTATTTTTCAAACTAAGCATAATTCTCGAAATAAATAGGCAGATTTTAGGGCAATTGTTTTAGTACCATTTTTGATGGTTTGGGATTTCGATCATTTTAAATACCAATCCAATTGCCCTAAAAACCGAAAATGCTGAGCGTGTTGAATGTTTGATCTTCTAGAGCCGGGCAATGCTAGAGAAAACGCTTGTCCATCTTCCAGAAATGCTACATAAGCCGTCACACAAGACGTTCGATTACCATCATGCCACGTAGAATACCGGTTACCGCTATAAATTTCTTTATCTAATAAATTTTATAAGACCCCTCTATACCGTCCGCACGATATAGGTGCCACGGTTTGAACTGATTCTCTATTCATAGTTCCAGTTAAATAGCCCCCATAGAATTCAGTAATACAATTCATCCAGTACGGTCACATGACAAAATTCATTCAGCTCTATCCGCCTATAATAGAGCGGCAGAAAACTTAGCAGACAGCTTACTTCTCGGGTATTCTTGTGCTCACTTTCAACAACAACATGAAGAGATTACCTGAAAAATTCCTTTGACATCGTAGTACACAATGCTTTATATATACGTGAAATAGGCAAGATTAAGCAAGTAATAGCAACACACAGATACATATATTTACTATAACATGTAATAAGCGATTCACCCAAATTATATTTGTTAAAAATTTGAGAAATGTGAAAGTCTTGCTGACGATTGGTAAACTGGACGCTTGCGGAAGAGATCTGTTAAGGTTGTGTGAGAATGGATTGAAACCTGATTATATTCCAAAGTACTTGCTGAAATGTTTTTGTTATGGAAACAAAAGCATAAGTGCCGTGGCAGACGATAGCATAAAGGTGGCTGCTAGCATGAATGTATTTGTTTTAAAAAAAGCATCTATAAGAGGGTTGCTATTCATATATTATCGATGATAGTCAATACACTTTTCATACGATTTCAAAGCAGTTTTCCACTCTGACTGGGGCACCACCAAAACAAAACAACCGCTTTTTCATGGGTCGAACGAATAACGTTAATTTTTTAACAGTCCATTCAAAAAGTCCATAGGATGATACACAGATAGCGTTACTTGAATTTTTTCCATATGATATTTACTTAGTAGTAACCAAGGCATATTTAACCAGGTGGCATTACTACCGCAGGTGACAATTTTTTTCTTAAATTTTCGTTTTCCTTTGTTTACCCAATTTTAATGTCAAGCTATTTTGTTTTGTTTACGAATAATCAAAAAATTTATTTACATTCAATTCTCATTGATTCGTGAAATATAACATTTTGTGTGAAGCAACTTGGTTATTAAAAAAATGGAAAAAGTGAATTTCGAATTTTGATAAAGCATTGCTTTTTGATGAAAAAAAAATACAGTGAAAACCAAACAATAGCTTGATAAACATTATCCGAACTCTGATCCATCGAGACATTGTCATTGTCCAATGACGAAGTAATCGCTGAAACTTAGGCCTATTTTGACGAGAAAGAGAAATCGTACTATAAAAGTGGTATTAAAAAGTTGGAAAATCGCTATAATCGTTGTATCGCCCTCGAAGGCAACTATGTTGAATAATAAAATCGAGTTTTGTCACAATTTATTTATTTTTTTTTTTTACTTATCATACAGGCTTATTGAATGAACTGTTATATGCGGGCTAAGAATGGCAGTTGTTGTAACTAATGTGGAAAATGGTCCGTATTCGCCGATTGTTTTTTTTCAGTTCTTCGAAACATTGTTGGCAAACAAATGGATGTATAACATTTAGGAGCTGTCCATTGATAATCTAATGGTGCAGCTGATATGTACATTGTCTCACCTGGAAACACCTATAGTGTCGACTGCTCTTTTGTTTCGAGTTCATACACATGTAACACTCTTCTAGTAGCGTTTTGAAGCACCATTGCAGAATTGGCGTTAATATATTTTTCACACCAATTTGTTTTAGTAATTTGTTGTAATAATGGTAGCTTTCTCGTTTGAAAGCACATTTTTATATAAATGTCAAGAATTTATTGTGACCAACAAAAGATTGATTGAAAAACACCTTGTAGAATTTGGTTTCGACGCCTTAAACCTGGTAATTTTGATGTTGTAGGCAAAGCATGTTCGGGTAAGCCTCAAAAGTTTGAAGATGAAGAACTGGAGACAATACTCGATGAAGATCAATGATAACAACTAATCTGTTTGAAGAAAGCATTCAAACAAAAAGGGTCCGAATATGCTGCCAGACATGAATCCACACTTTTCTACCATGACAATGTTCGTCCTTATGTTGCTGTACCAGTGAAAAACTATTTACGAAACAGCGGATGCGACCCATCGATCCAAAACTATCTTTTCCTTCAGTCGAAAGTATCAAAAATTAACTTGATTCTCTTCTAACCTCGAAAGATTGCTTGTTAATATAAAGCAAAAATTTTCCAAAAAAAAGGGAGATATTTTTGTACAGCTAATATTTTGATCAAAGAACATATTAAAGAAATCGATACAAAAAAAATGTTATGAAGGATAATGTATATTAAAGTTAATTCAATCGCACACTTTAATAATAAACTTTAAAGTTAAAATTAAATAAATAGAAAAAAGAAATATTAGAAAAGAATTATTTGTAATACCAAAACACAACAAGATGTTTATGCGAGTTTAACAATAAAAAATGCCGACGGCAAAACGCTGTACTAAAGTCAGGAATTAGGAATAAAATTATTTGATAACTTTTTTGTTCTTGGTAAAATAAAAATCGAATATTTCTATTTCAATTCTTTGATTTAAATTTCCAAGTCTACAAATAAAATTACAAAAATACAATCATAAAGAAAAGTTAAACTTGTTTCAAAAAAATTTTTAATTTTTACATTTTTATACACTGATAAAAAATAAATGGTTGTAACTAATTTTTTTTTTTAATTAAATACATACAACTAATTAATGGATGACATGATATGTCATTTTTGTATATAATGGCAAAGTACAAGTGTGTGCTCAGCTGATGAGAGAATTATTACTACCAACACAATATATTATACATGAATACATACATATGTGTGTATGTATATATCTATGTGTTTTGGAATGGATACGCTATAAACTTTAAAGATACTAAATGTAACACATACACACACACACACATAGTTGTTACTTACATAGAAACTATTGGATTTGCATTCGATTTTACAAATACTTGTGTGCGAGTTGATGGAGTTTTTTGTTTTTTGATAAATAAAAAAGTTAATCTAATGAATGTTTTTTTTTTTAATTTTAGGTAGCGGAGTGTTGGTACAATTCGTGGAATAAATTCCATTTGGTTGAATATTTATAAGAGAAGGCCTTTTAATAATATGTTTGAGAATAAATGTTTTCTTAGCGTACAAATGTTTTTCAAGTTTCTTTAAAACCAGGGATCGTTAAACTATCTTAACTTAAGATAGAGTAGGAGATACAGAAACTTAACTACACTGAGAGAAAAAATTGCACGAACCAGTGATGATTAATTTATATTTTATTATAACAACATTTTTAGGAGGTCGAAATTGTGGCAAATATATGAAGATGTGAACATGTTTCGATTTGGCAAAGACCGCACTTTTGCAATGTCAACACAAATACAAAACCCCGATACCATTGGTGGATATGCTTTAATGGGGGACACTTGCAAGTAAATGCACAAGTAATTGTAATAAAAAAAAATGTTTCTACTAACTCTTAGTGCAAACTTAGTTCTAGCCTAAGAAAAAAGCAAAGGATATCCAATATGAGAATTTCCTAGAATTGCATTCACTTTGTTTATTGGGTTAAATAGACACCATGCGCTAACTTAGTGGAAAGACACAAAGAATGTTGAGCAAGTGTGTAGTGGCAAAGAATAAGTACTACATTCTGCTAGTGGCTTGTAATTTTTACTGGGGGGTTAATAAGTGCAATAGCATTTATTTCATTCACTAATTTTTACTTAACGGTAGTACACATCATCCTTTTTCTGTTTATGACGGAATCACACAGGGCAAGTTTTCTGTTATCATCTCTTGAACTTGTCTTTTCGATCACACGCAAGAATTATTTTCTGCCATCCCGCTTTTGGTTGCTTACAATTAGTTTTTATTTAAAATTGCGAATGAGAATAGAAAACAAATTGCGAGTACAAGCAAGTCTGTACCCGTTTTCATTTCCCGTATCTCTCTCATCAGTAAAATCGAAACTTGCGCAACTAAAATTGCTCAATGTGATCCCGCTCTTACTTAAATTGTTATCATGTGGCATCTCTGTCAAAATAAGAGAAAAACACAAAGAAGAATAAGAAAACAACAACAAATAAACTCCTGCTAGCTAAACATTTTATGGTCACTATTTTTTGTGCGTTTAGCTATTTTTGCAAAAGGTAACAAGTAAAAACAAAATGTGCTGCTTTTTTTCTATATACATATACATATGTATGTACATACATACTATTGCCTGGTTTAAAAAGTATTTTTGGTTCATAAATGATTTATAAAACAATCAACACTGCCTCGAAAAGATGCCACGAATTTTAGATTGTCGATTGAGTAAACAAATATTTTACATGATTCTAAGTTTATTTTAAATATGTATGTTATAAGCTTTTCTGTATCAGCTCTAGTTTTTGAATAAAAATGGGGGTGTTTTTAGAAAAAGAATTATAAAAAGACTACAAACTATGGAAATTTATTTTATGTGATTTTCTACTGATGTTTAATGATGTAGTGCTACTCTAAATACTCGAGAAAAAACTGACCGTTTAATGCAACCTTGGGACGGTTCATCCATAGACCGAATATTTCGCGGGAAGTGCTAGTCTTGTTCTTTACACAAGTTACTTAGGTTTGCAAGAAAACGATCCACATGGCTGTGTTCTTACGTAACATGTACATGACATATTAAGAAAACTCGTTAAAATTTAGGGATTGCGCACCATGATCAATGTTGTAAAAGTACGCGCCTTTAATGTTAATTACTTTTCTAAGAAACTTTGAAACTTTAACATTAAAATAATCACCCTTATCGTGGTTGGCGTATTTGCGGCGAAAACGAGTTGTTTTTTAAAAATGGTACCGTGATTGTTGAAAAACGCCAATGAATACGACACATTTAAAATCTTACAAAACGCCATTAAAACGGTATCGTGTTTGGCGTATTTGCCTGTCGAAAGTGTAAAAAATTGTCGTTAAAATATTTGCTCACGACGGTATTCAAAGTTGTTAAAAAATAAGTCCAATGGAAGGAAATAAAATGTAAGATGCAAAAATATATATAACCAGGCGTGTTCCAGAGAAGAAAAAGTAAATCAAGTCTACTTTTTCAACATTTTACTTTTGTGTTCCTACACTAGTTTGCTATTGCATTTTCATCTGAAGCGAACATTTATTTCACAATAAAATGGAAACTGCAGTAGCAATCTACTAATTTTACAGAAAATTGTCTTAGTCCCCCATCCCGTTCTGGAGAGGCTTGGATGAAGGTTGGGCCGATTGTAAATTTTAATTAAAAAAACGCTCACAATAAAGCTTAAAGTTATGCTACAGGTGGCGGACCTTTAAAAAAATTTGTTTTCCGCTGTTAAAGAAGCAACAATTCATTTATTAGACATGCGTATGGTTATCCAACATAAAGGCGCATTTGGACTTCAAGACCGTAAAATGTTTCCCCAGAGCCCGAGCCAAACTTAGCTGCTAATACCAACAGTATTAATGAAAGTGAAGAAACATGTTCTCCAACTCGGAAGAAAAAATAGGAAAACCAATAACCAAAAAAAAAGCAACGCTATTAGAAGAACTGGTAAAACTGCAAAGATAACTATGCTTAGAGCTGAAAAATAAACTGTCCGAAATACATAGAAAGATACACTAGAAGAATTTGTAAAGCTAAAGAAAAGAAATTCAATTTGTTTAAAGCAGAATAAAAAAAATGAACACAGAATAACTAAGTTAGAAATACGGAAAGCTGCAGTTGAAATTAAAAAAAAAATTAATTCGAAGAACTAAAAAGTGCAATGGCTTTTTGTTATTTATGTATTTATATTTGATTTATATAACAGGCTGTTTCATAATCATTTAATTTACCGTATTCTATTACATTATGATTCATTTACAAAATTTTGCTTGTCGTAAATTGTAGACGATACCATAAGATTTTAAATTCGACTACGCCTACGCCAGTCGTCGAAATACGCCTACGCTAACCACGATAAGGGTGATTATTAAAACTAGGAAAAGATTTTGCAATCCCATCTTTTTTCACTTTTCTGTGGTGCCCAAATATTCTCAACACGGGCAGTTTTGTTAGACATAGCCCTTTTTGCGGTAACTTTTATTGTGTTAAGAGAAAACACACGACATTTAAGAATAATGTTGTAATCTTTCGAGCTGATTCCCATTGTATTTAACGTCCTTGTTTTTTTTTTTGTAATGAAAGGCTTGGTTTTTAAATTTTTAGTAATACTTTTCTGATTAGCCAGAAAAATACCTTCATCAACAAACCACAAAGAGACGTGTTTTAGACAGACGCCAAAGCTGTTTCTCAGCAATTGTGAGAGTACTCTTTGCGATTTCGGACATGGAAATACTTTTCAGAAGTTGTTGTAATCAAAATCATTCCTTGTAAAATAAGATTTAATATAATTTTCATTCTCGTTGAAGAATGTTTAACTGATTAGTGAGGAGGAAAATTGTACACTTGAGGCAGAGCCTTTGGGGTCCTAGGACGTAATAACTCTTTGTAATCTTCTCGTAATCTTCTCTTGGGACATTTTGAACGTAGTTAACCATAAGTACTCATCTCAAAAGCCTTGATCGTGATTTTATTCCTCCAGTTTAAAAATTTATTATTTAACTAAGCTCAACAAATTGTAGTTCTTTTAAAAAAAATATCAATATTCTCACGTAATACAAATTACTTCTACCAATCACTCGCCAGTAGCTTTCAGGGCAACAGGTACGCCAAGCCAATCAATGATGCATGCAAAAGTAGTTCCACGATGGAAATTTTACGCGAACATATGCAGTCATGTACAAATTATAACATTGGAATAATGAGATATGACTACAAGTTGTTATTGTATAAATAATGCTTTAATAATGAATTTTACTACTTTAATACCTCGCACTAGATTTTGAATAAACCTTCGATTAAGTGCTAAGCCGTCGGTAATATAGCAAGCGTCCCGAGAAGTCAGTTCAACACAGAAATTATTTCCAACACTTTTTCCGTTCCAGTACTATTGTTTCCAATGTACATAACAAGTTAAACTCAATGCTATAGTGATGTAGCATATCACAGCCACGTTTGCGTACGTGTATTTCCCGTTGGCGTTATCGAAACACTAACTCAATGCTGCACCCTGTACTCTTATCTCCATCTAACGTAACAATGGAGCATTAATGGGTTGGCCATGCGTCTTAATGGCAGCCTCTCCTATCCAAATGACAAGCTCACCTGCACATGATACATCCTGTTCTAACCAACCAGACTCTGTCGACCTATCTTGGGCGTAATAACCCTAAGCACGTAGTGACTAAATCCACTACAGTAATGTCAGCCTGGAGGCGTTGCTGAAAGCCTAAACTACAGGATCAGATTCTGTAACACAATCAGCTGCACTAATGATCACCATGATGACAACCTTTAGCATGAATAACACGAAACGTACAGTGGATAGTTCATAACATCTTGCAAAACAACGCTTTTATACTCAGGCAGACCAATAGGGCAGAACTTATTGAAAGGACACCATTGCATAAAGCAACCGAAAATATACTATATACTTTTGTTAACGCTCAACTGAAATCAGATTACCTGCAACGAGAAAACGCAATGGGACGGCATGGCTCTGAAAGACTCAGAATGGCGAATTATACAACGAAAGCTGTCTTAACGACAAATTGGTAGTTGGCGGAACCACATTTCCTTATAAAAACATACACCAAGTGATGCGGATGTGTCCGAACAATCAGCCTGTTCATCAAATCCGACGGGGATTGGAATCGGAATTCACATCCAAATTCTATTTTGAGTTCAAAAATTAAACCTTCATAAACATTGTTTAATTTGTTTTTGTTGCTTTTTCATAAACGTACTCCAAATAGGAATTACATATGAATTCCGTTTCCGTTTCTTTACTCGATATGCGTAACAAACTTATTGCTACAAGCCTTCTCAAAGTCGCAGGTGTCAAGAAAAAAACATCGTGCAGAGATTCTTCGTGGACAAGCTGCAGAACCCATCTACTAAATCAGTATACATTGCCACATTAGAGACTTCACTGTAAGCCAACAGTCCTGCCCAATATTAGGATCTCATTAAACATTGCATTACAAAAATTGACGACGAGAGAAGGTAACAAGCAGAAAGCTAAAGAAAACAAAAAACGAAATAGAAAGACCACAATACGAACAGCGTGTTATACAATTAATAGACAAGTTAAGATTATTGCACGTGAGGAGAAAAGGAGATGGTACAATAAATTCTTGATTTGACATTCCGACAGGGTGTTTTGATTTAGATTTTTGGAACGAATTCTACATGGTACAACAAAATGACAAAGAAGGCAGAACCCTCAGCCACTAACAACAACATAATAAGCCTGTACAAAATTATAAAACAAATCACAAGCAAAAATTTCACTGGTTGCAAGACACTTCGAAAATTGTATGGGGAAATTGTTATAGAACTTTGAAACGAATTTCCGTCATCCCTTGTCAAGTTTGGTTTAGAGACAAACCGGTTTCGGCTATGTCCCATCTTCAGTGTCATTTTTCGTTCTCGAGAAACTTGACAAGGGATGACGGAAATTCGTTCCAAAATTCTACATCAAAACACCCTGTCGGAATATCAAATCAAGGGAAATTGTTACTTCAAAGAGCGAACAGATGGAGACATGGGTGAAACATTACTCCCCACTCTTATCCAGCGAAACAGATATACGAGATATGTGTGATTGCGAACGCCATACCGCCACAAATTATATTAACAGTCTTAAGAATAATAATGCGCCAGGACTGGGTAACATACACCCCGAATTAGTCAACGCATCTCAGGAAGTTAGAGCAAGATTATTGTTCAATACGTAGTAATGAACTCATCTAATAAACGCGACATATAACACAGTGTAAACACTGGCGTTGCATTAATCTAATAAACATCACGAACAAAGAATTTGCGCACATAATTAACAAACGTCTAGTTGAATCTTTTAACCCCGTTCTTCGCCATGATCAGGTAGGTTTCCGCCTGTAAAAATTTTGCTCTGTCACATAAATAGCCTAATAGAAATGACGCACCACAGTAAAAAACTTAATTAAAGTTATAAAAATGATCAAACTAAATCTTAATAATGATAAAAAAAAAATTATGGAAATGAATATGGTCAATATCACATATTTTAAAATTAATAATAAAATTATAGAAAAAGTGGACGGAATAAAATATTTAGGTTGTATAAAAGATAAAAATATACATACATACATACATACGAGTATATTGACGGAAAGAACATTTTGAACTTCTAGACGAATAAGGAATGGCGTCAACAATAATAGGAAAATATATATGCACATACATATATGCATGTAAGTATATTACGCAATGATTAAAGTGCATTTTGAATTTAGTTGAACTATCAGCCTAAGCACAATTGCAATCACTGCCGACAACCATATCAAAAGAAAGAACGAAGAATTATAATTAAGCGACTGCCGACGGTATTTTACAATTATTTAATCGTTTCGTTTGAAACAAATTATACCATCCCTACTTCTTGGAAATATGTATCATGTGAGAGAATCGTTAGAGAAAGCAGGATGAATGAAATATACACCAGATGTTATAATGGGTATACCATTTTGGGTTTACTCTGGCCGTCAGAATGCATTGATATTCCGACAGGGTGATGTGGTATAGATAATTGGAACGAATAATGGATGATCGTGCCAGATGGGTTAACAATGATACATAAGCCTTGATGACGGCGTTATGGTCAGCAATCTGGCTATATTTAGCGTTGCATACAAAATGTACGTAAACGCATTGTCGACAGTGGTTGTGGAGCCACTTGTAATTGGACTGCATGCTATATATGTATGTACATGCTGCACACATCCCTACATAGACTGACAACAGAACAAAGCTATGAGGGTCGTTTATATTAATATTTATCCGTACAAAATGATAAATGTGAAAACAAGGCCAACTTTCTATCTAAAAATTTCGGACTTAAAAAGTACTGAGATCTTGTGGTATTAAGTCAATTATACTGATGCACTTAGCTGAACTATTAGACGTGTCCATTAAAAAAAATCTGTAGGATATTTGCAAGTGATTTAAGCTCATTAGAAAAGTCTTAGTTTTGTTCAAAAGGGGAAAGAAAAGGTCCAATTTGTAGGCCTCTATAGCTTATTTCTTAATGTTTTCTACATAGTTGCATGAAATCCCGAGCGATTTAATTCCCTAAGAAATAGTAAAAGGTTTTGAATGAATCCAATTTGTTTTATAAGAAGAATTTTTGGGATTTCATTATTTCTATTACAAAAGTTATTTTTTGATAATTTTTTATCACAAACATTTTATTATAAAAATGCACATAGCTAGTCTCTATGCGCATTCCGCTGCTTGCATAGACAAGCTCATCAGGAAACCTTTAGCCAACTTTTTAGAGAAACTTAAACGTCCGAAATTACTTAGGACTAAAAAAGAAACCCAAAGAAAATCAAGGTAAAACAAATTTACATTACTTTAATCTGTTACAAATCGAATTGAACAAAGTTTTTAAGCACCCAATTTTAAAAAGAATAATATTTACTCAAAATACATTTACATTAAAGGAGTTTTATTTTGTTTAAAAAGTATTTTCTGCTGTTATTTTTAAATGATTAAACATTAAAAAGGCAAAGTAAAATATATATATTTTTTTTTAATCCTTTGATAGCATGACATAGTTGCAGTCAAAGCAAATTGATAACGGGCAAATTCAAAATATTTCCGGCTTCTTTGCTGACGTCAAATTCCATATATTAAAAAAGTGGCGGAAATGCCGAACTATTTTTGTATATGGAATTTTATATCCAATAAGTCCTAAAAAAAGAACTTTACCTGTTTAGTCTACCCAGGTTGCAGTTGTTATTTTCAGTTGTTTTTTTTTTTGTATTGTCTGAAATAGCGATTTATATTATAACTGCCTTTGCCGAAACTTTAACGCATTGATGTTTTCTGACAGGTTAGCTTATTTGTCTACTCTCATTTGTAGATTACATTTTCTGTTGATTTAACGTACACAATAATTTGAGTATAAATCGTAGACTTCATTGATTATCAATAATTTATAAAATATATATATATATATATATATATATATATATATATGTATATATGTATGTATGTTGGTATGTGTATGTATATAATATTTCTAAAAATATTATACATGTTAAGCAGAATTAAGAATTAGGTTTTTGGAAATGCTTTTGAAAAAAATTACATTTAAATGTTTTAAGTCTAAATAAATTTATTAGTTAATTAATTAGAAATGGAGCAAATTTATTTAAAGCTGTGATTATATTACGAGAGCAGCAAAAAATGTTTAATTTTATATAATGTAAATATACTTCTTAAAAAAAAGGCAAATAAACAAAATTAAATTTGCTTTCTAGTGAATTTTTAAAAATAGAAAAAAATATTTACAGTGTCTACCAAGAATAGACTTTTTTGTTTGCTTTAATCGGGTTAGGTTATAAATTTAACAGTTTAACTGTGATAAAAAAAAATATAAATTTTGTATTTAAAGTGAGATTATTACGCCAAGTATTAATTGATTTATTAATACCTAACGCTTAACTAAGAATTGCAAGCCATTGTCAGGCAAAACTGCATTCAAAGACCAATAAGATAACAGTCCATTCAAAAAGTCCCTAGGATGACAGATAGCCTTACTAGAATTTTTTCCATATGATTTTTATTGAATACTAACCTGATTAAAAAAAATACAGTGGAAGCCAAACAATGGCTTGATAAACATTATCCGAACTCTTCATCGAGACAAAGAAGTAGATTAAGTGCAATGGTGAAGTAAACTCTGAACTTTAAAGTGCGAATATGGTGATCAATAAAAAGGTTTTGTGTTTTATTTGAGGGTTAATAAAGTCAATGAAGAGTGTGTAAAAAATAAAATTCTGCTGAGTATTTTTCAAAAAAGGAACCGTTATAACTAAAAAAACCGTAAAAATTGTCAACACGATTAAAAAAATTAAACGTAATAATATTATCGACGAGTTTTAAAGTACAGTTATCGTAGGAATATATCTACAAACAAAACCTGCATTAAGATGACATTTTAATTCTCTTGGGTAAGTCTTGTTTTTGAAGCAATATTTGCGCAGAAATTTACATTTCCCTGCATAAAAATTTTCTCCATCTTCGCCGATTTTTACATCTTTACATTTTAATGTTTCTCTATTTCGTTAATTCTAATTTATAGTTTTTGCGTAGATATTGTAAATGATTTCTGAATTTATGGAGTATAAATTATATACATAATAATTATAACAGTGATGTTATTTGCAACATTTTTGTGCATCATTTGCCTTAATTGGCGATGGTGTGCCAGTAAAAATTCACTATAGCATACATTTGTTAATGTATTTGTTAACCACAGAGTGAGTGCTTGGTAGTTAATTTCTTCTTCAAACAAATAATGAAACTTACCAAGATGTTAATATAAACACGAGAAAAATGTCGGGTTTACCGGATGAGATTGTTCACTAATGTAACACACCATCCAATTTAGCTATCATTTCCATTAATTTGTCACATTTTATTTGTAGCATTCCTAAATATGTGTATTTCATTTAATATAAATATTTGGAACAACGAAAATCCGTCAACTAAGGTTTGGTTTGCGGACAAACTGGTTTCGGCTAAGTGCCATCTTCAGCGTCAATATTCATTCTAAGCTATATGCTATGATATTTCATGTACAAATGGCCAAACCTTTAAATTCCGAAAAGTTGTTAGAGTGAAAGAAAATAATCACGATAAAATCCATTCATGGATAATCCCCATAAGATGGTGGAAATATAAACCGGTCAGCATAAAAAGGTAGTTGAAAATGCGTATAACTTTAAAAATTTCCCACAAGAGAATCTATGCGCAAAATTTAGAAAATGTCAAAAATGCTTCGAACTTCACCTGCACAAAAGTATTCGTCATTTAATGTAGCGAGTGAAAACCATTTAAAATTAAATTTGTTTAGATGATTTGTAATTACCTACTAGTTTGTCTTCTATTAGACTTAAAAAAATTTTGAAATGGGTCTGATTTGATAGTATGAATTACTTTGTTACTTTCGATTTGCGCATTCCATTGTAATTATTAGAACAAAAAAAGAATTGAAGTGGAGTTGTTGCTGTTGTTGTAACAGCTGTGCTGTTGCCGGAAGTTCTTCCGTAGGAAAAAAACTTCGGGATAATACAGCTGTTGCTAAATCGGCCGAGTATGAGTTGGGTCTTATAAAATTGTGGATATAGATATGTTTTAGTTTATTAAATTCCTTATAAATACATGTTCGTCGACAACAACAGTTGAATAAAACTAAATTAATGTTAAATGTTAAAGTCAATATTTATTGATTTTTTTTACAAGAAGTTTAGTTTTGACTAAGTACAAACAAACATAGATTATTATGTAGTCTAGTATTACAGTGTAGTACAGTACATATTTACAGCACATTGCTTTAACAATGAAATATCTCGGAGCTAACATACGTACAAAGGATAAAAAATAAAAAATAATTAAAAAATAATAATTCAAAATAAAAGAAACACATTAAACACAAAATTTGAAATAGGCACTAACCTACTAATGATTACCAGGTGTACTTTTTTTCAAAACGGATGCCTTAAGTAAATATTTCACCCAAAATTAAGGTTCTGCACCAAAAAATTCGATACGCGAGAGATATTCCATGTTAGGTCAATTCTCTCTGCCCATTAAATATCTCTTCAATATGACGATTACCATGCATTTCCAGCTTATGTATGAATCTTTCTTAGATCATCGCACACATACAGGCCAGTTGAGAGTTATTTTAGCATGGCAGTATATAAAGGACTTCGAATAACGCCTATTTACTAATTCAAAGTTCTTATGAATACAACATTAATTTTTAAGTCTACGGGACGACAGAATATTTACATTTTTCCGATGATTTGCGTATACAAATTGCTTCACGCTTAGCCGCATTAATTTTGACTCCCCACTCATCATTAAAATGGTTAATAAATTAATTTAAATGGTAACACATTTGTCTTAAAGCATCAATAGGCGATTTACAATGAGCATAGTGGAGCGAGTCATTAGCATAAAGAAGTCCAGTTGAATTTGGTGAGGGAAGTCATAAAAGTACTAAATCCAATTTCAAATATCTCAAAGAGAATACCATCGTGAAAGGCATCGAAAGAATTTTTTTTCAATATCTAATGATTAAGAAGATTACTAACTATGATCATCATTCTGAATTTTAATTAAGGCATCACTAGTAGAATGTCCTGTTGTAGATCATAACTGGATGTTTGAGATATATTAGTTATATAATTGTTTATTCCGTTTTCGCTTAATTGTTTTCTAAAGTTTCCCTAAATTTGATAGTAAAAAAATTATTTATTATTTATAAAAGAATTATAGGTATTTGTTGACCAAACCATATAATTTTTTATTACTAATTAAAAGTGAACAAGAAAATACATTTTAAAATTATCAATAATTGTTGAAGTTTGTGCTTTGACAGTTCTTTAAACGTTGGAGAAGCAAATATAACTTTTAGGGAAAAACTAAACCAAATCAAAGTTTATGAACATTTATTATTTCATAAAAGAATGTTACATAAACCCTTCATGAACTCATGTCCTAAATTGATCTTTAACAACAAAGACCTTAACTGAATAAGTTTTAATTTTTACTTACTTGAACTATTTATTACATTACCGCCACCACCAACAGCACATTGTACATTCATATGTGTCTTATCCATTTCATGAACTTTTGGAGATGAAGCCTCTATTTTAACTAATGTCGTCAAAGTCGATGACGACATAGTCTTTGCAGCGGCCAAGGAACCCGAGGCGGTTGAGGCTGCCAAAGATGACAGAGAAGAGGATGCAGATGATGCCGCAGATATAGAACCAATAGTATGATGATTATTAGTATTAGAGGTGGTTACCTCAGACACCTGGCAGGGTTCACGTTTAATTTGAACAAAAGTGTAGGAAGATGATGTGTTAGAGGCCGAATGTGAATTAAGCGACACAGGATTCGAGGTAACGAAGTGAGGAGAAGCCGAAAGAAAAGCGTTTGAATCCAATGGCAAGTGGGATGAAGTAACTGGCACCAGATAAGTGGTGGAGGTAGTACTACTACTACTACTGCTGCGTTCAAAATGTTGGTTAGTGGGATGATGTGAATGATGAATAGTAGGCGGTAGTGCTGGATGATTAGTAAAATGATGATGTTGAGGCTGATTATGTGGATGTTGTTGATTATAATGAGTATTTGAGCCGCCGGCGGCTAAAGAGGACCTCAACACATCTGCTGCTGTAGAATGGTGGTTACTATTGTTAAATGATGCCATTCATTTGCTTTTTTCCAGATTTTGTTAACAAAATAATCTTTTAAGAAAAAATCGGTACTAATACATATTTTTCCAAATCTATAATTTCGTTACTCGTTTTTTTTTTGTGTGTTTAAATATTATGGTCAATTTGTGGGTATTATATTAGCTGGGGGTAGTAGAAGACAAGAAACCCTTTCACAAGGTGTTTGCTTTAGTTAACACATTATGTATTGCTTTTTTAGCTTTTTAAATATTTGCATATTTTCTATTATTTCTATAAATTTGTTTGAAATGACATAATTCCGGCCATTTTGTTTGTACTTTAATGAATTTTATAAACCATTTTATTTTCTGCTTCAAGTGATGGCACGGCTTTTAATGGTGGCCGCCATTCAAGCAGACTGGATTTTTGTTTTTTTTATATTTTTCACACTTTTTGCTCTTAACTTTTTTCATTTATTTACTACACATACACACTCATTAAACGACTAATAATATTTGTATGCACCATATATTTTTAAAAAGTGGTTTACCATTTTTTTTGTAAATTCCGAATATTCTACATTTGTTCAAAGTATTAAGTTAAAAAAAAACCAACTACAAAAACTTTTGGGACAATTTATTGCGACGGCCCTGTTAAAGCACAAAATCAAACAAAACGACGTCAATATACAACCGAAGACGATAACGATATAACGAAACGATTTTTTTTTATTTCATATGGAGAGGAGACACAAAAACGACGGTCACAGCGACGACGACCACCATCATCATCATGAGCTAAGCAAACATCACTCTCACACCACCATACAAAAACTTACATTTCGAGTTTTCACTTTTTGTTTAACTTTACATTTTTCTCTTTTATTTATTAAAACTTTTCTTTCTAATTTTAATATTCTTGCTTTTATTTTTATATTGAATTTTAGTGCCTTTTCGTATTGTTTTGGCTGCCTTTTCCGCTGGAATGTTTTTATGTACTTTTCTTGTTTGCTACTACAGTTGTTTTTGATAAATAGGTTTTCCTTTATTCATTCTTGAATGAACATAGTTTTTATTATTTACTTATATTTCTTCTTTTCTATTTTGGTCTTTATTCTCTATTTTCTTTCATACAATATCTTGAATTTGTTCTGTGTATCTCCTTCTTCCCACATTTATCTATAATGCACATTTCCACGCACTCAGAAATTTTTCTAAAAAATCATTTTTCTATTGTAAATAATTCAGGAGCTTCATTTTTAAATCGTACTAATACTACTTGTTTATTTTACGTATTTTAGATATTATTAACGATTTTATATTAACGAAAATATTCAGTTTAGGTGAAAATATGTTGGTTGTGCCTTTCATTTTGTATAGTTTTATAAGAACAGTATTGGAAAATGCCAAAAGTTCTATTTAAAAAAACACAGGGTTGCATTTTTATGTAGTATAAAAATAGACAACTTAGCCCACAATAATTTTAAAATTTTAATTTTAAACTGAGGAGACATGGCTAAATAATTTCGAAACTTTACAAAAATTCGATTCTTTGCCATTATCCAGATCAAATTTCATGTCTATAATTAACATATGCACATTAGTAAATATTCTAAAACTGTGGTTTCTAACAAATTTTATGAGTTTACGACATTTTAAGAAACAAGGCACGGCACATACATACATATATACATGTATGAGAAAGATCCAACTTATGCAAATTAAACTACTTTTCGTTCGGGCCCATAATTTTGTAGACAAATATTTTTTCGCTAAACTCGTAAATTATAGTTTGTAATTTTTCTAAACAGAGAAAAATGTTTAATGTTCTGAATGCAATATGTTCATTCATTAACCCGATATCTTAATGTTATTGTAATATCATGTGAACATGGTAACACTACCATCGTTAGTTGCCAGACAACTAGTAGTCATACTTTCATAATGTACTTATAAGAATTTCGTTAAAAAAAATTAAAATTTAAACCGTGAACTTGTGTACAATATGACAACCATAAAATTTTTAAAGAAAACATTCGAATCTTTTTTCGCACAACTATTTTTACTGATTTACCGATACATATGTATTTTAGGTGTAAGTAGTTCTTTTTTACTCTTCTTAATTATGTTTAATATTAAAACATTTAGCTAAGAGAAAGCTTCTTACAAATGATCTAGATTTCAGACTGTTTTTTAATCGTTTAAAAATTTAATTTCTCTGAACTTACTCGGCGTCATTTGTAAGTTTTTTTAAATTTTAATAGTATTTTATTGAATTTTTTTAAAAGAAATACACAATACGTCAAACGGAATATCCAATAATTATTGAAATCTTATCTTTAAGATATAATTTATTAATTATTACCAATGCAATAACTAATTTATTCCATTCAAGTTTTGCTAAACTCTTACTATTAGGTAATAAGAGCGATTTCGCCAGGCTCAGGGTGTCACTTCTTTTTAAGTTCTGGTGCCCGTCAAATTGCAATAAATTGCGTACAAGATTGTTGTGATGGACCACTAGCTTGTTTACGAATTTGGATAAATATGGTTTTCTTCTACCTGTATAGCGGTAGCTTCTAGATCTGTATGGATATTTTAATTTCTTATATATAAAGGGGCCCATACGATAAATCGTAATTTTTCCCTCAATTTGGGCCGACAGATATATTTACTTTTATAAATTGTTAAGTAATTTTTTCTGTTATTGAAATCTGGGCACGGCGAGAAATTTATATACATAATAATATATAGATGTTTCCTTCATCATAATTAATTGGATACTAAAATAGATCCAGGATGAAACTGGAAAAAATACATACAATGCTTTCATTGCCAACCAATGGTTGGCTAAAAGCAAATTGCATATGGTAACCTAGATTTCAATAACAGAAATGTTAGAGTGTTGTAAAACTTCATTCTCAACCAATTAAAAGACTATAATATGAAAAATTCAAAAAATTGAGAAATTGCTCGTACTCGTATTCCATTTGTCTTAAATGTTGGTATAAATAGAAGTTGTTTAGACACACAATTTGTAGATAAGACACGAAGAATGTTGATAACGTGCGTAGCGGCATAGAAAATGCATTCCATTCAGCTTAGATGTCTAATAGAATTAAAACTTTTACTGTTTTCAAAAAAGGTTGTCCATATTAAATAAATAATTCTCTTTCTGAATAGAAAGAAAAAACGAACTCATGCCTAAAGATTGAAATTACTTAACAATTAATAATATTTGTAGTTCGGAAAAAACAATAAAAACTTATTTACTTTTATTTTATTTATTTGGGCTTGTTGGCTTATCCGCTATATACATGATATATAATAGCGGATCTATGATACTACCTTGAAGAAATCATGCAGATTTTCAGAAAATTTATCCTTTGTCATTGCTTTAAACGTTCTATCTATCAAATAGCTCTTTAGGATTTTGGAGCTTTCAGGTAGAACTTGAGGTGCCCATCATGCCAGACTTTATCAAACGCCTGAGAAATGTTAATAAATAAACCTGAACTGTATTGCTTATTTTTAAATGTATGAAATTACTTAATAGTACTATATCTTGCTCGAAGACCAAACTGATGGTCCGATATGATGTTTTATTCATTGAGATAAGGTTTCAATCTCGAGACGATTCATTTTTAAAATTTAGGGCCTGTATATTTAACACAAGCGAGCGACTCGTCTAGAGAATTCGTATAGAAATCAAACGAGCCCCAAGAACTAATTCATTCCTCGCAACTATATACTGTTATAAGTACTTGATCTTTACATTCGATTGGAAGAAAATACAGAATTTTACTACAATAATAAAATTAACGTATTAAATATATTTATGTATATTGATTGATCTGGGTTAGTATCTTTATTGTAACTGCACTGATCACCTAGAATCTAAACAAATCTTAATTGTTTGTATTTTTTTTGGCAAATAAAATCATATACGCTTAATATTAAAATGATCTAATAATAAATTAAAATATTAAACTTAAAACAAATGGAAATGCATTGCAAAAGCCAATTTTGTTGGAGAAATATGAATACGCTTAATACGTAAATGTCTGCCAAAATTTTGCAATTGTATGTTTAAATAGTAAATATTTTGCATTTGCTTACATATAAATACGTCTTAAGTCTTTTGGGGTTGTTATTAAATTACATTGTGGGCACAGTTTGCGTGCACCTAAAGAACGTAGCCAACACTGTTCACAGTGGACATGCCAGCAAGCCACGGATATTGCTGGATTACGATAATCATCTAGGCATATAAGACATTTGTATTTCCCCGGTACATATTGTTGTTCATAGTGTTGCAACTTGGCCTTTAAAGAGTCAATAATTTGTTGATAATGAGCAGGCGTAGAAAGCTGGACGACTGTTTCTGCGTTCGTCTCTAGTCCAACGGTAGACGGTACGGATATTTCACAACTGCCCACATTGTGTTGTGGGGAGTTCAAGTTGTCAATTGTATTTTCTAGATTTGTAACTGATTGGCTGTTTGTTGAACCGGTTATTAATCGTCTCATATAGGAGGTTACATCGCTTTCATCTTCATTAAGTATATGCGATGGTATAACATCACTTTCGTCATATTGTGCTGGTCCATAGATTTGCGTGTCATCTTCGTCTACATTTAGATCTTCATCTTCGTCTTCAACTTGATGGCCATTTGAACGGTGAGCGTTACTGCTACTGCTACCGTTTGCTCGAGGTTGGCCAATGCCAATAGAGGCATAGCCACCTTGTAGCAAACTAGAGACTCGTATGCGTTTCTGTCCAGCCCATTCATATTCCTCATACTCTTCTCCGCCAGCCATATCTTCGTCTTCATTACTGGACTGTTCGTCACTATTACGACGTCCATTGGTTGTGCGCCGGCTTCGTCGTAAGCAGTCTTCCGCATGTTGTTGTATTTCGTCTGGAGGAAATTGTAAATTGCACACTGGACAAGGATGTTCGGCCGACGACTTTCGTTTTCGGTTGCGTTGCTGAAAAAGTAAGTAATTATAATTTTAAACAGTAAAAATACTTATAACTACGATAATTAAATAATAAATTGCTGTTTGCAATAGCCTAAGATTTAAGCCCTTAAAATACCTACTATAGTACACCACAAGTTAGTTAGACATAATATTTTGTAAATATTTTAATTAAGTTGCTTGAGATATGCTTAAGAGCTAGGTTTTCTATATCGTATATTTTTAGTTTAACCAAAATCCGCACCTTAAAGCGCAAGTATGTGGCTGTTATACGCATATCGCAACTTTTGTCGAAACGAAGTACAAACACTTAAATGTTGATAAATTTTAATGCCGATTTCCGAATTTTTTAGAGTACCAATTAGGACAAACCGCTCTCGAGTTATACTATCAAATGTATGTCGTTCAAGTTCCTTTATTTTAGATATTGCGGTATATATCGAAAACTGGAGCCAATTTAAAAAGACGAACCGCAGATTTCAATTGAACGCCACAAATCACCTAAGATACAACTTTCAGTTTAACACAAAGGGACCGGATTTGAGGATTCACGTGGGCCTGTGTTTGCAGGCGGCCTGAAACCCTAACTTTCAATTGCTGCAGTTCAAAACCGTGTATACTTGTGTTATTATCCATACATGAAAATACCAACGTCTTGCTTATTTCTCTACTTAAATACGAAGTTATTCATACTCAGTCACATATTTAATACCCTTGCACACACATATTTAATACCCTTGCCTAAAAGCTGGACGAATTCGAAAAGAGCAGAACTGTAAAAGGATTGTTTCAAGAAAAAACTTCGAATCGAATGACTTGTGCTTTTTTTAAATGTATTCTCAAAAATATGATTTGAATTAAGATATGAATGTATTTATAATGCAACTTAAAAAAACTTAAATTCATTAATTTCACAAAAAAAATTATTGAATTTAAGTTTGTATGAAATCATTGAGTATTTGAAGGAAAGGAATTGTAATTCATTTAGCTTTTTTGATCTAAAACAAAATTGTCCACAAACTCCATTCTACGCTTATTTGTAATCAATCTACTCAATTTATTGCGCAATACATGGATTGTTCAAAAGAAACGGTAAATTTTAAATTTTCGAGGTCTGTGTACATTCGATCATCGAATTTTTTTGTTATGTTGGTACACATGTGCTAGTCATGTTGGTATTATCAGCCAATTTGGATTAGTAGTATGTTGTTGGCAACTGAAAAGGTTAGTCCCGTTTGTCTTCGATTTTTGGCTTTTGAAAAAAAAGGATCAAAGAATATAATTTTGTGGCCAAAAACAACACCCTTATCATGCCTCAACCTATTTATTCACCACATTTGGCTCCCTGCAATGAAAGGAAAACGTTTTGCAACAACTAATGATAACTGAACTGAGATAAAGTCAGAATTGAATAACGAGCTGCTGGCCATACCGTGAAGAGCATTTCAGAAGTGCTTCGAGGATTGGAAGAAGCGCGAGCATAAGTGCAGTATATCTGAGGGGGATTACTTTGAAGGGGACAAAATGGATATTGATGAATAAATAAATACTTTTCAAAAAAATTCAAATTTCACCTTTTCTTTTGAGCAAACCACTAAATGAAAGTACAACTTCCAAGAGTTTTTCAATAAAAAGAAAAGTTTCTTCTGTCCCCTTTTACAAAACCTTTTCTTTAAATAGCCTATGCATTTATTCTTAGTTAAAATCATTTTCTGATCATGATGAATCTTTAGTTGATGATGAATTCAATTAAGATTTTATTGAAATATTTTCCTTGGTAAAATATTGTAATTAAAAAATATAATTTATTATCACTGTATTCTTACCGTTACACTAATTTTTTAAACGCGTTTTGGAAGGAATACTAAGGATTAAATATCTGGTATAAATAGCAAGCGTTAAATCAATTTTAATTTCTAGCAATGTGTTATTTATCGGAAATTTCTGAAGCCATACAAAACTATCATACATGCATACACACATACATATTTATTTTCATTACCAAAAAAAACTGGGTTTTGTACTCACCTTCATGCGTGACTGACGATTCCTTTGAACTTTCTGAAATATAGTCCAAGGTTTCCTTTTTTCTGAGGTAGACTGGCCATTTGATGTGGAACGTCCATCTGTTTCCTGTATCACACTACATTCATTCTCAACCTGTGTACATGACTTTACAAGGGTATATGTTTGCATTTCTTTTAATCGCTGCATTTCTTGTTCACAATGTTTGGCCACTTCATAACGGTGTAGTTGAGTATCACAAGTGGGACACTGTACCATGGTGTCATCTTCAAATGATGGCGAAGCGTTAAGTGTGGAGGTTGAGGAGGCTAGGTTTGTTATAGTGTGCATTTGTGGTAAACTGGTTGACGAAGAAGATTCCATGTAAGTCCATAAAAGCGATATTAAATTTTTAATAAATTGTATACATTCGTATAAGGAGAATGCAAAAATTTACAGTTGAATTTGTTTTGGATTGTAGAGATTTTTAAGGATTTTATACACTTCTCTACGGCTTAAAATTTTTTTCTAAACTTTACGAAAAAAAAAACAATGACAGCTGGCTTCACATATAAAACAATCATAACAAACAGTGTTGCATTCAACTATACAGGGTGAGAACAGTACATAACAACTCTGTCAATACATTTTTAGGTTTTGTTTTGTTTTTTAATTCTTTACAAGCAAATTAAATAAATTTCATATGGCTGAGAGAGAGTGAGAAAAAGAAACTACAGCAGCATTAGTGAAGAAGAAATTTGAACAGTAGTTTATAACATTTTCCCGAATTGAGGACTTGACCGAAAGAAGAAAAAAAAACACATATAGTACGGGAGTTTTATAATTTCGAAAACATTATCTTGATAAAGAAATTCTAAATTTTTTTTTAGTTCATTTAATTTTGTTACACAAAAATTCAAGTTTAATTGCAATATAAAGTAAGAAAGGTTAAAATAAAAAGTAGAACAAAAAAGTTGACGCCATTTTGGTGTATGTGTTGGAGACCTTATAAAGTGGATATCAGGAATAAGTGTGTGTGCATGAGTGTTAGGTGTGAAAAACAACAGAATCTATTTATATTTTCAACAAATTTTTGGTAATGAATAATTTCAAAAATTATAAATATTGAAAAATATCGTATGCGTTAAAAAGTAAAAAAAAAAATAGTTGAATACAATGTCAAAAGTGTATGAAAAGTCTATTTCTCAGCTTAGCAACAATGCCCTATTCCAACAACAACATCAGCATCATTTAACACAGCAACAGCCCCCTTTATCGTCATCATCAATGTTATTGCAACAACAACAAGCTGTGTTAAACAACATGCAACAACAACAAACCCCAAATAATAATGCTCTAGCAAATGCAAAGAATTTAATAGGAGGTTTTAGTTCTTTTGATACTGATTCTTTACCCGATTATTCTGAATTTGATTCAGAATCAGTAACATTGGATTATTTCAAGGAAAGGTATGGCTAGATAAAAGGCATTTTTATATATCTTCGTTTCGTTTGTTTTTCTCCCTTTTTGTTCGTTTCGTTTAATTTCTATTTTGCTTTATTAATTTTGTTTATATGTTTGCCTCTTTTTTGTTGTTCTTTATTTTGCATTTTTTTTTTTTTTTTGCTATTGGCTGTCTATTCTTTAAGGATTTAACATATTTTAATTCTTATTTAAATTTTTCAAAATGAGCTTTTATTACTCGTACATTATTACTCATAATTGCCAACAAACCCCTTTCCAATTTGTTACCAATATAGGCTTGCATTAATGTTTATTTCAAAGGATTTCAATATGAACAGACTTATAGGTGTTTTCAATAAAGAAACTCACCCCTTCAAAGAAAGAATACTTTTATAAAGCAATATAAAGTAGATATTAAAATAATAATATTGCGAAGGAAGACTTTTCATTATTAGTACTTATTTATTACGGTCTCCAAGACCTAGATATAATTCAATCAAAATTAAAATTAACAATTCATATAATATCTTAAATTAGAATAATGTTTTAAAATAAGTTTTTAATAATTTCTTAAAGAGATTTACATTTTGGCATTCTTTTAGTTCCGTTGGTAATTCATTATACATTTTAAATCCCTCAAAAAATACATTTTTTTTAAGATCAGTCTTAATCTTAGGCAGTCTTATGTTGTTATTGTTTCTGGTATTGTCACTATGTATCTCAAAATTATATTGAAGTCTTTCACATTTCACCTAATCATAATTTATGTACAAATTTTACTGAGTGATATGCAACTATTTGGCTTATATTAAGCCAGCCTAAACTTCTTAACATTTCAGCAATAGGTGTATCGTACCCTTTATTTAGAATAAATCTCATCATTGTTGCAACTGTAGCCTCAAATTTGCATATTATTAAGCATAAGTAGTATAGTGGGGTTATAAACAAAATAGGGTTCTATTACGGATCGATATATCATAATTTTATATTGCCTACTTAAATATTTACATGATCGATATAAAAAGCCCACTTCCTTTGCGATCTTATTTTCAATATAATTTACATGGTCATCCCACTTCAATTTATCATCAATAATTATGCCTAAATATTTTATTCCATTTACATTTTCGATTTCATGTTCCTTAACTTTGAGCCTTATAATATCACAGTTCATGTTACTTCTATTTATTATTAGATATTTAGTTTTCTCGCAATTTAATTTTAACCTATTTTGACATAGCCAAATATATAAATTATTATCAGTTTGTATATAATTAATGACACTATGAATACATTCGTGATTAACATACAAAAGTGCATCATCAGCAAATTAAACTATTTTGCAATATTTCGAACATTTTGGTATATCATTAATATAAATCAAAAAAGCAATGGTGCAGGAACTGATCCCTGTGGTAGTCCGATATTTACTGCCCGGTTAGATGAGGCTGTGTTTCCAATCACCGTACTTTGGTTTCTTCCTGACAAATAGTTCTGAAACCACTTCAACGCTTGTCCTTGAAATTTTTAACTACATTAAGTATATCTGCCGTAGTTACTTATGTAAATTCAAACCCGTCTCTCCAGTTTGTATTACTCGTTCTTTCCATTTCTACGTTTTCAGTTTCATTATTAATTTCAGAAATACTGTTTACGAAAAATTCATTTATAAATTCAGTCAATTCAAGTTAATTTTCTTATGTACTTATGGTCTCACATTGTTGTTGTGGGTTCATCTTTTCAATTCGCTTCAATCATTTTAAAATCTTGAGTTTTGTACAGTGGAATTGTTCTATTATATTGTATTATACGCTTCACAAAAAATTAAAAGGGTATTTAGAGATATGTGTTCTGTTTGCAGTTTTTACAATATTCATTTCCGACTCAACAAAGTAAATACATACATATATTCTGGACCCTATAAATAGGTACGGAATGTTAATTAACGATATCAGTATGTCCAATGTCCAATAAACTTTGTGGTGGCACTAGAAAAAGGGATCTTAAAACATAAATTATTTTTTCAGAAAGAATTTTTGCTATTTGAAATAAGCAATATCGGTTCACAATTTCGTGACATATGGGCAAAAATGCATTTTCGGATTTTTTTATTTTACTCTCACGGGTAAAAGATTATCTGTAATCTCACAAAATTTAAATTTTCTGAATCCTTGTCAAATTTCCTATAGGATCCTACCAGAAATTATTCGAATACCCGAGATAAATTACGGACCTAAAAAAAGTTGAATCGAATTAAACATTTTTTTAAAATACTCTAAAACCGAAATTTCATAACTAAATTTCGAAAAATTCGAAATTTCGCCACATTTTAATGTTCAATAAAAATGCGAAATTTCATTTTTCAATGGAAAAACAGGAAAAAAATTAATATACACAAAATGTACGAATAAAAAATACATCTACACAAATGAGAAATTTATCAATTAAAAATTTACAAAAAAAATTATTGATTTAACAATAAAGTAAACTAATCTGAAAATAAAAAAAACAAATTTGACCAAAATTCAAGAATTTAACGCAAAATCAAATTATAGTCAAAAAATTTTAAATTACTTTCCAAAAAATCAAAGTATTAAAGAACCGAAAGATTCTAAATTTTTCCTAAATTTAAAATTTACAAAAAATTCCTAAATGGAAAAATAATTGCGAAAATACCACAAAATGAAAAATTCACTAAATTTGAAAATTTCAAAACGAAAATCAATGTTTTTTAGTTTCACCATAAATTAAAAAAATAAATTTTTGATGAAAAACGTCGCAATTTTAATAAAAACATAAATAAGTTTCAAATGTTAGAAAAACCCACATTTTCGCAAAAAGTTCATAAAAACCTAAATCTTACTAAAAACCATCAAAACATCAACCAATAACTAAATTTCATCATATTTATAAATTTAACGACAATTATACCTGAAGACTGAAATTGCAGCAAAAACTCTAAAATTGAGAAAATATTCGAAATTTTAATAAAAATACAATTCCGCTAACATCTACAATTTACCAAAAAAAATCGCGAATTTTTGTAATAGTTGATAAGGGAAAAAAACATGTCTATTAACCGATCGAAAATGCTTATATCAAAACGAAAACAGAGTTTGAACGTAAAATAAGGCGACTAAAACCGGATTCCAAAATTAAAGATAAGATTCCGAATATAGCTCTCTAACTTGATTTTAAGCATATTTTCTCCATTGCATGTTGAATATTAGTTTGGTCATTTAATTTGTTACACCGATTATGTCCTATAGGCTAGGTTTTTGTAATTGAATGAATACATTAAATTAAAGTAAAGTAAAATATTAAGTTAGATCAAAAACAGTAAAGTAAAATAATTTTATATATATGTATGTATGAATGTACAGTGGAGCACATTAGGTTTCCAGTTATTAAAATAAATAGAAGTGTTATCTATGGCATGATCAATATAATTTGTTTGGGTTATTTCAATTAATATGTAATCAGAGCTGGACACTAATTTAGCACATTTGAAAAATGTGTATTTTTTCATTACACTGTTTTAAATCTTTAAATAAAAAACACAAAAATAATAATTATCCATTTTAAAAAGTAAATGTTGCGAGGACTCCTTTATTTATTAATTCAATTCCAAAAATATTTAAAACCTCAGTTGAAATTCAGAAAAAGTTTTTCAAAAAATTTGGTGTTGGTATCTCTTCGCGGACAATTGGTAAACGACTAAATAAAAGAAATTTGCGTGGATGTGTTTTACAAGATAAGCCACACATATCAAAGCAGAACTTGAAGTTTCGAATTTTATTTACACGTGAATATTCAGAAAAGCCAATGCTTTTTTAATTGACCTCTGGATCCTCCAAACATCCAGCACAACTCTAAGTACACATCAAATATGGCAAATCACTGTGACGGAAACATAATTGTTTGGGTCGTGTCGGTCCCATACACAAAACTGATAAACGAAGGGATCAGTACTATTACAAAAATATGCTTGTAAACACAATGGTTCTACATGCAGGGGAAACTTGTCACTTAGATAGCGTTTTATGCACGATAACGACACAAAACACCCTTTAGCAATAGTCAAGATTTGCTTGATGCAAAATAATATTAAATTGGTCAGCTCAATCATCGGATTACTATAAATCCAAAAGGTCTGGCACGCAATATCAAAAGAATGTTGTATGGACCTTTTCAAGAGTATTCCAGGAGATATACAGCTGTTATTAGAAATAAAGTTTCTCGTACCAGAAAAAAGTTTTAAATTACATTATTTTATATTTTACTTTTCTTCTTGATGGAAATAAGTTTTGTTTAATTTATGCTAACCTAGTATTTTTTGTATTTCAAAAGAAAAACGCCGTGCAACAAATAAAAAAGAAGCAGAATAATATTAGTTTTTTTTTTTTGGACCGCACAAAAGCACATTGGGACATAGAAACTAGAAACACATTGAGACATGACTACTGTGGCTTCCAGTTTTAGTTTCTACTCGAGTTTTGGTTGCTTGTAAAATTTGCCCCCCAAAAGCTTAAGCCGGATCCGCGTCCGGCTGTTATATACTTATGTACATAGATTTTTGTTTTGTCTGCTATTTTTGCTACTCTTATACACTTGAGTTTTTTTTAATTTATCTATTGATTTTTTTTCATCTCATTTAAAATGGCTGCTGTTGCCAAAAATATTTTGTCATTTTGCTTACATTTGCTTTCTTTAATGCAAGTATTCATAAGTTGTATCTTTTGTCTACACGTTTTTTTTTCTCTATTTTCAGTTCTATGAATAGTTTAGTACATTTCTTTGATTTTGTTCACTTACTTTGTTGTCGAATTTTCTATTTGTTCATTATTGCCGTCTGGCAAAAATTTGTGTTTGCTGACTTTGCTTTTAAAACTGACCCATGCGTACATACTCGTAAAAGCAGTCCCGGATTTAATTCCTACACAAATTTTAACATTTTTAATTTAAAAATAATATTTTAGGTTTATTTAAAATTTACTCCCTCTCCCCAAAATCTTATCTTAAGTTGGACACGCACCTGTATATCGGCAAACACATAAGGCAAAATGAAACAACAAAAAAAACAACAACATCACAATAATCAACTACTGCATATTGTGATTCAATATTTATTGATGCGTAGAAATGACTAAATATTTTCAATGATTATTATTTAAATTCTATGCATACATACATATGTAATATGTAATAGTACGACAATGTTTAGCAAAAAAGAGTTATTCCAAAAGATTAATAAAATAGGTTTAAAAAACTATACGTGTCTCGGCGGCTTGCTGTAGCACGTAATAATTTCGCGTACTTTAATTTTTAGGTTTTCAAGGACAATATCTTGAAAACCGTAGCAGATACAGTAGCAGACAAATGTATCGAGAGCCTATAAGTACTTTCCTTTCTTTTTGTTTGGTTTCCCTTATCAGATAATGTAATTCAACGATACAAAGGGCAGTATTGTGATGCCCTTCGTTGTTTGTTTATTTTAAATTGTAAAAGGTAGTAGGTGATATCTTTACCAGCTACGTATTTTTCATATCTTCAATAGCTCCTTCTGACGTATTGATCAATCGTGTAGCTTGACTCCTCAAGAAGATCTTTTAGCACCGAGCTATTTTCATAAATTGAAAAGAAAAACTAATGTAGATGGAATAAATCTGGAGAATAGCGAGCGTGGAGAAGCAATTTTCCTTTTAAGTTATTTATTCCAACTACTGAAATAGCCAATCTGTGAAATTTGTCATTGTTTTGATAAACAAGTTTTCTCTGATTGTTAAATGCTGATATTTTGATTTCATATCTTCACTTAAACGATTTAATTAGTAATAATATTCTATATTTGTTGTCCTTTTTTTTAATTCCATTAATTCACCTTTTTAGAAAACATTGTCAATTAAAACAACGTCAGAGGTCGTTGCTTTGCAGCACCTCTTGAATATTATTATGAAAAGAACTTTAACGCGTTCCCACCAATCATTAAAATATATTTAGAAAACTAAATAAAATTGCTGGATTTCTGAATTTAAAGCTTTAAGTCTCACTTTTAAAAAAGTTTTTTAACTTGATTCGCTTTCAATACCTTGGTAACCCTCGAATTTACACTTTTAACTAAGTAAAAAATGCATTCAATGCTATTTATAATTTGCAGGTACTTGAGAATTTAAATGTAGTTTAAACTTAAAAGTGTAATGACTTTTTAAAAGCAACAGAAATACAAACAAGAAAATAAACAAATATTCCAAAAACAGATGTAAAGAAGTGAATCCTATTAGAAACCGCCACTAATGCAATACAATAGCACTGCAAAATACATCGCTTTTAAAATGTAATTAGATAAAATGCCAACAACTATTAGTACAATCACAGCAAAGCTAAGTTTAATAATAGCAAAAAGCAGGCAGGGGTCTTGAGAGTTCGTTGGTGGTCTCTCACTTTATTTGTTAAAACAATGAAAACTAAGAGAAAAAACAATTTACTTTAAATTTAAAAGCATGAATTGGTTAATTAATCTATTTATATTAGTTCCTTTTATATTTTCTTATTTAGTTGGGTATATCCTAGGTAACAAATATAAGGAGTGTTTTCTGTGCCTTTTTGGATCCAGATTATTTTTATTGATCTACGAAAAAAGCGATTGCATGAAATATGAAAAAATCCCTTGAATTATATTTGCTTTATGTTATGTTTACAATTGGCAATTTACTGGTAATTCATAGTGGTGGCAAAAAAAATTATTAAGCGATTAATTAATCGACCCAAAAAGGTATTAATTGCAATTATTCGGAAGAAAATATTCGATTAATCGAATGAAAGTTATCATAATAAATATTATTACTTCATTTTAGGACCATTAGTACAACTTGCTTATAAAATTCAAAATCATAAATTTAACGCTTAAATTTAGAGGTAAGAAGATCTTCGCGATAAGCCAAAGGGCAAGTTGTAATAATACTCCTAAGTATTGAACAAAAAAATAATAATCAGTTAACGAAAATTCTTTGTTTGGTTCATACACTAATAAGAGGTTTTTAAAATTGATTTGTTTAAAATTTATTTGTTTAAAATATAATTGAGCTTAGCTCATCTTGATGATTTGCAATTTTCCTTGTTGATTTCGCTTGTTAGCGAAAGCCTTGTGGTGCGACCATAAATTGAGTTGAACATCAATGTCTTCTATTGATCGTTTCATTGTCAACCATTTCGCTGCATACGTCTATGATAGCAGATCGCGCTAATGTACCTTAAAAGAACTTTTTTTAATCTGGAGTCTAGTAGTATTAATGCTGCTAGTAAAAATGATTGTTCCATATTCCTAATCATCGTTCAGAATGGCTTAAAATGGTTATTTTTTAATTATTTGCCACAAAGTATGTTAGTATTATTCCAGAAAAAAGTTTTTAGTGGAATTTTTAGGCCCTAATTGTATATATATTTACTCCGATTATTTTGGAAATAATCATTTAATCGTAAGAGAAATTTCGATAACATTTTATCGATAATCGCGACAATAGATTTAATTAATAATCATGTTTTCATTAATCTGGCCATCACTAGTCACTCATCATTAGCATTAATTTATAAAAAAATGATGTTTCTAAAATATTGTATCACTTTCAAGAGTCTCTTAATTGCGCCCAGAAAAAGGTGAAATTTGCACAAAATCACCCGAAAAAAATGGCGGTGCAGAATTTAGTTTCCTTTATTATAAAGTATAATAAATATTAATTTAATTTTTTTTCCTGACGATGCTACACAGAGCCGTAGCGAAATATTGAATAAATTAAAATTAATATTTATTATACTTTATAATAAAGTAAATTTTATTGGAGGACCTGGAGCTTAAAAAATTTTACAAACTTAATTATAATAAAGGTAAAAAAACTAGAATAAAGTTTCCTTTTGTTATATTTTTCAAATTAATTGCTTATACCCATTGCTTAGGTTATGCCATAATATTCCAATAGCTGTTTGCATTTCATTACTTATCTATTAGCTTACGAAGCACTTCGTTTTGTCTAACGTAGTGCCCGAATCCACTTAACAACTCGCCTTATTAAAGGTATACGTAAATATGTATATGTATATACATATGTACATAAAGAAGCAGAAATAAAACAGTTCAGTGCTATTTTCTCCTTGCTTTTTCAACGAACAGTTATCCGCCCTTGTTATAATACTCACGCGATTTTAAAATCGCTAATTTTCATGCGTGTTCTGCAATTTACGTTTTTTGTTTGCTTTATCGTGGATCATTGCGTTGCTGACCCTAAGCAAACATTAGTGTTGTATTACCACGGATTTTTGAATGCAACATTTCGAAAATTTTAAAATGTTGATGTTGGATCATTATTAGCATTATTAACATTATTTAAGAGTTTGATATCTCGTTTTGAAAAACATGAAAACGGCTTTAAAAAAAAAATATAATAAAAAGCAAAAAAATAAATCGCTAAATTTCATGCGTGTTCTGTAATTTACGTTTTTTGTTTGCTTTATCGTGGATCATTGCGTTGCTGACCCTAAGCAAACATTAGTGTTGTATTACCACGGATTTTTGAATGCAACATTTCGAAAATTTTAAAATGTTGATGTTGGATCATTATTAGCATTATTAACATTATTTAAGAGTTTGATATCTCGTTTTGAAAAACATGAAAACGGCTTTAAAAAAAAAATATAATAAAAAGCAAAAAAAAATAAATATGTATTATATATATGTATGTATATGTCATTGGTGGTTCAACCGTGGTGTCACCCGCCTGAATATTCTTAAGATTCCTTGAAAATTTCATCAAAATCGGCGTAACCGTTTTGGAGTCCATACGTTACATACATACACACATCCTGTTTTATATACATATATAGATATGGATGTATATGTACCGTATAAAAACATAGGGCCGCAAATTATAACATAAACCAAACATTTCATATTATTGATTAAAATCGTTCGAAAATATTAATAGTTTGCGGTCAAAGTAGAAGAACACATGTTTAATTTAATTTTTGAATTATTTTATTGTCACTTACAGCTCAGTTTAAGAAAAACAAATCAGTTAAAATCAGTATACTCTTGCGAGTTGACAACACCTATCCTGCGATTTTTAGTCACTTTGGAAATAACATGAGCGATATCAATCAATGCAAAAACAGTTATGTATGTCCCTGAATTGACATAGGTTTTCTGTGCTGTTTATTCCACATCCGAAAATAGTTTTTTTAATATTCCCTTTTACTTTCCCTTTATTTCGATTATTTCATAATGACTCTGAATAACATCCAACAAAAAATTTTAAACAATATAATCGCTGTAGTGTGAGGGAATATTTGCTACATATACACAACTAAGGCAATATATATATATATATATATATATATATGCATTAGCATATACATTTGCATTTATGTATGTATAAAACACTAAAAAAAATTTAATGAAAAATAGTAGGCCCTCTACCCTACCTCACCAACTTGTTTATCTTCACACGAAAAACATAAGCATTCACCTCCCATATCAATGTCTCGTACTTCACTTTACTGATAGCCAACAACCTAGAAACATTTGAGCAGAGTGCAAGCAGATCTACAAAATATTAAAACAAACATTGTTCCCAACATCACTGTCGTCATTGTGTGTTTGTTTGGTTTTTCCTTTACACAATTTTCACTTAGTAAAGAGGCTTGAAAAAAGTGAAATTATATAAAACTCAAAAATTATAAAATTATTTTAATCTAAAACCTACTGATTGGTTCCTGGATTTAGAAAGGCATTGCTATAAATCAAGTAAACAAGAACCCCGAATAAAAAGTCAACAATTTGACTTCATTTATTAATATGGTTAAAAGTGTAAAAAAATTATATACATATAAGATCACGCTCGCTCAAAGATTCCAATTGCTATTCCATCACTAGAGAAAAGAATTGGCATAAAATGGAACTGCAATAGTCGAGGTCTGAGTATAATTAATAAGATTGCAACTTCGGGAGAAACATCAATAAATTTAACATTTAGTTGTCATAAGACATTACGTTATGAAACTGTACTGTTTTTTTTTTATTTGAGTGAAATCTAATTACTAATCATTTGGGTTTTCCAGCATTTGCTAATTGGATCTGGTTTTTATAATCGTCGCCGGTTCTGTATTCCGAGTGAAATGAAAACGTGTGCAATTGTAAAAACACTCGGAATGAAATATGTAGTTTGGAAAGCAGCTGTTATTGGAAGAAGTTTATGAAAAACATGTTTTTTGTTTTCGATAATAAGCAAGTGTCTTCAGAGAGAACGTATTATTAGTTTTAATCTTTTTAAAGCGTGTTTATTTATTCGAAGGTTCTTTTTAATTACAAAGTCTATTTTAATAATATACACGGCAGAATTTCATTTTTACACACTGGTACTTTATTTACTTTAACACTTAAAGTCAACACTTCTTTATAATCGCTGTTCACTGTTAGCTTGGCCATCCAAGCCTTTTTATAGTAGTCGTCTAGTTTCCAGAAACTTGTAGAATACGCAAGAATCCAGTAGATACTTCTTTAGTTATAAACATCTTTTCTGCTGTTTTTCCATTATGAGGTTAGTTTTTGTAACTACTATCTGCTTTGTTTCTTATGGTGTTGTTTGTGTTTATTCATACTGCTCAATTCCTGGAATTCGTCTTTACGTGTTGATGTTATATCGTTGTTGTTGCTCTGTGTGTATTTACTTTCTTGCAAACTTGTCTGAGCTTTTAGGTCTCTACAGTGGATGCCAAATCTTGTCACACTTTTTTATTTCTGCAACTTTCTGTACATTGAGTGCAACAAGTATTCATACCACTCATTTTCTTACAGACAAGAATACTTGTTCGCCCTTATCATCATAATAATATTTTACACGATTAAACAATATCAGAGATTGATTTTAATATTTATTACCACAAATCAATTCTGAGTCAAAAAGCATAATATATTTTAATAACACAATATTTGTTATATTATTACCAGCTCATTTAACTAAAGATTGGGTTAATTATGAATAATCGTATAAGTTTAAGCTGCTATAATAATTTTGCCAGTGTTAGTTATTTCGAACATAAGTAAAGATGTTGTCGTCATAATGAATTAATGAATTTGCATATTTTTTTTTTAATATTTGTTCTTTGTTAATCAGCAGAAAGTTAAATTGTTCTATACATGTCGCAATTATTTTTTTTTAGTAATAGAAGTGTGTTGTTGGTTAAAAATCTCATTTATTTGTGCTTTTTCTTCTCCTATTTTTGTACAAGTCCAAGAGGTTTTCTTAAAATTTATAAATAAATTTAATTTTTAATGATTATTGCTGTAAGAGTAGGCGAAATTAAACGAAAATTTAAAGAAATCCTCTCAAATGTTAATATAAAAGTTAAATTTTCTAATTTAAATAATATTTTAATTGTAGAAGACCGCGTATTTCTATTCGAAAGCAAGCATTTTCGAAACACAATGTATTAAGCATACAATTTCGAATGATTTTGTTTTCGAATGGAATTACCCCTTGATTATAATGCATTGAACCAAACCTTTGTACTCTATATAAAACGATAAAAATATTTGGATGTGGAATACAGAATAGCAAAAACATTGAAATATTTTTACTTTCAAATTTATTCTTTATTTATGTATATACATATTTGTATCTTTTTACACTTTAGTGACTCGAGAAATACATCCGAGAAAAATACTTTGTAAAAAAAATATAATTTCGTAATTACGTACGAGTAAAAATCGATTACATTATACAAATATGTTATGTTTTCTTTTCTAGCAAAAATGTTGCATAGATTTTACACTATGCAGATACATTTTTTTGTTCTTTTCTAAATTTGTTGCACAACTTAGTGTAAAATATGTTACATGTTTTACATGTTTTGTTCTATTGTGATCACGAAAATGTACCATTATGTTAAAAGTATTACTCAATTACACGTAGTATAGAAAACGCCATAAGTTTGAGTTGGGCTTTCGTCTTTTTGTGTGTTAATCATAATTTTAAGGGTTTACAATAAATAACAACTCTTTATGTTTCACCTTGTCCTTAATGTTAATTTCTTTTTGTATGTATATAAATATACACTGACTCACACAATTGCCCGTACACTAAGTAGTTGAAAATATAATTAAATGTATTCTAAAAAATACATATCCTACGATATTGAGTTAAGTATTTTCAATACGTGCAATAGGTATATAAAACGAATGAAAACACAAAATATGTAAAACATATCATGTGTGTGAAGTTAGCTCCGTCAGTTAGCTTCGTTTTTACCAACCCTGTGTTAACTTACATATCTCTCGCAAAGCAATGTTAAGTTAACAGAATAGAATTATTTTTAACATTTTCAAGCAAAAATAATAAAAAATAGGCTGAATTCATATTAAATATATATTTTATTGGTATATTTATTGGTATAATAGTGCAGTATATTAAAAAAAGCAAATAAAAACAAAAAGTTATTCATTTAAATATTAAGAAAAATATAACTACATATTTTTTATAAAGACGCGTTTTGAGATCCAAAAAATGGGTCAAAATCGAAAGGGTGCGGTTATACGGACTATATGGGTAAAAAGCCATGGCATTGTGGATTTCAGAACTGTATATATTATATTCAGAATTTGTATAGATTTTGAGTAATAGTGGTCTAAAAATAGCTATCTTAAGCATTTCCTTATATGGGGATTTTTTGAGATCCAAAAAATGGGTCAAAATCGAAAGGGTGCGGTTATACGGACTATGTGGGTAAAAAGCCATGGCATAGTGGATTTCAGAACTGTATATATTATATTCAGAATTTGTATAGATTTTGAGTAATAGTGGTCTAAAAATAGCTAAATTAAACATTTCCTTATATGCAGATTTTTTGAGATCCAAAAAATGGGTCAAAATCGAAAGGGTGCGGTTATACGGACTATGTGGGTAAAAAGCCATGGCATAGTGGATTTCAGAACTGTATATATTATATTCAGAATTTGTATAGATTTTGAGTAATATTGGTCTAAAAATAGCTAAATTAAACATTTCCTTATATGGAGATTTTTTGAGATCCAAAAAATGGGTCAAAATCGAAAGGGTGCGGTTATACGGACTATGTAGGTAAGAAGCCATGGCATAGTGGATTTCAGAACTGTATATATTATATTCAGAATTTGTATAGATTTTGAGTAATAGTGGTCTAAAAATAGCTATCTTAAGCATTTCCTTATATGGGGATTTTTTGAGATCCAAAAAATGGGTCAAAATCGAAAGGGTGCGGTTATACGGACTATGTGGGTAAAAAGCCATGGCATAGTGGATTTCAGAACTGTATATATTATATTCAGAATTTGTATAGATTTTGAGTAATAGTGGTCTAAAAATAGCTATCTTAAGCATTTCCTTATATGGAGATTTTTTGAGATCCAAAAAATGGGTCAAAATCGAAAGGGTGCGGTTATACGGACTATGTAGGTAAGAAGCCATGGCATAGTGGATTTCAGAACTGTATATATTATATTCAGAATTTGTATAGATTTTGAGTAATAGTGGTCTAAAAATAGCTAAATTAAACATTTCCTTATATGGAGATTTTTTGAGATCCAAAAAATGGGTCAAAATCGAAAGGGTGCGGTCATACGGACTATGTGGGTAAAAAGCCATGGCATAGTGGATTTCAGAACTGTATATATTATATTCAGAATTTGTATAGATTTTGAGTAATAGTGGTCTAAAAATAGCTATCTTAAGCATTTCCTTATATGGGGATTTTTTGAGATCCAAAAAATGGGTCAAAATCGAAAGGGTGCGGTTATACGGACTATGTGGGTAAAAAGCCATGGCATAGTGGATTTCAGAACTGTATATATTATATTCAGAATTTGTATAGATTTTGAGTAATATTGGTCTAAAAATAGCTAAATTAAACATTTCCTTATATGGAGTTTTTTTTTAGATCCAAAAAATGGGTCAAAATCGAAAGGGTGCGGTTATACGGACTATGTGGGTAAAAAGCCATGGCATAGTGGATTTCAGAACTGTATATATTATATTCAGAATTTGTATAGATTTTGAGTAATAGTGGTCTAAAAATAGCTATCTTAAGCATTTCCTTATATGGGGATTTTTTGAGATCCAAAAAATGGGTCAAAATCGAAAGGGTGCGGTTATACGGACTATGTGGGTAAAAAGCCATGGCATAGTGGATTTCAGAACTGTATATATTATATTCAGAATTTGTATAGATTTTGAGTAATAGTGGTCTAAAAATAGCTATCTTAAGCATTTCCTTATATGGGGATTTTTTGAGATCCAAAAAATGGGTCAAAATCGAAAGGGTGCGGTTATACGGACTATGTGGGTAAAAAGTCATGGCATAGTGGATTTCAGAACTGTATATATTATATTCAGAATTTGTATAGATTTTGAGTAATAGTGGTCTAAAAATAGCTAAATTAAACATTTCCTTATATGCAGATTTTTTGAGATCCAAAAAATGGGTCAAAATCGAAAGGGTGCGGTTATACGGACTATGTGGGTAAAAAGCCATGGCATAGTGGATTTCAGAACTGTATATATTATATTCAGAATTTGTATAGATTTTGAGTAATATTGGTCTAAAAATAGCTAAATTAAACATTTCCTTATATGGAGATTTTTTGAGATCCAAAAAATGGGTCAAAATCGAAAGGGTGCGGTTATACGGACTATGTAGGTAAGAAGCCATGGCATAGTGGATTTCAGAACTGTATATATTATATTCAGAATTTGTATAGATTTTGAGTAATATTGGTCTAAAAATATCTAAATTAAACATTTCCTTATATGGAGATTTTTTGAGATCCAAAAAATGGGTCAAAATCGAAAGGGTGCGGTTATACGGACTATGTGGGTAAAAAGCCATGGCATAGTGGATTTCAGAACTGTATATATTATATTCAGAATTTGTATAGATTTTGAGTAATAGTGGTCTAAAAATAGCTATCTTAAGCATTTCCTTATATGGGGATTTTTTGAGATCCAAAAAATGGGTCAAAATCGAAAGGGTGCGGTTATACGGACTATGTGGGTAAAAAGCCATGGCATAGTGGATTTCAGAACTGTATATATTATATTCAGAATTTTTATAGATTTTGAGTAATAGTGGTCTAAAAATAGCTATCTTAAGCATTTCCTTATATGGGGATTTTTTGAGATCCAAAAAATGGGTCAAAATCGAAAGGGTGCGGTTATACGGACTATGTGGGTAAAAAGCCATGGCATAGTGGATTTCAGAACTGTATATATTATATTCAGTATTTGTATAGATTTTGAGTAATATTGGTCTAAAAATAGCTAAATTAAACATTTCCTTATATGGAGATTTTTTGAGATCCAAAAAATGGGTCAAAATCGAAAGGGTGCGGTTATACGGACTATGTAGGTAAGAAGCCATGGCATAGTGGATTTCAGAACTGTATATATTATATTCAAAATTTGTATAGATTTTGAGTAATAGTGGTCTAAAAAAAACTATCTTAAGCATTTCCTTATATGGGGATTTTTTGAGATCCAAAAAATGGGTCAAAATCGAAAGGGTGGGGTTATACGGACTATGTGGGTAAAAAGCCATGGCATAGTAGATTTCAGAACTGTATATATTATATTCAGAATTTGTATAGATTTTGAGTAATAGTGGTCTAAAAATAGCTATCTTAATCATTTCCTTATATGGAGATTTTTTGAGATCCAAAAAATGGGTCAAAATCGAAAGGGTGCGGTTATTCGGACTATGTGGGTAAAAAGCCATGGCATAGTAGATTTCAGAACTGTATATATTATATTCAGAATTTGTATAGATTTTGAGTAATAGTGGTCTAAAAATAGCTATCTTAATCATTTCCTTATATGGAGATTTTTTGAGATCCAAAAAATGGGTCAAAATCGAAAGGGTGCGGTTATTCGGACTATGTGGGTAAAAAGCCATGGCATAGTGGATTTCAGAACTGTATATATTATATTCAGAATTTGTATAGATTTTGAGTAATAGTGTTCTGAAAATAGCTAAATTACACATTTCCTTTTTTAACATTCACAAAGCCAAACCAAATTGCACATTTCGAAATAGTATAAAACATCCCATGTTTGGCATGAACCCAGAAACAGTATTCATATCAACGCAAATCTGAGTGGTTTCTGTTTTATACATTACGGTACTTTAATAGGAGAAATGGACAAATTTTTCCTTCTTGCCGTATAGGTGACCAGTTGACAATTTTTTAAAGTAATAAAACATTTTGAATAAATTTTGAATAAGTTTTTATCACAATAGTAGTGTGTTTAATTTGTAAATATGCGTTCAAGTACATGATTTATCAAGTGTTTTCATCAATTAATTCGAAGTCTCATCTCACATAAGCTGAAAGTATATATGGAAAAGCACATTCGATTTCACAGAATTATACATATACATATATGCGTATGTATATAGATGTATACTATATGAATATTAAAATAATATATTACTGCTTTTATATAATCTTGTTCACTGTTACCTCTGGTCACTCTGAATTTGAGTGTGTTTCAACATTGCAAATGAAGATGCTGCTTTATGGTGCTGACCAGGATTGCCAACTATCATATTTCAAACAAACATTGTTTGATATTCGTTGGCGATTTTTTTGGCAACCTTAGAGGAATTTATGATTTTCATAAAATAATGTTGCTTACCTACTTATATGAATAATAGGATTTCCATTACTTTGTCTTTAAAACAGCACATATGAACTGGCTGAGACAGAAGTTTACACTATGTTGCACGTATGTACGTAATTATTAATATTTATTTATTAAATTTATTGATTAAATTTACATATGTAATTTGTAAATTTAATAAATAAACAAATTTAATAAATAAATAAATATTAATAATTACGTACATACGTGCAACATAGTGTAAACTTCTGTCTCAGCCAGTTCATATGTGCTGTTTTAAAGACAAAGTAATGGAAATCCTATTATTCATATAAGTAGGTAAGCAACATTATTTTATGAAAATCATAAATTCCTCTAAGGTTGCTAAAAAATCGCCAACGAATATCAGAAACAATGTTTGTTTGAAATATGATAGTTGGCAATCCTGGTCAGCACCATAAAGCAGCATCTTCATTTGCAATGTTGAAACACACTCAAATTCAGAGTGACCAGAGGTAACAGTGAACAAGATTATATAAAAGCAGTAATATATTATTTTAATATTCATATAGTATACATCTATATACATACGCATATATGCATATGTATAATTCTGTGAAATCGAATGTGCTTTTCCATATATACTTTCAGCTTATGTGAGATGAGACTTCGAATTAATTGATGAAAACACTTGATAAATCATGTACTTGAACGCATATTTACAAATTAAACACACTACTATTGTGATAAAAACTTATTCAAAATTTATTCAAAATGTTTTATTACTTTAAAAAATTGTCAACTGGTCACCTATACGGCAAGAAGGAAAAATTTGTCCATTTCTCCTATTAAAGTACCGTAATGTATAAAACAGAAACCACTCAGATTTGCGTTGATATGAATACTGTTTCTGGGTTCATGCCAAACATGGGATGTTTTATACTATTTCTAAATGTGCAATTTGGTTTGGCTTTGTGAATGTTAAAAAAGGAAATGTGTAGTTTAGCTATTTTTAGACCAATATTACTCAAAATCTATACAAATTCTGAATATAATATATACAGTTCTGAAATCCACTATGCCATGGCTTTTTACCCACATAGTCCGTATGACCGCACCCTTTCGATTTTGACCCATTTTTTGGATCTCAAAAAATCCCCATATAAGGAAATGCTTAAGATAGCTATTTTTAGACCACTATTACTCAAAATCTATACAAATTCTGAATATAATATATGCAGTACTGAAATCCACTATGCCATGGCTTTTTACCCACATAGTCCGTATGACCGCACCCTTTCGATTTTGACCCATTTTTTGGATCTCAAAAAATCCCCATATAAGGAAATGCTTAAGATAGCTATTTTTAGACCACTATTACTCAAAATCTATACAAATTCTGAATATAATATATACAGTTCTGAAATCCACTATGCCATGGCTTTTTACCCACATAGTCCGTATAACCGCACCCTTTCGATTTTGACCCATTTTTTGGATCTCAAAAAATCCCCATATAAGGAAATGCTTAAGATAGCTATTTTTAGACCACTATTACTCAAAATCTATACAAATTCTGAATATAATATATACAGTTATGAAATCCACTATGCCATGGCTTTTTACCCACATAGTCCGTATAACCGCACCCTTTCGATTTTGACCCATTTTTTGGATCTCAAAAAATCTCCATATAAGGAAATGTTTAATTTAGCTATTTTTAGACCAATATTACTCAAAATCTATACAAATTCTGAATATAATATATACAGTTCTGAAATCCACTATGCCATGGCTTTTTATCCACATAGTCCGTATAACCGCACCCTTTCGATTTTGACCCATTTTTTGGATCTCAAAAAATCCCCATATAAGGAAATGCTTAAGATAGCTATTTTTAGACCACTATTACTCAAAATCTATACAAATTCTGAATATAATATATACAGTTCTGAAATCCACTATGCCATGGCTTTTTACCCACATAGTCCGTATGACCGCACCCTTTCGATTTTGACCCATTTTTTGGATCTCAAAAAATCCCCATATAAGGAAATGCTTAAGATAGCTATTTTTAGACCACTATTACTCAAAATCTATACAAATTCTGAATATAATATATACAGTTATGAAATCCACTATGCCATGGCTTTTTACCCACATAGTCCGTATAACCCCACCCTTTCGATTTTGACCCATTTTTTGGATCTCAAAAAATCCCCATATAAGGAAATGCTTAAGATAGCTATTTTTAGACCACTATTACTCAAAATCTATACAAATTTTGAATATAATATATACAGTTCTGAAATCCACTATGCCAAGGCTTCTTACCTACATAGTCCGTATAACCGCACCCTTTCGATTTTGACCCATTTTTTGGATCTCAAAAAATCTCCATATAAGGAAATGTTTAATTTAGCTATTTTTAGACCAATATTACTCAAAATCTATACAAATTCTGAATATAATATATACAGTTCTGAAATCCACTATGCCATGGCTTCTTACCTACATAGTCCGTATAACCGCACCCTTTCGATTTTGACCCATTTTTTGGATCTCAAAAAATCTCCATATAAGGAAATGTTTAATTTAGCTATTTTTAGACCAATATTACTCAAAATCTATACAAATTCTGAATATAATATATACAGTTCTGAAATCCACTATGCCATGGCTTCTTACCTACATAGTCCGTATAACCGCACCCTTTCGATTTTGACCCATTTTTTGGATCTCAAAAAATCCCCATATAAGGAAATGCTTAAGATAGCTATTTTTAGACCACTATTACTCAAAATCTATACAAATTCTGAATATAATATATACAGTTATGAAATCCACTATGCCATGGCTTTTTACCCACATAGTCCGTATAACCCCACCCTTTCGATTTTGACCCATTTTTTGGATCTCAAAAAATCCCCATATAAGGAAATGCTTAAGATAGCTATTTTTAGACCACTATTACTCAAAATCTATACAAATTCTGAATATAATATATACAGTTATGAAATCCACTATGCCATGGCTTTTTACCCACATAGTCCGTATGACCGCACCCTTTCGATTTTGACCCATTTTTTGGATCTCAAAAAATCCCCATATAAGGAAATGCTTAAGATAGCTATTTTTAGACCACTATTACTCAAAATCTATACAAATTCTGAATATAATATATACAGTTCTGAAATCTACTATGCCATGGCTTTTTACCCACATAGTCCGAATAACCGCACCCTTTCGATTTTGACCCATTTTTTGGATCTCAAAAAATCCCCATATAAGGAAATGCTTAAGATAGCTATTTTTAGACCACTATTACTCAAAATCTATACAAATTCTGAATATAATATATACAGTTATGAAATCCACTATGCCATGGCTTTTTACCCACATAGTCCGTATAACCCCACCCTTTCGATTTTGACCCATTTTTTGGATCTCAAAAAATCCCCATATAAGGAAATGCTTAAGATAGCTATTTTTAGACCACTATTACTCAAAATCTATACAAATTCTGAATATAATATATACAGTTATGAAATCCACTATGCCATGGCTTTTTACCCACATAGTCCGTATAACCCCACCCTTTCGATTTTGACCCATTTTTTGGATCTCAAAAAATCCCCATATAAGGAAATGCTTAAGATAGCTATTTTTAGACCACTATTACTCAAAATCTATACAAATTTTGAATATAATATATACAGTTCTGAAATCCACTATGCCATGGCTTCTTACCTACATAGTCCGTATAACCGCACCCTTTCGATTTTGACCCATTTTTTGGATCTCAAAAAATCTCCATATAAGGAAATGTTTAATTTAGCTATTTTTAGACCAATATTACTCAAAATCTATACAAATTCTGAATATAATATATACAGTTCTGAAATCCACTATGCCATGGCTTCTTACCTACATAGTCCGTATAACCGCACCCTTTCGATTTTGACCCATTTTTTGGATCTCAAAAAATCTCCATATAAGGAAATGTTTAATTTAGCTATTTTTAGACCACTATTACTCAAAATCTATACAAATTCTGAATATAATATATACAGTTCTGAAATCCACTATGCCATGGCTTTTTACCCACATAGTCCGTATAACCGCACCCTTTCGATTTTGACCCATTTTTTGGATCTCAAAAAATCTCCATATAAGGAAATGATTACGATAGCTATTTTTAGACCACTATTACTCAAAATCTATACAAATTCTGAATATAATATATACAGTTCTGAAATCTACTATGCCATGGCTTTTTACCCACATAGTCCGAATAACCGCACCCTTTCGATTTTGACCCATTTTTTGGATCTCAAAAAATCTCCATATAAGGAAATGATTAAGATAGCTATTTTTAGACCACTATTACTCAAAATCTATACAAATTCTGAATATAATATATACAGTTCTGAAATCTACTATGCCATGGCTTTTTACCCACATAGTCCGAATAACCGCACCCTTTCGATTTTGACCCATTTTTTGGATCTCAAAAAATCTCCATATAAGGAAATGATTAAGATAGCTATTTTTAGACCAATATTACTCAAAATCTATACAAATTCTGAATATAATATATACAGTTCTGAAATTCACTATGCCATGGCTTTTTACCCACATAGTCCGTATAACCGCACCCTTTCGATTTTGACCCATTTTTTGGATCTCAAAAAATCTCCATATAAGGAAATGATTAAGATAGCTATTTTTAGACCACTATTACTCAAAATCTATACAAATTCTGAATATAATATATACAGTTCTGAAATCTACTATGCCATGGCTTTTTACCCACATAGTCCGAATAACCGCACCCTTTCGATTTTGACCCATTTTTTGGATCTCAAAAAATCTCCATATAAGGAAATGATTAAGATAGCTATTTTTAGACCAATATTACTCAAAATCTATACAAATTCTGAATATAATATATACAGTTCTGAAATTCACTATGCCATGGCTTTTTACCCACATAGTCCGTATAACCGCACCCTTTCGATTTTGACCCATTTTTTAGATCTCAAAAAATCCCCATATAAGGAAATGCTTAAGATAGCTATTTTTAGACCACTATTACTCAAAATCTATACAAATTCTGAATATAATATATACAGTTCTGAAATCCACTATGCCATGGCTTTTTACCCACATAGTCCGTATAACCGCACCCTTTCGATTTTGACCCATTTTTTGGATCTCAAAAAATCTCCATATAAGGAATTGTTTAATTTAGCTATTTTTAGACCAATATTACTCAAAATCTATACAAATTCTGAATATAATATATACAGTTCTGAAATCCACTATGCCATGGCTTTTTACCCACATAGTCCGAATAACCGCACCCTTTCGATTTTGACCCATTTTTTGGATCTCAAAAAATCTCCATATAAGGAAATGATTAAGATAGCTATTTTTAGACCACTATTACTCAAAATCTATACAAATTCTGAATATAATATATACAGTTCTGAAATCCACTATGCCATGGCTTTTTACCCGCATAGTCCGTATAACCGCACCCTTTCGATTTTGACCCATTTTTTGGATCTCAAAAAATCTCCATATAAGGAAATGTTTAATTTAGCTATTTTTAGACCAATATTACTCAAAATCTATACAAATTCTGAATATAATATATACAGTTCTGAAATTCACTATGCCATGGCTTTTTACCCACATAATCCGTATAACCGCACCCTTTCGATTTTGACCCATTTTTTGGATCTCTAAAAATCCCCATATAAGGAAATGCTTAAGATAGCTATTTTTAGACCACTATTACTCAAAATCTATACAAATTCTGAATATAACATATACAGTTCTGAAATCCACTATGCAATGGCTTTTTACCCACATAGTCCGTATAACCGCACCCTTTCGATTTTGACCCATTTTTTGGATCTCAAAAAATCTCCATATAAGGAAATGTTTAATTTAGCTATTTTTAGACCAATATTACTCAAAATCTATACAAATTCTGAATATAATATATACAGTTCTGAAATTCACTATGCCATGGCTTTTTACCCACATAATCCGTATAACCGCACCCTTTCGATTTTGACCCATTTTTTGGATCTCTAAAAATCCCCATATAAGGAAATGCTTAAGATAGCTATTTTTAGACCACTATTACTCAAAATCTATACAAATTCTGAATATAATATATACAGTTCTGAAATCCACTATGCCATGGCTTTTTACCCACATAGTCCGTGTAACCGCACCCTTTCGATTTTGACCCATTTTTTGGATCTCAAAAAATCTCCATATAAGGAAATGTTTAATTTAGCTATTTTTAGACCAATATTACTCAAAATCTATACAAATTCTGAATATAATATATACAGTTCTGAAATCCACTATGCCATGGCTTTTTACCCACATAGTCCGTATGACCGCACCCTTTCGATTTTGACCCATTTTTTGGATCTCAAAAAATCTCCATATAACGAAATGTTTAATTAAGCTATTTTTAGACCAATATTACTCAAAATCTATACAAATTCTGAATATAATATATACAGTTCTGAAATCCACTATGCCATGGCTTTTTACCCACATAGTCCGTATAACCGCACCCTTTCGATTTTGACCCATTTTTTGGATCTCAAAAAATCTCCATATAAGGAAATGTTTAATTTAGCTATTTTTAGACCAATATTACTCAAAATCTATACAAATTCTGAATATAATATATACAGTTCTGAAATCCACTATGCCATGGCTTTTTACCCACATAGTCCGTATGACCGCACCCTTTCGATTTTGACCCATTTTTTGGATCTCAAAAAATCTCCATATAAGGAAATGTTTAATTAAGCTATTTTTAGACCAATATTACTCAAAATCTATACAAATTCTGAATATAATGTATACAGTTCTGAAATCCACTATGCCATGGCTTTTTACCCACATAGTCCGTATAACCGCACCCTTTCGATTTTGACCCATTTTTTGGATCTCAAAAAATCTCCATATAAGGAAATGTTTAATTTAGCTATTTTTAGACCAATATTACTCAAAATCAATACAAACTCTGAATATAATATATACAGTTCTGAAATCCACTATGCCATGGCTTTTTACCCACATAGTCCGTATAACCGCACCCTTTCGATTTTGACCCATTTTTTGGATCTCAAAAAATCTCCATATAAGGAAATGCTTAAGATAGCTATTTTTAGACCACTATTACTCAAAATCTATACAAATTCTGAATATAATATATACAGTTCTGAAATCCACTATGCCATGGCTTTTTACCCACATAGTCCTTATGACCGCACCCTTTCGATTTTGACCCATTTTTTGGATCTCAAAAAATCTCCATATAAAGAAATGTTTAATTAAGCTATTTTTAGACCAATATTACTCAAAATCTATACAAATTCTGAATATAATGTATACAGTTCTGAAATCCACTATGCCATGGCTTTTTACCCACATAGTCCGTATAACCGCACCCTTTCGATTTTGACCCATTTTTTGGATCTCAAAAAATCTCCATATAAGGAAATGTTTAATTTAGCTATTTTTAGACCAATATTACTCAAAATCTATACAAATTCTGAATATAACATATACAGTTCTGAAATCCACTATGCCATGGCTTTTTACCCACATAGTCCGTATAACCGCACCCTTTCGATTTTGATCCATTTTTTGGATCTCAAAAAATCTCCATATAAGGAAATGTTTAATTTAGCTATTTTTAGACCAATATTACTCAAAATCTATACAAATTCTGAATATAATATATACAGTTCTGAAATTCACTATGCCATGGCTTTTTACCCACATAATCCGTATAACCGCACCCTTTCGATTTTGACCCATTTTTTGGATCTCTAAAAATCCCCATATAAGGAAATGCTTAAGATAGCTATTTTTAGACCACTATTACTCAAAATCTATACAAATTCTGAATATAATATATACAGTTCTGAAATCCACTATGCCATGGCTTTTTACCCACATAGTCCGTATAACCGCACCCTTTCGATTTTGACCCATTTTTTGGATCTCAAAAAATCTCCATATAAGGAAATGTTTAATTTAGCTATTTTTAGACCAATATTACTCAAAATCTATACAAATTCTGAATATAATATATACAGTTCTGAAATCCACTATGCCATGGCTTTTTACCCACATAGTCCGTATGGCCGCACCCTTTCGATTTTGACCCATTTTTTGGATCTCAAAAAATCTCCATATAACGAAATGTTTAATTAAGCTATTTTTAGACCAATATTACTCAAAATCTATACAAATTCTGAATATAATATATACAGTTCTGAAATCCACTATGCCATGGCTTTTTACCCACATAGTCCGTATAACCGCACCCTTTCGATTTTGACCCATTTTTTGGATCTCAAAAAATCTCCATATAAGGAAATGTTTAATTTAGCTATTTTTAGACCAATATTACTCAAAATCTATACAAATTCTGAATATAATATATACAGTTCTGAAATCCACTATGCCATGGCTTTTTACCCACATAGTCCGTATGACCGCACCCTTTCGATTTTGACCCATTTTTTGGATCTCAAAAAATCTCCATATAAGGAAATGTTTAATTAAGCTATTTTTAGACCAATATTACTCAAAATCTATACAAATTCTGAATATAATGTATACAGTTCTGAAATCCACTATGCCATGGCTTTTTACCCACATAGTCCGTATAACCGCACCCTTTCGATTTTGACCCATTTTTTGGATCTCAAAAAATCTCCATATAAGGAAATGTTTAATTTAGCTATTTTTAGACCAATAATACTCAAAATCAATACAAATTCTGAATATAATATATACAGTTCTGAAATCCACTATGCCATGGCTTTTTACCCACATAGTCCGTATAACCGCACCCTTTCGATTTTGACCCATTTTTTGGATCTCAAAAAATCTCCATATAAGGAAATGCTTAAGATAGCTATTTTTAGACCACTATTACTCAAAATCTATACAAATTCTGAATATAATATATACAGTTCTGAAATCCACTATGCCATGGCTTTTTACCCACATAGTACTTATGACCGCACCCTTTCGATTTTGACCCATTTTTTGGATCTCAAAAAATCTCCATATAAGGAAATGTTTAATTAAGCTATTTTTAGACCAATATTACTCAAAATCTATACAAATTCTGAATATAATGTATACAGTTCTGAAATCCACTATGCCATGGCTTTTTACCCACATAATCCGTATAACCGCACCCTTTCGATTTTGACCCATTTTTTGGATCTCAAAAAATCTCCATATAAGGAAATGTTTAATTTAGCTATTTTTAGACCAATATTACTCAAAATCAATACAAATTCTGAATATAATATATACAGTTCTGAAATCCACTATGCCATGGCTATTTACCCGCATAGTCCGTATAACCGCACCCTTTCGATTTTGACCCATTTTTTGGATCTCAAAAAATCTCCATATAAGGAAATGCTTAAGATAGCTATTTTTAGACCACTATTACTCAAAATCTATACAAATTCTGAATATAATATATACAGTTCTGAAATCCACTATGCCATGGCTTTTTACCCACATAGTCCTTATGACCGCACCCTTTCGATTTTGACCCATTTTTTGGATCTCAAAAAATCTCCATATAAGGAAATGTTTAATTAAGCTATTTTTAGACCAATATTACTCAAAATCTATACAAATTCTGAATATAATGTATACAGTTCTGAAATCCACTATGCCATGGCTTTTTACCCACATAATCCGTATAACCGCACCCTTTCGATTTTGACCCATTTTTTGGATCTCAAAAAATCTCCATATAAGGACATGTTTAATTTAGCTATTTTTAGACCAATATTACTCAAAATCAATACAAATTCTGAATATAATATATACAGTTCTGAAATCCACTATGCCATGGCTTTTTACCCACATAGTCCGTATAACCGCACCCTTTCGATTTTGACCCATTTTTTGGATCTCAAAAAATCTCCATATAAGGAAATGTTTAATTTAGCTATTTTTAGACCAATATTACTCAAAATCTATACAAATTCTGAATATAATATATACAGTTCTGAAATCCACTATGCCATGGCTTTTTACCCACATAGTCCGTATGACCGCACCCTTTCGATTTTGACCCATTTTTTGGATCTCAAAAAATCTCCATATAAGGAAATGTTTAATTAAGCTATTTTTAGACCAATATTACTCAAAATCTATACAAATTCTGAATATAATGTATACAGTTCTGAAATCCACTATGCCATGGCTTTTTACCCACATAGTCCGTATAACCGCACCCTTTCGATTTTGACCCATTTTTTGGATCTCAAAAAATCTCCATATAAGGAAATGTTTAATTTAGCTATTTTTAGACCAATATTACTCAAAATCTATACAAATTCTGAATATAATATATACAGTTCTGAAATCCACTATGCCATGGCTTTTTACCCACATAGTCCGTATGACCGCACCCTTTCGATTTTGACCCATTTTTTGGATCTCAAAAAATCTCCATATAAGGAAATGTTTAATTTAGCTATTTTTAGACCAATATTACTCAAAATCTATACAAATTCTGAATATAATATATACAGTTCTGAAATTCACTATGCCATGGCTTTTTACCCACATAATCCGTATAACCGCACCCTTTCGATTTTGACCCATTTTTTGGATCTCTAAAAATCCCCATATAAGGAAATGCTTAAGATAGCTATTTTTAGACCACTATTACTCAAAATCTATACAAATTCTGAATATAATATATACAGTTCTGAAATCCACTATGCCATCGCTTTTTACCCACATAGTCCGTGTAACCGCACCCTTTCGATTTTGACCCATTTTTTGGATCTCAAAAAATCTCCATATAAGGAAATGTTTAATTTAGCTATTTTTAGACCAATATTACTCAAAATCTATACAAATTCTGAATATAATATATACAGTTCTGAAATCCACTATGCCATGGCTTTTTACCCACATAGTCCGTATGACCGCACCCTTTCGATTTTGACCCATTTTTTGGATCTCAAAAAATCTCCATATAACGAAATGTTTAATTAAGCTATTTTTAGACCAATATTACTCAAAATCTATACAAATTCTGAATATAATATATACAGTTCTGAAATCCACTATGCCATGGCTTTTTACCCACATAGTCCGTATAACCGCACCCTTTCGATTTTGACCCATTTTTTGGATCTCAAAAAATCTCCATATAAGGAAATGTTTAATTTAGCTATTTTTAGACCAATATTACTCAAAATCTATACAAATTCTGAATATAATATATACAGTTCTGAAATCCACTATGCCATGGCTTTTTACCCACATAGTCCGTATGACCGCACCCTTTCGATTTTGACCCATTTTTTGGATCTCAAAAAATCTCCATATAAGGAAATGTTTAATTAAGCTATTTTTAGACCAATATTACTCAAAATCTATACAAATTCTGAATATAATGTATACAGTTCTGAAATCCACTATGCCATGGCTTTTTACCCACATAGTCCGTATAACCGCACCCTTTCGATTTTGACCCATTTTTTGGATCTCAAAAAATCTCCATATAAGGAAATGTTTAATTTAGCTATTTTTAGACCAATATTACTCAAAATCAATACAAACTCTGAATATAATATATACAGTTCTGAAATCCACTATGCCATGGCTTTTTACCCACATAGTCCGTATAACCGCACCCTTTCGATTTTGACCCATTTTTTGGATCTCAAAAAATCTCCATATAAGGAAATGCTTAAGATAGCTATTTTTAGACCACTATTACTCAAAATCTATACAAATTCTGAATATAATATATACAGTTCTGAAATCCACTATGCCATGGCTTTTTACCCACATAGTCCTTATGACCGCACCCTTTCGATTTTGACCCATTTTTTGGATCTCAAAAAATCTCCATATAAAGAAATGTTTAATTAAGCTATTTTTAGACCAATATTACTCAAAATCTATACAAATTCTGAATATAATGTATACAGTTCTGAAATCCACTATGCCATGGCTTTTTACCCACATAGTCCGTATAACCGCACCCTTTCGATTTTGACCCATTTTTTGGATCTCAAAAAATCTCCATATAAGGAAATGTTTAATTTAGCTATTTTTAGACCAATATTACTCAAAATCTTTACAAATTCTGAATATAATATATACAGTTCTGAAATCCACTATGCCATGGCTTTTTACCCACATAGTCCGTATAACCGCACCCTTTCGATTTTGACCCATTTTTTGGATCTCAAAAAATCTCCATATAAGGAAATGTTTAATTTAGCTATTTTTAGACCAATATTACTCAAAATCTATACAAATTCTGAATATAACATATACAGTTCTGAAATCCACTATGCCATGGCTTTTTACCCACATAGTCCGTATAACCGCACCCTTTCGATTTTGATCCATTTTTTGGATCTCAAAAAATCTCCATATAAGGAAATGTTTAATTTAGCTATTTTTAGACCAATATTACTCAAAATCTATACAAATTCTGAATATAATATATACAGTTCTGAAATTCACTATGCCATGGCTTTTTACCCACATAATCCGTATAACCGCACCCTTTCGATTTTGACCCATTTTTTGGATCTCTAAAAATCCCCATATAAGGAAATGCTTAAGATAGCTATTTTTAGACCACTATTACTCAAAATCTATACAAATTCTGAATATAATATATACAGTTCTGAAATCCACTATGCCATGGCTTTTTACCCACATAGTCCGTATAACCGCACCCTTTCGATTTTGACCCATTTTTTGGATCTCAAAAAATCTCCATATAAGGAAATGTTTAATTTAGCTATTTTTAGACCAATATTACTCAAAATCTATACAAATTCTGAATATAATATATACAGTTCTGAAATCCACTATGCCATGGCTTTTTACCCACATAGTCCGTATGGCCGCACCCTTTCGATTTTGACCCATTTTTTGGATCTCAAAAAATCTCCATATAACGAAATGTTTAATTAAGCTATTTTTAGACCAATATTACTCAAAATCTATACAAATTCTGAATATAATATATACAGTTCTGAAATCCACTATGCCATGGCTTTTTACCCACATAGTCCGTATAACCGCACCCTTTCGATTTTGACCCATTTTTTGGATCTCAAAAAATCTCCATATAAGGAAATGTTTAATTTAGCTATTTTTAGACCAATATTACTCAAAATCTATACAAATTCTGAATATAATATATACAGTTCTGAAATCCACTATGCCATGGCTTTTTACCCACATAGTCCGTATGACCGCACCCTTTCGATTTTGACCCATTTTTTGGATCTCAAAAAATCTCCATATAAGGAAATGTTTAATTAAGCTATTTTTAGACCAATATTACTCAAAATCTATACAAATTCTGAATATAATGTATACAGTTCTGAAATCCACTATGCCATGGCTTTTTACCCACATAGTCCGTATAACCGCACCCTTTCGATTTTGACCCATTTTTTGGATCTCAAAAAATCTCCATATAAGGAAATGTTTAATTTAGCTATTTTTAGACCAATATTACTCAAAATCAATACAAATTCTGAATATAATATATACAGTTCTGAAATCCACTATGCCATGGCTTTTTACCCACATAGTCCGTATAACCGCACCCTTTCGATTTTGACCCATTTTTTGGATCTCAAAAAATCTCCATATAAGGAAATGCTTAAGATAGCTATTTTTAGACCACTATTACTCAAAATCTATACAAATTCTGAATATAATATATACAGTTCTGAAATCCACTATGCCATGGCTTTTTACCCACATAGTACTTATGACCGCACCCTTTCGATTTTGACCCATTTTTTGGATCTCAAAAAATCTCCATATAAGGAAATGTTTAATTAAGCTATTTTTAGACCAATATTACTCAAAATCTATACAAATTCTGAATATAATGTATACAGTTCTGAAATCCACTATGCCATGGCTTTTTACCCACATAATCCGTATAACCGCACCCTTTCGATTTTGACCCATTTTTTGGATCTCAAAAAATCTCCATATAAGGAAATGTTTAATTTAGCTATTTTTAGACCAATATTACTCAAAATCAATACAAATTCTGAATATAATATATACAGTTCTGAAATCCACTATGCCATGGCTATTTACCCGCATAGTCCGTATAACCGCACCCTTTCGATTTTGACCCATTTTTTGGATCTCAAAAAATCTCCATATAAGGAAATGCTTAAGATAGCTATTTTTAGACCACTATTACTCAAAATCTATACAAATTCTGAATATAATATATACAGTTCTGAAATCCACTATGCCATGGCTTTTTACCCACATAGTCCTTATGACCGCACCCTTTCGATTTTGACCCATTTTTTGGATCTCAAAAAATCTCCATATAAGGAAATGTTTAATTAAGCTATTTTTAGACCAATATTACTCAAAATCTATACAAATTCTGAATATAATGTATACAGTTCTGAAATCCACTATGCCATGGCTTTTTACCCACATAATCCGTATAACCGCACCCTTTCGATTTTGACCCATTTTTTGGATCTCAAAAAATCTCCATATAAGGAAATGTTTAATTTAGCTATTTTTAGACCAATATTACTCAAAATCAATACAAATTCTGAATATAATATATACAGTTCTGAAATCCACTATGCCATGGCTTTTTACCCACATAGTCCGTATAACCGCACCCTTTCGATTTTGACCCATTTTTTGGATCTCAAAAAATCTCCATATAAGGAAATGTTTAATTTAGCTATTTTTAGACCAATATTACTCAAAATCTATACAAATTCTGAATATAATATATACAGTTCTGAAATCCACTATGCCATGGCTTTTTACCCACATAGTCCGTATGACCGCACCCTTTCGATTTTGACCCATTTTTTGGATCTCAAAAAATCTCCATATAAGGAAATGTTTAATTAAGCTATTTTTAGACCAATATTACTCAAAATCTATACAAATTCTGAATATAATGTATACAGTTCTGAAATCCACTATGCCATGGCTTTTTACCCACATAGTCCGTATAACCGCACCCTTTCGATTTTGACCCATTTTTTGGATCTCAAAAAATCTCCATATAAGGAAATGTTTAATTTAGCTATTTTTAGACCAATATTACTCAAAATCAATACAAATTCTGAATATAATATATACAGTTCTGAAATCCACTATGCCATGGCTTTTTACCCACATAGTCCGTATAACCGCACCCTTTCGATTTTGACCCATTTTTTGGATCTCAAAAAATCTCCATATAAGGAAATGCTTAAGATAGCTATTTTTAGACCACTATTACTCAAAATCTATACAAATTCTGAATATAATATATACAGTTCTGAAATCCACTATGCCATGGCTTTTTACCCACATAGTCCTTATGACCGCACCCTTTCGATTTTGACCCATTTTTTGGATCTCAAAAAATCTCCATATAAGGAAATGTTTAATTAAGCTATTTTTAGACCAATATTACTCAAAATCTATACAAATTCTGAATATAATGTATACAGTTCTGAAATCCACTATGCCATGGCTTTTTACCCACATAATCCGTATAACCGCACCCTTTCGATTTTGACCCATTTTTTGGATCTCAAAAAATCTCCATATAAGGAAATGTTTAATTTAGCTATTTTTAGACCAATATTACTCAAAATCAATACAAATTCTGAATATAATATATACAGTTCTGAAATCCACTATGCCATGGCTATTTACCCGCATAGTCCGTATAACCGCACCCTTTCGATTTTGACCCATTTTTTGGATCTCAAAAAATCTCCATATAAGGAAATGTTTAATTTAGCTATTTTTAGACCAATATTACTCAAAATCAATACAAATTCTGAATATAATATATACAGTTCTGAAATCCACTATGCCATGGCTATTTACCCGCATAATCCGTATAACCGCACCCTTTCGATTTTGACCCATTTTTTGGATCTCAAAACGCGTCTTTATAAAAAATATGTAGTTATATTTTTCTTAATATTTAAATGAATAACTTTTTGTTTTTATTTGCTTTTTTTAATATACTGCACTATTATACCAATAAATATACCAATAAAATATATATTTAATATGAATTCAGCCTATTTTTTATTATTTTTGCTTGAAAATGTTAAAAATAATTCTATTCTGTTAACTTAACATTGCTTTGCGAGAGATATGTAAGTTAACACAGGGTTGGTAAAAACGAAGCTAACTGACGGAGCTAACTTCACACACATAAACATATCTCAGTTTTTTAATAAACAAATTTACAAAATTCTCAGTACGGCATAATAATGCATAATTTAAATTTATTAATGCATAATTTAAATTCATTAAAAGTAGTTCTAATAATGAGTAGATATCCTTTGGCTTTAATAATATCTTTTAAACGGGTTTTCATAGATAATAATAAGTTACTAGTGATTACGTTATCATTATTCTGCCATTATTCACATGTCGTTTAGCATTTGCATGTTGGTAAATTTATATTGACGAATTTCTTCCTCCATAAATGTTCTATAGGGTTAACTTCTGGGCTCAGAAGAGAGTGAGGATGAGCTACTTACAGTTTTGTACTTATTTGTGCTGGAAACATTTTTACAAATTAAAATCATTCGTTATCTTGCAAATTTTCAAACTGTTGTCTTTACTCTGCGCATCATATCTTTCACACTTAAGATTCAGATCTTTTTAAATGCTTTTACCCAAGAACTGATGAAGATAATACTTGAGCCCAAAACTTTTCACTAGGCTTAAGTGCCGGGCAGTTTGGAGGATTGTATGCTTTTGTTACATATTTATTGCCGTTTTGATTAAATTATTCTGTAGTTATCCTTGAATAATGTATCTATCGTGACTAAGTCTAGCCAAAATAATGGTGGGGCTTTGTCCTTTTATACATACTGTGCTAGCAGTCGCTTTTGTAGGCATTTTTTTTATTTTAGATCAGGGTTTTAAGCCCCATGACTCACAAAGGGCTGTGTGCACTAACCTAAAAAATTTCTTCACACCACTTTGAATATACGCAGTATAATATTGGACATTAGATATTTGCTTGTGTTTTCATGTACGTTTTATCGACCATATCGTTTTAAAATTTGCAATTCGAAGTTTAGCAATTTCCCGGCTATATTTTTTGCATGTTTTTCTACTTCACCATTTCTATTTGGGACTTCTACAGCTTTGAACAGTCTCCATTTAGATATTTTTTTACTTCATGAACATAAGAGGCAGACACATTATATATTTTGGCCAGTTTGTTATCTGGGGTCCCGTGAAGCTGCAACATACCTACCTTTATCGGCATACGATGCCAACGGGTTAGCTAAATAAGAGTGCGCAATTTATTTTCTTAATTTTTGTTCTTTCGTAATCATTGACTTAATTTTAATTTTTTTATACATACGGGAAGAAGAAAAGTATCCTGTTGTAATGAAGATATTGACATTCAAAGTTGTAAAAAAATTTTCATTATCATATTTTATGTATTGGGGCACTAGTTTTTAAATTTTCTTTAAAAATCGGCCTCTACCTGGAGAAATTTCTAATGTTAAAAATAATGAAATATGTTTAAAAAAACCGTTACATTTTCGAGCAGTTTCTTTTACTTTTGACCTTCTGTACGGAATATTTTTTGTGATTAATTTTGGCAGTATGTCATTTAGCTAATCGCTTACAACAACTTAAAAATTATATTGCAATTGACAAATTAGAAGTACTTTTCCCCTACAGTTAATCGTACTAATATTTTCAAAAATTTTACAACATACGTACAGTGTACGGGCAACTGTGTGAGTGAGTATATGTATGTACATTGTACATAAATATAAAAATATCAAGTGCTTTAATACAATTTTGAATAATTTCAATTTTTATTTGGTTAAATATTTTTCTATATTTTCCGCCGTCTATTTGTATCTTGTATAGTTCGTTTGTTTCATTTTCCATTCATTTTATTTTCCCACTTTTTATTTTGACGCAATACATTTGACCGTTTTTTGTTAGTTTGTTGTTGCTGTTGTTGTCATTGCATAAAAGATGCTCTTAATATTCACAAAATTCGAATTGAAATTTAAAACTTTATGCTGTTATAAACACACATTTACTTTAAACAAAAATATAAAACAATTATTTTAATTATTGTAATAAAATCCAGCAGGGAAAACGGGCGGAGGATTTTGTAGTGGTATTTCGGACATTTTTGCTGTAATTATTTCTGCACTCAAAGACATTTTTAGCGAAATAAAGAAAATGCTGTATCCTTTGTGCTCTTGCATTTAGTCATTTAGAAAAACTAAATTTGACGGTATGATGTACTCGCACTTCAATGCACCGTCTGCCAATGTAGGCCAATCTGATTATTTCCAACTTACTACTGCACTATTTTTAGTTTTTATAAATTTCAGCTCGGAAATTTGCCAGTGTTCTTTTTTTCTAACTCAGTAACGTCAAATCTTATTTAAGAGAAATAAAACCAAATGTTAAAAAAGTTTCGCTTTTTTTTTTTTTTGATATACAATATGCTTGATAGCATTGAAAGTAGGTAACTTGACGAAGTAAAATTAATATTATATAATACCAGTAGTAACGATGTTTACATTAGCATTTCTAATTATAAGGAAACAATAGACTTGGATATAAACATGTCAAATGAGATATTTTAAAAATTTTGCCATTTTATTCCATTTAGAAATTTTGTTTTATTTTTTTTTTTTTTTGTTCTATAAATTTTTATACTGATCACAAACAATAGTTTTAAAAGTTTTATTGTGCAAAATTTCAATTATTATTTTATAACATATTCAATGAAATTTGTTGGTTTGGTAATAAAGTAATCTTCTTCGGAATTCGCTGGTTATGAGAGCTCATCAGAAACTCTTTACTTAAAAGAAACTAGAAATATAATTTTTTTTTAAACTAGATAAACAAAATGAGACTTTTTTTCAAATCCTTACAGAAGACAAAACTTTAGGAACAACCCAACGATCATTTCCTGATGTTCAGGTGCAAAAAACACTTGAATAGAAAAATTGTTTTTTTTTCATTTCGATACCGTAGCAATTGTTATTTTTTCTTACTTTTACAATAAAAGGATGTAAGTTTTCTAAATAACGAAATAAATATAGTTAAAATTGTTTGTGAATACTCTTCCATTAAAACAGGAACTTCTGTTAAATCCAATCAAGAATGAATAGTGAAAATAAGTAGATCGCAAGAGTAATTCATGCAGCTAGTTAAGAATATTTTAAGAAATAATTTATATAGGTAATTGACGTTGTAGTAGAAACATGGTACAATTCTTATTTCTGCAGTTCCGCTAGGAATCTCTTCAGTCTCTGCGCTATTGCCCGAATAATATAAAATGATGAATTTCTCTTTTTAGTCATCGACCATAATTAGGAAGTGGAACTTACATACTTATGCAGCCGAAGTATTTGCTATATTGCCGTCATTTCTAGAAAGTTATTTGATACATTGGTGCTATCAGCTCTTAAATAGACCCTTGGCTTCCAAAAGCAATGGAATATCAAAGATAGTTACTTATTTATTTATGTTATGAGTCTAATCAAATTTGGAATTGGAATTTGACAGCCACCATTTTATGAAAAATTTTCTATTAGCTCAGACTTTTCTTACCACGGTGCGATATTGTAGACGAAAATGTTTTACTTTTAATTTTTTTTTTAGTCGGAACGATTATCATTAGATTTCTGTCCGCAGAAATTCCGAAAATCTAAACATTTGTATAATAATGGGAAAGGAGTTTTAGTAAGATCAGCTGCCTTATCATAATACCGCTAGCCATATCAGTAAGACATGAACGTCAGTTAAGAGTTCTCTCATTCACAAGGAGTATGATTCGATAAATTCGAATGTGACTAGGCGAGACGCAGACCGAATTTGTTCACTGAACAGAGCTGCTCGTTAGCAATTTAACAGTGGGAGTAAGCAGGAATTAGATCCAAAAAAAAACCTTTTGTGTAAATTGCTCCAAGGGTTATTTAATTGACTCATAATAGTACAAAATCTAAAATATTTAGGAAATAAAAGTAAATCGCATTTAAAAACAGACCTTTTGACGACACTGTTAATCTTGAACTTATTTCCAGTGACCGTTATAAAAAAACGGTGAGCGGCTGTCCCAAACCACTATATAGGAATGGTGGTCTAGGGAGTACTTAATGGAGCGATAAAGGTAGTATATCTGAAAAAATTTCAATATCCGAGTAAAAAAATTAAAAAAGAACTCATTTTTGAAAATGTCTTGAAAAGAAAGTGGTCAGTAATTATGAAAAAATGGCGATGGATGAAAATTCCCAAAATCTCGTTTCAATTCGCTCTGTTAAAGCTTCTGATTGTGGATAATAATGAAGAAGCACCTTGTCCACAAATCTGTTTTATTTTTATCCGCCTACGATGCTTTGTTTTTTTTTTTTAATAAAGGACATATGTATATCCTTTTGGAAATTATTTTTTTTTAAACGTATGAACGTCTATGTATATACAATTCTTATTATGACTTAAGGTTTGGAAATAGTGGGATCTATTTTATTCAGGCCCATTTTGCCCAAAAATGTCACTTTTATTGTATTTCGGAGGCAAACACCAAATTTTCAATGTCTAACATAGTTATGTGAGTACGCTACCAGAGCTTTTTTAATAGTCTGGTTTGTGTCTAGGGTTATACATTTTAAAATTTATCTTCACACACATAAAATAAAATCGTCTCAAATTCACACTGTCACTCAAACACATGCCTTTGTAAGTTTATTATTATATTACATAGTTTTTTCTTTGGCGTTTTTAAAGTTTTGTTTTAAGTTTGATTTTTTGCTACAAAACCTTTAAAATTTGTTTAAATTCCAGTTTTAAATACAACTTCCAAAGCTTAACGTGTTCAAAAGTGCATTAAAAAAAATTATTTAAAGAACTACCTAATAATTTACTATTAAGGAACAATTAAAAGAGCAGCTGTCAAAATGCACAGTATTTTTAAAAATAAATTTAAAAATTTTAAGTAAATAACGTTGTTTAATTGCATTCCCTAACAAAACAAACATTTACAAAAAGTTAAAAACGAACGCTGAACTTTTTTTAATGATAAGGAAAAAAATAAAACAAAAGTCATTTTTGTGAACTACAAAGATATTAACCAAATAAGCAATTAAATTCAATAAGAAGATAAAAGTATTAAAAAGTATAATATCTTTTTTAACTCAAGTAAAATAAAAACTTCAAACATTAATTTACAAACTGGTAAGTAGAGCAAGAAAATGCAAGTTTGTTCATATTTTTATTAATATTTGTTAATTAAATTTATGTAAAATATTAATATGTATATACATACATACATTTCATTTTTAATTCTTATCCAAATAGTTCGCGACGTCCATCACCATCGAAAATGGCGCCCACAACGACTATTGAGACCATAACAATCACCCGACCTTTAAAGGTAAGATAATCTTGCAATTAATTTCTTCTTTTTGAATAAGTACTTGCGTGTGTGTGTGTGTAAAGTAAAGGGGTTTCCAAAACAAGCGGATCTTGTATTCATAGTCTCATCAACTGAAATTTTTTTAATAATTAAGCGAAGGCTCAAGTTCGTTTTTTATTATAAACAAATAATTTAAAACAACAACTAAAGAAGTAAGATTAGTCATAATCAGATCAAAATTAAAGTGAATATAGTGAAATATGAGAATTTTAAATTGTAATAAGTAAGCTGCGGCATGAGTAAAGTTACAGTGGGCCAAAATTCATTCTAACCCAACAGAAAAACGGTTGAAAAACATGAAAATTATGAGAAGCTCGCATATTCAATTGTTGATCATTAGGTGGATTAAATAGGTGAATTTTGCACTACTCAGTAGAGACACAAAGACACAAATGACGTATGTACCGTATTAATAAAAATAAATATTTCTTTCTTTATTGAAAGAATAAAATCCGTACTTGGGCCCAAATAAATGAATAAATTATTGGGTTAATTATTAAATAAATTTTCAGTTCGATAAATCGTTAACAAAGAAGAACTATTGTTTTTAGCTACGACAGTGCGCATATGTACAATTGAGTACTTTTGTTTTACCTAAACATTGTTGTTACGAGTTCTGAAGCTGTGGTGATCATTATTTAGAGTTTTTCATTTTTAAAATCAACCATTTTTGTAAAATCAGTTTTCTTTTACCTCCTGAACATTTTGAATTTTTTTGAGTTGTGATGATTTTTGATTTAGGGTGCCGATATGTATCTTAAAACTACAAACTAAAATATTAAATTATACAACTAAACTTTTCTTTGAAAAAATTCTAAAATAACACCCGTTTTAAGGTGGCAAAATGCCACCTTAAAACAAAAATTAACTGTATTTTTATCCTACACCCAAAAGTTAGTATTCTGAAAAAGGTACTAACGTAGAAAGTCTCAAATCATTAAGGGTATGAAATGAATAAAACAACATCCCATTTTAATTGGCTGTCATTTCAAAATCAATCGGTCAAGGTTCGATTTTTTTTTGCTCAGCACTTTCTTGGAGTCGCAAGCAAATACATTTTTTTTAAAGATATAAAAATATTTTTAAGAATTGTGTTTTTTTTTAATACTGTAATTTATGGAATGCCCAGACGAATTAATTATAAGGTGGGAGCAAAGCGAATTCGGTGTTGAGCAAGTTCGAACCAACATTTTTAAATTCATAAATTTTACTTGAAATTTATACATAGCATATGCATATTTTTAAATGATTTGACGTTAGGTATTTATCTGTATTTCAAAGGGTTTCTAAAATATTCTTATTGAAAACAAAATATAACGCATAGATTTTTCATTGATTTTACATTTCCAGGTCATTGCATTTATTTGTGGTGTTATAGTTGTTTTACTTATGATTATGGCTTTGGCTTCTACCGATTGGCTAATGGCTGAAGGTTGGCGTCAAGGCCTCTTTGTACACTGCATTGAAGAAGATGTATTGCCACCACTTCCATTTAATTTACACGATCCTCCGGGCTGTTATCCCAGTCGTGATGTCTGTAAGTATTTCATATTATTTGAATGTGATACTTTTAATTGAAATTTAATTTTTTCATTTACTTTTTATTATAGTTTATATTAGAGCAACGGCTGTTCTGTGTGTTATAACATTAATTACCGATGTAGTGGCAACAATACTAACAGGGATTGGTCTAAAAACTCAAAATCATAATTTAAAATATAAATTTTATAGAATTGCTGTGTTAGTAATGTTATTATCATGTAAGTAATATTTCAAAATATTTTGGATCATAATTTTGTGGCTTTATGAAAACAAGATCTTCTAAATTAACTTATTAAGTGGTATTAAGTTGCAGATGCGGAATACATTTACATGTGGTTTCATTTGGACCCTTAAAGGAACTGTTAACCTTTATAAGACATTCAGTAAACTTGAAGAAGTTTATCAAAACTTTTTACTACATAAGCAGGCCACTAGTTAGACCACCGGATAAGCATTACGGAATAGCCTTAGATAAGTTTGTACAAAAGATTATTTAATGAATGACATACTTGTTTAAGAGTGGTTCACACCAGAATTGTCTTGCTTCTATCATTCTGACGCCAAAGAAGTTTTAGTATACAGCAAGTGACATCGGTACGCGAAGTAATCCTTGTGGACCTAAATGCTTAATAACAATCGCACAGCATTTAAAAGGGACCTTAACTAACTGGTTTCGCAAGAATCCTGCGGTTATTTCTGTTCATAACTGAGGTTTAATGAGCCTGCACAGAGTATTCCTAATTTTGTGTATATTCTTTGTAAAGGTGTAGGTAGCTGTGACACAATCTGGATATAACTCGAAGTCTAATCTGCAATTATTCTAACCTTTATAATTTATCTGTAGACGGGTTATTGATCAGTTCGTCGGCAGGTTAAAATGTTTCGTCTTCCCATTTAGAAATGCCCGTTATTCACAAACCAACTTGAAACTGTATTGACCAACGATTCTCTCTTCATAGTATAATACTACTCTGTTTTATGACCGAGATTTTAGCTTTAATCAATTTTAATTTATTTTAACACTGTATTCAATACCATTAAGAGAGTAGCCTTGAAAATAAAGATTAGCCACCGCAGCATGGTCTATCTGTAATATAAAAAGCAAGTTGCTTGCCATTACATTAAGGCGTCGCAACAGAAAATGTAATATTTTGTATATTCTTAGGAAGCGTTATAGTTCAGATTTTTCCTACGCAGTCTTAGTGTAGCTGATTGTGTAAGTGTAGCAGCAGTAGCAGCAACACTCTTACTTTATCTAGAATACAGCTGTAATAAAATTTTAAAGCAACCAAACCGCTATATTCGAACTTTGGTTTTGTTAATATTGAAATATCTTAGAAAGCTGCTTTAAGGAGTTTTTTTTTTTCTTATATCATTACAGTATTAGCAGTTTTATCGGCCTTAATTCTTTATCCTGTATGTTTTGCCGGCGAATTAAATCTGGGTGAGTGATAATTATTTGTTCTAATACAATTTCGTAACCATGTACATATTCGTCATCTATCTTAGCAAATCGACCAATATGGGAATTTGGCTGGGCCTATGGTGTAGGTTGGGGAGCTGCCATTTTCTTATTTGGAGCTGTTGTTCTATTATTATGCGATAAAGAATCAGAAGAAATTTATTATAAGGAAAGAAAAATTGTACATGAAAACCAAATGCGCGCCTAGGCCAGGCCGCACGACCTGCCTGACGTCGTTCTTTAGACATATAAGTATAATTTTTGAATTAGAAACGAAACAAATTATTTATTATAATTATTATATGTTTCTTACGTACTCCCAAAGCGCTCCTCTCTTATTAATCCCCCCTGTATCCCCACATTACTCCATATCTCATACACACTCAATCCAACGGAATTTTTTTTCTTTTATTTTTAAGAAAGACACACGCGCATTATAATATGAAAAAAAACCAAAGGAAAAGACACTATAAGAAACATATTTAACATCATAGACATTTAGAATTGCATATATTACTACATACATAGTAATGACAAAAACCAAAATCATAATAAACAAAAGTATAAGAGTCGAATACAAGCCATATATAAAAGTCGTACATATACATAAATACTTTCAAACTATATAGATATATATAGAGCACATATTTATTTAAACTATGTTGGCAGAAATCCACTTTTTGATAATTTCCCACTAATTTTGTATTGATCATTTATTTGGATTTAACACGCTTAGAAAGTGTTTGATTTTCAGTTAAATTTTGAGATGCGATTTATATACTCGTATGTACTCCTTAATAAGTATGCATGTAAATATGTATTTTGTATGCATACATATCTACAACATACACACCGATTTTTTATATCTAAACGTCTTCATAGTAATTGCTTGCTACTTTTCATTTATTTTCCTTGTTTTCCAAAAATAAAAAAATCCATTTTTACTATAAATGTTTGTATTCCATGTAGTTTATGTGTGTAATTGTGTAATAGAATATTTGATTAGACAAAACAAAACATAAACAATAAAAAACTTGAATCTTTAAAATTGTATTAAAAAAATATATATTCAAAATTACTGTCAAACAACATTTTGGAATAAAACGATCCAAAAAGAAAATTAAAATATGTTAATGTTACATAAAGGTAACAAGGTCCGGTTTAAGCATTGTTTACAATTTTAACCTTTTTAATTTGTATTATTTTGGTATTATAACTATAAAAAATCGTAATAAAACCTACATTGATTTATCAGTTACAAAGCATTCATTTAAAAAAAATTAAAATCTTTATACATATGTATATAAAAATATATTATACATTTTAATGTTTCTTTTTTTATAATTTTATATACAAAAAGCAACTGCAATTACAACAAAGCGATCACCCACCCTTCCTTTTATACTTAAGTTTACTTTCAGCAAAGAGTTTAGTTTATTTTAAGGTTATGTCTGCTAACTGTTGTTTCAAAAGTTAAAACAAATTGTGTTTACAGGCTAACTTGATTTCAAAGGATCAAATTCCGTGTTTTTTAGGATTACTCTTGAAGAAAACTGTTTATATTTAGTTCCTTTGCCTGCTTGACATGGAACATTTAACTGAAAAATTAAAACCAAGAGATTTTATTATATACATGGACAACCTGAAAATTAATTGGCAAAGGTAACTCAGTATTTTCTTAGCGGTACGCTGAGCCCAAAAGGCTTCCATTTTAAGACTTTTGCATAAAGTATTACATTAGTCCTATGACAGTACGTTAACGAATATTTTTTTTAATGAAAGCTTATGGAAAAATCCTCTAATTTTTCAGTGTTCACTCTATTGATGCATATAAAACAGTTTCATATTATATCAACTTCGTTGTCTTAGTAATTGTAGGATTGTCTTGATCCAATATCGCGCACGTGCTAATTTTCTTGAAATTGTAAGTGAAACTTAGAGGCACAAAAGATAAGTGCCGGACGGTGAACTTAATTGAACCCTTTATATTATTAAGTAAAACCCAGATAACTTAAAAAAAATCATTTTAAAACAAGTATATAATGATTTCTAAAGTATTAAGAAGATTTCTAAGTTTTGTCAAATAAACTTTTCTGAAGCGTTTTATTACTAGCGTCACGGGTATCGCTTTCCATGAAAATGTTTAACACTGTATACCAGTGCTTATTGGACAAAGTGTGCCTTTTGGTTTAGGGTTTGCGAAAAATGTACGAAAATGTGTTGCAATATATTTTAAATAGCTTTTAAACAAAAAAACAAAGTCCTTATTAAACAGAACTCTTTGCAAGAAAAAAATGTATCAATCTATATTACATTTCCATTGTCTCATATGTTGTTTTTACCGTCCAACCCCGTTTTGTACTTATGCGATTTTGCACATTATTATTGTATTTTTGAAACAATCTATCGAATAATATTAATTTTCATATTTCTTTGTTGACATTTTTTAAATTATAATTTTTATCGAAATTTAAATGGAAATTTCGGCCAATATCGAATGCTGTAATTTGCCCTCTATTCGTACAAATAATATATCCATAATTGAAAATGTCCATTGCTTAACAATTCTATGTACAATATCATTGAATTCTCCTATCTATGGTAGTGCACTACTTATTAGTTCATTGCATTGAGAGCATGTAACTTTTAAGGTGAAGCCAAAAGAGGCAAATATTTGATAAAAATAGTTCAACTTTGTTAATTCTCATATAACATATTTATATGGGATAAAGTGAAGTCAAATTAAATAATAAATGGTAATATTTGCCTATGATGTCACTCACTGAATACTTTTTGTAATAAAATGTAGTTTACATTAATTAGTGCGGTTACGTTCATTTCGTCAAACATTTGCCTCGACTGATCTTACCTTTTCGTACTCTAACAAAGCCGCAATCCCAAAAAAAAATTCAATTGCTATTAAAAATATTTTTTTCTGCGACTTTACTAGCAACTAACTTACTACTAAAGTTTTACTAGAAAAGTTTTGAAATTATGAATACGATTAATATATTTTTGAATACTAAAAGCGTTTAAATGATATTTAATAACTTGTTCGAATTGTTTTTTAAATCTTAATATTTATGTATTATGTATAAATCTCACTTCTTAATAATCTTTAGCTTATTTAAAAATCCGAAAAGATTCTAAAGGAAAAGAATTCAAACGAATAGCTAAATCTGATATTATCCCCATTTATTTTTCTGGCTGTAAACATAATTTATATTTATCTATTATTTAATTATTTTCTTATATTAAATATTATTTATTAAATAACCTCACAGACAGCTAGAATTTGCTATGTTCAAAAAGGCATCTATCCAATTTAAAAGATAAAACATTAGCAAATATATCATTAATTTATATTATTTTAATTTTTAAAACATTTCTGTAATATTTTTAACATGATTTATTTGTAACAACGCAATTAAAAATTGTTAACTTGTTTAATATTTATAAATTTATTTTACTTTATGTAACAACATTAAGTTAACAATTTTGAGAATAATTCGGCACTTTAGCTTTTATTTGAAAAAGGAATTTAGCTTTTTGTTGTTATTTTGTAAACATTATCATTGACACTTGATTACTGATTTGTACAATTTTATTATATTTATTATTATTTTTTTTATTAACTTGTTTGTTCTTCAATAAAGATTTTTATTTAACAAAATTGATTGCGGATTTTTTTATTATTCTTTAAGTTTAGTATTTTTATGTTACATATTTATAAAAATTTTTGATACTTGAACTGAATTCCATTAGGTTTTAAACATTAATACAAGACTGTAGGTTGGATTTTATAATGAAGTTTACTTTTGATCATACATATTTACTTCATATTGTTAAAAAACATGTGAAATAAATTTTTAAAAAAACATATGGTGCGCCAACAAAAATATCAATATCTAACCAATCTTTAGTGATCGCACTGTAGGGGAAATAGCAGTTATTTCATAAACTTGTTTGAGTACTCTGAGCTAAAAATTTGATTTTGTCTAAAATTAGTTCTAGACTTGGTTTACACAAAAATCTGGAACAAACTTTAAAGAGATGAAAGTAAAATGGCCCATAGACAATACCAGCACACTGGCGCAATCAAGAGATTGTTCCAGCCAATTGATGGTGTGTATGTGCTTGTGGTGTAATTGTGCTGATGGACCCACATCAAAACGAGTTTGATATTTTTATGATTGTGTCAGCATGCCGGTGTTGCAAACTTAAGTCATTAAAATAGAAGTTGTCAATGAGTAAATAACTCGCAAATATGAATTCAAATGAGTTAAAAATCGAGTGTGACCTAACAATTTTTTAAGGATTGCTTGATCCATACACGTGTTTGTCTTTCAGACTAGTTTCGTGTTGTTTTCTTATTAATCGCAGCACACACTTTGTCACTATCCATAAGGATCTTTTCCGAAACGCTTTTTTTTTTTAAATTGTGCCAGCAGAATTATCTGAGTTGTGTCAGAGCATAGTTTACATTATATTTTTACTTCACTACATTTTCTGCCGCCGGGCTCGTTCGGGTTATAGATTTCGAAAACTCTATTATGTCCGTATGCTACCCAATCTTAGAAGGTCCATTGTCATCTCTTTGATACGACCCAATCTTTGGACAAGTTCCGGATAAAATAAATATTTCAAGTATAGAATTCACATAGTATAGAATGGTTAAAAATGTTCATAATGAAAGCAATAACAAAAACGGCTTCTAGACACATCAATATTATGCTTCAATATTTGTGTCAACGTTAGTAAAAATATTGAAGTTTGTTTCCCATCAATAATCATTTTTAAGCGGATCTCAAAGAATAAAGTTATAAAAATTCGCGTCGGCAAAACGCCGTTGTCTCCATTTAAATGTCGTATTGAGCATTTTTATACTTTTGTGGCTATGATCAACCTTTTCGCGTCCCATAATACCTGAAATTAACAATCTAATTCTATTAATTTTTTTATACAATTTCTTTGTCCCATTTTCAGCACAAATTTCTGCGATACTCACTCGCTGTTTACGCAAACCAAAATAAAATATTGACATTATCAATGACATACAACGACGAACTGCTTCAATATTTTTATAAACATCAAACTCAATCTGATATTCTTCAATACTACACACTACGGATATGTAAGATAACTTTTCATATCATAGCTTCTGAACTAGTGAAAATATTTTCAATTCAATATGCATTTGAAAGAAAACCTCTTAAGTGCTCAGACGTTAAGCACTAAACCACCGCCCTCGGATATTTCAAGTATAGTAGATTAAAAGTCATACAGGCAGTAATCTTTTTTTTAAATATTCAGTTTATATTATCATATACAAATCAAATCATATTCAATAACGAATATGCATTCGGAGGGACAGATTTGATTATTTTTTAAATGGAATTTAACAGTAAACCTTATTTTAACAACGCCGACCACTGTCGAATTGCAAATAAAAACAAAAACAATTTCGACAGCTTTTTTTGTATTTACCTTATTGCATAGATACAAAATTTTTAACTATACTTTTTTATACCTTTTATTTAAACCAGTTGTTGTTTATACATTTTTATAAAAAAATTTTCTATAATTTATTGGAGCTGTCGTTAATCGTCTAGGAATTCGTCTGATTTCTGTCCGATATGGCAGCTAAAACTCATATTGTGTGTTAGATGCAACTAGAATAGGTTCTATTTAGAACTGAGCACATATGAAAAATTAAAAAGTGTACATAAGACACGCTATAGACACTTTAGGCATCGAAATCAGACGAGAACTCAGATATTGTAAAGACAGCTTATGCAATTTTATTTTTCTTTTGTGATCCAAGCTATTCAAGTTTTCTATTATTTTTATTGAAAAAAAACCAGAACTCATTAAATTCACAAAAAAATTTTAAAATATATAATACTCACAAATACTCACTGTACACAATACTAATTTAAAACAAAATAAAACTCATCAAATGTCCATCTTAATTATCATCTATTTAAAATAATTAAAAAAAAAAAAAAACTAAGCAAAATGTTTAAAAAGTTGAAATAAGTATAGAAATATTCCGCTTAAATAGGTTCATTGTGAAATACAGTGCGGTCAAAAAGTATTCTTAAGGGAAAAACATAACCGAACGTAATGTTTGGCCTAAGGTGAATCTAATTGTTTTAAATAAGTATGTAATAGAATTTCCTTAAGCAAAGTCAATATCGATAAAAATTGTAAAGATTTTTGTCTTCCGTGTCTTTAAAAGCAGTGATCTTAAATCTGTGAACTTAATCTTTCCCAGCAGCATAAGAAATTGCGCCAGTTCGTTCCATGGTGTTCTTCTTAATTTTATTAAACAGTTTATTGTCCAACGAGAATTGTTTAAATTAAGTTATTTAATTGTTATTCTTAAGTTAATTTTGTTTAATATAATAACTTTTTTTATATCATATTGCATTTGTCTTGATTATTGGGTTAAGTAGATGATGTTTACAGTTGGCACAAAATTAGAAAGACACAAAGAATGTTTATAATATCCGTAGCAGCATAGAAAAGTGCATTCCATTCTGTTCGTTGTCTCATAAAAATTTTTACTTTTACTGTAATCAATGTTATCAATCATATCAAACAAAATTTGCTTTCATAACAGAAAGAGTAAAAAAAACGAACTTATGCATAACAATTAAATTACCTAATTTTAATTTATTAAATATTTAAAATCTTTTCGTTATTTCAAAAATATTCGGCTTAATATTAGATGAAAATGACCATTTTGTTTCTGCTTAAACGTTTTTATACATTTTGCCAATGAAACAAAACTACACAATGTTTTCACTTTTAAGGTTATGTAAAAATATTAAATAAAAAAATTAATAACATCAATTAATTAAGAAAAAATAAACATGTACTTATGCAATTTACATTTGATCAATGCGAAAAAATTTAAGAATCAACAAACAAACCTTTTTAAATTTATTCATTCATTTTTAGCAATCGGCCGTATTCCTTTGTACATATTCGGTTGTACTCTTTACGTTCGGTAACGTTGAACATATTAATTTTTGTGTCTGTTATAATTTGAATTAAACCAAGAAACAAAATGAATGATACTTTTATGCTTTACAAAAACAAATATTTATATGTAAACAAACAACAACAACAAAATCGTAGGCAGGAATCGTGCGGTGAAAAAACAGCAACAAAACCAGAATAACAAACAAACTTAACTATAAAAAAAAATACAAATAATAATTACTGATAAATTAATAAATTGCAAATAAAAAAAAAACAAAATTATGATAACATACAAATATAAATAATTAAAAAACCAGAGCAAAATACTAAGCTAAGTAAGATTAAATATAAATTATTATATATTTACTAAATGGCTATTAATTAATTTTAAAGACAAGAAAAATACAAGTATTAAAATTTATTTTTTATTGTACATCATAAAGTAATAAACAACATAAAAGAACTAAACGAAAACAAACTATTCTTTTTAAGTATTTTATAATACAACATTAACATTATTTAAATTAAGACAAAAAGGAAAGAAGAAAAACAAAACACAAGTGCAAACAAACACAGCTCTGCAAAAGTTTATGTCATTTTAAAAATGGCGTCCTCGATTATTTGATTAATCGTTTGGGTCATTTATTCAACAATTAATACTATTCAATTCATTTTAAGAGATCGAATAAATTTTGTAAATACTTCGGGTAGGTATTTACCAACATTTTTCTAAGGATGTTACATAAAATGTTTTTCAATAAAAACACTATTTAAAACCCCAAAAAAATGTTCTTGTTATTCGAATAAAACCGCCACTAGACGCGTTATGTGTTATAGAAATAGTTGTATAACTATTATGTATCACATTTACTGAGAATAAAATGTAATGTACAGGGTGTTTCTTTAAGCCCGATAGAACTTTAAATTGTAAAAAATAACACAAAAAATAAAATTTAAACATAGCATTACGAACTGAAAATGATCTGGGCATATGGCCACTGCGACTGTTCTTGACGAAGCGCATTCTGGACCTCCAATCTTGGGCAACTTTTTCGAGCATTGTTGACCCATATGTAACGAATAAAACGAACAATGTTGCCTCCAAGGCGTCAAGGCTGGTTTATCAGCATAAACCAGGGAATTCACATGGCCCCACAGGATATAATTGGGAGGTGTTAAATAGCACCATCTTAGAGGATAATTGACAGATCCATTCATCAAAATCAACTTATGGCCAAATTTTGACTTTAATAAGCCGATGGTTACGGTTGCCGTATGACAAGCGGCGCCATCCTGTTTAAACCATATCTCGACCTAATTAATGTCATCCATATTTTCAAACAAAAAATCATTGGTCATGGTGCGGTAACGATCTCCTTTAAACGTAACGCGAGCACCAGCTAAAAGTTTTAAAACATAAGGTCATCAGCGTATAAAACGCGCCAAATGGTGCATTTTTCTGGATGTAATGGAGTCTGTAGAATCTGTTGTGGGTTGATTTTACTTCATATGCTGCAATTTTGTTTGCTAACAAACCCGTTAAGCCAAAAATGAGCCTCATCGCTAAACACAATTTTGCGATAAAACATCGGATCAGTTGATAATGGATTTTCAAAGTAAATCTGAATAATTTGGTAGCGTTGTTCAAGCATCTGTATATTCATGATGACTTGCCAGAATATACTGATCATAAATGTGAAATAGTAAGCGCCAAGGCGAATTTAAGTTGAATTCGCCTTGGTAAGCGCAGTATGACAATTAGCTTGACAGTTAACTATTTCGTAACTTATATCAGGCTTAAAATACACCCTGTACAAATGTAGTTTCACAAATGTATAAATGTAGTGGCACTAACAACTAGTTATTTTTTACAAAAACGAATAAATAAAATTTTTAATATTTCTAGATTTTCCTAATTTTTGTAGCGCTGTGTTTGGCTAAATTTATGATTTATAGTTACATTTATTCAAACTCACATATTATAAACTGACTTTTTAAAACTGCTAATTTAGTACATTTATTCTCCCTTAAAATGTACCAGGTGTAGAGTTACATAAATTATAAGAGTTTGTATAACAATTCTATTAAAAACGAGTCACACAAAAGTAACAATTAATTTTTAATGGAGAAGAAAAATTATCAATTGCTAGTGATTTATAAATACATACATATATACATATTAACTTATATAATATTATATTTAAATACATAATTATTTAATAAAAAAATGAAATCTAAAACCAACAAAAAACATTTTAAATAAAAACAAATTATATATATTTACAAACGACTAAACTGAATAAAAAACGAACAAAAAGAAGGTAAGGACTTTAGTTATTTTTTTAATCATATTTCTTCTTCTTTCTTTTAAAATATTTGACTGAATTTGTATAGTAACAAACAAGGCGAACGATAAATTCATAATATTCAGTTGTAAAGTTGACGAAATTCAAAACACTTTTGATTATCACTACCTGCAGAAATCGGAAGCTAGTTTGATGTGTTTGTTCTCGTACGTTTCTCAAATTTCATTTTTGTTTTAGTTTTTCAAGCACCAACGCTTTCCGAAAATCGCAGGGAAATCTACACAAAAAAAGGACTTGAACATTAAAAAAAGAGCTAAATTGCAACAAACAAAAAATACATATATATGTACGTAATTTTGTTTTCAAAACAAATTTGAAATAATCTTTGATCGAATCAATTTGATGTGTGGATCTGCTTAAATTTTATGAGACAGTTTGATGTGTGGCCATGCCGCTTGAACCAAATTACAACATGTATGTACATAAATGGAATAAACTCGTGTTTTGGACTTTTCTATTAGAAAAAATTATTTAAACCAAGTCACGGTACTTTTTGTAGCTGAGCACGTTTTTGTCAAACATCGTTTTTATATTCAAAAGAAGTGAATGTGTATGACAGATTTTTAATATTTTCATAAAATAATATATTCTCCGATTTTGTAGCATCGTAAATCACAACTAATATTAAATAAGGATCTTAATTCAACACTACCACCACTATCGAAAAATATTATCAAACCCGTTTGAACTAAATCAAAATTTTTATTTCTTGAAGAAGTTGTAGGACTTTTTTATGGGTCATGAAAAAATTAGCCCTCGAAAAAAATAAACATTTAAAAACTTTAATTAAAATAAATCTAATTTATGTGTCATTAGGAATAAAATGAATATATAAAACAAGTTTTTTTAATCGTGTTATTTATCATGTTACTGCTCTGAACTCTATAATTCTCTATTTTGTAATTATTATTAATAAAATCTGCGTACATACATACATTAAAACTGTGGAAAACATTAAATTGTAATAGAATTAACAAACACAAAAAAAAAGCAAAAATTGTAAAATGGATTTAATGCTTCAAACAATTGCAAATATTTTATCGTCCCAGAGAAGAAGGAAATGAAAAATGAAATAACAAAAAACTTTTAAATAAAAAAATACTTAAAGTAGGAATTGTGTTTTATTAGGACGAGTGGGAAAAAATGCTAAAATACAGATATGAATTGATATATAACCATAACGAAGAGAAACGCTAGTCCTTATTATTCCCAGCAAGAGCGCACCGTAAAACAATGCAAAAGTTCTCAAGTAGCTGCAATGCCGGTAAGTGAAAATGGATTCTCTATACTTGCATTCCCAGATGATGAAGCCAAACCCGCTCTCAGAGAACAAAAGCCTCCACCGATTTTCTTGCGCGAGCAAACATCAAATGCAGATGTAAACATGTCCCAGTTCGTAGGTAAGGAAAATCTTTGTTTCCTCCCTATCAAGAGATAAAGTTTTAAGCCCACACGGAAAAAGATAAGATAAAAAATGAAGCAATTGCGTTGAAAACCACACTGCAATTTATGTAAAGTCCTAAAGTTCCTACTTTTATATACGACAGTAAACAACCGAGTGGAAGGGCTTGTGGTGGCACTGACGGTATAGTGCGCTAAAACATAAGGCATTTAACAATTCCAGAACTCAGCGAAGACTTTACAAGCGACCTTAAATAAATCGTACAGATTTTAAAACATAAGATTCAACACGATCAATTTTTCATGTTCTTCGCTACATTAGTTCTTTGCAGCTGGATCCAAACTTATAACCCCAAAAGTGAGGCAGCTGTATAGCATAGTTCAAGCTAATAAGCTTAATGTCATATTTGGATGTAAACCAAAATAGTTTAACAAGCTGCCAGACCTTATCGATTTTGCTATTGTAAAAAACATCAGACGTACACAATTTGTAATTCTCGCATTCGTGATCGAAGTAAAACTCGTATCGAAGGTTACAATTTCTAATGATGTTACTCGATACGAAACGAATCGAATTTTACAACACTGAATAAAATGGAGAAAATTATAAACAAAGAACATACATACATATGTCTATAAAAAATTATAAGATTTTAAACAATTAAAACAGCAGTAAAGCAGTTAAATTGAAAAGTTCATATTTATTGAAACCAAAAAAATTAAAACCTATAAAAGTTTTATGTAACTCCTTTCTTCGTATTTGCAATTAACTGAATATTCAGTTCGACATTCTTTTATTTTAATTCGAGGTCTTGTTTTTTATTTCTATAAGGGAATCTAATCTTTTTAGCATCTCCTTCTGGTAGTTCTCGGTAGTCATCATATTTTTCTCTATATATTATTTTTCTTTTTTCTGGCACTGATTCTTCTAAATCATCATCTTCTGTACATGAGGAGTAGTTACTGTCCAAGACTAAAGACGAAGAAGTGCATGGCAAGTCATTATTGTGATCTTCAGGCGCTATTACACTAAATTCATCATCTTGTTATATTACCTTTCGCCACATTTTCACATCTCTTATTGGTGGACCAGAAGCATTAAGTTTCGCGGCTAGTTGCTCCCTTGCGAACTATTCGGTAAAAGGATTTTTGCCAAATATGTGTGCTTTGCAATAAAATTCCCAAGGATCTCTTTTTGAGAATAATTTGTTTTTATTAATTTTGACTCAGAAATATAACAATTTACTTAAAAAAAAACAAAAAATCATAAATTTATAACTTACATTTTCTTTTCTGTTCCCTTTTATACTTTAAAACGTTAACTCGAATGATGCTTTGCTAACAAGTTTATACTCGCAAGGTTACATTCGAAATGTAGTTCGTTATCGAATGTCGTCATTAGGAATTTCGATACTCGTTACCCGATATCGAATGAGAGAATCCCAAAAGTAATAAAACTCGCACGTTCGAATATAATGTCGCTCGTATACGGCTTTTCCGCTGCACCTGAAACCCTTTAGTTTTTACTTAAATAAAAGCATGAATGGGTTAAAATCTAAAATGTATGTGAGTTCTCACTTATCTCAGAAGATTCCTCTGAGTAACCCGACTGCTATTCAAGAAGCCGTGGACCATTTTACAAACACCGTGCCTGTAGCAGCCTGATATGTAGCGCTAACGAAGCCAACAGTTACAAGAAATTCGCACCTGACATCAGCTGATAATAAGATTCTTGTCAGGGAGAAGACAAGGCTTAAAAGGCAATGGCGAAAAAGTCGTTCTTCAGACATAAATATCGAAATGAACTTATGCCAGAGAACCTTACGCAATAAACTGAGGTAGAAGTATGAGTTAACTATCGAGTTTTTTGCCTGTGAAAAGCTGTAAGTCGCTTAAAATGTCCTATTGCCTACGAATCTCCACTAAGACTTGAAAACCGCACCTGGGCCAAAAATGAAATGCATTCGCAAATCATTTAGGTTTTCACACCACATGACATAGTCAAAATATTATAGACATTGTAAATGAACCTATGAAATGTCGGTTATCTTCATTTAAGTCGACAATTAGAAATGATTAGAAACTGACCTAATTCAACCGTGAGAATCTCACTATTCATATTTAATACCATGTTTTTGGTTAGCTTCTTCTTGTCCTCTGCATATTATGATCCCTAATCCAGGAAAGGACCCAAGCCAAATTACGTCATACAGGCCATTAGCCTAGTCTCAATTTTGTGATGTTATTTCAAAAATTATTCGTCTCGGATTTAACTCCTTATCTTAATGAACAAAACATTATTCCGGACCATCAGTTTAGTTTTTGTGCGAGGCATAGTACTATTGAGCTAGTTCATAGAATTATCGCAGTTATTAGATCTGTATTTGAATATACCCAACTGGTCAGCTTTAGTTATTGACAATTCCCAAACGTTTGTTAAAATCAGGCATGATGGGGTATTCACGAAAATAACTCGAGTTCTGGTTAATAAAGTGGAGGATTAAGGTAAATCCTTCGAAATGGACTCTCGTAACGTTTTTCCTCATAAAAAATGCCCTCCGATAACAATAACAAATGCTACCGTTACAGCAGAAAGACACGTTAAATATTTGGGTATCCACCTAGATAGCCGCCTAACTTGGTCCCGCCATATTGAGGCAAATTGCGGCCATAAAACTTAGAATAATTTAATTACTGGTTAAGAGGTCCTAACTCAACCATGGCTTCGGGTTACAGTTTTTTTATACAAATCCATTATGAAATTAATATGGCATTCAGATGTGTGGGGTACTGCTTGTGCATCAAACATCCTGAAGTTACAAAGACAGTCTGGGATTTCACGGTTTATCGTCTGTAACCCTTGGTATATATGATATGAAAATATCCATAGAGATCTAGAAGTTCCCATTATCCAGGAAAAAGCAAAAAACATACACGCCCAAATTCGAAAACTAGTGGTCCCTACCAACTCTTTAGCACTGCAATTTCATCGGCACCAGGGCACAGTTTGGTCTCCAACTTATGCATCTATATCTACATATCTCCATACACTGTTTTGGTACATGCCCACCAAATAACCACTTCCAACGATATGTTGACGACTTCCGTCGGTTATCAGTGCCAGTCTAGCAGCTAGTTAAAGTTTTGGTGACACTACTGTTGAAATGCCACTTGATAATCCGGGTTTGGATAACTTTTTTTGAACCTAGAGAATTTATTAAAAAATTAAATTTTTCCTTACGCTGTAACTTTTTCTTGTATTTTTGTTTTATTTTTTTGTTTATGTTGTACTAGGAAAATATGTTTTTATTCTACTACAAGTCAAGAAAATATGTTACATTTTTAAACAAATTTCGATTCGAACGATATCGAATGCAACAAAGTGGTTATTCCATACGTACGAAATTTCATTCGAAACGATACGACGATAGACTATTCAATCACGAGTACGTCGACTATGTCCCTGCCAGTTTTTACTGTGCTAAAATAAAAAACTTTGTGTTTCTTTTTTAAAATTTTTATAATTTCAAATTATACAAGTATGAATATAATATATAAGTATGTACACTATATAAACTAAATACAATGTGGTATTTTTTTTTGTTTTTTCGCTTCATCGCAATTTTAAAGCTAAAATATCATTTAGATAAATAAAACTATTTTTCTTTAATTTATGGAACTTAATGATGCGTTATTTTAAGATTAAAAATACAAGGAAATGTCCAATTAAAATACATGCTTTGACTGTGGATTACAAAATAGTATGGATGTAATAAGTCAAGATACATATAATAAAGCTGAAATTAAGTTTTGAAAAAATCTATTTCAATAAGCAAATAAACAAATAAAGTGCGTTTAATGATAAGTTTTGCTTTCTTAGGTTCTTATTTTACATTTTTTTATACCCTTTATTACAACAAAGACAGTCTTATTTTTTGTTTTTATTATTTATTATTGTTATGTTAAATGAAGATATTTATGTCGATTTTAAATAGATTTATATTATGTTTATTTGTCTTTCGGCAACGATCATTTTGTGTTGTATATAAAGTTTGACTGTATGTACGTATTTCTAAATTTAAATAAGTCTAAAATTGATTTCTTAAACAATTTGAAGTTATTTTACGTTTTATTTTGGCCAACAATGAGAATCTATAATAGTACAAACGCATATGGAAATAATTAAATATTTGTACAATTTAACAGATTTATAAAAATTTAGGTCAATTGATATAGTGATACATTTAGAAAAATTATTGAAACAATTTTTACTTTTATTGCAATGTCAGGCTATCTTTGAATATAAACAGAACTTTATTCTAACTACATACTTTCCGTCGTAACTTTATTTTCAATTTTGAACAATAGTATAAGATAATACATTAAACTAAGAAAATAATACATAAAAACAATAGTATATGGAAAAATTTAAGAAATAATTAAACTGAAGATTCATATTTAATGAAAAAAAAGTAATAAATTATATTTTAATAACAAGAAAACACAAGAAAAATTGTACGCCAGTTAGCAAAAAGAATTGATCAACAATAAAATTTGTGTATGGTAACATGTGCATTTCTATTTTAATTCATTGCATTATAACCCAAATTACTATTAATGCCAACACCGGGGCTGTCAGGTTCAGGTCCTAAATCAGAACTAGACCGTGAAAATTGCCGCCTCGTAGGTAAAACATCACGTATACTATCAATTAAACGCTGATGGAATGTTTTATATTCCAGATCAACAGATTGTGTTTCTCCGAAATTAAAATCGGCCACTTCCACATTGAAACTATTATATCAAAAAAAAAAATCAAATAACACATACCAAATATTACAAGACTTAAAAAAAAACTTACCGATTTCGACTTTGTAAGTAATATGATACACCGAATACAACCAAAATTATAGCAACTAAAGTAAAGGAAACAGGTACTACCACGACCGATAGTTGAGATTGTTTCTTTGCTAAAAATGAAAAATAAATATATTTATATTATGGTGTTTTCTTTTCTGCAAATAAATGTGTAATTTTATTTATAGAATGTAATTTGGTGTTCGTTGCTTAAAAAAACAATTTACATTGTTTGCAAGAAAAAACTGCTCTTGATTTATTTTTAAAAGTTTTCAATATTGATGGTAGAGACGTATGCAATAAAAACGAATGAAAGGTCGAATACATTTATTTTATTGCTACTGCTGGCTTGTTATTGTTATAAAATACTCGTACAAGTGAATTCAGTGTTATAAAATATGTTTTAAAAATCCTCCAATTAAATATTTAAATCTCCCGGTTTGATAAATTGTCATTATTTGATGTTTATATATTTTCTCCCAGCCGGCATTTGGACGACTGTTTGACAAACACAGGATAATTTCTCGATTGTTGTAGTAGAATTATATATTATGCTTCTCCAAATTATGGTTTTGAGACTCATTTTTAAAATAGTGAATCTTTTAAACTTTTAAACATTTTGGAGAGCATTAGAAGCTTATTTGTAGTAAACGATCGTATTTGATTGACTCCTCCAAATGATATTTCTGCGATTCATTTTATTTATTGTTCGACGAGTTAAAAACTGATTCTTCAACGATTTTTGGCGCATTGTAGAAGACTCCTTAATGAATCTTTTTCAATGCTCGTTTGGAATAAGAAAAAAAAGAGCCTTACACGACTTTTGTTCGTCGCATCGTAGACCACGCATATGGAAGAGTCGCCGCCATGACACGGTTTCTCCCATACGATAACGCGGACGATTAGCAGGCCATATGTTTTGATATTTGAGGGACAGAAAAAAGTGAACTATCACCAGCGGATAGCGTATTTAATTGAGCTCAAAAGCATATCAAAAATATTTTGAAAGTAAAATGCAACGGCACTGTTTGCAGTATTGTAGTTTGATTAACGTTGCTTTTATTCTGTTCAAGAACTTCATATCATTCGAAGATACGAATGAAGAAGGATTTTCTTATTTAAAAATTGTTTACTTATATGTACAAAATGTACCATGCATTCCTGTACTTTCAATATATAATCTTTTTGTACAGAAAATTTATAAAAAAAATATACAAAAATTACGTTTCTATGAAAAATTGTTTTTAAGAATAACCATTATTTACCTTCATAAATATTAATTGTAACCTGATTGACTGTCACGGATACATCATTGCTTATAAAGAATAATACTGTCTTGCTCTCCGAAAAATATCGAGAATAATTGAATTCACATTCATCAACATCGTAATAAAAGCGACATGTCTCATTGCCTGTCGCGTTATAGGGAGCTAAAATTAAATTTTAATTTTAAATAAATGTTAAACATATATAGAATGTCATTGGTTTTTGACTTGCCATTGAAAACCAAAGGACAATATTTTATTTTGGATGAACCTTTACACTTGATACTTAAATTGAGTATATCACCATGTTGCAACCAATTTTTGCCATTAGCAGTAAAATTACTAATAGGAGCTAGAAGAAAGTAATTTATTAAAATGTTGAGCATATTATTACGGAAAAATTACATACATTTTGAAACAATTAATCTTCTGTAATATCCATAAACTTTCATGGGATCTCGTGCTATAACCGATTTATTAACACAATTAAAGGGGGGTTGGGTATCAAAAAGCTCAGCAGAGGTTTGTAAAAGATTGTAGTGTTTAACAGTTGTGTCCAATTTTGGATTAACCAACACTGAAGAGACATTTAAAAATGATGAATTGTTATTTTTACTTCGTTGTTGCAAAGCAGCTCTAAGATTTAAACCTAACAGAACTGCATTTTCATGAGCCATTTTGGCAATTTCTTTTTTGGCTGCCAATGTGTCGCGTTTTGTTTTTATTGCCGGTTTGGGTGTAGTTGTTGTTGTACTAGTAGTTGGTGTAGTAGTTTTAGGCGTTGTGGTGGTAGTTGTTGTAGTAGTGGTAGTGGTTGTTGTAGTGGTGGTGGTTGTCGTAGTTGTTACCGGATCAGGTAACTTTTCAAAAGATACAACTACTAAAGCTTCAATTTCATAGACCTGCTCCGGTTCGATGTATGAGGCTTGATAACTAAGGCCATCCGTAACTCCCAGATATGTGCAATTTTCAAACCAATATGTTTGTATGTATGTGGCATTTTCCAGCACATAATTTTTCTCTTCTTCCGGCAGTTCTATGGTATGATTTACTATTGCCTTGGTAGAAACATATTGTTTTTTTCGTACATCACCATCCTGTATGAGTTGCATTTTTCCAGACAACGTATCGGTAACTTCAATGTCCACGGCACTTGTGGCAATTTTTATCCAAAATAAGTAATCTTTTTGGACCGTTAAATTAATTCGATATTTACCATATTTCGTTTTATGTTTGGGATATACTATGGACCATGTATTAGTGGGTTTAGATGATACAAATTCCTGTAAAAGAAACAATTATAATAAATATAAATGTATTGTTAATGTCACATGAACTTTCCACCATGCGTTATGGCGTCGAATTTTATTTTTGGTTTTATATCATTTACGATATTTATATAAAGTGATTTCTACTACGGGCGCGTCAATGTGGAAATATAAAAAATAAGCTCAAGTCTGGTATTAGGCAGATTCACCGGCCGCCTGCAAAAAAATCCGGTGCCTTTGTGTTAATGTTGTTGGTACATTGCCATATGGTGAACCTCGTGCGGCTGAGCATTGCAGCACATACGGAAATTTTGCTTATTAACATAGCCAGTGTCATTCAAAATGCGCTAACGAACATTAATTTTTATATAAGTTTGAAATTCGGAATTGAATTTATAAGAAAGCATTAGAAAAATGTAAATAATCAAATTATACTATTATAAACTATTAAATTTTTGTATAATTTAAGTACGAGTATAGTCTGTTAATAATTTAACAACTAGATTAGTTCTTGTTGAGAATAGAATTATGATTGCAAATATTCAGACCTGTTCTGAAAATCGATTTTTGTCAAAGTCATTTCAAATCACGCAAAAGGTGTCCTACACACAAAAAAAAATTGAAATTACGTGGTTTACAACCCATCAGCTAAATGACTGCCAATGTGAAATCATTTGCCTATTTTTCCAAGTATTTCGTATAGAATTTAATAAAAGTGTTATTATATATTTGAAATAATGTGTTTTCTACTTATTTTTGTAATACAATTTTATTTTATGCACATAAAAACATAAATATTACAAAATTTCTAAGAACACTGATTGTTTTGTAAAAAATTGTTTTGCATTGTTTAGCAATGTCGTGATTTACTTTTTCTCTTAAACAGTCCGTGTGGGAGATTAATTATAAGTTTAACCTAAGTTTTAAATATTAATTAATTATTAAATGTTACGATTCTATTTGCTATTTTAAAAAAATATCGATCCCATTAATAATTGCTTACTACGCCTCTGTTACATGTAAAAGAATTTAAAGAATTTGCTAAAACTGTTTATTTCCCAAATTTGTACTCTTCCCTTCCATATTTAGTACATATTATTGTATAAAAACACAAAGGAAAATAAAGAATATATTGAGTTTTGTTTATAACGTGATAGACAATTATAATATACATACATATGTATTATAAACAAAATGTAAAAAGAAAGAAAAAATAATAAGACAATAACACCATTGTCCACATATACCAATTTACGTCCATACAAAAACATAATACAATTGTGCAGACGCATCGAAAATTTTTTGTGGAAATTCTATTTTTTTAATAATTAATTTGAAAGTATCACGAGAAATCTAAATAAAAACCAATAACCTCATTTCATTTTTGTTCTCGAATATAATCTACAACAACCTACATACATATATAATCGCTTGTAAACTGAGTAAGAGTAAATTATCGCATGCTTATTGCACACTACCTACTTAAAGGCTTCATTATAAATTCACAACTTCTTTTGCTTATTACAATATAAATTTAGTATTTGAAATTAAAAAGTCTAAGAGGATTAATTATGGCAGAATTAGAATCTCTTCAAAAACAACGACAAGCAGCTAAAGGGAACATAACGAGAATAAGAAATTTAGTTTCTTCATCAATGTCAATAGCTGAATTAGAATGCCGTCTTGAATTAGTGCAGGTATATTTTAAACAATTATTAAAAATTCAATCTGATATAGAACACAAAAATCCATTAAACACAGCAAGAACCGATATTGAAGATACATGTATTACAACAAATCATAGAACTCTTAGAAGATAATTATAAACGCTCGACATTAGATCACTCAATTACAGTGCCATTTGCCACAACAACTAAATTACCAAATATAGATTTTCCCAAATTTTATGGAAAATACTCCAACAATAAAAATTTCATTTCATCATTTAAGCAATTTGTTGACAGAGAAACGTCATTATCTAAAATTGAAAAATTTAATCATCTTTTACATTGTTTATCTGGTCCGGCACTCAACACGGTGCGTGCTTTCGAAGTTTCCTCTGAGAATTATGAAAAAGCCCTTGAAAGGCTAAAAGAACGCTATGACAATAAAACATTAATTTTTTTGGAACACATTCAAAATCTTTGTGAACTTCCTAGTGTACAAAAAGCCAGTAGTACCCAATCACGTAGTTTAGTGGATAATGCCTCAGCAATTTATGGGTCTTTGAAATCATTGGGAAGTGAAGAAGATATTTGCAATTCTTGATTCATTCACATTGTAGCACAAAAAACAGATTTTAGTTCACAGATTAAATGGAAGGAGGGCTTCTCATCCCTCAGAGAATTTTAAATTTTAAAATTTGGAAAATTGCCAAAATCTCGCTTCAACTCGCTCTGTTAAAGGTTCTGATTATGGATAATAATGAAGGAGCACCTTGTCCACAAATCCTATTCATTTTTGTCCGCCCACGTTACCTTGGTTCCATGAGCTTCTCATCCCTCAGAGAATTTTAAATTTTAAAATTTGGAAAATTTCCAAAATCTTGCTTCAACTCGCTCTGTTAAAGGTTCTGATTGTGGATAATAATGAAGGTGCACCTTGTCCACAAATCCCATTCATTTTTGTCCGCCCACGTTACCTTGGTTCCATGGGATCATCCCTCAGAGAATTTTAAATTTTAAAATTTGGAAAATTTCCAAAATCTCGCTTCAACTCGCTCTGTCAAAGATTCTGATTGTGGATAATAATGAAGGAGCACCTTGTCCACAAATCCTAATCATTTTTTTTCGCCCACGTTGCCTTGTTCTTTTAATAAAGGGCACATTTCCTTTTGGAAATTAGTTTTTTTTCGAAGCCTATAAAAGTCTTTGTATATAATTTTTTTTTATAATAATTGTATATAATAAATGGGATTTTGGAAAATTTCCAAAATCTCGCTTCAACTCGCTCTGTCAAAGATTCTGATTGTGGATAATAATGAAGGAGCACCTTGTCCACAAATCCTATTCATTTTTGTCCGCCCACGTTACCTTGGTTCCATGGGATCATCCCTCAGAGAATTTTAAATTTTAAAATTTGGAAAATTTCCAAAATCTCGCTTCAACTCGCTCTGTCAAAGATTCTGATTGTGGATAATAATGAAGGAGCACCTTGTCCACAAATCCTAATCATTTTTTTTCGCCCACGTTGCCTTGTTCTTTTAATAAAGGGCACATTTCCTTTTGGAAATTAGTTTTTTTTCGAAGCCTATAAAAGTCTTTGTATATAATTTTTTTTTATAATAATTTTATATAATAAATGGGATTTTGGAAAATTTCCAAAATCTCGCTTCAACTCGCTCTGTCAAAGATTCTGATTGTGGATAATAATGAAGGAGCACCTTGTCCACAAATCCCATTCATTTTTGTCCGCCCACGTTACCTTGGTTCCATGGGATCATCCCTCAGAGAATTTTAAATTTTAAAATTTGGAAAATTTCCAAAATCTCGCTTCAACTCGCTCTGTCAAAGATTCTGATTGTGGATAATAATGAAGGAGCACCTTGTCCACAAATCCTAATCATTTTTTTTCGCCCACGTTGCCTTGTTCTTTTAATAAAGGGCACATTTCCTTTTGGAAATTAGTTTTTTTTCGAAGCCTATAAAAGTCTTTGTATATAATTTTTTTTTATAATAATTTTATATAATAAATGGGATTTTGGAAAATTTCCAAAATCTCGCTTCAACTCGCTCTGTCAAAGATTCTGATTGTGGATAATAATGAAGGAGCACCTTGTCCACAAATCCTATTCATTTTTGTCCGCCCACGTTACCCCGTTTCCAGGGGCTTCTCATCCCTCAGAGAATTTTAAATTTTAAAATTTGGAAAATTGCCAAAATCTCGCTTCAACTCGCTCTGTTAAAGGTTCTGATTGTGGATAATAATGAAGGAGCACCTTGTCCACAAATCCCATTCATTTTTGTCCGCCCACGTTACCTCGTTTCCATGACCTTCTCATCCCTCAGAGAATTTTAAATTTTAAAATTTGGAAAATTGCCAAAATCTCGCTCCAACTCGCTCTGTTAAATGTTCTCATTGTAGATAATAATGAAGGAGCACCTTGTCCACAAATCCTAATCTTTTTTTTCGCCCACGTTGCCTTGCTTTTTTAATAAGGGTCATAGTTCCTTTTGGAAATTAGTTTTTTTTCGAAGCCTATAAAAGTCTTTGTATATAATTTATATTTGGAAACAGTATGACCTAGGCAAGCTAGTATATTTTTTCTGGTCCATTTTGTCAAAAAATGGGTCTTTTATTCCATTTTGAAGGCATACACCAAATTTTCAATGTCTAACATAGTTATGTTAGTACGCTACCAGAGCTCTGTTAATTGGTATGGTTTGTGTCTAGGGTTATAAATTTTAAAATTTCTCTTTACACACATAATTAGAATTGTGTGGGGCGCATCTACTTGCAAAACTGTAAAGCAACATTTGTCTATTTGAAAAACAATGTCCAGTTACATTTTTATGGACAGATTCGACAGTTGTCTTACAGTGGCTACAAAAACATTCATCGACATTGGTAACATTTGTGGGAAATCGATTTTCAGACATACAAGAAGAAACTAAAAACTGCATTTAGCGACATGTCCCGACTTCACTGAACCCTGCAGATATATTGAGGGGATGCACAGTACACGAGTTGACAAAACCTATTTGGTTTGATGGTCCCAGTTTTCTACAAACATAAATTGAAAATTGGCCGAAAATTACGTTATCAGCAAACGATAGACAGTAGAGTCAGCAGTGAGGAAAACGATTTTAAATTGACAAGGTATCGAAAATCCAATTATAAAATTGATAAATCGTACAAGTTCTTATAACCGCCTCTTGCGAATTATATGTACTATGTTTAGGTTTAAATACAAAACCGAAAGCAGTAATGAAATTACACCGAGCGAAATACGACCGTCATTGTAATTGCATTATTTGGAACGTACAACAACATTATTTCTTCGAAGAGTACAAGTTGCTAAAGAAAAATTTGCCTATACGAAACTCATTCAAATCACTTGGACTTTTTATTCAAGATATTGAAAATTTTTCAATAATGCGTGTTGGCGGCCGTTTAGACAACGCTCACATTCCAGAAAATCGGAAACATCCATTTTTGCTTCCCAAGGATAGCAATCTAACAACGGTACTAGTTTATCACCTTCATGTCAGTAATTACCACGCGGGCCCAAAAGCGCTAATGTCCTTTATTCTACAAAATTTTGGGATAATCGGAGCAAGATCAATAGTTAGAAAACTTGTCCGATCGTGCCCCAGTTGCATTCGATATCGGCCCAAATTACTTAAACAAGTTATGGGTTCTCTGCCTCCGAGTCGCGTCACAGTATCAAGTCCATTTGAGAATTGTGGAGTCGATTTTTGTGACCCAATTAATACACATCTTAAAATTCTAGGAAAGCAACCTTATAAATGTTATGTCGCAATTTTTATTTGTTTTGCAACCAAAGCGGTCCACATCGAGGCTGTATCCGACCTCTCATCTGAAGCCTTTATTGCTGCGCTGAAATATATATTGTGACAATACCACAAATTTTGTGGGCGCAATTGCACAACTAAATGAACTCAAAAAGTCATTCACTGATAAGTCATTCCAAAACAATATATTTACTTTTTGTAGTAACCAACTTATTGAATTTAATTTTATTCCCCCTAGAGCACCCCATTTTGGAGGACTCTGGGAAGCGGATGTTAAGGCAGCAAAAGGCTACCTGTATCGAACATTAGCAAACGCGAAGTTAACGTATAAAGAACTTGCAACAAGTCTAATAGAAATTGAGGCAATAATGAATTCAAGGCCAATAACGGCGCACAGTGGCTGAAAATCGTTTTTCATTTTCACTGTCAAATTTGTTAATTTTAAAAAACATTAAAAAATAAAAACTACAATAGATTTTAATAGCATTTGTAACATTTGTAGGTTATATTTATTATTATTTTTTACAAATACTATGTTTTTCGTACTTAAATAACAACGAAAGACAATTATAATTATTATTCATTTGACACAAATATTGATTGCAAATATTCTATATTTTGTTCTGTGCTATTTCTGTTCCTTACTAGTTTTTTGGCTTCTTCATCTAAATCCCGATGTTCCACTTTGCATTGATTTCGAATATTGGAGATGAACGGATCTGACGTTGCCAATAATATATTAAATAGATCTTCATTTGTGGAATTTCGTGAAATTTTTCTAGTATTGTGCTCTCTATGAAATCTGTAATCCTTGTTCCTTTTTTCCTGAGCCTCCTCTGATAGACCTCCAAGTGGCACCAAATGATATTTAGTGATATCTTCTCCATGATAAAGGATTATGTGAATATATTATTGTCTAGATTCAATTTATTCATTGCACGCAAGTATTTCTAGGATTATTTGAAATCTGAAAATAGATTAAAATACACTCCTGTTATTTCAGATGCTGTTTCTGGATCTGAAAGGAATCTTCGTGCGGTATTGCCATCATTTGTATTGCCTGACCCTTGTTTTGGCTGATCTATAATCAATCCAATTTTGTAATATTCATTTTGAACATGTTTCTTTTTTGAACTTCTTAACTCTTTGTTGGTTTCATTTTTCTTATGGATCCTGAAGACCCGAAATCCAAATCATAACTGATTTTTAGTATATGTTGCATAAGTCGTATTCTTGCATGTAGTGGTGATAATCCAAATTCATATGCATCGGGATTATCTAATGATTTTGTCGGAACTTGGTTTAATTAGGTTGATGCTGCTTGGCATATAATGCAGCTGGATGCAGCCTTCGTGTTAGTCAAAGCCTGACCTACTTTATATCTATCATTGTAAGGACTAATTGGTAGCTTACTTCAATTTGCTGCCCATCTAACTGTAATTGTAATGGCAGTAGTGTTGCAATTTGGGCCTTGATATCACTAATTTATTTTCTTTGTTAATGGCATCACGAGTTTCTTTTTTGAATTCAAATTTGATTGGCCTGCAGTATTTCGTAGAAGATGGTGTCTCATTTTTCCAAATATCCATTGTTTGCGTTGTACTAGTCGAAGGCTCTGAATCATCCAAAATCTGTTTCAATCGCAATGGTACAAATGATACCATGAACATATCTGAGTCCGAAATATTTTCACATACAACTTATTTTATTGTTTTTGTCCCGAAATTATTGTTTTTGTCCCCATTTGCAAAAAAGAATTAGCTTTGTGTTTCCATATTTCTTTAACGCATTTCCTGGTATTGATTGTAGCAAGCGTTCGAGTGTGTGATCAAGTAGAGATTGAAGCTATACCTCTGACGAAATTGGTGTGATTGTAATAGTGTCCTTTGATGGCAAACAGTCCATTTTAGCAGCGGTTATGTGATGATATGCTGGATAGATATTTGAGCCCTGTTTTGTTAATTTCAAATCCAGAAATAAGTCTAATGAGTTGGTATACTTTTAAGAATTTGTTTTGTTCTCACTGGACTAGCTTTAATATTTGTACAACCAATTGCATCGTTAACATCTTTAAGTTTCCGCCTCTTAGATCTATCGCTGCAGTTGTCCAATGATTTACGTGGTCTTCCAACCTTATCTTGCTTTGTTGTTTCTGCAGCGACAGTAAGTTGGCCTTCTAACCACTTTTCACTTTTTATATAAAATTTTTGTTTACTGTAGCTAACTTCTTTGTAGCGTTTTTTTAGTACTTTTACAAAATTAGATAATTGCTCTTGTATTTCGGTGCTACACGAATTTAAGTTTATTTTAACGTAACTAAGAACATCTTCCTGGTTTTTATTTCTAAAATACTCTTAGGGCAGTTCTTTATAACTAAACCTCTCCATATTTTGTTGAATATTTTTATTTGTGTGTGTTATGTTTTATCACTTGCAAATATACGTCCGTACACGTAAAGGATTAACTTATTATTGAATAATCCCATATCGAATTCGTAGTTTTCTCCATTTTTAGATACATGTTATTCACACATTGATCTTCAATTTCATAGCAGGTGGTACTTAAGTTGAACAAAACTGCACATGTTATCCAGACCTTAATATCAGGTAAAACTAATTAGTATCTCGCCAATATGGGGTTGTTTTTTATCTTTAGTGGTTTAATGTCGCGATTATTATTATAAAATTGTTTATGACTTTGGTTGACCCTAACAGTTGATAACAGGTATATTAGAAAGAGATCATATGTTTACAGTAGAACCTATTGTTATATTTTGATGACTTATTTTTTCGCTGATCAAAACAAAGCCATAAAACCCTTTCGCAGGTATTATATTTAATTATTTTAGTTTTACGTAGCCTAAAGTAAAAAACATAAACCTTTAGGCGAAAAAGTGAAAATTTAAAACACCATTGTATACTGTTTAAACACCATTGTATGCTGTTTAAATTATCGTAATTTGAAATTTTTGTAGAGTAATTTCATTAAAATTAAAAAAAGTGATCTATCCGCGGGTTGTGGCGGGTGCAAAAGTAAATATAGGGTTAAAGAAGACACTTTAATCTTTCTTCGGGTGGTATACGTTTCTTTTTCCTTTTATTCCCTAGAAGTTATATTCCACTAAAGTTTAAGTTTCACAAAAATATAGTAGTTTCATAAATATTTCATAGCGCCCCTAATATTAAACGCTAGAGCGGTAACCACTTACAACAACTAAAGACTATAATCCTACCAACATTATAAAAAAGACCGCAGGCCATTATCGATGCTAGCTTGCGAGTAGTAACCATTTATTTTTGACAAAAAAACAAATAAAAAACACTTTTTTCTGAAATTAAAAAACAGTTGAGTTTGACAGCATGCCACGCCCACAATTATCAATAGTTTAACTTTTTGGCTATCTTAATAAGGATATATTAGCTCCAAAAAGGAGTAAAAATTTAAAAAATCGGTGACAAAAAACATTCGACTTTTGGCCAATGAAAAACGATTTTCACCCACTGGGCGGCGTTACCAAGTGACCCAAATGATTTCGAAGCGCTAACACCTGGACACTTCTTAATAGGCAGCCCGCAAAATTGTTTGCTTGAACGGAGCATTGAATGCAAAGAAATTAGTCAGTTAGATAGATGGAAACGAATAACTGCTGTAAAGCAGAACTTTTGGAAAAAATGGTCCACCGACTATTTAAACGAGTTAATGCAAAAAAAATCGTTGATCACATGTCGAGCCAAATGTACATATTAACTCTTTGGTACTTATCCAAGACGACAACCTAGCACCATTAAAATGGACGATGGGACGCCTTGTGGTAACATACCCAGGCAAAGATGGTAACATACGAGTAACATGTAAAAACAACTAGAGGTTTATTTAGAAGACCTGTTCACAAACTCGCATTGTTATTGAACCCTTAAAAGACGGTTCTTTCAATGCCCCCGGTATGTTGGAGATTAATTATAAGTTTAACCTAAGTATAAATATTAATTAATTATTAAATGTTACGATTATATTTGCAATTTGAAAAAAATATCGATCCCATTAATAATTGTTTTGCTAAAATATGTCGAGCAAAATCCCTCAACAAATAAAACATAACGCTATATCTCGAAAACTATCGCCAATTTAAAACAACGGATTGCGGATTAGAGTTCAGTCGTAAGAAACAAAAATTATACCGGACTTTGTTGATTTGTGTAATCGTTACATCAGCGTATGCTATAATAAATCTTAAACCAATAATTGACGGTACTTCCATAGGCCCACGAAGATATTCATGTATAAGCCTCAGTATTTGAGTTTAACTTTTAAACAATGAATGCTGCTCTGCTTGTTACCTTCACATATAACACTAGTAACAAGACCAAAACTATTTTCTTACAATCTGTATTATACTTTCTTCACTTCCGAAATAGGAATATGGTTGTATGATCGTTCAAATTTAATATTGCGTTAATCAAATCACTAGTTACAATAGCATTACCAATGTTGTTTAAACCCTTGCAGTCGTTTTTATTGAATATGACTTTATAACCACATTAACCGATTTTGTAAACTGTAAATGTTTTTGCATGAATTTTATGCATATCTCAGAAAATAATATATTCTTTATATTAATCTTCGCACTCGCATTAACTAGTCCTTTTACTCGCATTGTTTTATTCGAATTTATCATAAATTTTGGGAAAATCTCGATTATACCATTTTAAGTTTAGTACATACATACGTGCATATTAATGTGCTGTTGGTCCGAAATCAAAGAACCCTTCACGTTTATTCAATTCTCTAACAGAAAAATTTCCAAGTACTATTGTATTCATATTTTCTAGCAGTTAGGTTTCGTAGCTTTGCTACGTTATTTTGCTGATATGTGTCAAAATTTGTTGCAATTGTACCCTTTAGGTACTGTTTTAACAATTTTCTTCTGACCAGTTAATACTATATTTGATATTTGACTTGTGTTGTCCCATTATCATTGTTTGTTAGAATTTCTCTGTTTTTTCGCCATTTGCATAATTTTATAATAATGTTAAAATATTTGTATATATATTTAAGGATTGCTCTTTTTTTAATAACATAAGAACCCAATGGTTTTGCGGTTGAAGAAGCCTTACAAGCTTATATTTCCAAAGTATTCGTCTACATTTTTTTCCTTTTTTTAATATTTTAATATTAAATATCCAGGATATTCTTCGTCCAGGATCTGAAAATGAGTTATAAGTTCATATAGAATGTAGGAAATTCAGAGTTATCTGGTATCCTTCAATGTAATTCCAACCATTAATACAAACGACATCGGTCAATTTTTATAAGCAATATACCTATGTATATCAAGATAAAATCTAAACACTTTTCTCCTGACAAATGAAGATTTGTAAGAAAGGACGACACTACAATAAGCAATATAACGATTTAACAATTAATCAAATAGACGCAATATCATTATTGCAAGTTGCGAAGACCAGACAATGCACAGAAGCCACATGTTCAACATTAAGGTTTCTTCTGCCACAATATGATTGCATAGTGAGAGCCTTATGAGAAGGAGAGATTAGTAGAATAAACATGTTTCCAATAACGTTAAGGTTCTGCCAATAAATATCTAGCTTGATTTATATCAGAAATGGTCTTAGGGCCTGTCTAAAATAATCGGCTCAAATATGAGCACACTATATCTAATATAGTATGCATAATTTTTGTTTAAGAATTACCTACGTATGTACATATATTGAATTTAAATTAGCTTACAGCTAGGACAAAACTATTTTCGATTCAACAATCTACTTTGATAAAAATTAATCCACTTACACCATAATGTTGAGGATTGGCATTATCCTTCCACATGTAACGATATTCATCAGTGGCAGCAATCTTACCATCTTCATATAAAGTAGCCGTAAAGTTTACAGTCGAACCAATAAGTGCCGATTCGGAGCCTTTGATTTCGACGTAATAAGCTTTCATTTAAAACGAAAATAAAGATAAAACATTATTTTTTAATTGCATAAATGATGGGCGTTTTTAATTTTTAAGAGAAAATCCACACTATAAAATCTGATTAATACACACCACCAGAAAAAATGACGCAGTAAGAAAAAACATTTAGCAATAAATGCAACCGAAGATATGAATATTGCTTAAAACTGTGCATATTTGTTATCCTCTTGTTGGAAGATAGTAAACCTTTAGATAAAACTATTGCTGCTCTTGGCAGATTTCTGAATGGAAAACCACGGTATTATAGCTTGAAAAAGTAAAAATTCTAGAAATATTGGAATTTTCTTATTTTTTTACACTCCAAATTTTGTTTTTATAATGAACAATTTTCTCATAACTTATTTACTTCATTCTCAGATACTATAATTCGCAATATAATTACACATTATATTAAATATTAATTGCGTTACAATTTTATTTTAATAAATATTAAACAATATTTTTATTTTCATGCAAATAAATTCTTTTCTATTTCTTTGGTTATTAAAAAAAACAATGCTGTCACTTTTGCGATTTTTCATATATTAATAATATATAAATACCCTGTTACACTAAGGAAAGAATTTTGTCATTGATGGGCCAAAGAGGTAGTATGTAGTTTATGACCGTCTGTATCATGGTGTAATAACAATGCGTGTTAACGAGCCATAAATTTGTTCGCACATTGAGAGAGCCTCTGCAAAATAACGGGAGAATATGTGTTCGTACTTTTCTATTTGAAAAAAAGTGTAGATGTTCCTGTTCAGTTTGAGCATAATTTTGAATGTTGGGTGCTTTTAGAATATTTTATACACGGATGTTTACAGACGAGCGCACACACAGTTTTTATTTTTCATGTCTGTATTTTGTTTGTGTAATGGCATTACAGAGTTATGCGAACAATTATTCGTACAACTCTGAAGACGTATCAACCAATAGCAACGGCTGTTTTCACTAGCCAAATTTCTGTGCGAGCAGCACAATGTACGATGACTGCACAGGTTTATGGCTAGTTAAGACGCCAAATAAACTATGTTGAGAACATGGAAACACTCTCGTTGACACACTAAATATTATGCTCAAACTAAGCTGGAACATCTACATGTATTCTCCACACAGATGACCACGAATACATTTTTCCCTGTTATTCTGCCGATGCTCTCTCAATGTGTGATGGTTAAGACGTAGCGTAAGAATAATAGAACATATGTTACCAAAGGAAAGGAGTAATAATTCGAATACTTTTGTGATGCCCCTATTAAAATTTTTAAAATTGAGTATGATTTATCTTAATGTGAGTGTTAACTAAATTTTAAATCTTAATAAAAATTCGGAGAAATTTCTATAGCAATAATGTTATATTTTTCTTCTATTTATTGTAACGTTTACTGTGGTAATCAAACTGGCATCTCTCGTTCATTCGGGATCTTATGAATCTGGTTATATTGCTGCCACGAAAACACAACGAGCTATATCTCAGGCTGAATAAAAGTTTTCGTTCTTTATTCAAAAAAAAAAAAAAGTTTGGGTATAATGTCTAAGGACCATAATCTAAAAGAAACTATTATAAAAACAGCCTACGCGGATGTTAATAAGTATGGCCAAAACGGAGAATTTGATAAAGCAATAAAAGCTGTCAATCGTAGTAAGTAAATGATAATATAAAAGCTCTGACTAAGTTAAAGAATTTGGCAAATTTTGATGGGAGGTGTTTAAAAACCAAATTGTTTTTTATTTTCAGTTCTCGGTGTAGCACCTGATGATACGACAGCTTTGCATTGCAAAGTTATTTGTTTGATTCAGCTTTCCAAATTTGAAGAAGCCAGTAAATTTATTGAGAAAAATAAAATATCTACCCTAGTTTTCGAGAGGGCCTACTGCGAATATCGTCTCAACAAGCCTGAGAATGCTTTAAAAATTATCGATGATGCACATTTGCCTACACTGCCTCCAAATATTAAAGAATTGAGAACGCAAGTGTTATATCGTTTGGAACGGTATGAAGAATGTTTTGAATCCTATAAAGAAATTATTAAGAATACCAATGATGAATATGAAGACGAAAGGCGCACCAACATCAGTGCGGTTGCTGCTAATCTAGCTATTAACCAAACAAAGACAGTCCCAGAAATTCCCGAAGAAACCTACGAGCAACTTTTCAACGGATCATGTGTTCTGTCTAATCGTCAAAAGTTCGCGGAAGCCGAAAGGAAACTACGGGCCAGTGAAAAACTGTGCCGCGAAACTTTAGAAGAGGATGGCGCAACCGAAAATGAGATAACTGAAGAATTGGATATAATACGTGTACAATTGGCGTACTGCTTACAAATGCAAGGTAAGACAAAAGAAGCGGCCTCTATATATGCTGAGGTCTTAAAGAATAAACCTAAAGATCCTGCTTTAATTGCTGTTGCAAGCAATAATTCAGTGGTTATCAACAAGGATCAACATGTTTTTGACTCGAAGAAAAAGATACGATCAGCTATGGCTGATGCCTGCGAATATAAGTTAACTTCACGGCAAAAAAAGGCGATCGCTTTGAACAATTGTCTCTTAGCGTTGTTTACCAACGCCAGTGATCAGGTTCAACAACTCTGCACGAAATTAGCACATCAATATCCTGACTTGCTATTTCAGTCTTTGTTGATCAAAGCTTCACAATTAGCTAAGGAAAAGAGACATAAGGAAGCAGCAGATTTGTTGCAAAAATTTGCATCATCAATTGCCGATAAAAACCAAGCATTTGCTGCTAAGTTTGCCATTGTCCAATTATTGCTTTCGCAAGGCGCTCGCAAGGAAGCTGTTGATGTCTTACTATCATTAGGCGAGGCCAAATATAAGCCTGGAGTTGTGTCGGCTTTGGTTACTCTGTATTTAGGTTTGAATAATAAACCAGCAGCATCAGAATTGTTAAAATCTGCAGTGGATTGGTACAAGAAAAATAATGTAAGCAGTGCAGATTTATCTGATATGTGGCGTCAAGCAGCAGAATTTCACTTGCGTGGTGGCGCTACTGAAACTGCAGCCAGCTCCTTGGAAGAGCTACTTAAACTTAAACCCAATGATATGAAAGTCTTAGCACAATTGGTAATCGCTTATGCTCAATGCGATCCGAGAAGAGCTTTGGATGTTAGTAAAAAACTTCCCAAATTAGAAACCCTCACCACAGCATCTGAAATTGATGCTTTAGAATCTGCAAATTGGGTTATGTCTACAAAGGCAGCTAAGAAATCTGCCACTGCCAAGATTGAGCCGTCGCCTGCAACCCCAGTAGTTGAACGTAAAAAAAATAGCAATCGCAAGCGGAAGGGTAAATTACCCAAAAACTATAACGCTGAGGTGAAACCGGATCCAGAAAGATGGTTGCCAAAATATGAGCGTACTGGTTTCCGAAAGAAGCGTGATCGCAGAGCCAAGGATATCATAAAGGGATCGCAGGGCATGTCCACTCAAGCTGCGGAGCAATAGTAAGGCTGTTTTTAATTATTTTATTTTGAATGTTTTTAAATTTTTTTTTCTACTTCAGCGACATGTCCAACCGTGCTAACTTGGGTAAAAACTCTCCAGCTACTCCTATTTATCAGGAACCTGCACCTGGGCCTCGGCAACAACACCGCAAAGGTGGCCATAAGAAAAAGAAGGGTGGTCGCTTCTAAACAATTGCATTTAAACACGGTTGTTTTATTTTACTACGTTTTATATCGAAAATATATAAAACTACTATAAATTATGAAATTGTTTAAAAAGATACAATTAGTTTTAATATTTGAAATAGTTACTATTCATCATCATCTTCATTATTAGATTTTTCGTCGCATGGAGAATTGTCTTCTTTTCTGATGTCATAAGAGTGTAGAGCTAAAGTATCTAGCCACTCCAGTAATGGTTTCTGTTCACACTCTGTACAATAAATATTATCTAAAATTCTCTTTTCAATAAATTCTTGTATTTCGGGCTCTTGTTTTTCCCAAGTTAGGGGATTATGAATACCATCCTGACCATAACGATAGTTGTAGCGTTCGTAGTGCACAGTATCTAGCACCAACCCCAAACCTGGAGCCATTGGCAAATCCAAACGTTCCTCGGTAAAAGCTTTTTCCAAAGTGTCAGTATTTGTATGACCGCGTACTATAGCTATAGTTAGACCTACCATTTTGCGTATTTGGTGCATCATAAAACTTTGACCTTTTACTTTTACCGTAACAAATTCCACACCTTGAGGACTCTGAAATGGTTCTGAACAAGTAAATGACATAATAAACCGTTTCGCCGATGGATCTAAAAAGTGCCTGCAACATTTAGAATTCAATAAAAAAATATTTGGTTTTATTAATTATTATATTTTACTTTCTGCTTGTAAAATTATGAAAATTTTTGGTTCCTTCAAACATTTGCAATACTTCCTCAGCCTTTTTAAGATATTTCTCAGCAAGGCGAAAACTTTCAAAGTCACAATTGTCGTTGAAATCGGCAAAGGCTACACTTGGCATTGTATACGTATATGTGCGGGCATTACATTGATCTTTGGCATTAAAACCTTTTGTCACACGTTCAGTTGCAAACAAGCGTATTTGATCAGGCAAATCAGCGTTTAAAGCAATTACATCTAGTTCTTCAGCTGGAATAAATAAGTTATGTTTTATCAAAAGTATATATGTATAATAAAAAGTTGGTGTTTAAGATAATGTGTGAGAGTAAAAATACAGTAAAAAGACAAAAATGCTGACGAATTGTGTAACGGCATAGAAAATCCACCCAGGGTGATCGACCGGTTTGGGGATTTCTTGTATGTCGAATAACCAGTTTTTTTTTTCTCTGAAAAATCGGTATTGGAAGTTGTTTCCTATAAATTTTTTTACTTGATAAAACTTTTAGTACATCTGTCTTTTCCTAGTGTAAAAGCTTTTTAGTTTATTTTTCTAACTATTATATATTATGTTTAAAGACAACATACACACACGGACAAAAATCATTTTGCTTATTGATCGCCTAAAGAACTGTTTTCTTCAAATGTGACGTAATGGTCCACATAAGACTATAGTTTTCTTGTAGTGCAAAACTATCCAGACTCCAGAGGACCAAAACACGTTAAACAAACGGTATATACCGAAATAGCTCTCATTACAGAATATCACTTTGATCTCACAGATATTTGCGAAACAAAAATCGTTGTGCTGGAGTCATGATGTATGATTGCTTACCGGCTAATCGTAGATATTAAGTGTTAATCTGAAGAACGTTTTTTCCCAATAAAAATTTAATACATCATTGCTTGGATAAATTTTTGGGTATGGCAATTTTTGAATAAGACTTTTTTCCATATGTATACTTTAACCGCCAGTATTTATGATATGTAGCTATAAAATGGTGAAGTTTCTTTAATAAACGGTTGACCATGTCTTCAATATCCGAACTATTCGAAAACCGGTTTTTGGAAAATGTAGAATAATCGACCACCCTATATATTTTGCATTTTAAATAATTTTTCCAATTACCAACTTAGTTTTACTTCAACTAATATAATTACACACTTATTGTCATTTTTTTGTTATAAACAAGTGATGCAAACGATACGTATACCGACCTAAGTATATAACGAAGATATTTCTGGATTTCTTTTATATCAGTATCGGCGATATTTTTATTGCCGTACAACGATATATTCAATTAGGTATGTATAGTTGATCAACTTCCATATAAGAAATACTAGCAGTGATTAAAGTTATTACTTCTCAAACTTACGCAATTTTATAGAGCACACTTGTCTAGCAGCCGATACTCCTTTGTCAGTTCGTGCTGCTCGTTGGAAACATGCTAACTGAGCCTGTTCAAACATTTCCTCCGTCACCCATTTATGTTTAAGCATGGCCTTAAATAATTCCTCCTCAATTGTTTGCATACCTGGATTACGTTGCATGCCAAAATAATTTGCGCCCGAGTATCCCAATAAAATCGCAGTTTTTTTGCGTTTTACTCGTAGTGCTGGATTAAACGGTTCTCTCTTCACATCGCCTTTTTCCTCATCATTAGTTTTCCAGTCTACCCATTTGCGTCTTTTAAGGTTGCGCTTTATCTTTTTTATTTCTTTAGTCGATTCTATGGCCTCTTGTTTTTCCAGCTGTTTTGTTTCTTGGCGCTGTTCCAACATTTCCATTGCCTCAGTCATTGCAGCAGCAAAGCTTTTATAAAGTTTATTTGAGTTTAAAGGTGAACCAAGGATATTTATGGATGAGGACAATGGCAATATAGATTTAATGCGTTCTAGATGAAAGCGATATCAGCTTTTGCTAATAAAAATAAAATGGAAATAAGTCTGTCTACCTGCCTTTAAATTTGCTAGAATTCTGCATATAACTAGCATTTCTTTACACTCCTTATTTTTATATTAAACACGTGGAAACAAATCCGTACATTTGGCGGACAATCGGAACACTGTTCAGTTTTATTTCTTTATTCTTTAAACTCCGTTTACATTACATGGCGTCTCGACTAGCCATAAACCTGTTCAGCCATCACACATTTTGTTGCACGCACAGAAATTTGGCTAGTCAAGACCCTCGCTGTACATGATCGCTTCACATTTAAACAGACTTGTTGTGGCTGGACAGATTTATGGCTAGTCAAGACGCCATATAAACACCCGTACATAAACACTCACTATAGAACACTCTCGAAGACAAACAAAAATTTTGATTAAACCGATCAGAAACATCTACACGTGGTCTCCATACAGAAGACCATGAACAAATTTATTCTTGTAATTCTGCCGACGCTCTCTTCATGTGAGCAAATTTTTGGCTAAGCAAGACAGCCATCGTACAGAGAGAGCGTCTGGAAAATAACGGGAGAAAATATGTGCGTGGTTTTCTGCGTGGAGATTACGTATAGATTCCTTTGTTCAGTTTTAGCATAATTTTTTGTCTCTCATCAAAATTGTTTCCTTGTTGTTCTCAGCATAGTTTATGCACGGGTGTGTAGATTTTGTTGTTCGCACACGAATTCGGCTAGTGAACACCGTCGCTGTTGATTATGTCTTCGTGTTCAAATAGTGTTGTCCGAACAGTTGTTCGCACAAAGTTATTGAGGCAACACTCACTACTATTTAAAATTAAAAATATGCCTCCATCAGTGATGGAAAATTCAGTAAGTATGTAATATATTTAGTACTTTTTCATTCATTGAATTTACAAAAGTAAGCTATGAAAAAACTTAATTATTAAGTAAATTGGTTTGAATAACAACCGTATTCCAAAAAGCAACACAAAGTTTCGCAAGCCATTGTTAAGGACTCTGCATTTCAAAACAACTATTATCGAACAATTTTAAAATAGGTAGACAGCTATAATAAACCTACTATAAATTGACATATTTTTTCGAAAATTTTTTTTAGAAGCATTATTTTTCCATGATTTGTACTCAGTACAAATTCTTTCTATCTTCTCGGTTCCAATTTTTACATCTATATATTTTAAAGCCGTTCGTTTCATTCTTCGTCTTATTATTATTATTTTCTTTTTTATATAAATGAGCTTGGTGATATACATTAAATTAACCCGATTAAGAAATCCGAACGAACTCATATATATTATTTTTTTGTTAATTTTACTTAATACGACAAGTATTACAAAGAAAGACTTTATTTTACATAAAAATAATGAAAAACCTTTTTTTAGGATCGATATGTTTTGCACAATTAGTTTTAATTTTGGATGGTGTTACTAGTATAAATAATTCATTAGTGTTCGTCAGAATGCTATTTGAATATCTTTATTGAGTTAACGTGTCATAAAGTTTATTTTTTGAAGAAAATATATGTTTCATAAAAAGTACCAAAATGTTGAAAATGAAGTCGGTGGTCGGTAATATTTAATTTTTCAATTTTCCATCCTTGGCTTACATATTACATACAGTAATTTGTAAACATTTAAGCAAATTTTTGTGAGTTGATGCTAATTTAAATTTGATTACATATAAGATTAAGATGACTACTTTTCACTCAATCAATCCGGATTTATCTAAACCTACATGTCGTGTTTGTTTACAAAACAAGCAAAGTGAAAAAATGTCGTCGATTTTCGATTTAGACGGAACCTCTAATGATCTTCACATCTATGAAAAAATTGAACAATGTGCTGATATTAAGGTGAGTTGCAATATCGAGCTGGCCCAAAATTCCTCGTCCGATGTTTTTATTTGATTCATAATAGACATACATGGCTAACTTTACAGTTATATTGCCAATATCTTTGTCAAGAACTTCCAACCAACCAATACTTTTATCTAGGCAGCTAGTTTTGACTAACACTTTTTGAGTTTAATGGATTACACAAATGCCAAATCTGAGATTTGTTTTGTACTTGACCAATTTAATTTATCAAAAGTGCAATACAATTGTGTAATTAAAATTATCCAAACATGTATTTAAAAACATAGATTTCTATTGTTATCCAGCTAAAAAAATTTGTGCGCTGTTAACAAAAAAAATAAATGGGAAAGGTCAATGGAAAAATGACCAAACAACCTAACCGTCAAAGTCTTAACAATTAAAGCAATAGTGACTCGCAAATACACATGCACGAATCTCCTTTAAAAATAAAGACAGTAACGCGAAGATCCGAAGGATCTTTTACGATTGACATTGTTTTATTATATCTTTAAAGTGAAACAGCAATTGACTTGAGTATTTTCCTTTACATTTTAAAGATAATATTTGTTAAGCATTTGGGCTCTATGTAGCGCAATTTCAATCCTATAAGTTAGTACGTTACAATAAAGGTGCGATTTATTCTCTGTTTTTGTTTACTTCAAAAATAGCAAAACAAGACATTGTTGTTGCTTGACTTTAAATACAAAACAATAAATAGGCTTTTTTTTTAACAGGTCTTGCTCCATGAAGAGATGCCCAACTTAATATGTGACAATTGCCATGGTCTTTTACAAGTTTCTTACAAATTTCGTAAAATTTGTCAACATTCTAACGATTATTTAAAAGAATTATTGTTTGCTGGCGAGGCAAATCTCAAAATTGAGAAACCTGAACCAGAATCAAATCCGTTATCATTACCTAAGAACACTTTCAAAGAAGAAAAATGTGAAGAAGAAGAAGAAGAAGAAACTTGCTCCAAATACAAAGTAAAATTAAGAGGAAGGCAGACCATAAGTGAAGAAGATATACCACCCAACTCTCCACGCTCCGAAGATTTTAATGGGGATGAGTTCGACGACGACGACGATGATGAAGTTTGGTTTGATATTGACTACAATGACGACGAAGACGATATATCATGGAATGAATTAGATATAAAGAAAAAAACAGTAAATTCTCTTAAAACTAAGAAAGTATCAACAGCAAATAATAAAAAATCTCGTAGTGCACGTACTAAGACCTTGGATATGTCTTCAGATGGTACTGCCATTATTCAGGAGAAGAAAGACCGTACTAAAAAAGTGAAAAAAGAAAAGCAACCACATATCTGTGATGTTTGTGGCAATATTTATCAACGACGCTATGCTTTAGAAGTACACATGAAAAGACATAGCGATACGAAACCGTATGAATGCGAGTAAGTAAAAATATTTTTTATATAAACATATGCATATTATTGTTTCTTGATTTTAAAGTTTACAATAGAAAGCATTTGTTCGTAATATTTAATACACTTTTTATTGAGTGAAAAATACTTTATTAATTAAAGGTAAAAGCCCAATTCTGAGTAAAATCTAAGCCTAAACATTTCATTATGTTACATACATATATGTACTTATATAAATTTATTTTTTGTCTACACATTATATAGAATTTGTGGATATGCGTTTTATAGTAATTTTGAATTAATTCGCCATATGCGTACACATACAGGTTCTAGACCCTATAAATGTAGCTATTGTCCACGTGCATTTGGGGATCAATCAACACTAATAAAGCATGAAAGGTAGATTTATTATTTTTAAATTTAGAAGTAAATACAATATGTACAAGCCATTTTTGCAAACATTTTTCAATAGAATACATCGCAACGAAAGGCCCTTCAAGTGCGAAACATGTGGTAAAAGTTTTACATATTCTAATGTATTGAAATATCATATATTAACACATACGGGTGAAAAACCATACAGGTATGTTATCCAAAATAATATTATTTAAAGAGTTTAACTTCTGTTTTGTTTGAAAATATAATAAAACATATACATATATAATAAATTCCTTCTTTTCTAGTTGTGAAATTTGTGGTAAATGCTTTAATAGCCCTCATCATCTTCGGGCTCATTTAAAAACATTACAACATCAAAATGATCCAAGAACTACAATGCTATTGCAAAATATAAGAAAAAACAACACAGATGAAACATTGCAACTAAACAGCTTGACTCTTAAGATATAGAAATCGTGTTTCGAAATTTATATCTCAGTCTAAAACTAGTTCAAATATAATAAAGCAACATAACCTCAACACATACATTTTAATTAGCTCAGATATTTTTCGTCTTTGTTTACAACATTTATATACATTAAAAGTAACACAAACAAAGTTATTTCTACTAATATTATTCACTTTTGTTTTCAGAGTAACTTGAAATAACAAACAAATTTAGTTAAACAAGTTCAAGCTTATAACCAAAATGTTGAAGATTATAAATTTGTAAGTTTAAAGTTGTTTTTCTGGTATACCTCATAGTTGAAAAAATCCTAAATAGAAAATACAATAAAAAAGCATTTATTAAGGTTCGTAACTTCCAGGAATATATGTATTAGTAGCAAGTGCATATGTAGTTAAAATTGCGATATCAACGTGGGCTTGTTCCCTATAATAATTTCTTCAACGTTTCTTCAATGCTTAAAGATTAATTTGGATTAATAGTTGTTTTCATTATTAAAAATATAAGTGTATTCCGATTGAAATTAATTGATTTTCGAAATGCAATCCATCATTCATTAACGACCGTAATTACACAGTAATCCGCCAGGCTCAAAGCTTCATCATAAGGAATTATTGGCAGGTAAACCATTACAGATATACAGGTATGTGATGAAAATCGATGTTAAAAACGAGACGATTTAAAACAGAAAAAAGTTGCGATGTGCTAATTCCTTATAACTTGTTTGCTTTAATTGGGTTATATGATTTGAATTTCATTAATTGTGGTGCATTTCGAATACTTTTAAAATGTTTCAAAACCAACCGAAGTTTATCACAACCCTTCAAATATATTGTTTTAAAATCGATCGTTTTATACGTGATAATGTTATATACAACATTCTTTTGCTTCGAGTTTGCAATAAATTTTGATATAAAATCCATAAATTTCAACTTAGTTGTTTTTATTCCCACAAATTCAAAATCGTTCGAAATCCGGCTTTTTGAAAAATGAACAATTTATCACCCTGGTATGTATACTTCTACAGTAAAACTTTTTATGGAATACGGTTTTATTAATTGAGTCCTTAATACATGCATACAAACATACATATGTATAATCTTTAATCGTATACTTATTTCAATTTATCTTCATTGTATCCAAACTATTTATGCCAAAGCTTATCTATCTTATGTGAAAGTTACGATTTCTTAAATTATATAATTTCTCTGAAAATGTTATAAAATGGAATATTGTGCTGTACAATTTTATTATTAGATAAGTTTACCTATAAAAGTATGTTTGTACATAGATTTTAATCCATAAATGTGAATAAATAAAAAATTTGTTGGTTATGTTTTTCTTTCTCATTTGGTTTAAGAAGATTCCAGCTTCGGACGTTTCTAGTTCTAAAACTATTTTGTAACGTCATCGATGAGTTAGTTCAGAGAATCGGCGAATGCGCTCATAAATAAGCTTATCATATAAGCCAATACATAAATTCCTGATAGTTTTTGAAAAAATAAAAAGCATTTTATGTTATTCGAATTACGTATGTACATATAAATACATTTTTACTTTGCATTTTTACTTCACATCACCACTGTGAGGATGCATTTTTATTTACCAACTATATACATTTGTATGTATAAAGAATTGATAACATAAAACGGCTGACTTTTTCACAGGGTGCTACATTACAAAACATATGCATATGTATGTATATGTACATTTGTTTTTTGAGATTTCATAAATCTTTGGGAACAATTTGAACAATTTCATAAACAGTAAAACGATTTTGTTAAATTTGCTTAGTTGGCATACAATGCCTTCGTTAAACCCGGATTTGTCAAAGCCCACATGCCGAGTATGCTTACAAAACAGCCATGATGAAATGACGTCCATTTTCGATCTGGATGCAGGCTGCAATGATCTTCATACCTATGAAAAAATTGAACAATGTGCTGGTATTAAGGTACATAGTATGTTTTATTGGAGTTTTTAAGTAACATTGAATAAATTTAAAGTTTTTTATAGGTATTACGGGATGAAAAAATGCCGTCATTAATATGTGGCGACTGTTATGGGTTTTTAAAAGTCTCTTATAAATTTAGGACAATTTGTAGAAATTCGAACGAATATTTAAAGGAATTTGTGTCTGTAGGAGCAGCAGATCCAAAAATTGAAATACCACTCAAACAAAATCCTTTATTCATATCTGAAATTACCCCCAAAGAAGTTGGCCCATCTTCCAAATGTAAAACGAGATTAAGAGAAAGGCCGATCATACAGTCTCAAACCACAAAAATTGAACAAATTAACTCGCCTGCGGTCTCAGAAGACTTTCTTGCTGATAATCTCAATGATGATGATGATGATGAAGTGTGGATCGATATTGATTACCATGATGATGAAGGCGGTATATCTTGCAATGAGAATCGTGAAGAACAAATGAATTTAGATATTAAAGAAGAACCTGATAAAATGAAGAAACTTATTAAGCGTAGAAAAAAATCTGAAAAGGGGTACAAGTCTAGTGCTACACCTTCTAAAACTTTAGAAATCTCATCAGATGGTGCTGCAATTATTTGTGAGAAAAAACTTTGTGCTACAAGCGGGAAAAAAGAAAAACTACCACATATATGTGATGTTTGTGGCAATATATATCAACGTCGTTATGCTTTGGAACTGCACATGAGAAGACATCGCGATGAAAAACCTTATGAATGCGAGTAAGTAAAATACTTGGTTTTATATTGATTTTATATATATTTTCATGTAGAATTTTGGAACGAATTTCCGTCATTTTCGTTCTGAACGAATAATGACACTGTAGATGGCACATAGCCGAAACCGGTTTGTCTTCAAACCAAACTTGACAAGGGATGACGGAAATTCGTTCAAAAATTCTACATAAAGTAAATACCTTTACAAATATAAAAAAAGTAAAGTGAAGAACGTACAAAGTGATAAATCAAAAGTATTTTCAAATACGCGCCTGCCTTCGTTGTCGAGTAGTTACTTTCTACGACGTCGCACATGTGAAGTTATGGAGTATTAGTTTTTTATTTTCTGAACAATTTTTGTTGTAGAGTTTGGGTCTCTTGCATTATATTGGAATTGTAGTGTTTCTTTTATAGTGGAAGACTACAAATTTATTAGTTATTAAAGGTATTTAATTTAGGGCTCCGATTTTACTTAATTTATTTCACATTTTAACAGTTTTTGTTTGTTGCATTTTTAGTTGTTTAATACACATAATTTAATACATTAATACACTAATTTAAAAACAGTGACAACTCAAAAAATTCCAAATGTTCAGGAGAGTCAAAAGACTGTTTTCAATGCTGTAATTTTTGAAATAAGAAGTAATATTGAGTTGTGATTCTAGTTTAAATATTTTCATTGACTGGTGTGTATTATGTAAGGTTCCCAAATTATGGTGAGGTGTTGTTTATTATTTTCAAATTAATTTAGTTTTTTTTGGTGAATTTATATATTTTTTTAATGAATTCCCTATTTGTGGTGAAATTATTTTTTTTAAATATATGGTTAATATCGGTTTTTTAAACTTTCGTAAAATATTGATTTTTTTGTGAATGTTCAGCTTCTTGATGAAATTACAAAATTTGGCGAAAAATAAATTTTTGTGGTGAATTTTCAAAATGTGGAGAATTTTGATTATATTTGAGTATTTTTTATTAAACATTGATTTTATGGTTTTTAAATTTTCTTACTCCAGTTTTTAGATTTTATGTTTAATTTTAAAATTTTTGGCGAATATTAAATATGTGCGAAATTTAAGATTTTTCGTAATTTCTGCAACTTGGAGTTTATTTAAATTTTTGGAAAATTTTTAATTTTAGTGTATCAATATTTTTGCAATAGTTTGGTGTTGTGGTGAATTTCAAAATTTCTGTAAATTTACAAATGATGGTAAAATTTAGATTTTTGTTAAAAGTTATAATTTTTAAATATTTTAACAAAATTTTAAATATGTTTGTAAATTCACCATTTGTGGTGAAATTTGATTTGTGTATTTGTTTGACATTGATTTTAAATTTCGACAGTTTTTATAAAATTTTTTTTTGGTGAAATTACAAAATTTTTGAGGTGAATTTTTTTAGGCTTTTTTATTTTATTGAATCTTTCCAAAAGAAATTCAAGAATATTCAAAATAATATGAAATTTCATTTTTCCGGTATATTTTGTTAAAATTCGGGTTTTTTTTTATTGAATTTGGATTTTTTGGAAAAGAAAAATATTTCAGTTTTTCGATTTTATGGTAAATTTAAAATTTTGGCAAAATTTCGGTTTTTTAAAAAAATTTTGAATTTGGTCTAACATTTAGGCCCGTAAGTCATCTGGGGGTCTCGGGACGATCAGGACGATGTAGGGAGAGTTTATAGCAAATTTGATAAGGATTCATATTATGAAAATTTTATGGGATTCATTATAAATGTTTCCCCGCTAGGGTAAAAATACCTAAATAGCATAGATGGACATCGTTAATTGAACTTCCCGACATATAAAAATCCGGAATATATATACATTGTTGGGTGGGAAATGAATATTGTATAAATTACAAACGGAATGCAAACCAATATATACCCTTTTCATTTTTCTGAAAGACATTAAAGACAGTTCTTTGCTTCTCCTGAACATTTGGAATGCTTTGGGTTGTAACTGTTTTTGATTTAGTGCGCGATATGTACAGAGTGTATGCACTCATCGCCTTATGTTTGTATGGATAGGTGGTTTAAGGTGACAGCGTCTTCGATATCATATTGTTATTTGATTTATTGGCAATTTTTGGTAAAATATTTTGAAATTAAATAAAATTTAAAACTAAAAGAAATACATTTTTTGCTACGATAATCATTTAATGTTGAAATATTTTTGATTCCCTAAATGTTTTTTAAAATGCATAGTTTAATTAATATTTTTCTGTGTACACATAAAACTTTTCATTTAAATTATTATTTTCATTTAAAATTGCTTAATATAAATTAAAAAAAAAAAAATTATTAAACCATTGTTAATTAGATATTTATTATAACATGTTTTACATTTTTCGATAAAAATGTACTACGCTTTTTCGGTATTATTTTAGAATTTGTGGGTATGCGTTCCACAGTAATTTTGAATTAATCCGACATATGCGAAAACACACAGGTTCCAAACCTTATAAATGCAGCTACTGTCCTCGAGCGTTTGGAGATCAATCAACTTTAATAAAGCACGAAAGGTATTGAATATACAAAAGTTAGAATTATATTGAAAACTTTCGCTATTTTTAGAATACATCGTAACGAACGGCCCTTTAAGTGCGAAACATGTGGCAAGACTTTCTCTTACTCAAACGTATTAAAATATCATAAATTAACACATACAGGAGAAAAACCATACACGTAAGTTTTATAAAACATGACTGACTATTCGAGCTTAAATTTTTGTTTGTTTTTTCCATTGTAGATGTGAACTTTGTGGCAAAAGCTTTACAAGACCTCATCATTTACGCGCACATTTGGAAACCCTTCAACACCAAAGCGATCCAAGATCTAAGATTCTTTTGCAAAATATCAGAAAAAATAATGATGAGATATTAAAAGTGAATACTTTCATACTTAAGATATAATACAAATGAGTATAGAGGATTCCACACCAACTTAAAAAATATATATTACAATCCATTTGAAATGTAAAAGGACTAAAAATTGACTGGTGATCGGGGTGTGTTCCTAAGACACGGGGAAAACAAAAAAGCTAAATTCGATTTTTAACAAGACCAGAAAAAGCTACATTGTTCCAAAAAGGAAGTTAAAAAAGGTTAAACTAATTTTAATTCAAAATTAATATTTTTTATTTACTTTTTAGTATTAAAAGGTACGTACCTCAAAAATGACATCAGATTTTCTTTTTAACTTAAAATAAAAGTAAATGGGTAGGCCTTCTAAACATTTGGAATTTGAATAGCCTATATAAAAAAAGTAATGAATATATTTATAAAAGTATAGTTTTATTATAATACGTACATGTATTTCATTCTTGAATTCATAAATAAATGGTAACTTCGATTTCCTACTTTAAGATGTGTGTCGAACACCTACATCTTCATCGGATGGTTACCGTTGTATTTATCCCAATTGACATCAGAGTTTCAGCAAATTTTAGAAGAAAAAAGTTGCACCAAACAGTTACTAGTTCTGGATCCACGGCAAATGTGTAGTGTAGAGCCAACCATGCCAGTCCTTAAAATACTAGTTTGCTTCACTTTTATTTGTAAGTTTCAATATATATTTTTTTATCTCATTCAAATCCCAACGTTAAATGGCCTAAGCGTTTTTTAGTTTTAACACACATACATACAGTTCAATTTATTTTAAAAACCAAATACTACTTTAGAATTCAGAAAACCTATTGAGGAGGTTAAATTCGGCTGTACTGAAACGTACATATTTTATACGTACATATACTCGTATGTATATATAAGTATATATACACTTCACCTAATTCTTGAGCAATAAAAAATATGTTGTAAAACTTGGTAATAATATTTGGGAAAAAGTCTTATTTAACCTAATTGTTGATGCGAAACTATATTCGGATATATCGGTACAAGCTAGAGATTAAAAAGTTAACAGGGGCCATAAAAAGGCCTTTCTCATACACGTATACAAATTTACTTCTTTTCTTTAAAGAATTTGGAATACCTTATGAATTCCCATTATAGTAAATATTGTCACACTGAACCAATAATAATAAAACACGAGTATATACATATGTATATATATACATATACATATATATACGCTTTTCGTTCTGGAGCTTAGTAATCTTAGTGAAAAAATTTAAATTCTTCCACTTTTGTGTAATTATATTATAATATTTTTATAGTGCAAGCAGTAAAGTACAGAATTTTAAAAATTTTTATCCAAAATACTCTAAAATAAAAACCTTTAATGTGTCAATTTAAAAATAAGCAAGGTATAGTATTAACTCCAATTGCAGCAAATACTAGTAATTTAATAAAAAAAAATACTCAGTACTAGGCTAGGCAACACTGTTTTTCTTGTATCAATTGTCAAATAATAAATAGTAATAGTGTGGTTGTTCTAGTAAAAAAGTGTGCGTGTATTGAGCTTTTTGCACTTTGAGCTTACAAAGGAGATGGAGGTGGGAACCATAATTTATAACACTTTTCCGAACTGCACAAGATAGGTCTCTATAGAGTAAGTTCAACGAAAGGCATTCTAAAATCAGGAACGTAGTTAAAAGAATCATTGGTGTTTTAAAAAAACAGATTTCGCTGTTTGTTAGGAGCTAGGCAGCTGCATTACATGCCGGAGTTTGCTGGAAAAATTACTTCTGCTTGTGTCGCTTTGCATAATGTATGTACCACTACAATATCGAGTGGTCTGATCAATTATTTTTTATTCATTAATATTAAACAAATAAATCAAACTGAATTCATAAAAATAAATAAATAATAAAGTAAAGTAATTAATAATAAAAGAAAACAAAATCAATGAAATAACAATATTTTAGAAATTATTTTTGTAGTTATAGTTCAATATTATTTTTTTATTTCGAGCTCGGCTTTACGGATTTCTCCCAATTCCCCCTATGTTCGTCTTTTATTTTTAATTTGGCTGCCCCAGCATTAAATATAGAAAAAAATTCAAAGGTCACGAAAAATCCTTCGTGCGATTACAGCCGCCCCTGGTATCGTATAAACTTGCCTTAACGTCTCGATGATAAGGACTGCGTATTTGAAGCACGCGACATCATTCATAAACAAACTTGAGTTCCACTCAAATCCACTAGCTCGCAACATCCTGAATTTTAAAAGCCAATTTCTGCTTAGAAGGAGGGATACTCGCCCCCCAGTCGATCACGAAAAACTTGAAATTGAATCGCAGAAGAAACCATAGAAGTCAAGTTTTTTGCCTGGTGCTGGCGAAACTAAAGTATTAACTATTTTAAAGTTAAGAATTTAAAACTTATCGTTAGTTCTGCTTATCGAAGATACTAGAAATGAAAAAAGGTGGTTTCCTCCCGATTAAAATAAAATGATAACATATCTCTTTACCACTTAGTGGTATAAATGTCCAGCACTGCCAACAATTACAAAGAACTCCGTGATGAGAAAGAAGGTCGACAGTCTGAAATCATTAGTCAAGAGAGGCTAGTGTTAGCACGAAACTCGACGCAAGTTATGTAGTTGAGAATTGCAAATCGGTTGCTTGAAATCAATACGAAGGGGTCGAAAAGGTAACAATAAAGTAAGCGGTCTGCTTCGATATCCCCCCTACATTAGTATATATAGAAGTTAGATTCGGACGCAATCATGATTTTTAAGGGCGATTATTTAACGTCTGCAAATAGAGAATACTGAAATTTATTGGAGCCATTATTGCTCAAGAAAAGCAATTTTCGAAAGAATATACCTCTTTGAATCTCAACGTGCTTGTATCTTGTTGAAGCCATTTTCGGGCACAGACGGATTAATACGGATTTTTGGTCGTATTAACAGTACCAACTGCGTTACCCAGATAACAAAAGAGCCAATTATTATGCCAAAAAACCTAAATTATAAGAAAATGATTGTTAAGCAATTTCATGAAGATTTTAGGAACTCAAATCAGGAATCAATATGTGCAGCTATACGTACTTAATTTTGGATACCCGGTTTGCGACAGCTTGAGTACCCTTACAGGAAAAAACCCAGTGGATAGACTCACACCATATGTAAGATCGTTTTCTTTTGCGGGCGTTGATTATATTGGACCTTTAACGGTATCGATTTCTCGTCGATGTGAGAAGAGGTGGGTTGCCCTTTTCACTTGCCGAGCAATAAGAGCTAAACAATACCCGCACAATTTTATTTTACACACTGTTACTTTATTTAACACTTCAATAAAACAAAATTCTTTATCACTATATTCGCACTTTAACGTTTCACTCAATACTAATTTTAGCTTGACCACCTAAGTATTTTTATAGTCGTCATCGAGTTTCTCGACACTTGTAGAATACTGAAGAATCTATTCGTTAGCTATAAACAATATCTTTTCTCATGTTTTTTTATTATGATATTTCTTTTTGTTAGTTACTTTCTGCTTTGTTACTTATGGTGTTGGTATTAAATTTTCTGGTAACTTATGGGTGTTGCGCTTATTGTTGTTACAGCCCTTTCTCTACGGAGGGTGCCAAAATTATACGCAAGCTTCAATTTTGAAACTTTCTGCACAGTGAGTGCCACAAGTACTCGTGCCACCTCTTACAGAGAAGAATATTTGTTTACACTTATCTTTGTATCAATATTAGTTAGATAATAAAAACACCTTTAAAGACTTGTAATACCTTAATTTGCATTTTGTTATAATTCCAGAAGTTACCTCCACAACAGTAAAAAACCTTGCCTAGGTTGCTGCCGCAACAATTTAAATGAAAACCAATTGGAATTGCTTTACATTCTGTTATTAAAATTGTTTATGTTTATTTTTCTTCTTGCTTAATTACATTAAATTATATAAAATATTAAAATTAAAAACAAACAAAAAACATTAAATGTTGTTTTAGTTAAAAATATCTATTTATAAATAAATTTGTTAGGAAAAATAAATAACACAGCGAATAAAATAGCAAAAAATACAATTTTATTAAATTGTAATTCAGCCTTATTATGAGTTACGTTGCCGAACCTGTTATGTCGCTAGAATTTCAGTAACATTTTTGTTTTCCAAAAGGATTCACTTTGTTATACTTTTGCGTACAAAATAAATATGCGCCCGATTAAATGATTAAAACTGTTTAAATTAAAGTATTTTTTTATTGTTTTTAGTTAAATTTTTTCATTTTGTTTTTATATGAGTGCAAAACATTATATTCAGGCATGTTCTGACACGCACGCGATTCTCAAATCGCATGATTAAGAAAACGCCAAGCTTTTGCCAACATGTTTTCAAACTCACGCGTTTTGCTTGTAATTTGCCATATTTCGATGCTGTATTCAAAATTAAAAACAAACAAAAATATTAAAAAGCCAACAACGTTCTTGCATATTAGCTTTAAAAAAACGCAGTCAAGAAAAGAATGCATTAAAAAACGTTTACTAATAGATAATTCCAATCCATTGGACATATCAGAACAATTGAATTTTTTAAATGTATTTAGTATTGACGTAACATTTTGTCACTTTCGACTAATAGATTACTTTAATTATAGGTACTCGAAGTTAAATATATTTTTTATCTTTGTATGCATTTATTATAATTCACAAGAAAGGTGTTCTGTAAATCGCAAGAAGTTTGGCGAGCTCAAATCGCAAGAGTATACTGGAATAAAAAAAAAACAAGAGATTACATCCCTATTAAATAAATTAATGAAACCAGTTGTTCTGATATGTCCAATTGATTGGAAGAATCCCTTAGTGATTGCATTTTTTTAAATAATATTTTTATTCTTGTTTGTTTATCTTTTGTGTTGGCAAAGGACATGTTTTCATTTTTTTAATACAGCTTTGAAATATGATAAATCGCCAGCAAATTGCGTGAGTTTCATAACATTCTGGGAAAAGTTTAGCGCTTTGCAAATTACATGTGTGCGTATATCTCCTCAGTGGTTATTGGCGTAGCTAAGTATAGCAAGTCATGTTGGCATTGAATTCAACGTTGAAGCTTTAGAATTGTAATGAGTAATGGCACGAGTCTTAATGTTGATTTTAACTGCAGGCGTGTTTTATTAAATGGACTTGGAGAAATGCGGGATAAAAGGTATGTCATGTGCTCCAAAGAAACTGGAAAGCATTGTGCTGAAATATTCCCGGAAATCCTTGTTAAACCCTGGTATTTTGGGTGTCACATGGGCACAATAAATATATGGCAATAGATTTTCTGGTGATCCTAACAATGCGTGTATGTAAACATGTTCGCCCAATCAGCCCATCTTTAAATGCCCTGAGGCTACAGACAAAAGGAATATAATTTCGCTTTTAGTTTCTTTGAAACCATCCAACTTTTTGGAAAAACGCAACAAAGAAAACAAATGTAGGCCATATAAATTATAAGTAAACTGAAATATTTACCTAAATAGTATTACTAAATTTTTTTTATTATTGTCTCATCATCTCTCTTCCACAAACAGCTGACATGTGAATGTTTTTACGTTGAAAATGTTTTATTCAAATAAACTAAAATATCACTCATAATTGACAATCTATCAATTTTATAAACAAATCGATTTACAGAACAGGGGTTCGTAAAGCAAATTTAAATTTCATTGTATTTCGGTTGTTTTCTATTATAATACGAATTTTTAAGTAAGAACAAGTTTTGCCGCGACAACAACACTCATTCCAAGGCTGATTACTTTATACATTTTTAAGTGATCTTTTTTATGGATGTTGTATAGCAATATCTTGTTTTTTTAATATCTTTAATCCTAATTCCAGTGCATATATATTTAATAACTTAAGAAATCTTAATTTTTTTATGAGCTAAAAAATTAAAATTTAAAGTTATGCATTAAAGTATTTAAGAGGGAAAAAAGTATACATTTGTGTGTTTATGTATGTATGTATGTATGTAGGCGAATTGTATGACAGAATATATAAAATTACATATCCTAAAAAGATTATCTTTTACACAACAAGGCGCTTTTTTATTTTTATTAATTTTAATTTTTATATACTACGTATGGTCTTATTTACTTAATAACATGCGTACTTTATCATTTAATAGATTTCTTAATTCAGTTACCATAAATTCATGGGATTCTTTAAATGTAGCAGCAACATCGCCTATCAGAGTAGCTTCCACTTCGGGTTTCAAAGACATATCGGCCATAAAAGAATTTAAATTTCTAGGCAGTGCTGGTGTTTTCCAATTAACTAGATTTAGCAGAGGGAAAGAAAACATATAAAAAATATGGATTAGAAAGGTTTAATAAAAATAATTTTAGCCAACACAATATTAAAAATAAAAAACAAAATAAGCGCATTATTATATCTGAACCTAAAATATCCTTCACCTAGATACATACATTGCGAATAAAGATTTTGTTATGTATAATTTGAATAAGGGATTTTTACATTTTAAAAAAGTAGGCCATGTATTGCAATTCTAATCGATGAATGTCATAAAAATTAATTAATTTGACTTAAAATTTCAACAGAAAAATGAAATGCGCACATAGCTTAACCGGTTTGTCTCTAAAACAAACTTGACAAGGAATGACGGAAAATCGTTCGAACAATCTACATTTTTGGGTACAGATATTGCTTTTAACAATTGTATTAACTACCTTCATATACACTTCAGAAACCTTGATTCTTGATTTGGTTTTCCGACAAGGTGATTTGAGTGTCAGAATGAAATATTCCACTAGAGATGCCACATAGGCGAAAACTCTATTTAAATTAGCGGTCGACAATCGTTAAGGAACTGAAATGATCGAGCGTAGTGCATTAAGGCAATGTCTGTGCAGTAATTTTATGTTACAATAGTCGATTTCCAAAAAAATTCATGTAGATAGCGTGTAAATTATACACTTTTACGAATACACCAATTACTTGTTCATATCGCATCATTAATATATCCCAACGCCTTTTACTTTTGCCTGAGTTTTATAAAAAAAAAAAATGCATTAAGAAAGATGACGAATTTACTTAAAAAATGCCGAAGTAAAACAACAAATTCTGGTCAGCGCTGAAATCTATTTCTCAGGGAACTTTATTCTACTTTAGAACTATGTACAGCTTATATTTCACTACAAGGCATCCTGTCACATTACTAATAGCACACAAAGTTTAGCTGTGAAGAGTCATCTTATCTGTGTCTACTTTGAATAGCTGTTTGTAAGTAGTTGTAAGTGTTCACTTTCAACTTTCAAATGGATTTACAATGTATGTATATGAAGATTTACTGTTTGGTTCGGTCTTTGGGCTCGCGGTCCAACAATATTGGTGAGGCCATCACTGCCATTGATAAATTGAGCTATATGGAATTGAGCATGACCGCACTACATGCCATGCAACGTACGACACCGCATGGACATTCTACATGAACACCAAGCTGATGCGAATGGGCCCCATTAGAAATTTTGCTCTAGGGTTTTCTTAAGTCACTTAAATTGGACTTCTCGAATCCGTTCCACCCTGCAAATCATCGGCCGACATTTATATGGCAACATACATATACCATAATAATGGGCTTTCGTATAAAAATAAGTTTTGTTAGTACCTCACACACAGGTTGTTTCATTTCATGAATGTATGTCAAATATGTAATTTTATTTTTAAAACTCCCATCATCGCTTTTTTGAGGCTTTCTTCGATATAAAAAGTATTTATTTCAAAATCAGAAGTCGAACCATTTTCTTTCAGACTTTTATTTCTTGTTCCAAAAAGCTACAGCAATACTGGTAATATACAAAATCTATATACTATTTTTACACTTACTTAATAATTTATCACAACGTTTGATTTCCAATTTTAATTGACGCATTAATTCAATAGTTAGAAGACAACGTTCTTTTTCACTTATTACTTTTTCGATTTCAGAATTTTGCTTTCTTTTTTGTTTTGTTTTCGGCGAGGCTTGAAGTTTTTCGTGAATTGCTTGTAACACGAAAGCATAGAGTGATATTATCTGCAATAAAAAATTAATTATAAATATATAATTAAAAATACATATAAGCATTATAGGAGACAATTGTTTCCGAAATTTAAAATGGTGTATCCCTATTCTTACGGAATAAGCGAAATGTGTAAGGTTAGTTTAATAATTATAATTATTATTTTATTTTGCAATCAGAAAAAGTCAATTTTAGGTATAAAACAAACTTCATTTTCTGTTTAAGTGAATCTAAAATAAAAATACCTAAACTTGTATGTGGGTATGTTTCTCAATGAACTATTTTTGCAATGTAAAAAAATATTTGATTGTAAAAAAAATTACACACTTTCTTATATTTTCGCAAAAATGTTCCATTTAGTTTTATTACATGTACTGATTATTAATGGGATTTAAAAAAACGTCATAGTGTTGATAATTACGAACAGGCAAAAAAAAACCATATCTCCCCCAATTAGTGCGTCAAGAAAATGTTTTTACGGCCTTTGCTATTTCTAACAATTCTCGGAATTTTTACTACGTATTATATATGTCAGGTAAAAGAATTTTAATGGATATGATCCAATTATAAGCATTTGTAAATGTGTACAAGAAAGTAGAGAAGTGTTTGCGTTGCAAAGACAAACAGTTTACAACAGAATAAATCGCGCTCAAAATGATGAAAGATTAGAGCTTAAAACAACAACTAGTCGTTCACCTGAAAATATTAGAAAGAGCTGAACGTGTATTATTAAAAATAGTAGTTGAAAATCCGCATGTATCAACCATGTTTGTCGCTAAAGAACTTCAGGAAGAATGTGGTATTAATGTTTCCTACAAAACGAAAATGAAGGTCCTGAACGAAAACAAATACACATCAAGAGTTGCGAGAAATATACCACTCCTTTCGATGCAAAGCTATGAGATGCATGCTGATGAGCCAAACGAATACTGGGACGAAGTTATATTTTGTGATGCGAATAAAATCATGTTGTGTTATAATAATAAAATCCCTAGCAAATTTTTGGTTCGAGCAAAATAGTTGGTTTTTTGTGGAAAACACATTTCAAAATTAATAAAAATAGCAACATGTTAGGGACAACAAATCAAAACATACATTTTACTAGTATAATGAACACAAACTCAGACAGCACACAGTAAGAATGTGGCTTTTGTACAATTGCAGAAATATGAGATACGCCAGCACACAGTCTAGTCCTGAACCCCATTGAAAATATATGGGCATATCTGAAGAAAAAAGGGGCTAAAAGGAATCCCAAAAACTATAATGCAGCAAGAAATTTCATAACAGAGGAATGGAATAAAATTTCAAATGTATGTGACCTTAATAAATTCGATTGAAAGGAGACTACAAGCAGTAATACATGCCAAAGGTAGTCATGCTAAATATTAAGTCGCGGGAAATTAAACATTTATAAGCTTTTTTATTATTGTAAAAATAATTTCTTGACACAAAAAATTTAAGTATGTTATGTTTGGTTTTGCTATTTTTTACAGTTTATTAAATATATTATTAATTTTATCTTTATAAACAAATGTTTCTTTTTAAGCGCAAATTAAAAAAAAAAAACTTGTTTTCTTTTACTGCAAAAACAATTTCTTGATAAACTGTATGTATGTATGTATGTTTGTATATATCGCCCAGTTTTAAAAATCAAATATTGTTATTATTACTAAGCTCATTTAATTCTAACAGGTGTTGTTATGGTGTTTAAAAATTAAAACTTACCTCTAAGCATACAGCCACTTTACTTTGCCATTCACGCCTTCTCCAGAGACCATCCTCCGACGCCTCGTCGCTTTCTTTTATGGTCCATTCACACTGATTAACTACAGCCACCACATTATCACTTACTACTTTACATTGTAGTGGTAAATTTGTATCGCCCACATACATCTGCTTTACCAATGTGGCTAAATCACTAAAGAATTTTTCATATGGCATTTCAAGTAGTAAATGCAACCGAGTTGGCAAGAGATTGACTAGTAAGCGATTGTGCAATGGTTTAATATCGGCCGAACGTAAACGTTTAAAAAGATTCAGCCATGAATCACACAGCGTTTCAATGACTGCGACTTCTTTAGCTGGCGTGAAAAACGTATTTTCACATTCCTTGCCATTATTAGCTGCAGCTCGACAATATTTTGCACTCAATGTGGGATGGAAGACATCGACAAACGAAGCGATTAAACGTAATAGTAATGAACGTATATGCAGTACTTCAGTTTCTTGATAGAATGATTCTCTACGTTGCTCTTCCTCATCCACTAAATGTACGGGGTCCCAACGTATGAGAGCACCCAAATCACGATTATCACTTAATTGATGCCACGAAATACGATCTTCTGCCGGATCAATGGACATTACCATGTAGGTGTTGAGATTTTGTTGAACATTGCCATACAACATTACTAAATCGCACAATTGAGCTTCTACAGAACTAGACACGTAATGTAAACTGTTCGTCAAACGTTCTTTGAAATTCATAAACTCTTCCAGCTTTGAGAATGTGCAAAAACGATACGTCAACGCTATATATTCCAAACGCTCCTTATAACTGTTTGTAAAAAATTTTAAGGTCGAATCAAACACTGATCGAGACATGGAAAACCGTCCCGATAATACCAGGGGGTTGCAGTGAACATATCCCATGGAATCTAATTGTATTTGCTTGATCTCCAAATAATCATACATCTCCTGAGCGCCCAAATGGCAGCCCAACATATGGTAGATTTTAAGACTTAGAAGTTGTACATGAAAATTACTTGTACTATTGCGAAAAACATACTGCAGTAGACACATGGCTTCAAAAATTCGATCGGATTTTTGATCTTGTTGGCTTATGTCATACATAACATTAGCTAAATTATATGTAAAACGTTTTATATCACAAATATGAAAATTTCACAAGCATTACCTGCTAATAACGCATAAGCATCTGAAGGACCCATATCGGTTGGTAACAAATTCTTACCGAATGTAACTAAACCATGTTCGTAGTGTAATTTTAATGCAGTATAAAAAGCTAAACGGTGATCTACTCCTAAATCTAAATGTGAACCGCTAATGCGTGAAACTTGCAAAGCACAAATATGTTTCTGCATTTGCTCTTTCTAAAATATTAAATAGGAATTAATAGAGTTACCGGCACTTACTATTTGGATTTTCAATATATAACTTACAGTTTGTGGCAATCTTGTAGAGTTAATGCCACTTTCCAGCAACAATTTATTGGCAACTTCTTGTCTAGCTTCCATTGAAATCGAAGGCAAAAACATTGTTATATCATGGGTACAACAGGGTTTGTCTCCAAATAAACGAAAATATTCGATAACTAATTCAGAAAAATCGCCGAGCAATTCTTGAGCATCCATGTTTAGTTCACGCATGCGTTTGTGCAATTCTAATCGAGCTAAATAGGGACCACGCACCTTTTTCTCTGCAGATTCAATTAGCTATCAAAATTATATGGATGCATGTACGGTTTTAAAAAATATAAGATTAAACTTAATTACCTGGCACAAAAAATCATGACACTCATCTAAAGCTGTTAGTATGGGTTTCTCCTTTTGTGCATCTGTTTTTTCAGCACTTGCCTCGTTTTGCTGAACTTTAACCAGTTCAAAACATGTAGTCAAATAATCTTGATAGTAGTCCCAACGATCATGCCTGAATAATAGAGCAATACGATTTTTCAATTCGTTTTGATAGCAAATCGTAAAACATCAACAAGTTTACTCACTCATCGCTTAATAAGTCCTTTAATAAGTTATTACAATCTTGCCACATCTTGAGCTCTTTCAATAAATTAATCTTCATATAGATAGGAGCACCAGGATATAATTTCTCACACACCGGACCATTGAGGAATTCCAAAGCTTCTTTGAATTTTTCTTGTAATTTTAAAATATGCAAATACAAATAGACCTCTTGCTCTGATTCTAATTTATTTTCTTGTATCATTTTATCCACCATACGCTGAGCCAATGATAAATAGATTTTACGTTTATTTTCATTATGGCTCTCCGGACCACGTATACCCTTTAAAAAGAAGTGTTTAAGTTTTAATATTATGAATCACACATTTTGTTTTTTATTTTTTATAAATACTATATGGGGCGTACCAGGCTTTGCTCAGGAAGTTGATATGAGATTGTATGGTAGTTGCAATTAAAGGTTTGTTTGAGAATAAATATTTTTGGAATTTGAAAAATAGAATTTAAAAAACTTTGTACTTTATTGGGGCTAATGCTTTGCGTTTAGAAATTCTACCATTCAGGGGAACCCTAAAACCCAAAATAAAATGTTCCCGTTTTCTGATTTTTTTGTTTACTAATTCCCAAGGCATACTAATATATATACCAAATTTAAGCTTTCTTGCTCTAGTGAGTGAGTCAGTGAATATGTACTAAATATGCACTTTTTACACTTTCATACCTTTTGAAGTAATTATGGTAAAACTTTCAAAATTGGCATATGAGGTAAAATCAGCTCGAATGATTTCGTGTAATATACACACTGTGCGCTTTAGGCCTGAATTCGGACCTGGCCCACTACCGTGCGCCTTTATCTACATATATACATATGTCATTATTTACATACACATAAATTGCAGCTTAATAGCAGTTCATTGGGGTTTAACAAAGTAAAATAAAAAAAATAAAAACTACCTTGTTTGGTACAAGGATAAAATCGTTAAATTAGCGATTTTATTGCAAATAAAAATTGATATGCCTAAAGAACATTTTGGAAAAAGCCCGGAAGAAATTGTTAAATGTAAATACCTGTAATACAACACTCATAACGGCCCAAAAATAGTAGGCATTTTTTGGCTGTGCCTTGTACATTTGTAATGCCACTGATTGCTGGGATTTGAAATCCTCCAAGCGAACATGAGATATAAAAAGATGAGCCAATAATTCCTCATTATTGGGTGACTGTTTAACAGCATAATTATAAATTTCCACAATTTTATCCACTAAAATAAAAAATAAATACAAATTTATATATTTATATATAATTTATACATAGCGCAACAATTATATTTTATCTTTACTGTTTAAAAACCGCGTACCTAATAAAATACTAATTATAATGATTTAAGAAGCAAATATTTTTGTGCACTTTCATTTAATTATTTTAGCATACAAAACGAAACCCGACAGCTGTTTGAAGAATTTACATAAATTTCATTTAATTTAATTTAATGTTAAAATAATTTGTCCACATTTGCCTGAATCTACACGTTCATTTGTAGGTATTTGTTTAATTTTTTTTCTTTGATTAATTACCCACGTACATTGCTCTAGTTCTTTGTAGCAAAATGATAGCACTTGTAGTGTAGCATCATCCACCGGTTTTTCGTTGGCAACTGCTTGCAAAAAGCCATGACTTTCTTCGTAACGTCCCAGACGTAATAGCGCCAGGCCTTTAAGTGCTTTGGCACACAATAGATTTGGATGTTTTTTTAAAACTTTTTCGGTTTCTTGCAATGCTTTTCGATTATTGCCAAGCTCTAAGTTATCTGCAACATAAAAAAAAATCAATAAAGTACATAGAATTTAAATTTCACAAATGTATAAGAAATAAATTTATTTTTAAGCGTAATTATTTTATACCTTTAAATGATGAATGAAGTGGGTAGGTGTGTGCAATTAATTATACATATTTTTTATTGTACAAAATTCTTAAATGAAATAAAAATTGCATAAAAAATAAATCAACTACGTTGACTGACTCAGGTGCTAGGGAGTAATAAACGTTAGAATCTCTTAAATTTTAAAAGTGACATTAACTGTGTCATCCCACATATTATCAGGCATGTCACAAATTCCGTTCGGAATTGAAATGATTCCGTAGTTACCATTCCGTTCAGAATGGTTTTAGCATCTATAGATTTCGTTGGGATTCATTAAACCGAAAAAATACAAAATCACTTTATGTATTAAATATGGCAATATATCGACGAATGTAGCAAAACAAAAAACAGCTAATTTTAAAGTCAACAAAAATTTTTAAAATTCCGTTTAATTTTTTTCTTTTTTATAAAGCATTTAGAAAAATGTAAATCTTTTATCAAAGTTATATCAAAGTAAACTTATTTTGGACAGATAAAATAATAAAACAACATCCTTTAGTAATTAAAAGATGTTCTATGTAATTTATACACATAGAAAATGCTTATAATATCAATTCCACATAGGAAATTCAAAGTGGTTTCAGTGGAAAATTTTTTTTTTCGTTTTACGTTTTCTATAGAAACAAAATATGGAATCAATACCACTTCCGAACGAAATTTAGCTCTGTGACATGTCTGTATTTATTCGTTTGGCTACTACGAGTTGGATGAGGCCTATTCTTTCTTATATAAACTTTTCATTATAACATTTGGGTGGCAGAGGAGCCACTTGTTATATTGTGCTTAATAATATTAAATAGCCTTATTAAATAATATTTTTAAGATGACTGTCGTGAAGCGATAATAAAAAACTCCCGTAAAGTTTCAAGTTTACAGCATTTTTATTCTAAAAATAAATTTAAATTCAACAATTTTCATTTAAACATAAAACAGTACAATTACTTACTAAAATTGATTGCTTCTCTGACGACAATAAGAACAAAAAGTATTAAATCAAATTGACAAGAAAGAATGCCTGATTTTACAAAAATAAAAAGAAAATGCAACTTGATAATAAACATTTAACAATTAGTAAATAATTTAACAAATTATTTCTGTCATCGACAATCACGCAAATTGTACTAAACATCCACATATAATAGGCTTTGAAGGCTTCGCACGTGTATTGAAATGAAAATAATATAAAAACTGTAATTATGGGCATAGATTACAGGCACCTACAAATTAAACTTTTTTTTTAGAACAACTATAACGTCTGTAAGGAGTTTAATGCGCGTAATAAGGCTGTGTCTTCACTTTCTTTTCTAACGCATACAGATTTTTTATATGGATGTCTAATATTTCCAATGGGTACAACAGCATATTTCATGAAAGGCTTTAAAATTTCAAGAAGTTTTTGGTTGCTACAAATTTCTGGAGGAAAATGTTTTTCACAGCCCAAATTGGTAGGCACATTAAAAATGCTGCTAAAGGTAAAGTTTAATAGCTTGGATTATGTAATGACCAACAAAATTAATTAAAAGTTATTTTTAATTTCTCTTAAATAAAACCAAGGCTAATTTCATCACAAATAAATCGTTCTCTTATACATATAAAAAGAAACTATTATTCGCGCCTTTTTAAAACAAATATGAACCATCTTGGAATTTTTTTTTCAATTTTAATTTTAATCAATTCTTAATATTATGTTGCGTATCTCCTACAATATGAAATTTAGTGGGCAGTAAAATCTGCGGGTTTCCGTCATTAGTGTATTCGTATATAGGCCGGCAGGCACAAATACATGGCTTGCCGTAAGTGAGTGCACTGTCAGAATTTCAGAGTTATACCTCGTAGTGGTGGCGGCCGGTAATAGGTTTTTGCCACTGCTAGGAGTCTGGCTAATTAAGTCGAGCGGAGAGATGTTACCACTCTTTTATACAAATCACTAATCCACGTTGGAACAGCATATGCGTGACCAAGAGACTTACTCGTGCATAAGGAACTCTGTGCGGGTTAACATATTGTTCTTCATTATTCATGGGAATTATATAAATTCTGTAAAGAAACTTCGGTTTTAATTGGCGAAGGGAGAACTCCGTAAGAGATGGACAAGAATGTCTTGTGATGGGTGGACGGGTCAATCTCTAATACTACGTTGTACCGTAAGGTTCCGATAGAGATTGACAATGAAGCCTCGCAAGAGTTGGAAAGGTTTTTTATTGACCATTTTATCATTAGGATTACTGAGAAAATGGACAAGAAATGGGGTAGACTGGTCAGTCTCTAAAGATACTCTTTAGAAATTATCTGAGATATTGTTTACGGATGTCCAGCTCTAGCTAGCATAAGGCTTAGGACCATGTGCAGACATTTGCTAAAAGTGATTCTATGAGGGACCTTAGCCTTAGCCAAATGTGTAGCAATTACAAGACTCCGTGATGAAGAAGAAGCACGACAGTTATAACTACAGTCAAAAGTAAAGGCTAGTGCTAAAACGATATTCAATGAAAATAAGGTGGTCGTAAATTGAAAATCGGTCCCAGGAAATAAGGGGGTCGAGAGGTGACACAAAAAATAAGCGGTCTGGTTCCATATCCCCCTACCTTAACGGTCTGGTTCCATATCCCTCTACCTAAAAGATATTAAATTTTTACCTCGAGTACATAATTATTTTTCCCCCCATTTTTTCATCCTGTACCATTCTTGAAAAAAAAACCTTTTAAACTTTATAATAACTAAAAAACAAAGCGATAACCATTTCTTTTGACTTTTTCACATTGATCTACACATGGCGACATGTGCTGTCCAAAAGATATATATACATATATATATATATATATATATATATATATATATATGTATATAGATATATACATATATAGAATCTTAGCATTTATCTTCATTAACATAGAAATACAAATTTTTTAATGAATTTGAAATTTTAATTTTGGCCAAATACTTGTATATTCAGATTTTTTTTTAAATTCATTCTGTTGGTATTTATTGTGCTAAAATATATTAATATTTTAAGCATTTACATTAGTAGGTTAAGTAGGTACACACGTTTCTCTGTTATCGTAACAGAATGTGGCTAGGGTAATGCAATTTTGAGTACGATTGTAGTTACAGTTCATATAAATTAAGAAATGTAAATTTATCTGCAAGTGTTTGTTTAAAAAAGGAAATAGATTATCTTATGATAATTCCAAGTTATACTGCATAAACTTTAACCTATTTTCCAATTATGTACTTATGGCACTTCTAGTTACAATAATACAAGTTAATTAGAAATAATTTTGATTATTATATTCATGTAAAATAACATATGTATGTATGTATATTTTATACTGATATGTTTAATTTCTCTGCGTTTATATTATTTAAGAACTCACCATAAATTGGACGCAAACGTCTCTCAAATACTGCAGGATCTTGCACGTGTTGTGTCATCACGTTTTTAATAATAAACCGATTGATAGGCAAGATACTTTCAGTTGAGTATATTAGCTTTTATGTTTTGATACTCCTTCTTTATTGTAATTCTATACAAATATTATTTGTAAAAGCATATGTGGATACATATATACAAGTAAACACACTCCCTCAGAAATATCCTTGAATATATGACAGCAAGCATATAATGAAACACTAATCCATATGCACTTTATTAATATCCAATTAATTTGATTAGTTTATGACAGAATGAATGGTTGCAGGTAGTCAAGTTTTATTTTGTTCATACGTATTTTTCTATATAATATCTATATATGCACAGGCATATAAGCGAAATAAGATTTTTTTTAGTTCACTGCAACAAAAAATTCAAGATGCTCTATTTTACTTCTTTATTTTTCATAGATTTTTCTTTCTTTATGGGACCGGTATGTCTGTCCTTGCACGCGAAACTTTTATATGAAAACAGCGTACTTTAAATTGAATTTGAACAAAATAAGATTGTGGAATTATTATATAATTTACATTCTTATTCGAAGTCAGGATTTCACAAATATTTTCTATTAATTTTCAATTAAAATTTTTATTTTTATTAGCTACTGCATTAAAAATAATCTTTTTCTTTACCACAAAATATATCATTGACACAAAGTCATCTGAGCAAACGTCCAATTTGTAAAATGTCATATAAAAAGAGAATTGAAGAACAGCATGTAGTGTAGTGTTGATAAAGGTAATAAAAAGCTTTACACGTGCCTAAAAAACAAATCACGAAGGTATTTGAACCAGTTTTACTTGAATAAAATACTTAGCTCAATTTGTAAAATTTTTTATAGTAAAAGATATATTAAAATGAACACCCAAAAAGCAATAAAGGAAAATAGTATAAACATAGTACAAATTATTTCGTTTTTGTCAAATCAATACTATCTGATTTATTTTCAATGTTAAATGAAAATAGTTAATTTGGAAGATATTAAATATGTAACACAACCTACATCATATTTAGTTCTGCGTTTTATTGGGCATACAAATTTTATATTTGTAATATAAATATAAATATAAAATTTGAATGCCCAAGTGCCAGTAATGGCTTTATAGAGGCTATAGCTTTAAGTTGACTTGGAGCATGGATAAGACGGAAATAGTTGACGGAAAGTTTGTTACTTGGTTGAACTTGCTCGTCCCAGCAAAAGTACCTCCTTTAGTCAATTTAAGACATCTTATTACATTAGATCCATTACTTGCCTTGTATATCTATGAGTTCCATATCCTTTAATATTATTAATTACATATATTAATATCGTTTGTTGATACAACCTTTTATTAGTAGAGGGTTTTTTTTTAGCAAAATTCATATATAAATAAATTGTACTAAATCTAGAAATTTCTTTGTAAACTACCTTTAATACTTCTGCGCTGCTTGGAGTGATTTTATTATTGAATTTTTTTATAACCATAATTCTTTGCCAAATATGTAAGATGTGAGTGGAATAAGGACATACAACATTAAAGTTTCAACATTAGATTTGTGATTCAAAACGCTTATGTTTCCCAGGAAAGATTTTGGCATATGTTTAGTCGTAGGTTTCAACATATTAATTGATCGAAGTATTTTTTTTAAATTCAGGTTTGTAGAAAATGAGTAAAAAATAATAAATCATAGACTTTTAATTGCAATGAATAAATTATACAATATTTTTTAACGGTGTACTTGCAGGGGATTTGTCTTAGCTAAACAGCTGTTACCTAAATCTGTTCAAATGTCAATCCAAACAGAAATTTTTGTTTATTTACATCACACACATTACCAGTGTTAGCAACTTCATTATTCAAAACAATATACCTGTGAGAAAATTTGCTGCATTCTTTAAATGTGCAGAAATTATGTTAACAAAAAGTTTAATTTTGAAATTATATTGAAAAAGTGCAACTGTTAAGAAAACAAGTCAGAAATTCTTTATACAATTAATACAAATATTTATATTTTTCTCATATGTACTTTTTCAAAATCGCTGTAATTGAAAAGAAAATTGCTAATCAAACATTACTGCACTTCGGATTAGTGTCAAAACCATAAAAAAAAACTCAACACAGGGACACCAATGGGGAGACTAATATAAAACAAATGAGGCCTAAATTGCAACAGATAAATAAATCTTGTAGTAAAAAAACGAATTGGGGACATTGAATATAGTTTTCCCTTATTTGAACTAAAAACAACTACAGTGGAACAAAAACTATCAGTGTGTGCTAAAAAGAAAAAACTTCTTGTCAGTTGTTTTATAGATACATTTACCTACGTATTTTTAAACTTTTGATTTTATTTAGTTCAATTTTAATTCATGTAGTTGTTTTAAGTAATTTATCATCGATTTTAGTGCTTAATTATCAAAATTCGTTTGTATGTTGAACGGCTGCTAATCAGAATTTATTAACAGAGCAGCGGCGACAAATAAGCACACACAAAAATAACCTTTTTACAAATAAAGGTTTGTTGCAATGAGATGAATGTTTCTTGGCTGAATGGTGTCATTGGTTCAATTATCAATACAACTGTGACAACTTGTGGCTCGGCCACTAATCACATCTACCAAGCCTATCAGCTGCACCGCGGGCAATTGCTGGGCAACTATACTGTGTCGGGTGTATTACAAGATACTTTTACTGTTCTCCATCCCCACGCTGTGTATAAACGTTTTGTGAATACTTCAACCGAAGCCCTGGAGCACTTGGTATACGCTATCTTGGTATACTTGCTAGTATGCCTCTCCATTTACGCCTTAATCTTCCATTACAAAGGTCTGGGCAATATACGTTTGCCGTGGCCATCACCATCTACAACTGCCAAAAGAGTTCTATTCGTAATATCACATCCGGACGATGAGTGCATGTTTTTTGGTCCCTTGCTTTATTCTCTGGCTCAATATAAACAGTGTCAAATTTATTTACTTTGCTTGTCTAATGGTAAAATTACGTAGTTGTATAAATCTGTTTATTTAATTAATATTACTTTCCTTAAAGGAAATTTTGAAAAACAAGGTTCTCAGCGCCGGAAAGAATTATGGGAAGCTTGTACCCAGTTGGGTATTCCAGAAAGCAATATAATACTAGTCAATGCTACCAACTTACCCGATGATCCAAATGTCGATTGGAAAACTGAGGCTGTTGCTAATATTATTTTGCATACTGTCGAATCATTAGGCATCCAGGCTATTATTACTTTTGATCGTGATGGTGTTAGTCAGCATCCTAATCATTGTGCTGTCTATTATGCAGCCGCATCTTTATGTTTAGCCAATTTATTGCCAAGAGGTAAGGAAGGTTGGAATTGTTTGCTGATATAGATATGCCTACAGTATAAATATCAAAGTGCAGTTGTTTAAACATGCAAAAATATTTTGTCTTTAAAGATAAATTTTAATCACTATTTGCGAAACTATTTCTAAATTTAAGTTCATAAACGCTGTGAAAATAAAATACCCTATTTAAAATTCAGTACATTTCGCTAAATCGGTAATGCGGGACTATAAGCCTACTTTTTTTTATAAGCCACTCTTATTTGAAAACAAAATTTAATTACACTTTCATATTTAAAGAAAGATTCAATAATATAAAACTAAAGGTTTAAAAAATAATAATTACTTATTTAGTAACCCGGTCTTATCCTCAATTACTTGAAATAAGAAAAAAAAAAATCGTTTCATCAGCAAACAATCTTAAAATATTTACGACTTTCAAAATATAGTTTTCATATACGAGTATGTATGTATTTCTGTATTTTCAAACCACAGATATTGGCATTTACGCCGAATGTGATTATATTGCACTATAACGTAATTTTTTTCTGTGAATTTTGTAAATAGCGACAGTATATGCGAACGATGTGGACTATATCGCTAATTCGATTATAAGCGGTATACTTACACTCCTGTTCAAATTATTAGACCCACATTTTGTGTCTTAAGCAGGTCATAGTTTTTATTATTTTATGGGTAGAACAACAAAATTTTACTGCCAGCCGATAGCGCATTTAATTGAGCTCGGTTGCCTGAATTCAATTTGAGGTGCAAAGCGGGTCGAAAAGGCACCTAAATAGTAAGAGGTCTGCTTCGATAAACCCCCTACATTAATAATTTGTTCGAAAAATTATGAAAAAAAGTTTTATTAAGTAAATAATTATCAGGCTTAAGTTCGATTTTTAATTCTTTCTGTTAATAAAGAAAATTTTGTTTGACATGACAAAAAAAAAAACGAAGAAGGCAGACGTGTCTTGTTCTAATAAACTTTCTTTGGTTAATATTTCGAAAAAATTATGCTAGGCTGGTTGTACAAATTTTTTTCTACCCATAAAATATCAAAATATATGGCCTGTTAAAAAACAAAAAATTATGTGGGTCTAATCAATTTGACAGGAGTATATAAACGAAATGTGCTATAATTAATTATTAGAAGGTATGTTATTTAGTTTCTCTGATGTATCGAAATATTAAAAAGCGCGGTTAGCTATAGTGATTTTACAAATTTATCCTATTAAAGTTTAGAAGCTTTTATTAAATACTTGTATTTATAATTTGAATATTTTCAGATTGTAAATTCTATGCCTTAGACTCAATTAATACTTTGAGAAAATATTTATCTATTTTTGATATAATATGTACGTGTTTCATGTCTAAACATTGGTAAGTTGTATTATTATAATTTTAAAAAGTTCTATTTTATATTTTATAACTTATGCAATTTTAATACATATAAGTATATTCCATAAAGTTATGTATATAATAACATTTTTCAACACAATGAACATTATTTTTTTCTTCAACAAAAAAAATATATAACTTAAATCTATATCAATATTTATTTTGTTGAGGTCAACGAAGTCAACCTTGGTGGACAACTTAATTGTTTTTTATAATTGCCAATATATTTATATTTGAAAATTCTCATTTTCCTTGCTCCACTTTTTCTCAAAAAAAAAAAAATAATGTAGAATTTTGGAACGAATTTCCGTCATCCCTTGTCAAGTTTGGTTTGGAGACAAACCGGTTTCGGCTATTTTCAGTGTCATTTTTCGTTTTCCACTTTAATTTAGCTAAATGTTTTGATTTTTAATCGTGTCTAAGCTGTCCATGCATCAATTTTGTTTCTGGGTTTTGAAGTTGTGTATGCAAGCATATACTTTTATTACTATATCCCACTACAGGTTTATTCTTAATCGAGATGCAAGCGCAGTATCTCTCAATTGGCATGTGGTTGTTCGTTTGCATTAACTAAAAAAAAAATTTAAAATTGCTAAAATTAAAAAGCCGCATGAAGAGAGAAGGAAGTAATCACTAAAAACCTCTTAAATCAAAAAAGGATGCATTGGTTCACCTGAAACTCACAGCCATACCTAAATAAGAGCGTTGAGCGTTGCATTAGCAGCAGGGCACGTAGCCATAGTACATTTGATGTAAAATGTATGTCTCTGAAAGCTTTGTAGCTACGTAACCTGCTGCTAACGCAACGCTCAACGCTCTTATTTAGGTATGGCTGTTAGGCGTACGTGGGTATTATGTTATTTGAATAGAAGATGATGAGAGAAGACAAAAAGAAGAGTCTGTTATAAAATACTCAATTTCCCGTAGTCTGACCTTCGGGAGATTGGAGAGGCTGTCGAAGGACCTTCGCCGGAGATGTTTCTGACGCTGGTTCTTTAGAACAGGACAGAGACACAGGTGATATACCGTCTCATCTCTCTCTTCAATATGACAACTGCTACAGAAGTCATTTGCAGGCAACATTTGTGGGACAGCCAAAACTGCAATACCAGGTAATCGTTGCCACGATGTTTCTTAATTGCGTCTTCTGAAATCTTATCAGTTCCCTGGTTCGAACCATATCTAAACTTGGCCAGATTAGCATAGTGTTCTAGCCTTAGCCACATTATATAACGCTTCTTACAGGCCAACTGGGGAAAGCTATAGAATTCATCAATGTGTAATACCTGCAGCCTTGTCAGTCATGCCCATATATGTCCACGCATCCATTTTAGGGAGATTCTCGCATGTCTCGCATTCCAGTTTAAGGATGGCCGGCTTTCCTGCAACAATTTAGATGTCGAATGGATACCTATGAGAGACCTGATCTATGAGATCAGGAATACCCCTCCAAGTCTCACTCTCTCAAACACATACCAATAACAAGCCTTGTTCATAGCCTTTCACCAGACTACGGCTCCATAAAATAGGCCCGATTTCATTACCGCCTCGAATAGCTCTTTGTGGCTGTTAATGCCCCATGTCGCTCCTATGGCATTTGTATAAATGTAAGTAGCAGCCATCGCTTTTGTCAGACTTATGGGTATGTATTCCTTTGCTTCAGTCTGTGATGTCTTTTCTCGTTTTAGGGATGAATATAACGTCGCACTTAGTCCATTGAAAAGGTACATCTGCCCATTCAAAGCATTTGTGTTCTTTTGCAAGTTCGGTTGTCTATATGGGACAAATATCTGTGGATTTTCAATATTACATTACGTTTAGTGAAACTTAAGAGTTTCCTTAAGTATGCTAAAATACCCAACTCGTCGAGCTCTTTTAAAATAAATGTAAATACCACTTGATCGAAAACTTTTTTCTGTATCTTCTGACATGACAACATTGAGTTTTCGTTTCGTCATGTTTTGCCGGAACTGTTCTTCTAATAGGTGACATACATGCTATATATATGTATATACTTATAGCTAAAGAATAACTTTTCAAAAACTTTTTTATTATAATGGGTTTGCTCTGAAATAGTTGATCAAACTTACTATCAATAGGAAGAAAGCGAACATTTTGATTCCGTAATCGTATTAAAAGTCAAAATTTTTTTCAGGTGCATTTTAAGTTGGCATGAAGCTTCAGTTATACGGTGCGCTATGAAAAAACATGAATCTCAAATGAAATGGTTTCGTTGGCTGTACATTATATTCTCCCGCTATATGTTCATAAACTCAATGCGAGAAGTTAATTTGTATGATGTTGAATTGGAAATGCAAATTCACGATAATTGAAATACTGTCTGGCCCTTGAGTAAAATAATGCCATGATGATGACCAGATGCTTAAACCAAAAAAAAAACAACCAAAATAAAACCAATTTTGCAAAAACCATATTACCTTTGGAAAATCCTATAAAAGTGTTTGGTCTAATGACGATTCGAAACTGGCCAAGATCATTTCTACAAGTAAAAATAAAATCAAACGCTTAATACCTTCATATTTTTTGTTATCATACTTAAGGCATAATTTTTTTTTTAAGTTTTCTTCTAATTTCAGGTTTAGTCAGTAATTAACAAAAAATAGATGCCTTTCCAATTTTAATGAAACTTTTGTTCTATATAAAGCACTACAAACTAAAAAGTGTTTTAAATATGTTTGTTTAACATAAAAATTGAACAGCTTTTCGTTAAGGCCTGGGTACATATCCGAACCATTTCTTTTAGAGTTGGTGATTTAAACAAATAATTGTATAGCTCTTTTCTAGTGTAAACACTTATTGTTTGTAATTAAAATTTAGCTAATTATTTCATGTTAAATACTCTTAAACAGTCAGCGAAAATCAAATATTTTTAAGTAAAGATGTATTCATATCAACAGATTTACGGCCGTATGCAAAAAAACTGTTAAGCAAAACTAAATGATATTAACAGAATTATTTTCGAAGTATTTTAAAGCAGGTTTAATGTAGGTAGACACTTGTAGTAAACCTATTTTAAAACGACATTTTAATTTTTTTGGGAAGTAATTGTTTTTGAAGCATTACCTTTTTAGAATATTTTATGCGTAGTATAAATATTTCCTTACACCTGCGTATTTTAAAGCCCTTCTTTTTATTCAACATTTTATTTTTTCCTGGGCTTGTTAAAAAATTCATAAAAAATCATTCGAAAAATCAATATTATTTTAAAGATGTACTTACAATAAAAACGAATAAAAAAGGCACATTATTCGAATATAATTCTTATCCCTTACAAAAGTAAGTCATGCGTGTGAGGTCTTATTCATTTTATGTTTGCTAAATTCACTTAGTACAACAACTTGTATGAATTTTTATTAAAAAAAACAAAAGTTATTTATTTTAAAATAATGAAAACATATTTATAGATTCGACTGCACCGATAGTTTTGGACATTTTTGTGATGGTGTTGCTAGTAGAAATTCACTAAATCATACAAAAGTTAAAGTATTTTATTGCATACGTTTTCTTAACAAAGGTTAATTAAACTTAAAGCGGTTATTAATTAAAGTGTATGTACTTCAAACCAAAAATTAACATTTTTTTTCATACGGCCGTTAATCTCTAAAAACATATTTTCAATAAATGACATTATTTTTAAACGCCTCAATTGAATTTCGCCTCCTAAACTGATCACAGTTTCCATAACGTTCTTTTCCTATTTATTTATTTTATAAATGCAATATATTTAATAGTTTAGTAAACCTTTTGCAATTTATAGCTTTTAATAAGAAAAAAAGCAACAAAAAACACAACAAAGTGTAATATTGAAATTAGTATGTTGTGTTTTATAAAATGTTTTAGCCATAGTAAAAGAAAGTAACTCATAAGTTTTAGCATGTACTTTATTAAATATTTGTAATAAATGGCAGCGAAGCGATGAAGACAAAACGTTTTAAAACTGTATTTTATTATCAAAAAGCAAACACTTTTCTTGTTAACTTAAATAATTAAAATATATTGTTTTAATTTCATTTTTCAAATAATTGAAAAACACGAATTCGCTATCGACAACTTTTTAAAAAACTTGGATCCAATGAAAAACACGGATTATAGTCTGTGGAAAGCTGTAAAGCACTTACAATGTCCTATTGCTTACGAATCCCCACTAAGACTTGAAGACCGTACTTGGGCTAAAAACTCAAGTGAAAAGGCAAATGCGTTCGCAAATCACTTAGAGAAGGTTTTTGCACCACATGATATAAGTAATTCCACTATTCCAATTATTAGTGACACCATGAATGATCCTATGAAATTTCGGTTGTCTTCTTTAAAATCGACAATTAAAAATACGGATATGAAGAAATCACCTGGACCTGATCGTATAACAGGATCAATGATAAGAAACTTACCTAATTCAGCTGTAAGAATTTTACTTCACATATTTAATGCCATGTTGCGCGTCGGCTTCTTCCTATGCTCTTGGAAGATGTCTGAAATTGTTATGATCCCGAAACCAGGAAAGGACTCAAGCCAGATTACATCCTACAGGCCTATTAGCCTACTGTCAGTTTTGTCAAAGATATTTGAAAAATTATTCGTCTCGAGTGTAACTCCTTTTTTAAATGAACAAAACGTTATCCCAGATCATCAGTTTGGTTTTCGAGCAAGGCATAGTACGATTGATCAAGTCCATAGAATCGTTACCATTATTAGATCGGCTTTTGAAAGAAAGCAATACTGTTCAGCTTTATTTATAGACATTTCCCAAGCATTTGATAAAGTCTGCCATGATGGGCTACTTACTAAAATAGTTCGGGTTCTACCTGAAAACACCAACAAGCTTATAAAAAGCTATTTGTCCGATAGAACTTTTAAAGTAAGGTCAAAAGACCAGCTTTCAAGATGTGGGAAAATCAGTGCAGGAGTACCTCAAGGTAGTGTGCTAGGGCCGCTATTATATATCATCTATACAGCGGATATGCCGACAAGCCCACATACATATACATCAACCTTCGCAGACGACACTGCAATTATAAGTGTCAGTAATGATCCAAAGGATGCATCTGAAAAGTTGCAGTCCCATATTCATAAGCTAGAAGACTGGCTAAAACAGTGGAGAATAATGGTAAATCCATTAAAATGTGCTCATGTAACGTTTTCCCTTAGAAGGCAAAATTGTCCACCAATCACAATAACTAATACCACGGTTCCAGCGGAAACGCACGTTAAATATTTAGGTATTCACCTAAATCGGCGCCTAACTTGGTCCCGGCACATTGAGGCAAAAATAACGTCCATAAAGCTTCGAACAAATCAATTGCATTGGCTAATAAGTCCTAACTCAACTTTGGCTTTGGAGTACAAAGTACTTTTATACATATCCGTTATAAAGCCAATATGGTCATATGGTATTCAGCTGTGGGGTACTGCCTGTGCATCAAACATCCAGAAGTTACAGAGAAGACAGTCTAGGATTTTACGTCATATCGTCTGCGCCCCCTGGTACATAAGAAATGAAAACATACATAGGGATCTCAAAGTTCCCACTATCCACGAAGAAGTTAAAACATACACGTCCAAATACGTGAACAAACTAGTCGCACATCCCAACACTCTAGCACGCAATTTGAATACAAAAAATTATTTACTACATTGGTAATAGCTAGTAAATAATAATTTAGAAATAAGATTTGAATACTTATTGTGAATTTCTTTTCATAGAAAGATTTAATAAAATGAAATAAAGTATAAAAAAAAATTTCAGTAAGTGCAAAGTTGTGGATTTCATTGAGAAGAATAAGTTCAACTTGAAAGGAACGGAAGACTAAAAAGACTATTTTCATGATTTGAAAAATGAAGAGCTGTTTCTGAATCGGATTATGCTGCAGAGTGTACAATGTACTATGGAACAATAGATCTAAAATTTCTAAGTGGTACGATGACTGGTTAAATTTTGTGAACTTTGCTAAATTCGGCTTTGCCAGAAGTATGTGGATTTATTGAGTAGATTCAATGGATTTTATAACATGGTAATTCTACTTTACTTGGCGCTAGAACTGAAGAATAATTTATTTGCATCTTAAATGTTCGTCTTCTTGATTGACCATTTTATTCGTCTGATCTAAACATAATTGAAAATGTTTGCTGTTGACTTGTTCAAAGTATAGGTACGATGGAGGAAGACATTCAATGGTCGTTTATTTCAAACAATATTAATTACTAAATTAATAGAGATGTCTATCAGGGAAGGTGGTGGGCTCATACCAGGAAAAAATAAGTATATGCCAGCTCAATCTTCATCACAGCAAAGCAGCATCAGCAATGTTGATGCGATTTTTGAGGAGGACAAGCTGGATATAGCCTTGCTACAGGAGCCCTGGATTGTCCAAGGCAATATCAGGGGCCTGTCTTAACAGACCGCCAATCTGTGCATAATACGGTTTGGGACAGCACAGATGATAACTAAAAAACTGCTTTAGAGTCGATGGTTTTTTTACATACGATACTAAACATCCGAGTGAATGGGTATGTGGTGGCACCGCCGTCAGAATTCAGCGAAGATTTTATGCAAGCTCGTCTATAAATCTTACTGATTTCAATTGCATTTTCATCTTGGTACAAAATCGAACTCCAGCAATTTGCCAAGTTCTTTGCTACATAGTTCCTAGCCCAACAGGGAGACATCCATACAATACAGTTCAAGCAAATAAGCTAGACGCCGTATCTGGAGGTAAACCCTGTTATTGGCCAACAGACTTTAATAAGCTACCAGATCTTATTGATCTTGTCATTGTAAAAATTATTAGAGGAGATCAATTATTAGTCAGTTCGTCCTATGATATATCTTCCAACTATTCACCTACAATTGTTATTTTAAATGTGAGTATTGTCACTACACACGAACCCTTATTTCCTGATCAAATAAAAACACGAATCGGTTGATGTGTAAAATGTTTGTAAGCGGTTATTTACCTTCGAACTTCCCACTGAAAAATCCTGCTGATATTCAAGCAGATGTTGGTCTCTTTAAGGACGTCGTGATGGCCGCAGAGATGCAACACCAACTAAACAATCACTTAAAAGAAATGTATACCAATCATCGGCTGATATATAATGGCAATGACATCAAGCCTCAAATACACTTATGTCAAAGGACATTACGTAATAAATTAACACAGAAACATGATTCTGCTATCGAGATATACGAGTATTTAATGAACTTGGATACAACAAAAACACGAATTATAGCCGGTGGAAAGCTATAAGGCACTTACATTGTCCTGTATTAAATAAATTTTTTTTTTTAATTTAAAGCAGGTATTGAATTGGTTTTTTGTAAAGACAACAGGAGGTGAAACGCTGCCGATGGTTTCAGCCTTCGAGTAAATCGTTTTTATGCATAAAAGTGACCAATGGCACAAGCAGCCGCTTTAGTCGGTTGTCTAAACTAAGATACTTACTTCCAGCTATATTATATGCATAACAAAAAGTTAGCATATACATAATTTAATTACAACACATTTTTAAACTATGGATAACGAACTATTAACCTCTTGCCAACGAATGCTAATATTAAAAAAAGCAGCGGTTATGGCAATGACTCATTAATGTGCCAACATTAGCTTAGGTTCTCGAAATGGAAAATATCATAAAATTTCAGAGTAGATTTGTAATCAGTTAATAGACGGATAATAGCCATCACATGGGGTCTTGACTATCCATAACATTACGTCTTGAATAGCCATAAATTTGTTCGCACATTGAGAGCGTCTGCAAAAAAACGAGAAAAAATGTGTTCGTGAACTTCTCTTTGAAGACGCACTCTCTATATGCGAACATTTATTCTAGTCAAGACGTAGTTTTATACATAAGCTCTATGCCAAGGAGCTGCTTAATCTAATAGACGTTTTAGTTAGCAGCCCGTTGTATGTAGTGTAACAACGAGCTGCTAACTTTTTGATGTTTGTGACTACACCAAACATACATACCGTCCTGAATATCCACAAATCTGTTCTGCCAACGTCTTTCGCTATTCAAGACGACATGGTTTATTATGATTTGAAAAACTATGAGAGTAGAGTTGCATGGAAGGTACTATTTTCTGCATGCATGCGAGCGCGTGTGAAGTTTTGAGATTGTATGTGTACAATGTGGTCCAAAATATGTAAACAAACTACCTCAGATATTTACATACCGTCTTGACCAAGACGTACATGAATATTCCTTGGTCTTGACTAGCCAGAATTTTGTTTGTACATGGAGAGAGTGCCGGCAGAATAATGAAAAGAAATTTCTTTGTGCTTCTGTGAGAGAATACATGTCAATGGTCCGCTTGAGCATAATTGTTTCTCATCCAGATTGTTTGCTGGTTCTCAACATAGTTTATACGGGTGTTTACAGTCGACGCATTCACACATATTTTGTAATTTGCATGTGTATATTGTTTTGACAACAATGTTTAACCAAGAACAGACCCACAGCCGTGACGGTCTTCACGTACCAAATTCCTGTGCGAACAGAAATCTGGCTGAACAGATTTATGGCTAGTTATAGAACGTCTCCATCAGCCATAGGACACAAAGTAGACAAGAACAATACGTCGGCAGAGCAACGGTACTCAATTGTTTATGTTCTTCTATGAGGCGAATACGTTTATTCTGATTGATCATAATTTTTATTCTGGAAGAGTGTTCACATCGTTAATTTTTTCCGTTGTCCTTCTGTATTGTCTTTATTTTTAATAAGAGTGAAGCCGTCACGCATAAAATCGCACTAAACGAGGCATTCTGATAGTGATGGTTGCACATGATCGAAACATGTACGAGAACTGTCTCCACGAGCCGAAATCATGTGAGACAAATGGTTTGTTCGTTGTTCATACCAAGTCGATGGCTAGTGAAGACCACTAGTTATCAATAAAAGCAGTGCTAATAAAATTTTCTTCTCATCGATGGTTAAAATTATATAAGTATAATGCCTGTCTGTATTCATCGTGTACTGGAAGATAAAAATAAAATTTATAAGTTTATTGTTTTTGACGATATACAATATTATTAATTGTAGAATTTTGAACCGGATTTTGGAACGAATTTCGTTCTGAGGAACGAAAAATGACACTGAAGATGGCACATAGCCGAAACCGGGTTGTCTCCAAACCAAACTTGACAAGGAATGACGGAAATTCCAAAATTCTACATCAAAACACCCTGTCGGAATATCAAATCAAGAATATTATTAATTATTATTAAGAAATTTTATTTCTAGAAATTAAAATTACTTAATAATAAAATTTATATATATTAAACCATTTTTCTGTTAGTGCAGTAAAAATCATTAAAAACTTATTATTTCAATTCAGAATATTAATATTTTATGTTACATACTGTTTTCGTATTTGTTTTAAAAATCTTGTCCGTTCTTTAATACTACTGTTATTAACAATGCTGTGCTGTAAATGTTTCTCTTTGCAATATCTCCTTTTTCATGACATTCACTGCTAGATGGATTTTTCAAGCGGTTAGAAAAGCACGTAAAAATTACGTTCGTAATTGGAAATAAAGTAATAAACTTTTTCAATAAATTAAAATTAATTAGAAATTGCAAAAATAACCCAACGGTCATTAAACAAAGTTAACTTTTTAAATGTATAACATTAAATAAAGTGAGATTCTATTAAAAGAGCTAAAAAATTTGCAAATACACAAAAAACAAAAGGAGGACGTCATCAAAGAAATTGGGGGAAACTATTTTTTTTCAGATATTTTGTGTTAAATTTATATATGTAAAGAAATCGCATCGATTTTTTATGCATATTTTTGAGACTGTAACAAACTGGTATATAGGAAAGAATTAATTCTACATAAACAGTTCCGAATAGAAAAACGAATTTTTTTGTTACTACATATTAGTTTTCAAATTTTTCAGGATATAACATAAATTATCCTTTTTATATTTACCAGCCTCGATCCACGGCCTTCTTTCCCCGTTACGACGATAAAGGTACTCCTTCACAATATTTTTCCTTTCATATTTGTTTCCTTCGTCATTGTACCATTGCTACTCCCAAAAGTAATAAAAAAAAATACGCGTTAGCAGCACATAAAAAAAAATACGAAAAAAGTGAATATTGCTGATATCAGTGTCAAATTTTATATCAACTATATCTCTAAATTCGAGCAGATTTCTTAAATTTCACAAAACTAAAATACTTTTTATCGTTCATTTTGATTAATAGCAACTATAGAAGAAAAATAAAAAATGCTGATTAAAGAATTGTAAGTATTAATTACTTTTTTGTTATTTCTCTTTTGCCTAATTTACTAAGAAAAGAGCAACACAAAAAGTATACTCTCTTTGTTATTATGGCATCTAAATAAATATAAACAAACAAATGTATTATCAAAAACAAAAAATTTTCATATTTATTTAATTAATTAATTTTCGTATAGAAATGTATGTTAAAAGAAATGTTTCCCGCTTAATTAAAATTTAGTTTTGGGATAAATCGATTAAATTATTATTTTTTCCTTTCTCTCACGGTCACATCTATTCTCTCTTTCTTATAGAGTGATAAAGAAACACATGTGCTTAAATTGGGTTGACATTGTTATTATTGTTAATATAGCGTTTTTATGTTTTGGTTAACTTATCTAATGTGGATTACGTACAAGATGGATATGTTTTAAATAATAATTTTAAGTAAAAAATCAGTATGGCTTACATCTAGTTTAAGACTGCAACTACAACAAACAAAAACTGATCTAGGGGTTAGAGAGATAAGGACCCTCAAAGTTTTATATGCATATGTATGTATGAATGTGTAATATTCTATATTCCGAACATTTCGCGTCAGAATGATTTGAAATTGGTAACCACTGGAAGCTTGCAAAATATTCATTCAAATGAATATAGAACGCTTTAAAAGCCAATTCGAAAATATTTATTTTCCCATATTTTTGGGGTAAAATATATACAGAAACTTAATCAGCAAATCTGATGTTCGGAACACCTTGCGACCAGTCAAACTTATGCAAAAGTATAGATAATCTTCAGATTTAAAAGTTTCGTTTTTCTTTTACTTCGGAAATATTTTAATTTTACTTTTGAACTGATGAACCATGTCTATAAGAACTACATTAACAAAAATATCACAAGCCAATATTTCAAATTAGAGGTAACATGTATCAGAGCCCGCAAATAATCATATTTCCAATATCAAACAATAAATCTTAATTAAAGGGAAATACTACGAGATCTAGAATTACACCTAATTAAGTTATAAAAGTATTTTTTCAATACAACTTATAACGGTTACGGTCTCTAATTTTTCTTTATATGAGTTCGAGGAGTTGAAATCAATGTTGCGATTTATGATTCAATTGTACGGAATTTCATACTATAAACACAATATTTATTTAGTAAGCGTGCCATAAACCGGGGATTCCACAATACAAGTCCGGATTAAATTTATTATATCTGTTTAGTTTTTATTATTGAATCTTATGCATTAATTTAATACAAGTGTTATTCCGCTTAAATGCTTTTAAGATTTCTTTAGTGTGTTACCAATTACGTAAGTTTTCAAAATTTATTTGTAAAACAACTAATTTTGACAAAAAAATCTTTACTGTGAAATAATTATACATAGATATTTAGAACTGCTTTCCAATACGTCGCTTGAAACCAATAAAAAATTACATGGAGGCGAGGCTATGGTTCCCCCTTTTTTGTGTAGTACACTTCCACTGTAGCTAGAGAACGGAAATTTGGTATATAGGTAGGCCTTGGAGAATAAGTAATGCGAAAAATGGGCACTTTTCATGTAGGGGAACTAGGATCTCCTCTTATTTGTATGGAGCATTTGCATTATAGTTAGATAGCTGTAAGCTTTAAGTTAAAAGAGGTTTTATGCATACATTTACAAATAAAATTAACTTGGAAAAAGGGCGCAGAACCGCACAAAAACATAAATGTGAAAATAAGGCCAAGTTCATATCCGAAAATGTCTGCCGTAAAAAGTACTTAGATCAAAATGAGAACCAAGTTAGTTCTTTATATTTATGTACAATACCATCCCATTTCTAGGCAACATGCTAGCTTGGTAACATTTTTTTCCATAACCCTTTCTCATATTAGAAAGTTACAAAAAATTTTGCCAAGTTAAAAGAATTTTATGAGGGGGTAAGAACAGCGGGAATGGTTTCATGTAATATGCGTTGGGCCTAAACTTGGCCTGGCGTACTCGTATTCCATAACAAAGACATTGCTACTACGGCATATTTAAACCTCTAAACTCATTTCTTTTTACGAAATTTTAAATCCTATGATTACTATTTATATCGCCCTTAAATATTTAACTGTTAAAAACCCGGACAAGTTCAATAGTTTCTAAATCTATTTTCATTGTTTTTCGGAAATTCTCTTGAGTTCAACAAAAAATCTGAATTTGTGGTACTGTGCTATAAAGAAGACAAAATCACAATTGGTATTCTTTATTATGTGTATGCACGTAGTAACTCTTGAAGCAACCTAGGCATATTAATTCGATTGTCACTTCGTGTGAGCCTAGAAAGTCATTATGCACCATCGTCATCGGAAATACATATAAAGAGTTTTGGTTGTTTCATTTATTGTTCGCGGAGCGACACACTTTCTAAAAGTAGACCGTTAATTGGGATATTATTTGATTACTCATAATCGTATAAATATTTGCTCAGGCGTACTAAGCAAGCAATCCAGGTTGTTTCAACACGTTACCTCGTTAAATATCTCTGCCATGGCGGTAGTGCCATATTATTGGGTGCTCAATATACACCTCTTCTGCTGATACGTTATCGATATCGATACTTAAACAAATATATCGGCGAAACGATATCACTAGCAATTAAACACATTAAAACTCAAAGTAAATCAAATAAATAAATTTTTAATGTGGGATGTACATGTCGCACACTAAATCAAAAACAGAAACTTTTATGAATGTTTTTATTTTACTTACTTCTCTTAACTTGTCACCTAAAGAACATTTAGGGCTTTTTGATTTGTGCCCGTTTCTGATTTAGTGTGCAATACGATATGTTAATACAGGGTATCCGCTGGGAAGGTCTACTACTTTGTTTGTTTATAATTTTTGATTAAATTAAAGAGAATGGATCGTATATTGATAAATGTTTTATTTAATGTCGGCAATTATGTATGGAATACAATATCAGATAAATGTCCGCCTCTGTTAGCCTCACGAATGCGAGCCCTTTTGAACACATTTCGCGCGGTATTTCATTAATTTGTTGATACCACATGTTAGTCAATCCCAAAGCATGCAGTTGTGGCGTTAAAAAGTTTTCAATCATATCACGATATCGGGGTTGACATGGGCGAGCTGTAGCATCCTATTGGCATATGTGCGGCGGCGTAAATGGTCTTCTAGAAGAAGCTCTTGTGTCAACTAAATCTTAAATGGAAGCAAATGCAAATCTTTGTGCAAAATTGTGGCCAAAGTTGTTCTTTGAAGACCAAGCTCCTGAACACGGGGTCGAATTGATGTTGATGGATTGTTTTGAACACTTTCTTGAGCAACATTAATATATTCAGCCTATCAGCTACAGTCCCTCTTTCTTCGAAATCATTCACTACATGATAAATTGTGCAAGATGCACAATCGTGTAGGCACGATAAATTGTGGCACGTTGTTTCTCCCAAAAATTTCACGTAACTTTCTCCTCGTCACAGTAGTGGATGATTGATTTTGATAAAATGTTTTAACGATTAAAACACGTTGGTTTACCGAAAATTTTTCCATAATAAAATTGCCACTGTCAAGGCTAATGTTTACCAAAATGGCGGCAAAACAAAGTATACCTTGCCGGCGTACACCCTGTATATCGTTGTATCGGAATCAAAATTTGAGGTGTTTAAAATTTCGAAATTGATATTGAACTTTTGATCAACATTGGCATCCAAAACCTAAAATCAAGGTCTATGGAAAGTCTGTGAATTTGTATTAACAAAAAGTGTGTCAAATGGATCTTTCCATGTGCGTATATCAATATTAAAAATAAATGTTTTTTTTTTAACTTGCTTTCTTTATCTTTTGTTAAAAAATTTTATCCTTGAAATGATGCACATTTTATATTCGGTTTATAATTTTAATGTCGTCATTAAAACTGTGAGAGAAAACGAATATAAAGTTGGTTTTGTATGTCACTTTTATTTGATATAAATAATGCTGCAGTATGTAAGAAAAGTTTTTTTTTATCAAAAATATAACACAGCACGACAGACAGTGTTTTGCACCGAAGAAAAATTCCGAAAGATTATAAAAATAGGTTGAAACAAAAATTATACATGGCTCGCCGATTATTGGCTAAAGTTTTAAAGTGTTAAGATCAATAGTTTGCAAACCGTATCAGTTAGTGAACCGATGTAAATTATGTTGGCCACTGCCTAAAATTGTTGGAAAAAAATGAAGTTAAACAACGGATTTTTTCGGTTTAGTGGTACTATCATACAATTCGGTTATAACTATTAATTGTATTCTGTTGAAATATAACGATTCTAAGGACTCCAAAATAATTGGATTTTGAAGGGTAGCCCCAAAAATACACATTAATTATTGCATTGGTTTGCGCTTAAGAGAGATTCTGGCGTTTGTTAAAACCGGCAAATACATAAGACAGGTTTTTACAATGAATATTTATTACACTATTCAGCCATCTAATATTATGATGTTTTTTATATTTAAAAATATTTGTCAAATTCGCAAGCTATGCTATCATGCCATATTGTTATAATATTCTAATATTTTACAATAGTTTAAAAATATAGTTGTCTTTCAATTAATGTCCTAAAATAAAAATAAAAAATCTTTGCGTTATGTTTATTGTTCTGTTGGATAAATTTTCTTTTGTTTTTTTTTTGTTGATCTAGTATTGCTTGTTATTTCGTGTTTTGGTAATAGCACATTTAGTTATGACACTGTGAGTTCGATACTTGTTTAAAATATTATTTATTAACCATATATATTTAATTAAAGAAACTGATTATGCCTCTTTGGATTTAGTTGCACCTTCCAAACTTATTGGTTAACCTATTAAAAGTTTTCAACTCTCAAAATCTCTACTTTTGTTGAATAATTGTGAATATAATCGAATAATTTATATAATCGAATAATTTTTATTTGAATATGTAGTTGTAGGCTGAAGTAGCACCGCGACCTGATGGATCTATTGTGCAGCCTCGTGTCCAACTAGAACAGTTCTGGACTTTTTATAAATCTCGTAATCATTGTGGGCTTTATTTTAACTTTGTTGTTTGGAACGAGTATCCTACCGACCAGAACGTTACGTCTGCTTCTTAAATTTTTTATTGATAGTTAATTATACAGTGTCCTGTTAACAGCCACATGCTAGCGCAAATGCAAAAAATACACTCACAATTTTTTACTAATATAGTATTCTTGTCTGTAAGAATTGAGTGGTATGAATACTTGTGACACTAACTGTACAGAAAGTTCCAGAAATAAAGAGTGCGAAAAGATTTGGCATCCACTCTGCAGACAGCGCTGCGCTGTAACAACAACAAAACAACGGCTTTAAACTCGGACAAGTATCCTGGAAAGCAAATACACACTTAACGTTTACGTAGTTTCCAGAAACTTGTAGAATACGCAAGAATCCAGTTAATACTTCTTTAGCTATAAACATCTTTTCTGATGTTTCCTTATTATGATGTTTGTTTTTTTGCTTTTTTTCTTATGGTATTGTTTCTGTTTATTCATACGTATAGGTGTATGTGATTGTCCACTTGCTTTTGGCAACGGGAGATTTACATAATGTCTGAGGTTGCTATCGTTTTCGCATCAGCTCATTCTACGCTTTTCTGCATTTCAAGTTATATGCGTCGCATTTAACGCACTGAAAGTAATATAAAACTTTACTCTCTCTCTCTCTCTCCCACAATAGTAGAAAGTTGACGTACTTCTCTCGCATTCTACGCGTCAAGGCATCCTCCGCTTCCCTGCTGTGTAACTTGGTACATACAACCACAAAGATTCTACTTTTTTTGATAGTTACGTAGGAAGCGAAAAATCATAAAACGCATTGTGTGGACTTTCATCTTTAGAATAGTCTCCAACTTAATACTTTCGGGGTCAATGAGTCTTTTGACAGTCGCATGCATGCGTGGGCTTTCCACTAATCGAGTAGACCTCGTTTTTCTCCTTCGCTTATTGGGTTCATTTTTAAGCTATTTTTTACTTTACAGAATGGTTTTGGACCTATAAAGATAGTGTCTGCGCCCTTTTTGGCCCTGGTAACTAGTCTTTTTTCTTCATGCATGTGAACGAATAAGAGAAATAAAATATTAAACAAATTTAATTCTTTGGTTATAACTAACCGGAGTGTTTTTTGGATTAATTTTATAATTTTTTGTGGCCAAAATGTTATTTCTGCAGGTAAAAATTTGCAAAAGCCACAGCTTTTCCTTCCTTGTTTTTGTTATAAAAGATTTCCCTCTGTAATGTGTTTCTAACCCATTCACTTAAAAAATAAATGAAAAAGAACTTGTATATTTGAAAATAATTATGCAGTTGGGTTATAAAAAAAAGAAACTAGAAAAATAAAATAAATTAGAACTTATAAATCAATGAAGAAGCACATAAGTGCCATTAAACAGACGAAGACAAGAGAGATAAATAAGAAAAGTGTCAACTACAACAACAGCTTTATGGAATCATATAAAAAATTAAATTTGCCAATAAATAACTTATATTCAACATACCTACATACGTACGTACGATACATGAATCGTGCAATATCTATCTATATGTCGTAGATGAGTGCCCATTCAGCTGTGTCCAACCTCTCAAACGTTTTTATCGAACACTTAAAAATGTTAAAGAGACATTTAGATTTGGAGTAAAAGATAGAATAAAAAAACGATTTCATGAAGGTGTTGACGTCAGAGTTGTAAAAGAAATCTGCAGTACATGCTAAATGGAAATAAAATAAAATAATTGTAGTAAATAATGGCTAAAATATAATAATATATTTTTATAGAGATGGAGTTTGTAGGACCATCAATGATATTATGCGGGTAACATGATATTGATCCAAGGGTTATTGCGGCGTCGCTAGTTGGCGTTTATCTCAGAAGTCCAATATTGGTTGATAGAGCAGCCTGAATTTAAGCGATGGCGGTTACGTTGATGGCGGGGTCAGATCTGTTTTGTCTATAACTTGCTATTAGAATTCAACTCCCATCGAAAGTGCTTTCAATTCCGTAAATTGATTTTTCAGAAAACGAATAACGACAAATTTCTTTGGAATCAAACTACTTTGAGGTTTCTAAGTGGATTTGTTTTTTGATGATATAAACTGCAGAAAAGTATTTATAATAAACACATTATACTATTAAAAATGTAGACAAATAATTTTCTATTTGATGCATATTTCGCATATGAAGTTGTCAGATGAAATTCTATAAAAATAATTTTTCAAACTTTTGCGATTTGACAAAATCGATCGGAATTTGGAGAAGCAAAAATAAATTTGATCGGAATTGCAACTACGGAATTAAAACCATTAGTCATAAAATTTACACTAAGAAAAAGCCATCACAATGGGCTCCGAACATACACCTTATTGGCGGGCTGCCTATTTAATCAAATCTAATTTTAGAAAAAACGTCTGGCTTACATTCGTGAGTCAGCACAATTTTATACAGATGTAGTGTCATATTCTACCGCAAAATAAGCCGATTTGACTCTCTGGCAAAGTCTAAGTCAGCTGATCGGCACCGCACCGACGCATGTGGATATTATTAGATACTGGCCGCTACGGTGTTTTCTTCACTTTGCTCCATTCTCTGTATGATTGGTGACTTAAGGCCCAAAAAGGTGTAACGAATTACCTGCGCACTGAAGCCATGATGACGACCAACCTCACGATGAAATTCACCGAAATTCCGGCTCAGTAGAAAATACAGAATTCAGCTAAGCCGGAATTTCGATATTTTCCTATAATTTCTATACTTTCAGCAGGCATGAAACGATGCATGATCAAAAGGCAAACCTTGCTGAATGTTTTGACAGCTTTGTCAATTAGAAAAGCTATCATTACTATCTGGCCTCTCTATAATTTCACCATTTATACCTGCGACCATGAAACAAAGGAAAAAAATGGTCGGATAATTACGGAAACGTCCTCGCAATAAATTGCCTTTTACAAAATCTTACATTTTCTTTCGTTAAGTATTGTTTATCATGAATCTATCTGTTTACTACCATCGAAAAGAGAACTTCTTGAGATTACAAAAATAAGAACAACAATATTAAAAAAAAAATTCTGTTCATGTGATTAGAACCACTTACATTTTTTGCAACTATTCGGATTTGCTTTATCTGTATGTAGATTAAACTATACGTGGAAGAAAAATATTACTTTCTAATAAAAATTGGTGACAAAGAAAAGTATTTTAAATATATCGACAATCTTCGTTTATCGTTCGCAAGGGTATTCTTATCGGGGAATTTAGTGGGAAATTAAGACAAGTCATTAAACTGAGCTCCTCGGATACTTAATAAAGGATACTGAAAAGTATGGAAGTAATTACAAAGGACGAATTGCAACCGAAAAGAGAAAAACTTTGAGAATGGTCTCAAAATCTGTTTTTTCAGCACCAATTTCAGGAGCCAAATCGTCGCACTCTTAATGTAATGACTTTGTACGAAATTATACTTTTTGGGATCGTCGGCTTCGTTATCGAAAAAGTAGTAACGAAATTTCAGATTGTTGCATACGATAACGTAAAGTCGATTGAATACCTTCTCTCGGAATACAAACATAACATAACGTTCACTACGGTATTTATCCAATTAAAGAAGATAGTGGTGGAAGGGAAATGTTTGCAATCGTTAGATACTTGTTCTGTGAACCACGGTTTTGATAAGTTTTTAGTTTTGACTGTTTTCGATATATGGTGCGGATGTGCCTATTGCTAAATAGTCTCTGTAAATCAAGATGTGTGCCATCTATATAACCTATAAATCTAAATAGGAAAATGAAGTACTATTTTAACATTGAGTCATTATCACCAACCCCCGGGGATCTCCTAATTTCCCACGAAAGTATTCATACATTCAAATGAATTCTGAGGATCAAACCGGGCACAGTTTGGCCACGAATTTGCTTATGTGTCTATGTGGACTAAATAATCATTTCCAACGATATGTTTAAAACTTCTGCCGGCTAAAAGTGACAGTTTAGCCCCTAGCTGAATTTTGGTGGTACTGCTGTTGGTATATCACTTGTTAGTCCGAATTTGTATCACACGTTTTACTGGAAAAATATGGTTTGATTCTACTATAAGCCAAGAAAATCGTTTGCATTAAAAAAAATCGATTCGAACAATATCGAATGATACGAAAGACCCTTCGATCACGAGTACGACGATTGGGCCACAGGTCTCAAGCTAATATACAGACAAGTATCTTAACGGGAAAAAGAGCCAATTCCAGCTCTTAATACCTGAAACGAAAAATAAAAAAACCGCCGCTAAATTTAAGGTATTCAAAGAAACTGTATTAGAATTTTCTTAAGAACATTCAAGTAAGAGACCACGTTATTGATTGGCGTACTGGCGTTTTTAGTGACGAAAAGTAAATAATTTGGACGCCCCAGATGGCCGCTATTTTTAAATCGCCATCACAGCACATACGATGGAGTTATGGTCTGCGCTGCTACAACGAATTACGTCACAATCGATTTAGAATTCCAAAGTGCAAAAATGAAGAAAATTGCAAGACTGTTACAATCAGCTTTCCCTAAAGTAAATGGTATTTTTGCCCCAATACTATGGATTCTGCAACAAGATAATGCTCCTATACATAAAACCACAGATGTAAAAGAATTAATTTCCAGCCAAAATTTAAACATAATTGAAAATGTTCAGGGTTGGCTTTCCCGCAATCTTTATAAAGGGGAAGATAATTCGACGATAAGCCATTAAGGACTCCGGTCCTAATAAAAACAAAAACTTATAGTTCTAATCATCTGATGGAGAATGTACAACTACAAAATTAGGGAGGAAAAAAATCGAAATGATTGAATGGTTTTTCAAAAGGTTGTCAATAATTTATGTCTCAGTAAAAATTAAGTTGGTCTAGTCAATCACGGTACAGATATTGGCGAAAAGAAAATAAAGCGCGGCAAAAGGTTTTCCACTTTTTTTTTTTTTATTTAAGTGCTAAGTGAGTGTTTCTAGAATTTAAATTAAATGGATTGAAATCTTATCATATTTAACAGCAACACGATATCAAATGAGGTGAAGAAAGAAACTTTATATTGTTTTGTATTTAGTATTTAGTATTTTCTTTCAGCGATTTTTTTAACAAAACCAGAAAGTCCATTTAAAATTAGCACCTGAACCTGAATTAGCCTCTGAACATATTAGGTAAAATCAACTAATTTTTTTTTTTAAAGTGAATCAGATTACGTGTAAGTGACTTTTACATAAAGAGATTCGTATTGGCCAATACTATAATGCATTTAATATTTCCATACTTCAAATGGTAATAAATATTCTTATCATCTCTCATGGCGTTTACAAGAACATGGAATAATTATTGTTATTTTACTGCAAATATAATTTTTTTTTACACAAATCATTTCTTTTTTTTTTTTTGCTGGGCTTTTATGTTTCTTATTTAAATTTTGCTCTGACATCATCAATAAATAATAGAAAACTTCCATGATTGACAAATCACATTTGTCATCATTTGCTCCTTTTATCCTACATACACTGACAATATGAGTTTGCACATTTTCTTTTCACTTAATTTCCCTTTATACATTTTTATTTAATTTCCTGTGAAACATAATTTCGATAAATTTGCTTTCGATTAAAATTTTCAACACGTACCTTCCGATTCACAAATTGGGGCTAAAACTTCTTTTTTAATGACTTTCACAAAGATTTTGTAGACAGAACCAGAACTTTAACAAAGGCGGCTTCAATAAGGGAAGGTATTTGTGAAGTCTGTTGCACGATTGAGTAACACAGCCAAATGATAAAACTTTATTATTAAAACCAGTGTTAGTTAGTGTACATCGTCTTTAGCGATAAGGCGCAATTTTGCATAAATACCTACGCAAGCAAGAGTACTGTGGCGTAAGGAGTCATCGTGTTGACTATTAAGCATTCGATGGCTTTAGATGCCTGGGTTCATATCCCAGCAACGGCAATCAATAAAATAAATCAATTATTCTGATATGTGCTAAATTCTACTCATACATATTATACATATATCGTAGCGCCCTCCTTTGTCGGTATGTATAGCACTAAATCGTCAGTGAAGTAAAATAATTAATAAGATGGCTATACTTGCCTCAAGTAATGCACCTACACAACACCAGAGGTGCTGCAACATTATTCTAAAAATAAACATAAAAGTAGCACAATTATTAAAAAAAAAAACAATTAGTAGGCACTAGTTGCCTCCTTCAAAAAAAAAAAACAAAAAAAAAACTAATGTTGACTCACACAAGGTGGCAATTCATCTACAAAGATCTCTCTATTTGCTGTGGATTTTGGGCCGGCATTATTTGTTGTTTCGTTTTTAAAAATAATGTACCTGAGTATCACAGTATAGGGTCTGAGTAGGATGGCGTTACGTGCACACAGCCAACGACACAATTAACATTCTGTATAACCAATACCCCCAAGATCGTGCAATTTGATACTGCTAGATTTTTTCTTAGGAGGTTTTCTAACGTAACAGGTCTATACCTATATCCCACAAAAAACCGATGTCATTATAGTCCACATAACCCAGGCCGTTGTTCAAATTCTGCCGTGTTTATGTGGAAGATGGAATATATACATAATACATGACCCTGACCTTTCAAATACAAATATTTTTTTTAATTCCGACCCGCCAATATTTGAAAGCCCCTTCCTAATCAATTTGCTTGCAAACAAAATTGGTACATGTGGGCACAGAATGAGGCATAAAACAAGCAAAGTTTTCATGTCGCCATCAATCTTTTATCAATAGAAATTTTATTTAATTTTAGAGCTCTTGTCATCTAAATTTATTTCAATTAAATTAGCAATTTCAACAAGATGGGCGAAACTGCCTAAAACGAGAGAATGGAGCAAAATATACTGAATGGAAATTTTTGAAATTAATTGCTTTTTATACACGCACAGTGGACAATTAATTTCATTTTTTTTTCTAAAAAAGGCTTGTCATGTAAGACAGACTAGTCGAAGTTTACTTTGAATAGACGAGACTATAATTATACAATGACTGAATTTTGATTATACAATGAACAAACTACGAGCACACTACGGTTGCAATATGACTAGACCGTCTCTACATCACATTGATTGGCTATGACTAGATTATGACTAGATTATGACTAGACTATGACTAGACTATGACTAGACTATGACTAGACTATGACTAGACTATGACTTTTTACAATAGAGCTATGACTTTTCTATAACTGAAAACAGACTGTGTAAATAATAAAATGAGACTTTAGCTGTAGAATATTTTGATATTACATGGTTTTAAACGGTGCCTTTTTTAAAGTAGTACAACTTTGAATTGCAACTGATATACTGGGAATTCACAATTTCAAACAAGGAATTGGTTTAATTTGAAGGACAACTTTTAGCCATGCCAAGTGGGCGCGCCTGGCTCGTATGTAACACATTCCGAACGTCCAGTTTTGGACCACTTTGTCAATCATTTGTGACTGTATCTCGACAATGTTGTGTTCCAATTATGTAGCCAGAAGATTCTGGTTTGTTTGTATAAACTAATGACTTCACATAATTAACTAGACGATTTCGAAAAATAAGGCTTTCGCAAAATATTTCCTTTAATATATAATACTTTTACTTAGTATTTTTTCGCTTGCCATCTTAAGGTCAAATTTTATACTTTAGTTTTTAATTATTTTGATACACTGGACTTTGTTTTCAAGTTTTAGACTTTCTTTTATTACTATTTGTACTATTAATGACTGCTTGAAATTAAAAATTTTGTAGCCAGACAACAGTACTTCTAGACATTTATTTTTCAATTGACCTCACTGTGACTTTTAATGAAATTAAAACATACATACACTCATAACACAATTTTGAGCACATGCACTAAAACAAAGATCATACATGCATTCGCATGAATGTACATGGGAGCATTGGTGTCAATTTAACAACGAAATGAATAAAAAAAATGGTCACGATGTCAGTCATTCAACTATTCACCTTTTACACTTACAAAGTTTGTGCCGCAGTTTGTGATTCTCTTTTACGTGATTGGTAAAAGATTGACAAAGCAATTAAACGTTGAAAGTGGCGAAAAATAGCTTTGTAAAACATTCTATTTCAAAAATTATTTCTATTCTTATCTACATATATAAAAGTGAATCTCTGTCTGTCTATGTGTGTGTGTGTGTTAGCTATAGACTCCGAAACCGTAAAGCCGGACTCAAACTTTGGCAAGTTGTTGTACACATTCCAGGGGGTGTTTATGGGTGGTAATTTAAAAAAAGTGGGCGGGGCTACGCCCATCTACATATACATAAAAATTAAATACGCCCGTACAAAATAAATATTAATTTTTCAGTTACTTGTACTAGATCGATTTTTTTTGAAACTTTGCACACATATTGAGCTGTGTTGACTATATAATTTCGTGATTAGAAAAGTGGGCAGGGCCACGCCCATAAAAAAAGTTATAATTTTGCACTGGACCGATTTTTCTGAAACTTTGCACACATATTGATCTCATTAAGGGGCGTAGCAACGCGCGCCGGGCTTGACTAGTTTTATTATAAAAATTCAATTTATTTGTTGTGAGAAAAAGGTAGTCCATGCGCATTTTGGTGGTTGCTTAAGCCAGCTCATCAGAAAACTAATGCTCGAAATTCTTTAGACCAAATGAGAAAGCCTAAAAAAACCTCAACGCAAAAACATTAAAGTTAAAAAGTTCGTGCGATCACGGAGTGTCTAAACGGGTTCAGTGCAGCTGGCAGGCCTATGGAGGCAAACATATTTCGGACAGCCAAACAACATTAAGGAGGCTAGAATCTGTTAGGGTTAGATCCAGGACGGTTGTTGAAAAGCGATAAACGACTAATCAACGCATGGTAGATTGCGCACCCTTTGTGTGCTGGGCCAACGGTCTGGTAAGGCCAGAGAGCCAGGAGTTAGGCTTAAGTAGCACGAAGCCGCTTGATACCACGAACGTCGAAACGATTGAACACTTTCTATGCCACAGCCCAGCTTTCGCACAGCTAATGACCCGATGTTTCGCGGCCGACACTATGTCAGACGTGTCTCGTTTGAGAAGTATGCTTAGGGGCAAGCCACGAATGTTCCTCGCCTCAACATAACCTAACCTAAACGAAAAATGAAAGTATGGTGCGTACTGAATTTTATCGGAAGATGTTACGATAGAACGTTATTATATTTGCCAACCCAGGATCAATGTAAGAAACATTTTGTTGAGAAGGTATATTTTTAAATACTTATAATAATAGCTACTGTTCAAACTTTACCGCTGAAGCTTTGGCGATATTTACCGCTGCGGAATTTGCTGCTCAAAACCAAGCAAAATACGTCATATGTACAGATAGTCTTTCTTCTGTCTACGCCACACAAAATTCATTATACGACTCTCCATTAATAAATGAGATCAGAAATATTCTCATCAAACACTCAAATAAAATTAAACTAATGTGGGTTCCATCGCACGCTGGTATTCCCGGCAACGAGCACGTCGACTCAGCTGCTACAGAAGCTAAATGCAGACCTCTACTAAAATTCACAACTTGGGAAAACCGTGATATAGTAAACGTTATATTTTCCCATTTTAAGACCACATATGATCAAAAATGGGCAAACTATCAACTTGCATACAAAAATTTTAATTCTGTTGGGAATAAAACTATTTATTCTCTAACCAGTTCCAGAAATGAAACTACAACTGTTGTACGACTAAGGATCGGACACTGCAAATTCTCCCACAAACACCTATTGGAAAAAAAACCTGCCCCCCGATGTACCACCTGCAATACACAACTTAATATGACACACATCCTAGATGAGTGCTCAAAATACAATACGTCCCGAATCAACATCTTTGGATCAAATGTTCCTACTGACTTACTTAAAAATATCTCTGATACAAATATAAAATCAATATATAAATTCATATTAGAAAATAGTTTACTAAATCTTATCTAAATTCATTTTTAAATCTCGGAGTCGAAAGCCTATGTAGCTAGTACTCCATTTTTCCCAAATTAGTTACAAAAATTGTATTTATGTAATTAATTATAAATAAAAAAATAAATAAATACTTATTTTTCTTAAGATTTGTGAGCACATTCATACTCAATAAAAGTTCCTTTCAATACGTCCTGGAACAAACCCACAGTTAACAAAATTTGATTAGATCTTTTAATGAAAACCACAATTTGCAATAACCTAAATTTTCGATGTCGGAAGATGAAACAAATTTGAAATTTCCTTCGTACCTTTAAACAATTTTGAATCGACCAATCTCAAAGAAATATGATCGGATTTTTTTGGCTAATTTTCTTAACTTTCATGGCTTTTTTTAAAATCATTTTGCTTTTAATTTTCTTTAAAAGCATTATCAGTAGCGAGGAAAATACGGCGACATTTGTTAAAATCGTAATGGTACTTCTGAAGGAAGATTTTTTTTTTGTGATAATTGAAATCAGTTTTGTTACGTCCGTAATTTATACTAGGCTCGTACTGCGGTTGTAGTTGGTATGAGCCTGAATATATTTGAAGCACTTGCCCATTCGAGCTTGTACAATGGAAGCCTGAAGTACTCACCACAAAGATGTTCTCCTTTTGTAGTTCAATGAAGTGACATCATAAAGCGTACCATGAAAAGTAAGATGGTTACTTTTATCAAACGATTGTCGTTCGTAACCGTTCACAAAACGTTTTAATGGTAACAAAGCCATTGCTAATAAAACGTAAACGTGGGAATTTTTAAGATTAATTCGTGTCTAGTTATGAAAGGTGTGGTGCTGAGGAAATTGATGATCTGTTGGTTCCAACTGAAGCATTTGATCTGGGACAACACTTCGTCTCTTATATAAATTATCATGATCTGGTCCGCGATATAAGATTGTCATGAAGGCAAAAAATATAAAGGATTTAGCTTCCCAGTTGAAATTATTAATAGAAATTCACATTAAAAAAATATATATCTCTAGAAATACCTTTTTTATTTAAACGAATTCGACTTAAACAAATCTGCTACTAAATAGGCTTTTATGGAAAATTAGGAAAGGTTGTCAAAGTATTGTAAAAAAAGTCGCCACAGTTAAAAAAATGGGTAAACGAACATATTCCTTTAAAATAATGGTCGCTTTAAATTTGTTTAAACGTACAAAGGAAGCCAAACGTCTCCTCTATTCGACACCGTTTAAAAAGTCAAAATCCATGCTGAAATAACTTGTTAACTTGATAACTTTTTTTTGTCCACGAAGTCGCACTATCGATAACAACCGATTTTGAGTATGTAATCGAATTTCTATAAAGGTCTAAATTATCTACTCAAGTAGACCTCCGACCTACACTACGTCTCTTTAAAAGTATCTAAAATTTTATCGATATTATCACATAGCGTCTTTATTCAAATAGCTGCGATTATATTGACAGCAGACTAATTGACGTAATCTTAATTGAGTCCTTTCCTACTTTAGGCATTATAACAATTTCAGACATTTTCCAAGAGCATGCGAACAATCCAACTAATTTGAATTCCCAAAAAATATTTTAATTAAAATAGTTAATATTATTAATTTAATTTTTATAATTTTCTTTCATGCTTGATTGGCGTTGTTTACAAGATAAATTGTGTTTTAGGGAGATTTTACTAATCTCTTCATTTGGAATACACATGTATTTCCATATGTATGCACAAGTATTGGTATGTACTCCCATACGTATGACAAAGTTGTTTACAATTGTTTAACAGGGTACACGATTAGTATACTTCGATGTGAAATACTGTTGAATACTTAATAAAGACATTTTAAACTTATGGAGTTTGCGTGCAAGTCATTGTACTGCTTGTTTACTAGATGATAATTTTATTAATTTCTCTAATTAAACTTATTATATAGCATTAAAATTTGATTGCGAAATGTTTAGTATATCCAAGTTTTAGACTAAATTAAATCTTTATTTTGACTTAGAAAGTAAATCAAAAAATTGTTCTTCGTTGTGGGATAATACAAGTGCCACTTTACAGTGGAGTTTTTGGGGTTTATTAGGCGTGGAAATTCAACACTTATAAGTAGCACAAATTTACTTTGAAAAACATGGTGCAATATATGGGCCTCTTTTCGACCTCCTTTTTTCCTCGACAGTAGCCTTTACTCTTGACTGTAGTGATTTCATACTGTCGGGTTTCTCTTTGGTGGGGTTTGTTGTAATTGCTAGCATTTGCCTAAGGTTGCATTCTCATTAAACAAATGTCCGCTGCGGTCCTAAGCCTTATGCTAGCAAGTGTTGGACATTTACCCACAATGCGCGCAATGTGGGGACTGGCCCGTCCACCCCTTGCGAGATTGTCTTGTCCAGTTCTTCAGAATTTCTCCATTGGGCAATTAACACCGGAGTTTCTTCAGAGAATTCATATAATTCTCACGATTAATAGAGACGGAACTATCCACCCAAACACAGCGGCATATGCACGGGTAAGTCTGTATTAAAACTGGAAATCGACTGGTATCCAGAGTTTGCATATTAGAGACCAAGCACCCTATCGTAAGCAGTTCCATCGTGGTTTAGGGATTTTTATAAGAGAGTGTTGAATTTTCTCCGCTCGACTTGATTAGCCAGACTCCTAGCATAGAAATTACCCCATTACCGGCCGCCACTACAAGGAGATATACGTCGAAACTTCTGACAGAGCATTCAGTTACGGGAAGCCATATTATTGTACCTGCTAGCTGGCGACCAGAATCGTTTGTTTTTGTGTAAGTGACTATGTTAGTAAGTAGAATTTCCTCGAGGATAGTCCAATAGCCATAACACCACTACATTCATATAAACGCACAGTTTTAAGGCTGAAAGAAAAACATATATTTCCATTACGATATTTAGCAAAAAATATACGTATTTTAAAATATTTTATCTTTCAATTTTAGTGATTTACTATCGGCCTTCTCTACTACCCACTATTCTTCTCCATTAAAATTCTTCTCATTTTGTGATTTTTATGTGAAATACTTTTTATACACAGCCATATTTTCGCATTTATTTCTGTTTGATCGCTTATCTGAACACCACTTGACTTATCTTTATTTCTAATAAAAATAAAATAAAAAGAGAAAAAACCAAACAAAAACCAAATAACGTATACGAAGATGGTTTCAGAATTACCCAACTTTTCAAAACGTACAGCTTGGAAAAGAAGGGTACCTCTTTATAGTGCAACCTTTGTCAAGTTAAGAAATAATAAATGATCCGAAATGGCTAAAGTCGATGACTGGAACAAATTGAAGTTTTGATCATTGATTTTGGTCATTATATCCTCTTTTTCAAAAGTTCTCTTTAATTGTCCTTACCTTTAGAAGGTAACCCAGATGGAATTACCTCTGCCTTCTTTGAACAAGTTTTGATATTTGGAACGAATTTCCGACATCCCTTATCGTGAATAATGTTAGCGTTTCTATATCTCAGGTGTGCAGTGGTAAAACTATCATGTCCAAACAGTCGATTGTAACATCTTCACGATCTTGTTTTTTTTCAAATGTAAAAAAACGCCGCACAGGGGGGACGATTGCAAAAATAGTAGTAATAATTCTGTATATTCAAAACTACTGCTTCGATTGCTCTGAATTGAATACTGGGGCCAGCTCGTTAAATTGATTTATAAATTCAGATATGAACTTGATTTTAATTATTATATTTTTATCGCTTGACTTTATTTGGGCCTTCGCAAATATGTATTTTTTTGGATTTGTTTCAGCAGGTGATTTGAAATCCTCCCTTTCATCAAAATTTCGATCTATCCTGGTTTTGGAGTATCTTAAAACACTCCAGAAACTGATCATTCGTAATAAAGTTTCTTGTACCGGATTTCCGGTTTTTGAACCAGTGCTATTCTGTGACGTTAATTGACAATGGTTACGTCACTGATGACATGTGGGGCACTGTTGTCTGCAAAGGAAGCCTGGAATGCTTCTCATATTTTTAGAATTAAATAGGAATTACCTTCCACTTTTGATGGGTTTTCAGTCTGGACTTTTGATTAGATTTGTGTCCGGTAATTTTTAACTGAACTATCCTCTGAAGAAAGGAAATCGGATTAGTTGTCCTTTGTGTCGTTGATGCCTTGCGGAGGATGAATGAATGAATGTGATGTTTTTATTATTCATAGAAAGCATGTTGTATAGCTCTCAGCTCTTATGTGCGAACGATATCAGAATTGCTTCTCCAACCTCAATACTGGCCTTAAGGTGTCGCAGTGCCGATCGGCGGACCATATCCAACCAGAATAGAAAAGTGTGTTAAACTCAATTTTAAAATATATTAAAAAATCTTTTACGGTTTTGAATCGTTTCGTTTCCAAAATAAAATTCTACCACAAGCCTGATTTCTAGCGTTGTGCGATCGAGATCTCTTTGCGCCGCATCTACATACAGATGTGTATATCTTGCTTATGCCATGTTGATACATGTAGTCAATGATCGTATAATATTTTTTAGCTTTATTTTTGTCACCGATATTGGCCATCTTAATTTGTCGGCTACTGCGGTGTTAATTTTTACAGCTGGTATGGCCTTTTGAAAATTCATCACTTTAACAAATATGAAAGAAACTCTAAACATATCCCGGTAATTTAGAAGAAAATGCCGCTAGGTGATTACTAGGCCAAGTAATTCTGCAGCCGCCCTCGTAGTTTTGTTTTTTACCGAATATATTAGAAGCCGCAGTGAAAAAATTCGAAAATAAAAGTATTTAAACACTTCCTACACTTGAAACATTTCCGCAAATATTTAAAAATTACATTTGCAAAATAATCTTGTGTTACAACAACAGAAACATAAAATAAAATTTGAAAAAGCAAATAATTATTGAAATAATTATATACACCAGAAGAATTTAAAAAACTTAAGCTTTTTGTGTTAAATTCCGCTTATGAATCATTTAAAATTTAGGCACAACAAACACACACAAGTGTCGAAATGCTTGTTGTTGCTTTCTTGTTTTTTCGGTCTAATTTGCAGTTAAATGAGGTTAATACTGGCAATCGACACTAGTGAAAGCACAAGCTACATCGTGTCTTACAATTTTATCTTTATGCGAATATTTTTTTGATAATAATGAAAATGTTTAGGAAATGCAGACAAAAAATGTGGAAAAGGTGTGAAATATTGTATAAGTGTTTTTGGGGATGTACTTAATTAGTCACTTTCACATAGGCGATGTTTAAAATTACAGTTGAATTACTAAGTTTTGTTGAAAAAAGAATTTCGACTAATTTTCAAATTTCGAAATTACCTTCGACGCTTCGAATTTATTGCAAAAACGATTTTGCATTTTTTATTTTTAGTACTTCTTCTCATTAAACTAATGTCTTCCAACTACTCGCATTGGAATCGAATCACTGTCCTACTTATCCGTTTCGTGTGAGGTAGCTTCAAAACAGGAAAAAGTCATTGCTTGCATTGTTAGTGCTGAAGTTCGATTAAGCCGTTAATTCGATCGTTTTTGGTAGCTCGAAATTTTACTTGTTTAGCCGCATTTTAATTCTTTTGTAAAATTTTTCACTTTGTTGAAAATTTTGGGTTTTTATGACTTCGATTTAATTCCGGCTTATGGTGAAAATGATATTTTTTACCGATTTTTTTTTGGAGTTTCGGTTTTTGTGTAAAATTTAAAGTTTTTTTATTTCCATATTTTTGGAAAATATCATTTTTAAAAATTTGTTTGTAAAATTATTGTTTGTTTAGATTATTATGAATATTTTTTGAAGACTTGATTTGTTTATTTTTTTTCGCATAAAAACGGTGCTAGTGAAATATTCTAATATTTTACAAAGCGAACGATTGCCCTCTTTTCCTTCGTCTAAATTTCCTAACCTTCGATATGAAATTATTGAAAGTCGTACTACACAGTACAAAATGTTCGTATTCGTTTTACATTCGTTTGGTATTACACAGTAATCCATCCTCCAGGTGATCTTCAACTAAGAGTGCAATTCCATTACACCAAAATCTAGTTGATTTTAAATGGTTTTCAAAATCTACATAGTTTACACTGTTTTTTTTACGTTAGCAAGATTTCATTTCATATGCAGATTTGCAAAAAACATTTTTTTATTCTAAGTGTCGACTATCATATGTGTAGTTCGACAGTATGGAAACAACTAATGAAGAGGAAATGTGATCAGCTGTGCTAACAGCTGGTTAGAATACCCCGTAAATACTAACTATTCTTTCATATGTATATAGCGTAGTATTTTTGGTACATTAATCGCAAAACCAAATTGCATCACTAAGTATTACTAGATTTTAAGTAAATTTGATCAAAATTAGCAAAAAAAAACACTCGATTTTGCTCGAAATCTAAAATTACATGATTTTTGTGTAATTTAAATGCACAATGAAACTTTACTCAATTGATAAAATGGGAATTTTGTACATGGCGGCTGACGAGTTTCGCTACATTAGAAAATTGGAATAACTTTTTTTTGTAATGCTTGGAATTTGAAAGTCCATTGAATTTTTTTAAAAATAGTTTCAATTAGTCTTAAATATAATTGAATTTAAATGGCTGCCCGACTCGTTGATCCAGGTGCGGCATCTTAGGCTAGAATTGCAGCTATTGTCGCTCGAATTGATTGCTTTAGTTCATCCACATTTGTCGGTTGCCACAAGAAAAAGTCCGGTGGGGTTAGGTCGGCGGACCTGGGAGACCAACGGAAGGTTGAGTTTCTTGAAATGAGCCTGTTAGGAAATTTTCTGCATAAGTCGCTCACAACCTATGTGTGCAGTTGCACCATCTTGTTGAAACTACACATAGTAGAAAGGAATTCTCTTTCGGCGTAGTTCCGGATAGACAAATTCTTGTAATGGTCTTCAGTAACCGTAACACTGTGTTTTGTTCGAAGAAGTATGACCCGAGAATACAGCTTGAAAAAACAGCACAACGCACTGTGATGCGAATTGGTATTTTTATTTAATTTATTCACTAAAATTTTTTTATCGCTTTGTTATTGGTTTTAATCAATAAATAAACTCCAAGATGAGACATGTTCAAAAGTTTACACTCCTGTGTCACACTCACTTCAAACTCGACCCTCTTGGCTTCATTTCACAAATTCTGCGAAAAAAAAACTTTTTGTTGGCACCGCATTCTGAGAAGCGTTGGTGGATTGTTTGTTGTTCGTACACTTTCAGAATAAAAACATACAAAAAATTAAAATAATAAAAAACAAATACATATTCATAATGCTTTTGATGGCTTCGACTCTTACTTTCAGTTTAGCTTGTGTAGTAACAATAAAAACAAAACAACAAAACGAATATTTTAAAAAAGAAAAAAAAAAGGAAACTGATATGTACTCGTATGTAACAAAAGAAACCTTGGAAGCGTGTTTGTATGTGGCATGATTGCGATGTTTTTTGTTACGGAGCAAAGAAGGAAACACTTTAAACATTAATCGATATTATTTTTATTCTCAAGATACCCAACAAACCAAACTATGTCAATTTTATTATTTAAAATCAAACATTTTTTGGAATCCTTGCAAGCATTTATGTTTTTAATTTGAAATTCAACTTAAGTTTGTTAAAAAAATGACACTTGATTAAATCGCTCTCAAAACGTAAAACAAGCTTCGGGCGAAGAACATTAATTAAAAATATGATTTTTTCAACAGTGTCTCCCTTTAGTTCGCTTTTACAGGGTGTCTGGTAGCAGATTTATATTTTCTAACTTAAATAAAAAACGTAATATTTGACACAAAGTTCTATTAAGAGCATTGAAGAAGTCTTCCGCCGAATTGAACACACTGTTCAAAACGAAGCCTTGTGTTCTGCGCCACACGCTGCAGTAATCTTGGCTGGATTGATCTGATTTCTCAACGAATATTTTCCTTTAAAGCCACAAGAGATTGGGAATTGTCATCATAAGTCCTTTCTTTGAGGTAGCCGCATAAAAAAAATCCATGGGAGTTAGATCGGGCGACCTCGGTGGCCATGGGATGTCCCTAAAGTGACTGATCAGTTTTTGGGGTGAAATTTTCCCGAAGCAAATTCATCGAAGCTCTGGCTGTGTGTGCAGTCGCCCATTCGAGGGTTGCGGGCTCTTGGAGACTCGTCGCTCCAAAAAATGGGATTTACAGTGCGAATACGCTCCAACAATGTCACTTTCTTTTAGTTCTTGAACGATTTTCATGAATAGTCGCTCTTGGAAGTCCTAGTAAAGCTGCTGTTTTCCGTATTGAAAGTCACGGTTTTATACGTAAACTGCTTTCAACTAGTTCAATGTTTTCGGCAGTCTTTGAAGATCGACTGGGTCCTGGCCGTGGGACATTTATAGCCGAATCAGTTGCGCGGAATCTCTTCACTTACGAACGAATTAAATTTACACTCGGTCCATCACGTATTTACAAAATACCGAACTTTAAACAAAATTGTCGACGAGCAATTACGTATGAATCATTACACGACGCTCACTCGACCACTGCAACATCGTGACTGACAAATGCGCACAATCGATAATTCCAACGGCACCACCCTCCCTCCGCACCGCACCGTTTAATACTTTTTGAAATAATCGTATTTAAAAATATAAATTTGCCACCAGACACCCTGTATTAGCACTGTTCTACAGTACGAACTGTCAAATTCCTCAAGCCTCTAGCAATTCAGTTGGAATGCAAACTCTTGTGAAGAATGAAACTAAAGTACTGGGAGGTTACTATGTAATTCGATTTGAAAAGTATTTTGAAAGCAATTTCTGAATCGAAAATCGTACAATGGCAAATTAGCATTTATAAACACATTGGAAAAAGTGTAGAAAACTTGGTACCACTGCAAAGAAAAATATTAAATATTATACTTTCTGTTAAAAACCTTTTAATAGTATTTTTGTTATAAGAAAGGATTGGGGTATCTCTGTGAATTGAAGATGATGAATGATTTGATTCCAAAAAGAGTCAAAAGAAAATGAAATTTGAAGAACACAAATATAAAAACATTTCCAATAACAACATTAATAAACTCTTCTTTTATTAAAACCAACATTATTAAATTTAATTTGTTTTGTTGTACTCTTTTATTTATCTTGAAACGTTATTTCTTCCAATTTTTGGAAAAAACAATCGAACAATTTCCTAACACTTTTTGCATAACTGAGGCTTGTTTTCGTAATACATAGTTTTACTTTATAAAGGGATTTCTATTCTTTGTAATACAGAGATGCTTTTTCGAAAGGGATTTTTATTCATCGACAGAGGACAGAAAATCGCTTTTTCGTAAGAAATCGTTCGGGCACGGATCCAACTTAAGCTTTGGGGGAATAAATTCTATAAATTTTTTAATATAACCAAAAATGCTTGTATCGGTACAACTTAAACCTAATAAAGCTTCCGAACTGTTATTTTAATATGTTGTAATGTTTACCGCTTTAATGTTAATTTAAATCAAGTTCTTCTGTTTTAGGTGAAAGCAGCTGTATGTAATTTCTTCTAAAATTTTGTACTTAGTTTCAAATTATTTTAATTTGAAAATCAATCTTGTATGTTCGCTGGGTTTTACTTTGACAATAACTGTAGTTGTAGTTTCGCTTGTTTTTTTTTACTCTTCTCTTGCAGGTTTGTGTTCTTTATAATAGAAAAAATAAACTTGGTTGATTATTCAAGCGGCAATTATTCTGATGCTGCATAAACTTTTCTTATTTCTAGCGTCAATTTAAAAATTTAATTTTAAATAAATGTAGAGAACTAAATAAAGGCGAAACAAGAAAGTACACAAGTGAAAGAAGTTCAATGTTGGCAAACTAAATTGTCCAATTGCAGTTAGTTTTTGTCTTTATTTAAGCAAAATGTGTAACCTGGCAGTGAAGCAAAGAAACAAAAATTTAATAATTCGTTTCTGTCAGCGTTAGGATTTCACCTCAAAACTAGCAACTACAAAAGACACAGTCTTTAATTTTATTTTTATATTTTTTGTGACCGGGTTTCCACAGTCTGCGTAATTTCTTTACGACGTTGTGTCTGCCAGACAATTTAACACTGTCAAATGAGTATTAGACTAGATTTGTGTCTATATTCGGTGTTAGACAAGATTTAGGCTGATAAGTGCACATAGTGCTTGCAGAGATTCGAATGGAACCCTGCTGCTCACGCGGTGTTCTTCGGTGTCAAGTTTCCGGACCCCAATATTTTCGTTGGATATAAAAGTGAATGAACAAATGAAACGCTATAAACCATCAATCATAGTTTAAACTCTCTTTAACACTCGTACGCTTGTGATTTGATCATTGTCAACCCCAGCAAACTATCCATAAGGAGAGTGTTAAAAAAGCTAATAATTTCAAGTGTCATTGATATTTCGATTTATTAAGGGCCATTATTACAATTTGCCGATAATTATCGGACAGATTATTCGTTTTTCGTTATTATGAGTGTAAGTTAAGATAAAAATATCCGATAAGCTGAAGGGAAGATGTTCTTACCTTAAACTTTTGATGGGAGTTTTATAGATTTGGAGTTGCCATATTTTTAACAATAACAAAATTTTACAACAATTTTCATTTAGTTTCAAATCAAAAATAAAAATGGAAAAGTGACCGCGCTTGTTTAATATTAACGATCTAGAAAGTATTTTTGAAAATGAAAATATCACAATGTTTTTTTTTTGACAGTAAAGAAATATATAAGTCAGTCGTTGCCACTATGTATTCTTAAAAACCAATTTCATTTGTCAAAAGTAGTCGGATGTCGCCCTTGCACTGCCATATTTTCAAAAAGATTAATTTTATTTTACAAGGAAGTTGTATTAACGGAATAGTTAAAGGTCACTTTATTCCTCAATTTAGCTAAAGGTACCTTTTACTAACGTGAACTTTAAAGAGTGTAATAATGCCCCTAAGTGACAGTAGTAGGTTGTCGTGTCGTAGCTTTAGCTGGATTCTTAAGTAAAATAAAGCCATGAAATTTCAGAGTGGACAATACACGGATGATACTGTATTAGAAAGTGCCTTATGTTTTGCGCACTATAAAGGCAGTGCCACCACATGCCCTTCTACTAGGGCGATTTGTACCGTTCGTTAAGATGCCATTAATTCTAAAGCAGCTTGTTAGAGTGCAGTGCGTTTCAGAGACTAAAAGTATATCTATGTTTTATTTACTGAGGGAGAATAATATTTAAAAGAGATCTTGAAAATTGCAAAAAAAAAAAATTTACAGACAACTTTCAAATTGATCAAATAAAAAAGAACATATTTTTTCAAAAATTACGATTATTACGATTGCGTTACATTCTTTTTGCACAGTGCTCTTGTATAGGGTGACCAGATAGTAACGATCGTTTTTCCAATTGATATATTTCAAAAGCTGTAAAAATTACCAATGTCATCCAGGTGTGAAAATATTCAGTAAAGTTTGCCATTTTATCATGCACCGTTTCACGCCTGTTCTTGATCGTCTGGAAATTAATAAAAAATATCGAAATTCGTGCGCCGTTTTAAATATGCAATGTGAATATCGTCGTAAAGACGGACGTCATGATGGCTTCAGTGCGCAGAAATTTGTCCACCGTGAGAAAGTTTGAGTGCGAGTGCTCTCTTTTGGATCTTAATCCACCAACTAGACAGAGATTTGTGCGAAGTAAAGAAAGCATAACCGGCCAGTATCGAAGAAGATTTGACCAGAAGTGTGTATTCGGCGTCGATGAGTTAAATGGGGCATCGATGGAAAGTCGAACCGTGTTATTATGCGTTTGGATTTAGACCTACATCCGTATAGGATTACGCTGTTGCACGAATTAAAGCCTGACGATAACGTTATGAGTTCGTTAATTGGGCGCTAGAAATGTCCAAATGCCGGAGATCCTAATATTTTCCGAAAGTTCATCTTGAAGCACTACTAGCAAAGCGGAGGCAGCCATTTGAATGAAGTGCCTTTCCGTAGATAATATCATAAATGTAGCTTCAAAATAAGGCCAGAATCAATTTAATATCTCACACCGCCGTTGTTTTGTTTAAACTTATTTTCCTGTCGTTATTATCTGGTCACATACATTTCGCTTAACATGGCGATTTCGAAGTACAGAATCCAATGTTGAGCGAGGTCTACCTGTGCTTGATTTACTTTTTGTAATTTTCTATTCCGTTTTTTTAATTAATGAAACAATTTAATCTATATACATATTTACATTTTTAATTAAATTTATCTGTCAGACAAAAATGTTTCTAATTAAAATGTTTTCTTTTTTTCTTTGTTTTCTCATTGCAGCCGAGTCACGTTGCCATTAACTGTGGATGAGGTTTGTATCGACAATAGAAGCATATAATCAAGATATTATCCACTCAATAAGCAGCAATTGCATCTCATGTACAAATATATTGATAACTCATTATTTATATACTTTAACCACAGTTAATCTTAATCGGGTCAATCAACACAATTGAATTTTATGAAGAAAATGATGTTTAGATGCATCTGATATTAATGCATTTTCTTTGCAAACCTTAAATATTATTTTTTATATGAAATACCCAGCAAAGAATATCATTCACCGAGTTAAGTCTTTAAAATCAAAAGACTTGTGGGGATTTTTTTTGTCATATTAAGATGTGAGTTTCCAAACTTTTGCCTAAATCTTAGAAGTATCGCATTTTAATGAAAGTAATCCAAAAGTTCTTGTCGTTTTGTTTTTTAATAAACGTTCAGTAAAACACAAATATGATATAAAGTTGCTGAAGCTTCCAACCGAGGCTTCAGATAACACTGTTACGTATATGAGAACTCTAGAGCAAACGAATTCTAGCGCTCAGTGATTTTTTTTATTTCTTTTACAAGAAGCGGTGGTAGTCGATTGTATGCGATGACCAGATATGAACGATCGGAAAAGAAATTTAAATAAAACAACAACGGTGTGAGATATCAAATTGAATCTGGCTTTATTATAAAGATGCATTGATGCCATTATGTATGGAATAGGACATGATGCAAATGGTCGCCTCTAACTCGATGGTAGCGATTCAAATGGTCGGGATATTTGTTGACGACTCGATCTAGTATGTGGGGCGTTATTCCGGCAGAGGCCATCTCAATCGGTTGATCGTTACTTAGGAAACTGTTGTGTGAAATGTAGGACTTTCGAATTTAGTCGATGAGTCCAATTTTGCGATATTACCGTTTGATTCTATGCACATAAGTGTTTATTACAACCTATTTCCCCCCTTCTTTTTCGCGAATTGGTTTCGGGCAACCGATTTGTATTTTACTACTACCTTACCTTAGCCTTACCACTAGCCTTTACTCTTGACTGTAGTGATTTCAGACTGTCGATCTTCTTCATCATCACCGAGTCTTTTATAATTACTAGCATTTGTCTAAGGTTTGGATCCATCATGCATTCACATGTAACAAGCGTCTGCCTGTGGTCCTAAGCCTTATGCTAGCCAGTGCTGGACATTCACACACAATGTGCGCTACTGTCTCAGCCTCTTCCGTAGGTTGCCCATCCCTATCGGAATCTCACGATGCAACGCCTTAGAAGTACCTTTAAAGATTGAATCGTATACTACTCGCAAAGCATTCTTGTTCATATCTTCCGTATTCTTCCTTGGCCAATTAAATCTAGGGTTTCCCCAGAGAATAACCGCTCCGCCTCTTGTAAGGCTTCCTGATTCCTATCTATAATGGAGAAAAAGATGTCCACCTACATATAGCTCTATATGCACGGTTTAGTCTGTATTAAAACTGGAGATCGACTGGTATCCAGAGTTCGCATAATAAATACCAATTGACCACGCTTCCATGGCGTATGCTATTTCACTGTAGATTAGGGATTTTGTATAAGATTTATTTTTCCCGACTCCTTGCCAGAGACAGGAACCTATTACCGACCGCCACCACGAGGAGGTGTAAGTCAGAACTTCTGACGGTGCAATCAGTTACGGCAGGCCATATCTTTGTACCTGCCAGCTGACAGCCAAGAAAGTCATTAAGAGTAATGTGTTCTAATTTATTTTGTCGCAAACCGTACGTTGTCTAATCAGAATTCTTCCCGTTTTTTACGATTGATTTTCTAAAGCGTTTAGTTTCTTCAGCGATTCAGTTTATACTTCGACTATGGGAGCGCCGCGTAAAGAATACAAAATTTTAAAGTTGACAATACCTGGAAAATACATGAAATATACATAGTTACAAACAAGTGATGAGGTGTGTCACAATTAAAAAATTGACTAGCAAAAAATAACGTTTTATATTTTCGAATGTCGAAAAAAATTAATATTCCAAAATTGATAATCACACTAATTTGTTTTTACAAATTTGATCCGTTGCTGAAGAACTACATCACTTTGGTAAGTAACTATTCCCGAAATATTTTGGACGCTAAAAGGGCTACAAATATGATTAGAGTTTAAAACGCTACCAAATTATTCAGATTTACTTTGAAAATCAGTCAACAACTGGTCCGATGTTGTGTTTAGCGATGAGGCTCATTTTGGGTTTAACGGGGTTTTTAATAAACAAAACTGCAGACTCCATTACATCTACAAAAATGTACCGTTTGGTGCGGTTTACACGCTGATGGCATCATTCGACCTTATTTCTTCAAACACGAAGCCGGACCTCGCGTTGCGGTCAATAGATATCGTTACCGCACCATTAGCGATGATTTATTGTTTAAAAAAAAAGAAGGATGACATTCATCAGGGCAATATGTGGTTCAAACAAGATGGCGCTTCATGCTATACGGCGACCGCAACCATCGATGTATTAAAATCAAAACTTGGAGATAAGTTTATTTCGAAAAGTGGACCTATCAATTGGCATCCATTATTCTCGATAATTCTGTGTAGGACCACGTGAAGTCACTGGTTTATGAACAAGCAACAATTGACTCCTTGCAGGCACACATTTCGTGACATACGGCCAGTAATGCTCGATAAAGTGGTCCAAAATTAACGTTCCGGAATGCACTACGTCAATAACAGCCGCGGTGGCCATATGCCCAGAATCTTTCTCAGTTGTCAATGCCATGATTGAAATTTAATAAATTTGTGTTTTTACAATTTAAAGTTCCATCGGGCTTAAAAACACTGTACATTATACCGCAATCTTCATAGTAGATTTGATTTGAAATCTTTCCCAAAATCTAAATCATTTACACTGCATTTTTTGACATTAGCAAGATTTAATTTTCATAACAAAAGCAGCTGATGGAAATGTAAAAGAGAAACATTTTATTTGCAATATATTTTTAAATTCTGCTTCATTTTATTAATTATTAATATTTTCTTGACAGAACGGTATTTTTTTGTAGCAATTTTTACCACCCGCACTTTTTGTTTTGTTTTTTAATTACGGTGCCAGTGTTTGTTTTCTTGTACAGCGTAGTATTTTTTTGTACAATTTAAAAAAAACGTAGTTGTATCGCAAAGTACTACTAGATTTTGTTGAAACCAAGTGATGAAGTAGATTTTGTGTATTCGTGCATTCATCGACAAATAATATTTTTTTTAGAAATTCCCTTGCGCCTTGGGGTCTATAAAGATCTGAAAACGTGTCTGCTAAATAGATTAGATTTAGCTTTGACCAATATCTTATGTTAGAGCTATTCGATGAGTTTAAATAGAAAGTAAGTCCGCTTTCTAGCTTTTGCAGTCAAAGGATAAAGTACTTCAATAATTTATATTCTCTCTAATCTTAGAGAATTCAGTGTTTCACTTTCACTTGTTTTAACTTTTTAACAATAGAGTGATTGACACTTAAATCAATTGAAAATTTGTTTAATTAAACAATCAGTATGAAGATTTTGTTGAATTTTTAATAATAAAACTTTCTTAATAGGCCCACAGTTTCACGTGCTTTGTACTTGTTACTGTAACAGTATAAAACAACTGGCGCTTAGCTGACAATCTTTGGCGATGTATGACTCAGGTCAATCTGGAAACTTGGTATTTGGCATATACACTGGCGAGCAAAACCGAGTACAAAATCAGCATTTTTGGCTTAAATGTGCTATAAATTATTAACTAAAAGGACGATTTTTTTGTAATTTAAAATAATTATTTTTTATTCATTGTAGGATAAAAATATTTATATAGAATAGTAATAACACAACAAAATCAAAAAAATTCAATATAAAAACATAAGGCCACTCCAAGTACTCAGTTTTGCACGATTCTTTAGTGCAATTATAAAGTTGCAATTTTAGTATGGTATCCATAATTCTTTGTTTTTAATAACATTTTTAATCCGCCTCGGCATACTTTCAATCAAGTTCTCTTTAAATTCACTAGGAATTTCCCCATTCTAATTGCACACGGTTCCAAAGTTTCTCAATATTGGTAGGCGGTCTATTATGTTTTCCCAATCGTCTTCTATATATGGACCACAAATTTTCTATCGGATTAAGATCCGGGCTCTGTGCTGGCCATTTAATTATCTGAAATTTTTGCTCAGACAACCATTTTTGGACAATTTTGGCCGTGTGTTTAGGGTCTCCGTCCTCCGGATAGGCGCTGCGGTCAACGAAATCGGGTAAATGGGTTTTCAGAATTTTGAGGTAGTCTTCCTTCTTCATTACATCATTAATCCTTACTATTGGACCCAAGTGCCGCCATGTGAAACAGCCCCAAATCATCAAGCTACCTCCGCCGTGTTTAACAGTTTGTTTTACATGATGCTTTTGAATGGACTCATGAGGTCTGCTCCAAAAATATTCTTTACCATCAGATTAAAATCGATTGATTTTTGTCTCGTCAGACCAAATAACGCGCTTCCAATCATCAATGGTCCAATGCTCATGTTTTTTGCAGAATTCCAAACGTGCTTTTATGTTTTTATCTGAAAGAGCTGGCTTTTTCTTTTTAACACTTGCTACTAAACCGATTCTGTGAAGTGCTCTACGTGCTGTCCACTCACTGACGTCAATAGCAGCCTGTTTGGGTGTTTATATGGATTTTTTTTTTCATTTCTCGGACCATTAGGCGCGCGTCTGATTCCTTTAGTAACCGGGGGCGACCTATAACATTCGTTTTAGGAGCTGCATTTCGCTTTTTTTGAACTTTAATCACTGAACGTTGACTCAAATTAACTTTTTTGCAATTACTCCAGATGAATATCCACTTTCAGTCAAAGATACTATAGTATTTTCGACGTCAATATTAATTTTCTTCATTTTGGTTTTATTTTGCTCTATAAAGCCGCTATTACTGATAAAAATTAACAATGATAAGAATTAACAAAAATAGACCACCAACGCATGCGTATTGGGTATTATTTACTATTTTCAGTATGTGATTCTCCACTTTTATCATTCATATCGAAAACGTGCAAAACTGAGTACTTGGAGTGGCCTTATGTTTTTATATTGAATTTTTTTGATTTTGTTGTGTTATTACTATTCTATATAAATATTTTTATCCTACAATGAATAAAAAATAATTATTTTAAATTACAAAAAAATCGTCCTTTTAGTTAATAATTTATAGCACATTTAACCTAAAAATGCTGATTTTGCACTCGGTTTTGCTCGCCAGTGTAGCGACGTTTTGCTGAAAACATATCCAGAAACGTTTCACGAGGTAGTCCTATCGTTAGGACCTAATATTTATTTCAGTCCCGTTTTTTTTTATCTATCATGAGTTTAGAACTTCTTTAATTAAAGACGAATTGTCTTTGTTTATGATATTTTGTGACTTCAAATCACATTTTATATATTTTTTCGAACTAGTTTTTGAAATGTTATGTGTGTTATTTCCTATGCAAAATATGTATATGAAAATAGTGTGTTTGAAATCCACATATTTTTGCAAAATTAATAGTTAATTAATATTGAAATACTTTTTCACACCTCTTTTTTCCCAAATAAATATTAAGCGTACTCACTTAAAAGCCTCGGAAACTCTGCATTTTTACATTCTCGCAAATGAACTGTCAACAATTGTTTGAAATTTCATTTGCACAGCACTCGTCCGAGTCCGATAGTGTGAGAACAGAGACGTTATAGGCTTGCAAAAGAGCAATCCACAACTACGCGATTAGTGGAAGACTACGCATCATTTGAGTGCCAGGGCACCAGGAAGTGTTTAGTAATTAACGAGTAAACCCTGTGGCAAGAAGATGAATAAAAATAAACTTGGATTATGCAAGACATTTAAGGCTGCTAGGATAGAATTAAAAATGGGACAAAGGTGATCCATATCGCACTGTAAAACAAAGGTGGAAAAAGTTACTAGAATTTGGTGGAGTGATCCGAACCCAGATAATACGAAGAGCTGAAACTGAAGAAGGCCGAAATTAGTAAGATTACAAGTATTCTAATGACTGGATTCTCATCTCGACCAAACCTAACCTACCAATAATGATTTTTAAATGCAAATTTGAAAAAATTTCACAACTTTTTGTGTCTTAATTTTTTTATTTAACTTTTCTATAAAATTTATATTAATTGTTCAAAGTTGCACAAAACAGAGTGATGGGGATTCTTAAAACAAGTCTCGTAAACTTGCGCTATTGCCCAAATGGCAAGTTTAATCGTTAAAATGAGTATCCTTATTCTTTTTTTTTTTTTTTTAATTTCTACTTAGGAGCGTGGGATGATTGAGTTAAATAGTTTGGTTTGTCTGAGTTTCGGCACCTCTAGACTAAGTTCTCTGCTTGTTACTTTAAAATGTAGCCTTAAAGGGCACGACAATCATACATGCCAATAATGATAACAACTTGAAAAAAGGCATCGTTTGGAAAAATAACCTTTTATATAATGTAAAATAAGTTATTTAAGCTTAAATAAAATATGTACACACACTTGTTATTGACCCTCCGACCCATTTAACGTTGAACATCTGCCTGCCATTTTAATATTCTCTATTGTTATTTTCATCATCGTTTTATTTTAACTTTTACATTTATTTTTAATCTATTTGCTATCACTCTTATCACATTAATATTCACTTTCTTTCATAAAAAGAATTTAATTTTAAATGCAAATCAAGTCATCTAACGTTGTTTAGAATTTCCTTCTTTGTCTCTTTGTTTGTTTTCTTCATTGGTTTTATATCAATTGTTATTGTAATTAAATTTAAATGTATATTGTTGTAATTTAATAAATATTTGTCTTTCTTTTCGAAAAATAATTACAGTATCAAGTTGCACAACTGTATTCAGTGGCTGAGGCCTCGAAGAATGAAACTGGTGGTGGTGAAGGGATTGAAGTATTAAAAAATGAACCCTTTAGCAATCATCCCTTGTTGGGTAAATATACGGATTGTTAATAGGAAAAGCCAAGTCGTATAAAATTCTTGTATTTTAGGTGGCAAATATTGTTCCGGTCAGTATACATATAAAATTTATCATTTGGCCTCAAAAGTTCCGGCATTTATAAGACTATTGGCACCAAAGGGCTCCTTAGAAATTCACGAAGAGGCATGGAATGCTTATCCATATTGCAAAACAGTCATTACGGTATGTTATGTGAAAGAGTTTCAAGTTGTCTATAAAAAAATGCAGAGAATTTTATATTTGCCAAATAGAATGAAGAACTAAAAATAACAATTTACAGAGATCTTTCGGCATTCAGTGAGAATCTGCATGCTAATCGTATCTATACATACGGGTTAGCTAATAATCCTTCGGTGAAAACTAATGATTGAACAAAATATATGCTGTTTTTCTCGACACCCCGCATCTAATATGTCTCTTAGCATCAAAAGTAGGATGATCTATTGGTCGATACTTTCCAAAAATCGGTTATCAATTAATTCGAATATATGTAATTAAAAAAAAACAGTTAACTGATTTTTATCAAAGAAATTATTTTTGCACAAATTTTGCTCCTAATATTTTGAAATTCAAAAGAAACAATAATGTTTTTATTTGTTGGAGTTGAGCAAATTCTAATATATACACTCCGGTTCAATTGATTAGACCCACATACTTTGTTACTTAGCACTCATATATATATATATATATATATACTAATGCAAATAGTAAGTCTTGATTTGCACATTAAACTTATCCGCTGATGAAATTGGTTAGTTTTTAATTAGCAATTGGTAATGATGGGTATAAACAAAATTCTAAGAGAAGCGGGAAGATCTAAAATCGATGTTTATTTGTCGTTAAATTATTCCTGTTGTGACATCGGTCGCTATATTGGACGAAACCACAAAACTCTGGCCAGATACATAAAGCACAAACAAACGTATGGACATAACTACAGGCTTAAATACGGCAGAAACGGGAAAGGTTCCTGGAATTGCTTCGAATTCAATTCTTTTGGTATCCACAATTTTGACGGAAGCTGGCATACAAGCAAGTATCTCAACAGCTATCATAAGCTGTGAACACTTGGAGTTGAGAACATTGAAGAAAAATCCCTCATTGAATGAGACACGCAAGCAAAATCGATTGCAAGCATATGACGTGGAGTGTACAAGAAAGGAGCCACTTTGATGATTGGATAGTTGTGGTTTTCATTGACGAGTAGTTTAACATGGATGGACCAGATAGATATAACTTCTATTTCCATAATTCCAAGAAAAGAAAAATTGTTTCTCAGCATAAACCTATAGAACTGATTTTCGGCTTCTGCAAAATTAAATGGCATTTTTGGACCGATTCCATACAACAGGATTATGCTTCTATACATAACGCTTGAGCAAAAGAACTTATTTCAAACCAAAAGATTAGTCTTCTTTTTTGGCCGTCTAATTTTCTTGATCGAAACATAATCGAAAATGTTTGGGATTGGCTTATCCGGAAGGTATATAAAGGAGGAAGACAATTCAATAACAACCAGTCACTTATTCAATTGAGGAATGTGACAAATAAATATCATTAGATTTTTTTAACCGTAATTAAAGTTTTCAAAATATTATAAACAAATAAGATTATTGAAAATATAAATAAATAAGTTTTCAAATAAATAAATAAAACAAACATTCTCTTGTTCATTTTCGGAAAAAGTGATGTTAAAAATTCCGCTGCATTTAAATTTTGATATGCTTTTGAGCTCAATTAAGTACACTATTCGCTGGTAGTACACATTTTGTTAGCGTGGCTACGTAACAAAAATTATATGGGTCTAATCAAATTGAACAGGAGTATATGAAGCAGGTGTATAGCAGCTGCGGTAGCAAGTGTATAGCAGCTGCTTTGCTTTACTTTATTTAAAATCTTTAAAATTTCCACGCAAAAAAATCTCGACGATTTAAAGACATTTTCTGTCAATGTTTCATTCAAAATTGTTGAATTCTAAAATATGTCAGCAGCCTTTAAAATTACATTGAATTGTTTTAGTAAATATTCAACACATTAACAAGGGGGCAAAAAGATATGAAATTATCAATAGAAAATTTATTTTTACGGAGATAAAAAACTATATTAATTTCAAAAACCCGATTTATTCAACTTTCGAAAAATTAGGATTTATAGTAAACCTTAATCAAAGGTCAAATAAAAGAACTTTCAAATTTTTAGAAATGATTTTAAAGTTTAACGAAAGTCCTATTTTCTATTTTGCAATAAACAATAGACTGAAAGAAATTTATGCAAGCACAAATCCGCTAATAATTGAGATGGAGCGTTTTCAGCTGGATGGAGCGTTTTCAGCTAAATAATATTCATTAATAGTATTACAGCGAGGCAAATTCACAGAGTCACAGTCTCATAAAAATATTAGTCGATTTGCATCTGCGTAATAAAGCTTTTTTTTTTATTAAAAATGTCTAGTAAAACAAAAGGTATCATATATGGTCCTTAAAAATTTAAGCGAAAATAGAAGCTGTTCGAAGATGCCTAATTGATTATGGTGTAACCAAAGGCGACGTATCGTATTCAAAACATGTAAGATTTTAGTGTAAATACATTTAATCATAGATATATCCTGAAGAATAATGCAAACATTTTAATAAATTAAAATTAGGTCGGTAATAAAATTAAACCAAAATTTCTTTAATAAAGCGAGGAATTTGGAAAACAACAACGGAATCATATAAATCTTAGTTTTTAAGATTAATAAACCTATCATATAACTAAATGATATATTAAAAATATTTTCTAGAATCCAAAATTTATGAAAGATGGTTTTAAAGTAATAATAGATTCTCTGCATTTATCTGATACTGGAGAATGTGAAAATGTAAGTCAAATACTTAGAACTAAATATAATTAATTGTGTTCTTTTCTTCTTTTTTCTTTCTTTTTATACATCTAAATGTATGTTTTCAAAATAATAATAATAATAAAAAATCATTAATAAAATAACAACAAAATGGTGGGTGTTGGATTTATGAATTTGAATTAATGTCTAACTTTAAAACTAAAACGATAAATGACAACATCTAAATGTGTGTATGGCTGTGTATGTGCTTTTGTAATTAATTGTTTTAACTCAATTAAATGCATCTCAATGAAAATTATTTCAAAAAATATCTAACAAACCAGAATCCTGGCTATATGAAAGATAATTTTATCATAATAATTGAGTCTCATCATATTGCTGATATAGGGGATCAGGATAATGTGAGTGAAATAATAGATTTGTTAAAAATTAAATTAATTATAACTGTTTATGTCAAAGTTTGTGGCTTTTTCTATTATTAATAATTGGTTTTTGTCAGTATACTCGTATATAGCTTTCTTATTTATAATATTTATTTATATAAAAATCATTTTTTCCATAAATACTTAGTTTTGTTCAACTTTCTCTCCCCCCCTATAAAATTTGAAGGTGCATGAACTGCCTGCAGAAAAAATGAAACTTCGTGAAGTCATTCATATTGATATTGCCAATGATCCCGTTACACCTGCGGACTATAAAGTTGATGAGGATCCCACAAGGTCTTTAATATAATATTTTTATTTACAGTCATAGTAATAATAATTTCTATTTTCGCAACTAGATTTAAATCAGAAAAGACTGGACGTGGTCCCTTAGTTGGTGCCGATTGGAAGAAAAAGATTAAACCCGTTATGACTTGCTATAAATTAGTCACTTGTGAGTTCAAATGGTTTGGTCTTCAGTCCAGAATAGAAAATTTCATACAAAAATCAGAGCGAAGATTATTTACAAATTTTCATCGGTGAGTAAAACTTTCATGCAAAATATACAAACTCATGTGCATAACAGATAGGTATCTAACCACGGCATTCGAATAACATTTCGATATATGTTGACTAAGCGAATCATCGCATGCGATATGTATCGAATCATATTTTTTTATAGGAAATTGTCACAGACTTGGGAACATACATATGTTTTCCAAATATAATCAAATGAATACTAACAAGCAATTTAAACAAATTTAAAAATTTTTTTGTTAAAGTGTTTAGTAATGCATCCTTCATAATTATTTTACTTATCTTCATCCGACGAGGAAGTAAGTTGGGTAATACACGTTAGAAAGATAATAACAGATAAAAACGCCGAAAATCATCTACAACGGTCTTTTTAATTTCGAAACATTTTTATTAATTTCGTGTTTTAAAACTAGATTTAGCTTAGACTGACAAAGTACAAGTATTCAATGCACTTTTTTGCCAGCTAAATTTCATTGGACACACTATGTCAACAGTAGTGCCGCCAATTACCAGCCACAATTTTACTCGTGTCAATTCGAAGTTTTAAACACAGTGAGCAAAATAACTACTTAGGACGAAGCACAGTCTTCCTTGACCACAATTTGGTAATCTATTTTTGAACAACTGTGGATAATTATTCATGAATTACGCCATTAGCTTTTCTGCATTTCATTCATCCTGTTTACATTTGCCCAATAAAATTTATTATTCTCTTCATTTTACACATTCTACATTAATTAAATTCTTGGATATTTTTTGTAAAAACAAACTTGCAAAACTATAGTTTGTATATATTTTTGATGCACCTAGAAAATTTGCATATTGTTGTCCCCTATACATTTAAAAAACTGAGTGATAAATAAAGCGGTTGGTTGTATATTTGCACTCAGGGCCCAAATAAATCCATCTCTGATAATGAGTGCAAACATGTATTCAAAAAATAACAACCTATTATTTAATGGGTGTCGTACTTAGTCGGTATATAATGAAAATTTGATGTAAAGCGTATTGGCTAAATCGGCTCTGCGAAATATGGCTCCAAAGAAGAAAACGAAAAATGGCAAAAAATTTGTTTATTATAATCTCTCAAGGAATAAGAAAAAGGGAGGGATAAAATCAGAATCAGCTGGTTTGATTTTGAGAATTTGTTTTGTACAAACTCAGGCTGCAATCAGTAAGTTTAGTTTACTTTTATTAAAAATACGTTTGTTTAAAGAAAAAAAAAAGTTTTGTGCTAAAATTAAAATTATAGCAAAATGTTTAGTGTAGCTTTCCATATATTTGTTAATGAGATAATAATGAAGAGAAAAATGAAGAAATTAATCAGAGGATTGCAAGGAGAAATATTAGCGATGCTTCTAATCCATTGGAGCATTGTAAGAGCAGTCATTGTAAGCAGTCATTGTAAGTACAAAATAAACTAGTTTCTTTTGAAGAATTAACAAATGTTTTTCGTTTAGATTCTGTAAATTCTTTTAATGCTCTCTTTTTGATCCTATGAATCCAATACTGCCTCTTATCAGTTTCTACCAACTCCCTTTGCAGAGCAAGTTCGGCTAAGAGTCTGAGCTGTGTTAAAGCCATACGTTTTTCGGTCGACCATAGAGCTATCTTGCATGGAAACATCCGTCTCAGTCGGCACTTCTACTAATTATTTTACGATGCTTGGTGACTCCAGACGAAAACTATTTGCAGTTACACCTTCTTTGCTTTGCTCTGTTGGTGAAAACTTATATTCCCTTGTTTGGTCTTCCTGTACCATTTTTATATTGCAAGTTTCGAGCTGCATGTTGCCGCACATATTTTTTTTGGTCAGTCCACACCGGCAATTTAAATAATTTCGTCAAGCATTAATTAATTGTTTATAGGTAATGCAAATTGACCTTTTTTGCATTCATTGCTATTTGTGTTTTCCTGCTTATCTCCCTTAGAAAACCCACGAGCTATTTCAGGATTTTGCTGCATTAGGGAGATCAATTGGTGCAGTTACAGTTTATTTGTACTGTTTGATGTTTTATATATATTTTAATTTAAAACTTAAATTCTCGTTCATAATTTAAAGTAAAAGAGAACACGGAATAGTGGAAAAACTCCCAAGGAATTTTTAATCAAAATTGAGCTGAATATATTTTAAAATTGGCGTGATTGATTCTTAGTACATATGTACTTATAAATATAATTTATAAAGTAAATATATGTTAATATAAAGTAGTTGTGTAATTAAAAATTTGCGATATTTGTTTCTTTAATGAGGATGCATTTACATTATTTTTTTTAATTAATTAAATTTAAATTAAAAAATTGTTAGCATTATCCCAAATTATACATAAAAAAGTGACGACAAATAAAGAATAATGTTTCTTCATTCATTGAGGCTTCACTACTATAAAGCCATGCGCAATCTAGATAATTATATCAAAAGCCGCTTTTCTGTCACTAATGGTGTATTCTAATTATTGAATATGTGCCAATATATTACCGATATAAAATATATTTGAGGAAGCACTAGACTTAGAGATAGTAGATTCGGAGAATGAAGATAATAACAGCAAATAACCAGAAACGTGAGGAAAAACAAATTGCAAATGTTGTGATGTTGCCTTGCAAACATTTTAATATTTGCAGTTCATGCAAAATAAAAGAAATAATACTTTTTTTTATATATGTATCTCGAGTTATTTAATAAAAGCCCTTAAAAACTATACTTTATTTTATTTCGGCGCTAGCCAAGCCCGGCGCACGTTGCTACGCCCCTTAATGACCTCAATATGTGTGCAAAGTTTCAGAAAAATCGGTCAAGTGCAAGTAACTGAAAAATTAATATTTATTTTGTACGGGCGTATTTAATTTTTATGTATATGTACATGGGCGTAGCCCCGCCCACTTTTTTTTTAAATTACCACCCATAAACACTCCCTGAAATGTGTACAACAACTTGCCAAAGTTTGGGTCCGATCGGCTTTGCGTTTTCGGAGTCTATAGCTAACACACACAGACAGAGTTTCACTTTTATATATGAAATTTCGAAAAGGGACCCAGAAAGTAAGGGGTCTGCTTCGATATCCCCCCATACATTAATTTGGGGTGAATTCCACATATATCTTAATTAGGGTAATTTATATTTTTCTGTACTTGCGGTAATTTTTCATAACGGAAAATGGTTTGTCTCCAAACCAAACTTGGCAAGCTATGACTATGAATTCGTTCCAAAAATTTACATCAAAACACCGTCGGAATATCAAATCAAGAATCAAACTTTCGATGCTTTAATTTATTTTGTTTAATATGATTTTATCCGAGAAACACCAAGCGTTAATAACAGTCATGCTATCAAATTCCGTGGGGATCGCCCCTTAAAAAACAAATTTCCTTCATATTCTGAAATTATCTCGAATGCAAACTTTTAGCAGATCTAAAATTATAGGTCCATACCAAACTAAAGCTCCCACATAGCAGCGAGCTTCGAAAATATGTTGCATTATTTTACCATATAAAAAGAATGAAGGGAAACCACGTAGGTAGGATTACTAGTTACATACATTTTAATTGTTACACTTTTTACATTCGAACTAATTGTTTTTATTGTTATTTATTACTTTTCAGTCAAGTATTCTGTTGGATGGATCGCTGGCACGGTCTGACAATGGAAGATATTCGAGCTATTGAGGACAAAGTTAAAGAGGAACTTGACAAACAGCGTCTGGAAGGTGAAGTGCGTGGCACTAAGGCCGATAGTGATTAGGAACAATATTAAATCTTTAAAGCAGCAACAAACCTAAACTTAAAAAATAATAAAAAAAAGAGCAACCAATTTAAAGTAAAATGCTACAAAAAATTTTAAGAAATAACAAAGTCGTATTATTAAAGAAATATTATAAAACAAAAAATAGCAATAAAAAGATTATGGAAATATAAAAAAGGAAAACAACAAAAATAATTAAGTAGATAAATGGCACTATATTCCTTCCTTGACAACCTTAAATAAATGAAAAACAAAACAATTTTAAAGAAACATTAACAAATTTAATATTATCACTACCAACAACCACAACAAGTAAAAATAAACTATTATTGTTTTTTATTACTAATTAAATTTTAAAAGTATTAACAATATACTATTTACATACAAACATACATGCATACTTATTGCTGAAATGCCTGGCTCTCTTTTTTTACTTCCTTGCTCTAATTTTTGGTTTTTTATTAAACGTATTCACATCGCTAATTTTAGTCGTGCGAAAGTCCGTCAGTTTACTCTGGTTGTCGTGAGCACAATTTGTAGCAACAAGATCAGGTTTAAATATGACAGCGTCAAGACAAGTAAATATGACTTTTTTTAAATACAAATAAGGGCATCCGATATTTATCGAAATTTCAATAGTATTTAAGTAGAAATTTCGAATCTATATCGAAATTTTTTTTATTTCTTTACGATGCCAAACCAAAGTATTAAGTCTTCTGTCACTAAAATCGTTAATTAATCAAGCATGTGTCCGCAACTGAAGATACATACATATATAAAAAATTCAGTTTTTTCGAAATGACTCCAAAACTAATGGGCATAGTAAAAAATAGTATTAGCATGACTTATTGCTGTTGTAATTTGGAAGTTGTGGACATATAGCACAACGAAATTGAACAAGGCGTTTGAAAGTTATGACAAGATATGTGAAGCGGCCTTATCAAAAATCGCATAAAAAATTTTAAAATAAAAACCTATCCATAGAATTCGAAATGAAGGCGATATAGTGGTTGTTCATTGGCAGAATTTTTTTTTTCAATTTTCTGCATAGTGAAATTGGCATTGCAATGAAATCAAGGTTAAACACAGGTTTTCTACGAAATTTTCCACAGAATTTTACTACGTTCAAAATTATTTCCACATATTTGTTATGGTTGAATAGAACTTTACACTTTCGCAACACTAAAATTGCTGACGAGAATATCTAATTATTTTTTTTTTGTTCTTTCTCCAGGTTAAGTTCCTTTTTTTACTATAAAATTTAGTTTAGAGTTTTAAATTCTTTTTAGATATCGAGAAGTGAGAAAATGTTCATTTTATGTTTGGTTAGCAACTTGTTTTAGTATCATTGTATATTTTAAATATAAAGATGAGATACTAAAATTAGCACATAACTGAACAGTCTAAATCGTTTATGAACACCAATTTTGAAACAAGTTGAAATGAAATTACTTAATAAAAATCCCAGCATTAGCTTTAAGTTAATAGTTAATTAAATAATTAATTGTTTTCCAAAATAGCAACTGTTCTGTAAGAAAATATCTCAACCTCTCTTGAACTTAACTTACAGCAATATAATTCCTTTCTGCTAAACATTTGCATGGCTTAAAGACGTTTTAAAACTGCTTATGCTGTGTTTCATGTAAAAATATTTTGCATGAAACACTGTTCTTGAAGCGTTGAAAATGTTTAAAAACTCATTTTAATCTAGGGACCGCGACCAAAACGAAATTCACAAAATTTTTTGACGGTTGCAGAAACACGAGTTCTAAAAAGTATCAAAGCATGTTGCTTCGTTTGCAGCTTTGCTACTTTGCAATTGATGCCTAGTGAGTGCTTAGGTATTTTTTTTATTTTATCTCGATATTTAGGATAGCATCGACGAGTTTTCCGTAGATTTTACAACCATCACTTAAAATTAACAAAACTATAGTCGTTGCTAAAAAAGTATGATTCTGCTGTTGACATTTTCTGGCTTTGTGTTTCGTTTTTAATTACTATTTTTAATTAATCATTATTTTACATAATCTGAGAGCACTTAAAAAATAAAATAATATTAAAAAAAACAAGTGTTATTTGTAATTGTTAGCTTAGTTTATAAGCAAAATTAAAAAAAAAAAAACAATAAATACAAGTATGTATATTCCCATTTATTATATACAATATTTTTTCAATATTCATAAAGACATAAAATTTATAACTGTTTAAAAAAAGTATATAAAAAGGAGATAAAAATTTATTGGTAATAAAGCTAAAAACACACACACATAAATTTAAATACAATTCTAATTTTTCATTTCATTTCTTCAATAGAACATTTTGGATTTCCTTCGAATTATTTAATTGAATGGCACAATTTTAATAAGAAATGTTTTATTTACTTCAAAATTGTTGTCACGTTGTGAATTTTTTTACACAAAACAATCGTGCCGGAAATATTCTAATATTTTCTATTCTTTTTATAAAATTTCAAAATGTAGCAAGCAGAAATATTCAAACTTGACACACGAAACAAAATAATAATTTGTAGCTCTCCATATGGAAAAAATCAGACAGTATTTGTTTGTATTGGCTGTAAGATCCATACTGCCTTATTGTTTGTCCTTTGCGCTTTGCCTGATCTTTAAAGCACTAATTTTTCCGTCAAGTTTCTGAAAAAAACGCAGGGATGTTCTGACACGCACGCGATTGTCAACTCTTCCTAGCATGTTGTCAAACTCACGCGCTTTACTTGCGATTTGCCATATTTCAAAGTTGTGTTCGAAAAATAAAAATATGATCCCACAAAACAAAAATAAACAACAAATTAAAAACCCACCAGCATCCTTGTTAAGCACATTAGCTAAAAAAATGCAATCGAGAATTTATTTTATAGAGACGTCTTCTTTTGTCATAATAGGTTATTTGCATTGTATGTAGTTGATAAAAAAAAAAAAGATTTTAGCATGTATGCATTTATTATTACAAAGAAATTGTACCCGAAAGTGATCTTAAAATTAACTTAAGAAAATTTTCCAAGTTTTAATATAAACTTCTGCATTTTAAAATTGTCTATTTTTATTTAGCGCCATAGAAAAAATAACCGAGTTCTTTGTTTAAATTATTCTCAGCCCTGGCAACACACATTTTTCGAAGATCACATAATCAGCTGTTTGTTGGAATTGCCAGTGCATATAAAAACAAATGGACAGACAAAATTACTGAAACCAAAGAATTTTTTTTTAAATTTATATTTTTTATTGTTTATTTTTTGACGAACTACAATATTATTAATTATAAATTAACAACTTTTACTGTTTCAAGGTTGTCCATATTAAATAAATAATTCTCTTTCGGAATAGAAAGAAAAGCGAACTCATGCCCAGAAATTAAAATTACTTAATAATTAGATGTTAAGCACTGGTTTTTATTACAATTTTTAGTTTAATTTATTCAGCATTTTATTGTTCGTTTAAAGCTTGGGTTAGGCTAAAGACGAGTCATCAGTTAACTTTCAGTATACTTTTGAGATTTGAGCTCGGCAAGATTCTCACGATTGCGATTTACACCTTTCCTGCGAGTTCACGTTACAATCGCAAATGTTATGCGAGATGCAATTGCCAGAACATGCCCGAAAAATTTAGATTATTAAGAAAAACTGATTTGCTACTTAACAATTTAGTTTCTTCTGATTTCCGATCATATATTCACTATAATATTGGTGCTTGTTACCACAGTTTTTTAAATTCATTCGCTGCAGAGCTATAATAAGCCGTGGAAATTTCGAAAGATTCGAAATTAAATCCAATTTAAATAAAAATGCGATCTCGAAGCATTTATTTTTTTCTAATTGTAAATAGTGTAAGTTCAAGAAACCAAAATTTATTTAAATAAATTTTAAAGACACGAAAAGCGTTACGTAAGTCTTCTTACATCGCAATGATTTTGTTATCTTGCAGATTATCGTAAAAAAATCGTAATGATGAAACAGAATACGACTGTAACTTCAACCCCTAAGAACAAACGCCTTAAAAATTCCATCTTACGACTAGCATAGCGACTTTTAAATATCAATCGTATGGTAAAATTCGTGGTGCCCTAGTTCTGTTGTATCATTTATTAGAAAATTTTACGAGATCAGGCATGTTCAAAACCAGAGTAATTTCTCAGTTTTTTAGGGCGGATGACCAGCATTAGTTTACTATTATAAAGAATGCTTGTTTAAGTAGAACTGTGTCGGTCATAAACTTGTTCGTTCAATTGAGAGATTATTTCAGAAAGGTGGTCGCAATTTTACAACAGTTACAAACAATTTATTTTGGTGTGTCATACACAAGAATTGAAAATTGCTTGTGGTTTTTGTAATTGTTGTTGTGAAGTTGCTACCACCTTTCTGAAATAATCTATCTCTCAATTGAACGAATTAGTTCGTGGCTGACACAACTCTATATTTCTATCATTGAAATTAAGTTTTATACAATTCAAAAAAATATTTGATAGACTTGTAGTTTCATTTAGAACATTTATTAAGGAGCCTAGACTGGCTTTTATGTATTCCAAAACTCATCAGTTTTACGGCTTGTGTCCTAGAATGCAGGACTTCTTTTACTCCATTGTTGATTTTTATTTTCATTATAAAGTTCCTTAAAAAAAATAATTTTAAAACAATTTTATTTAAAAGTTTTTATTTTTTAAAGAGTATTTTTTAAATAGTATTAAATGGTACTTTTTTAGAAGGTACTTTTTTAATTTCTTTAAATCCCAACTCTCGAAAGGAGGATTTTTAAAACTTAACGTTTTCTAAACGGTTTTTGAGCTTTGTTTTAATTTAACATAAAAGTATGTGGAATTAATAAAGCTCTTTTTTAAAGGGACCGTTTTAATGGTTTTTTAAATATCTTTTAGGTGTGCTTTTAAGTACTTTTCGATTTTTTTAATTTATTGCTCAATTGTGCTATTTTGTTAACACTGTGCAGAGACAGAAAAAATAAAACAAATTTTTAATTGCGATTTTTTGCCAACAATACAAACATCATTTTGATTGCTACGGCAATGGAGTCAATTACTATTTAATTTTAAAACGACTTTTTTCTAAATATTGAATAATTTTTTATAAATTTCCAATTAATAAGTTTTTTCAAATTCCCGCATGTGATGAAAACGAGTTCATACACGGAAATCTTAAACCTCCATTTCAATTAGGAATTATTGAATCAATAATTTCTCTATTGGTTGAACTTTTATAATTACAAAAAGTAATTGAATATGCAGATTTCGTAATTGAAATCCGATTTAAGAGTTTTTTTCTGTGTATGAACTCGTTTTCATCACATGCGGGAATTTGAAAAAAACTTATTAGTTTGTGATCAAAAAAGTAATTGATTCAATTACGGTAGTAATTTGTACCATTACGGTAGTAATGAAAACATGTTTCCGTTTTTGATTAAAATTTTAATTACACATTTTTAAGCTCAATTTTTTTCTGTGTAGAAGAAAGGCCTAGAAAAACCCCAACATTCGTTCGCGAAGCATAAGACCATGACAAATATATTTAATTATAAAAACAAATAATGAATTAAAAATTACAAATGTTAATGTTCAATCTACAACAGGAAAATATAAAATTACAAGAAAAATTATTTATATTAATAAAAAATAACCTTTCACATGCTTGAAAACTGTAATATTTTAATTATAAATCAAAATATTTAATATTTATTATTTTTAAATTAATTTTTAATAAAAAAAAAACAAAAAACAAAAAACATCACATGTCAGTTTCGAGATACTAACGTTAAAAAATAAAAAAAACTCAGCTCAGCCCTCAACATTATTATCTTAAAAAATCCAAGAGAAAATTAAAAAAAATATATAAACAATATAGAAAAAGAAAACAAAAGAATCATAAAAAACAAACAAGATTACAAATTACAACGTATTAATTGTCATTTTACTTAAAAAGAAACAGAAGATATTAACAAGAAATATAAACAATTTATTTAAATTAATTAAAAAGAAAATAATAATATAGATAAATAAAATTTAACAAAACAACAATGGAAACAATTAAAATATTTTGTAAATCATTTTAGTAAATGTGGCACAGATCTCTGATAGTTATGATAGTTATAGCCAGGGGCCGGAAATAATCATTATTTTACGAATTTCAATCAAAAGATCATAGTGAAAGAAAAATATTACAAGATTAAGAAGTTCACCAGCGTAATTCTTGGTACGTGGACTACATTTGGGTGAATTAATTTTTATTTGTTGAAATTTTATTAAAAAATTATTTTTCCAGTTTTATTTTTTGCTTGGAAATTAATTAAATTTATTATCAGAGCATTTTCTACCCTAAGTCTGATATTAATTAATTTAACGTCGATATTGTCACCAGTCAATAGCAAAAAATAAAACTTGAAAAATAATCATTAAAAAGTAATTTTTGTAAAAAAAAATTGTAATATTTACAGTCCCTGGAGTGGCATTTCTTATATTTTAGGTGTGTTCATTCACTTTAACAGTAAAAAATGGGCAGCGAGAAAGTAAAGTAGAATATTCTTGATTTGATATTCCAACAGGGTGTTTTGATGTAGATTTTTGGAACAAATTTTCGTTATATCTTGTCAAGTTTGGATTGGTCTTTATGGTCTATAGAAAACCCCAATAATAAACATTTACTCTTTAATAAGGCAACATTTTATTTGAGAATCGAAAACGAATTTTGTCTCCCAAATACTCTAAAATGGACGAAAGTTTAAATTTGCAAGCTACCGGCGTTTGAGTTTACCCTTTACGTTTTTATTTTATTTTTTACTTTGCAGTTGTGAACCATTTGTCATTAAAAGGAATTAAATTATTCAGAGAAATAAAATCGTTTTACACCTTCATAATTATAAATCCAAAAAATAAATTTGTGAACAAGGGAACAAGTTTTTATTTCTGTAGCCAACAAACAAAGCTGTTAGCTACAGATTGCTCAACTCCATATAGGTCAAATAAATCGAGCGCGGGTCCAGCTAAAGCTTACACGAGGAACAATTTTAAACGAAACAAAAAACGTCCGGAATTTACCTCCGCAAAAGGTTTATTAAATAAAACGACAGTAAATATTATAAATAACTTCGATGGGGTATTTTACTTTTCACTTCATGGATACACACCTGCTTGTACACACTTTGAAATAACAAATGACTGGAATTGGAAGTGAAACATTAAAGTGATAACAACGTGATAAAAAATTAGACGTCTGTTTAAGTGATTAAAATAAAGAAATGTAGTGTGTGAAAAATAAGTTCTGTCGTGTATTACGTAAAGGAAACTCTATATCTAAAAGGCCCTGTGTAAAACTGAAGACGTTTAAAACAGTTAAACGTAACAATATAGAATAATGTATTTGTTACTAATGTAGAGGGGATGTTAAAGCACATTGTTAATTTTATTGGTTCGTTTTCGATTCCCTTCTTTCCACAAATTGATATCAGGCAATCGATTTGTAATTTACGACTACTTTACCCTCCTTCGAGTCTCATGCTACCAAAACCCTCTACTCTTGACTGTGTTGATTTCAGACTGTCGAATGATAATTGTCTGCCTTCTTACTCATCACGGAGTCTCTTGTAATTGCTAGCATTTATCTAAGGCTTAGAGTCCACCATGGCATTAATCTTTAACAAGTGGTCCTTATGCTAGCCAGTGCCAGTGGACATTCGCACACAATGTACGCTACCGTCTCAGCATCTTCCTCAGGAGTATCTTTAGTGACTGACCCGTCCAACGCTTGCGAGATTTTCTTGTCCATTACTTCAGAATTCTTCCATTGGCCAATAAACACCAGAGTTCCTGCAGAGATTAACCTCTCCACCTCTTGTGAGGCTTCGTTGCCCATCCCTATCGGGATTTTACGTTCCAACGTCCTAGAAGTACCTTTTAAGATTGACCCGTCCACCCCTCGCAAGGCATTCTTGTCCACCTCTTCCCGATTCCTCCCTTGGCCAGTTAAAACCAGAGTTTCTTCAGATTCATTCCTGAAATAGAGAAAAAGATGTCCACCCACGTAGAGCTCCATATGCACAGGTCTGTAGTAAAACTGGAGATCAACTGGTATCCAAAGTTCGCATACTAGAGACCAATCACCCTCTGGCAACGCATTAGGTATTTTTTATAAAAGAGTATTAACTTCTCTCTGTTCGACTTATTTAGCCAGACTCCTTGCAGAGGCAGGACTCAGTTACGCCAATCCATGTCTTTTTGCCTGCGAACTGACGGCCTATATATAAAAACCAATTAAATATTTTTTTAATTAATAGGTGGAGGTGTCTACTTTGAAGAACTGAGGATCGCTGATGTGGTGACAAAAAGGGCATGCTATGATATCCTTTTTTCTCTTTCCAAGTAATGAAAACCTTGTTTTTTTCAAACTCTAATTTTAACTTATTGAATATTTCTTCTAAAATAAATTTACAATAATTATTCAAATCTTATCTTTAAAGTATTATTAATTATTTATTACAAATGTAATAACTAATTTATTGTATTCAAATCTTAATAAACTATCTACTATTGGATAGGGAAAGCCGCATCGCCAGGCTAAATCTGTGAATTCTTTTTCGTCTCTGGTGCCCGTCATTTTGCGTACAAGAGTGTTGGGGTGTACGACTAGTTTGTTTACGTATTTGGAAGTGTATGTTTTTACTACTGCCTCGATAGTGGGAACTTCTATATCTCTATGGATATTTTCATTTATTATATACCAGGGAGCGCAAAGGATAAGACGTAAAATCCTAGACAGTCTTCTTTGTAACTTCTGAATGTTTGATGCGCAAGCAGTACCTCACAGCTGAATGCCATATGACCATATTGTTTTTATAATGGATTTGTATGAAAGAACTTTGTAATCCAAAGGACCTAGTAACCAGGTCGATCTAGGTGGATACCCAAATACTTAAAGTGTGTTTCCGCTGGAACAGTGATATTTGTTATTTTTATTGGTGGACAATTTGCTTTCTGAGGGAAAACGTTACGTGAGCACATTTCGATGGATTTATTTTTATTCACCACTCTTTTAGCCAGTCCTCTAGTTCGTGAATATTGGATTGAAGTTGTTCAGATGCAACCTTCGGATCATAATTAACACTTATAAATGAAGTGTCGTGTGTGTATGTGGGCTTGTTGTATTATCAGCTGTATAGATTACGAGTATATATACTTGCGGCCATTGAATACAATCTTGAGGGACTCCTGCAGATGTTTTATTATTTTAGAAAACGAATCCTTTAAAACAGTTTGTGTGAGTTTTCAGGAAGACCTTCAGTTGTTTTCGTAAAAAGCTATGTCAGATGCCTTCATCAAGCGCCTGGGAAATGTCTATAAATAAAGCTGTCCAGTATTGCTTATTTCCAAATGCAGATCTTATAGCGGTAACGATTCTGTGACTTTGCTTAATAGCACCCTGCCTCGCACGAAAACCAAACTGATGGTCCGGGATAATGTTTGGTTCATTACGATAAAGAGTTAAACTCGAGACGAATAATTTTTCAAATAACATTGAGAAAATTGAGAGTAGGCTAATGTGCCTGTATGAGTTAATTTGACTTAAGTCCTTTCCTGTTTTAGTGATCACAACAATTTCAGACTTCTTCCAAGAGCATGGCAAAAAGCCGGTTCGCAAAATGGCATTAAATATTAAAAGTAAAATTCTCACAGCAGAATTAGTTTGGTTTTTCATCACTGATCGTGTAATACGGATCGCCTCTTGTTAGGCAACACCCTTAATGGCAGCTGGTCTTACCACATTCTGAACTCATACTACACTATTCATTTCGAAATTCATTATAATATTTTTATTCTGTATGGAAATGTTACAAAACTAATATTTAGGACTTCGAATTCCATGAGGTCTGAAATTATATCTTTGCTGTAACTGAAAGATAAAGTGGCTGAGTGGCAGTTAAACGACTAAGTTCGCAAACGCGATGAGTTGGACGGCAAACATGGCCTAATGATCGAGCTCGATAAGATAATAAAGGTGAACCTTAATGTCTTCACCGTGTAGTTGTGTCGAAAAAACATAAGTACCACAATTTTTCTCTTATTTTAAAATGGTTTCTATATACAGGGTGTCCGCCGGGAAGGTAATACTACTTTGTTTTGCCGCAATTTTGGTAAACATTAGCCTTGACAGTGGCAAATTTATTATGGAAAAATATTCGGTAAGCCAACGTGTTTTAATCGTTAAGACATTTTATCAAAATCAATCTTCGACTACTGTGACGAGGAGAAAGTTACGTGAAATTTTTGGGAGAAACAACGAGCCAACAAGACGCACTATTTATCGTGTAGTGAATGGTTTCGAAGAAAGAGGGAGACTGTAGCTGAGCCTAAGCATGGACCACAACGTACTGCAAGATCGGCTGAAAATATTACTGTTGTTCAAGAAAGTGTTCAAAACAATTCATCAACCCAAATTGGTATCGTGCTCAGGAGCTTGGTCTTCAAAGAACAACTTTCGCCACAATTTTGCACAAAGATTTGCATTTGTTTCCATTTAAGATTCAGTTGACACAAGAGCTTCTTCCAGAAGACCATTTACGCCGCCGTACATATGACAATAGGATGCTACAGCTCGCCCATGACAACCCTGATTTTCATGAAAAAATCATGAGTGACGACACATTTTCATTTGATTGGATTTGTGAATAATCAGAATAGTCGGTTCTGGGCAATGGACTGTGCATCAATTAAAGGTGACAGTCTGGTGTGCAATTTGGTCAGGAGGAATCATTGGACCTTACTTCTTTGAAACTGAATACGGCGTAACAGTAACTGTCATTGGGAGCGATATCGTGATATGATTGAAAACTTTTTAACGCCACAACTGCATGCTTTGGACTTGACTAACATGGGGTTTCAACAAGACGTTGCCACATCGCATACAGCCAGGATACATGCAGCGAGACCTCTTTCCACAACAAGTTATTTCTAGGAATGATGATGTTGATTGGCCTCCACGGTAGCCTGTTTTGACTGCTCCGGACTTCTTTTTGTGGGGATATCTGAAAAGCAAAGTTTATGTAGGAGCAACTCAAACAAAATATTCGTGATGAAATTAATGAAATGACGCATTGAAATGTGTGAGAATGTAATGGAAAATGCGTTCAAAAGGGCTCGCATTTGAGAGGCTAACAGAGGCGAACATTTGTCTGATATTGTGTTTCATTCATAATTGCCGACATTAAATAAAACATTTATCAATACACGATCCATTCTCTTTCATTTAATCAAAAATTATAAACAAACAAAGTAGTATACCTTCCCGGCGGACACCCTGTACTTGAAAACTCTTGTAATGTTTTACGGTGCACTCTTGCTTGCTCTTTTATCGATCGCTTTTTGCATAACTGAGTATTGTCTTCGTAATACAGAGTTTCTCTTTCGAAAGGGATTTTAATTCTTCGTAATACAGAGTTACTTCTTCGATAGAGTACAAACAACTAGACGCTCCAATAATATTCTGGGAGCATTGCATCTAAATCCATCCCCTTACAAGTATCTAGTTGATTCGGATTCAGCGACTTCGAAAACATTAAAAACCGTCATATAATCCTATGGAATTTAAACTTTTTGAAAATTGTTGTGCAGTGTAATTATAGCCCGATTACTTTGTAGAACCTAAACTCTTTGAACTTGGAAGTCGTAGAAAAAGAAAACATTTCACACTGACAATAGTTTATTTTTTAAAGAATATTGTAATAAATTTGGAATGAATATATGATGCGCGTATACGTTTAGCTTAAGTTTATATTGTTGCTTCAGAAGAAAATATTTTTATTTCCATCTTTAAACTCTTTCCACTTTAATCGGCGAACCAAAAGAAATTACGTACTTCTTCCTCGTTTGATGGCCTACAATGTGGGGGTCCCTCGTCTGGTGCTCCTTCGGCTATCAATGAATTACGAAGTGCCCGCATGGCCAACATATTACGTTGAGAGGCAACACTTAAATCAATCAAACGTTCGGGATAGTGGACACCAATCAAACATTCAGATTGTTCCTGAATATTTGCAGGCATACGCCAGGGTTCATGGCTGTTAAAGAGAAGAGGAGAGAATTTTAAGGAACTGTTTGGCATTGCTCTATATCTCATGGAAAACTCTATGTTGTGTTTTTACTAGAAACAAATCTAATATTTAATCACTTTACTTAGTTTGCATGTACTTTGATGTAAAATATACTCACATATATTCCTTAGGTACTTTAGTTAGCTCAGGTACATAATGTTTTATATATTGGCCCAAAGGATCTAAACGTTTAGCTAAAGCCACCGGGCACGTGACCAATGACGAATCAAGTAAACGTTCGAAAGCAGACGAACTAACCCACATCCAATTGCCAGCACATACCGACCAATCAGCATCCAATAGGTGTTTTAAAAAATACCTCAAACCGTGTTCCCAATTTTGCCAAAGTCCACCTCGGGTCAGGAAAGTAGCCACCGTATTCCGTAGAGTATGATGCAACCAACCCTCAGCCAATAGTTGGCGCATGGCAGCATCGATTAGTGGAAAACCCGTTCGACCCCTTGTCCAGCGTGTTAGATGCGCTTGATTTGGTTGGGCCCAGGGTATATTTAAACAGATTTCATTGTCCTCCATACGATCATAATTTGGATTATTGACGGACATGGTATAGAAATATTCACGCCATATCAACTGGCCAGTAATGTGAGCTCCACCGGACATGGGGAGCCCCATACCATTGGCTTGTAATTGCACATTTTTGAACAGATCATGGACATCCCAATAGAACTTGCGTACCGATAAGCAACCGAATCTAAGATGAGCGCTCATAGACTTGGGCGATTCTAAAATGTTGGGCTTTGCCTGATTGGGCAGATAGTAACCAGATTTAAAAGCATTTTCTTCCACCTTGAGTCGTTCATTCAAATGTAACAAGGCCTGCCTTTCGCCCCCAATCCACTTTACTTTGGCCAAATAGCTCAAGTTATCGGGAAAGACATTGAAATCTTCCGGTGCCGGAAACTGAACGAATAAAAATAAGATTATGTGTTTATAAAACAGACCCACCTGTTACTCGTATGAATAATCAAAGCACTACCTCCAAAAACACTTTAATATCCATTATAATCTTTTCACTTAGCTTGTGGAATTTGACATCTGTCCAATCTGGATTTGCCACTGGACGTGGTGGTAAGCCAATTATTTGTACTGTGTGCTAAAATTATAATATTGAATATTTAAAATATTTTATTAAAATTAATTATTTTACCAAAAACATTTGATAAGTCAACGGCGGTATGCCGCCATTAGTGTCTATAATCCTCTTCGGATCCCATAGAGTATGTGAGATTCGTTCAACGCATGTTATACCCAAATCATAGCAGAGTCGCTTAACTGAATTATCGCGCCTGTTCCAAATCGGTTCACAGTCTTGTTCAAAACACAATTTTCTAATGCCACATTCTTCGTGAATGCGGCGAAATATTTCAACTGGATTTCCTTGCATTACATACAATCGCCCAAAACTTAAATAGATATTTTGCAATTGATCGTGGATGTCTTTAAGAGAATCCAGAAGAAATTTTAAACGATTGTATCCGACCGATTTAGTGCCTGTAAATATAAAACGATATTAAGATTTTTTTTTAAGAATTTTATAAAACTTGAGACATTTTAAGATCTACTTTTTCAAAGTCCACTTTCAATGGCAAAATCCAAACACAATTTATGTTCCTTTTGTCATTATTACTCGTAGTAACTATATAGAATTCTTAATTAATTTAATCATGCGGAATTGGATCCGAGAACTATTATTCAAATTCAGACGGAAGGCCTGTTCTAAAAAGAATTTTGGGAGTTGCAAACGTAAATTTATCTAAAAGCAAAAACTTTACTCAGGGAATCTTTAGCGTGTCTGTGTAGCTCGTGTAAAGTCTCAACAGAGAACCGTTTCCCGGTATCATCAAAAATTAGATCTCTAAAGTGGCCCTCAGCTCGCAGGCGCAAAAATATGGGTTGCTGCCGTAATTGAGCGCACTGTCAGAAGTTCTGACTTATGCGTCTTCGTAGTGGCGGCCGGTAACAGGTTCCTGTCTCTGCTAGCAGTCTGGCTAAATAAGTCAATTATAAAAATTCGCTAATCCTCGGTGCAACAGCATACGCCGGAGATGCTTGGCTAAAAGGGTGCTTGGTCTTTAGTATGCGACCCTTAGATATTCGGGGTTTATTGGCCATTGGAGAAATTCTAAAAAGATGGACGATAAACCCACGCAAGGGGTGGACGGCTCAGTCTCTAAATATACTCCTGAGCAAGAGGTTGGGACAGTCGCGCACATTGTATGTGAATGTCCAGCACTGGCTAGCATAAGGCTTACGATCACGGGCAGACACTTATAAAATGTAAATGGTGAACCTAAGTCTTAACTAAATGCTAGCAATTACATGAAACTCCGTGATGAGGAGGAAAGTGGACAGTCGACAGTCTGAAATCACTACAGTCAAGAGTGAAGGGTTGTGGTAGCATGAGACTCCAATGAGAAATAAGGTAGTCAGAAATTACAAATCGATTTCCAGAAATCAATTTGAGGAAAGAAGGGGGTCGAAGAGAGACCTATAAAGTTAGCGATCTGCCTCGACATCCCCCTACATTATATAATAATAAAAAATATCTCTTAATGATTGTTTTTACATATTTAATTAAGTAAATAGTTGATTATATAGCGGCTATTTGTGCTGGTTACAAACAATTGAAAGAAATTGTCTTTGCACGACACTTTTTGCAAAAGCGTATGGTAGATTTTAGAAGTTGAAATACTAGACGTGAGACGTCACGTAAATATATCTGATGGAATAGAAATCAATTGCGAACAATCACTAGTTCTTTACTCTACTTTGTTGGTATTTATGTTTAAGCTTTAATATATTGTTGTAGGTTACTTATCACTCTCGTTGAGTTTAAAGGTTTGCTAAGGTAATTAGCAAGCGTATTAGTCAGGTGGGTTATTACGTAATTCCATTCGAAAAACAAAACTTTTCGAAAGAAATTTTCGATTTGAAAGTTAAATCGTTTGAATTTACTAAAGAGTTGTATATGAAGTATACTGGTTAAAAGTAGTAATACCCAGTGTACAAATGGCAAAGTTGTGAAATTAAAACAATTACAACAAATAGAAACTTAAACTATAAAGAATTATTCGCCAATACCATGTTGTTGTGATTTAAGTTCTAGAATTTTTTTTTTATTTGATGTTTCCTCTTAAACTCAGTCTTTTACTGAGGAAGTTTGTGTTGCCGTTTCTGCCAGTCGCAACCGCTTATTAAATAATTTTTAACCTCAAATCGGTTGTGGTGAACAACGTTCAAACAAGTCGATAGGTTTTGGTCCATTTCAGATATCACTTTAATGGATTTTTCTTGAAAATTTGTCTGATTGTCGACTTGTCTTTAAAGAAGAATTTGTTTAATCTGAACAAGTTCTATTTGTTTTATGACTACGTGAAGTATATGAAAAGATTTATTGTTGGGGTTCTGGAGCCGATTTATCACAAGTAATATCTGAAATTTCTTCCAATGTGTCGCCTTTCCAATGATGTCAACTTAAAATGAGAAGTTCCTTCCATTCCGCTCAGGGCGTTACCAACCGAGAGTGGAGCCACGACTTTTTCCACACGAAACCATTCGCGCTTTTCTTCCTAAAATCATACAACAATGAAACTTGAAACAAAAGGACTCTACGTATAGGTAATTTCAGAGGCCAAGTTTGAAAGTTTAACCATAAAAGTTTTCCGATATATGAAGATGTAAAAAATTATAGCTAGAGGGCTGAAATTTGTTATACAGTTAGGTCTTGGGCATTTTTTATCCAGGTGAACTAGAGTGCCCCCTTATTGTATCGGATACTTCCACTATAGCCAACCGTCTGTAAACTTTAAGTTAAAAAAAGTTTTATACATGTTTATAAAAAAAAATAACTCGGAAAAAAGAAACAAATCCACAAAAAAATATAGGTGTGAAAACAAGGCCAAGTTACTATCCAAAAATATCGGAGGTTAAAACTACCGAGATCCAAATTAGGACCGGGTCCTTGATATATGCAGCACCTTCTCATTTCTAGGCAAGCTGCCAGCTTCGCAATATTTTCCTTTAATTTTCTAATATCGCAAAATGCCTGTTTTTAAATAAATTAATTTCAAAACAATTTTTTAAGGCTGTATTGTAGAACCAGAGTCTATAATTTACTATTATCATCTTTCCCAATCCCAGCTCTGGATGTGGCGTTAAAAAGTTTTTAATCATTTCACGATATCGCTCCCCAATGGCAGTTACTGTTACGCCGTTTTCAGTTTCAAAGAAGTAAGGTCCAATGATTTGATGGTTTTCCATTGCCCAGAACCGACTATTCTGATTATTCACAAATCCAATCAAATGAAAATGTGTCGTCACTCATGATTTTTTTATGAAAATCGGAGTTGTCATGGGCGAGCTGTAGCATCCTATTGTCATATGTACGGCGGCGTAAATGGTCTTCTGGAAGAAGCTCTTGTGTCAACTGAATCTTAAATGGAAACAAATGCAAATCTTTGTGCAAAATTGTGGCGAAAGTTATTCTTTGAAGACCAAGCTCCTGAACACGGTGTCGAATTGACGTGGATGGATTGTTTTGAACACTTTCTTGAACAACAGTAATATTTTCAGCCGATCTTGCAGTACGTTGTGGTCCATGCTTGGGCCTATCAGCTACAGTCCCTCTTTCTTCGAAATCATTCACTAGACGATAAACAGTGCGTCTTGTTGGCACGTTGTTTCTCCCAAAAATTTCACTTAACTTTCTCATCGTCACAGTAGTCGATGCACCCTGTACATAATAGCTTTTCACTAAATTTCTACACTTGTTAATTGGTTATTAATTTAAAGTAATTTATTTTATTTTCAGGTATATTTTTTCACATACTTTTCGAATCGCCGTATTATTAAGATGAGGGCGAATTAAAACAGGTGATTGGATGTAAAATTCGATACAAAATTTTTTTTTTAATTCTCTCCACATTTTTTTTTAAATAGAGGTAGACATCCGCAACGAAGCCGAAAGGTGGACTTAGAATGGTGACACAGTAAACAAAAAACTAAATGGACTGTATTTAAGAGCGTGGGAAACAATTTTAACCAAATTAGAAAAAATCTAAAAAAACTAAAAGAATTGACGTATTTTTTCTTATTGTTATTTTGGATTTTATCCATTTTCCTTTATTTTGACTTTTTATACCTTTCCCGAGAGGTGTTAAGCATACATATATAAAATTCTGCTATTCCGTTTGTTATAGGTATATACGAGTATGTATGTATATATGTTCCGGATTATTGTAGATAGGGAATCGATTTAACGATCTCCGTCTGTACGTCCAGTCGTTTGTCCGGTGTTGAAAGCAGTTTTTTCTTGCACCTTTCGTACAATTTCACTATCTAGCAAATCACACGTATGTGAAATAATTCATCTGGGAACCCTTAAAGTATATAAATTCAGTATTCTTATCGAGTCCACTCCACTGTCCGACTTTTTAAATCAACTTTCGAAAGAACGTAGGGACCTAATTGTTGGACGATATGGAAAATTCATATAGAAATGAAAAATTGCTTGCAAACATCCTGAAAATGAGCAAAGTATAAGTGGGCGTGACAACTTCCACTTTGAAAAATACTAATCGTGTAAAAAAAAAAAAAAATGGTTGCGGCATGGTCATATATTCCCTACAAAAATATATTATTGTGGCAAAAATATCGTTAATGTTTATTTGAAAACATTTCAAATATTGTTTTAGTTACAATCAATCAGGTTTTGTTTAAGGTAAAAACATATGAAATCAACCAATGAGTTGACCGCACCGATTTCGAATTGGATGAAATTTGGTACGAAGGGAAAGTTAACCATAATAATAGCGTTTGCCAACTTTCAGTGTCCTAGCTCTCGTACTTTCAGAATTATGGCCATTCCAAGTTGGCAAAAATCAATAAAAATGCACTCAGATGCCTTAACACAATTTTTAATATCTCGAAAAGTATTCATTGTACGTTAATAATGAAGGGCTCATTTTACAGACAAAAACATGCGCCATTCAAAAAAATTAAGGATAATGTAAATAAAAAAAGGACTAAAATTTCCAAAGGTTATATCTCGAAAATCAATATTTTTAAAAATCTCCAAAAAATACATGTTTATTCTTATTATGTTTTGTACAAGTCTGCCAAATTTCAATGTGGAGTCTTCATTACAACATGAGTTATTAAGAAAAAAGCAGGCGACGGTTTATGTTTTGAAATAATAAAATTGAAAGAATACAAAAAAGTCGTGCACAATTCATTCGGTATTTAAATAAAAAATATGCCATTCAATTCAACATTTTGCTGTAATCCTTTTAAAAAATCCGGTCACACTGGGTGCAATAAAAGTTTAAGATAAGTCCAAGAATGGATGCCACACTATACTAAGGATAAAAACATTACGATCTCAAATAAAATTTGTGGGACATGTAGAATAAAATTTTCGCTTCTGAAAAAATCTAATAAATCTAATTTGGAAGAAGGTTCAGACATCAACGAAAATGTAAATACTTTCGATGACATTGCGTCAGGCACGGAAGAAGTTGCTATTTTAAAATTAAACCAATCTTTACCGTATCTAGAACAATCTCCGATAAAAAAGAAGAAGTTACATCAAAAACGGTGCAGAGATGCAAAATGCAGGAAAATAACTGATTCGATTCAAGACAGAATTTTCCACCTTTCAGCACAATCAACTTCGCATATGTGCCCACAATCCGAAATAATAGAACAATTAAAAGAAAAGTTTAAAACATTAACAAAAAATAGTGAGAAAATCCAACTGCTAACAATTTTACCAAAAAGCTGGACAATACATAAAATTGAGGAAGAATTCCTGGTTACAAACTATATCGCGCGAAAAGTTAAGCATTTGGTTGAAACAAAGGGTGTGATGAGTACGCCTAACCCAAAACTGGAAAGTACAATTTCGCCAGTGACAAGCAGTTTAGTAACATCCTTTTATGAATCCGGTGAAGTCAGCAGGTGTATGCCCGGACAGAAAGATTTCGTGTCTGTTTTTGAAAATGGTACTAAAGTGAGGAAAAATAAAAGACTTTTGCTTGGAAACTTAAGAGAAATGTACGCCTTATTCAAGGAACGACATGATGGAATAAAAATAGGTACATATTTCCAAGTTTTGCCAACTTCGTCCGAGGAATGTAATTCTAGCAAATGCGAGTGGATCTCATAACGTGTGTGTTTGTACAAAGCATCAAAATATGAAGCTGATGGTTGATGCTATAAATTTAAAAAAATTAACTGCTGGTGTTCCGAATTATCAGCTTGAATGTTACAAAGATTGTTTGAAACAAATGACATGCATTCCATCTTCTTCAAAGTGTCACCTACGTAAATGTAACAAGTGTCCAGGAATTGAAAATTTAAAAGAAAAACTAAATCAATTACTAGAGCAAAATGATATTGATGAAATAACATATAAACAATGGGCAAGTGTAGATAGCGATAATTTGGAGACCATGATTAGCCAAGCTGGCGTTTTTGTGGATTCCCTATGTGAAAAGCTTGCAATTCTACTACCTCATTCATTTATTGCAAAACATCAGGCAGCATATCTGAGCGAAAGAAAATCAAATTTGGAAGAAAATGAGTATATAGCAGTTTGCGATTTTTTAGAAAATGCTTCTTTTACTATTCAGGATGCAGTCCAGGGATTTCACTGAAACAACTCCCAGGCTATTTATAAACTTCATAATAATATCTGATTGCCTTGTACACGATTCTGTAGCTGTTCACCTGTTCCATCGCCACCTGAATGTATTTTTGAGACGGTAGTGCTGCCCAGTTTAAAAATAAAAAGAACTTTATCAATTTATGTTATAATATGGAAGATTTTGGATGTAATGCTGAGTGGCATTTTTTTGCAACAAGCCATGGAAAAGGCCCAAGTGACGGTCTTGGAGGTACCGTAAAGAGAGAGGCACGTCGAGCTAGTTTACAGCGTCCATTACAAGGTCAAATAACTACTCCAAAACAATTATATGAATGGTGCCTGCAACATCTTTTGAACTGTAATTTCGAGTTTTTAACTCTAAAAGACCACGAAGAAGAAGCACGGTTCCTTCAAATTCGTTTCAAAGATTTGCGTACTATTCCTGGAACTCAAAAGCTGCATTCTATTGAACCTGTAGATAAAATAAAATTAAAGTCAAGCGTTACTCGGCAGATGCAGATTTTGTAATTGAAATCCTTCAGAAATAATAAATATGCTGCAATAAAGTGTTTAATAATGATAATACATTATGTTGTACTTTTTATTAAAGGTTTAGCAATGGAGGAAAAGAGTTTAAGCAAAGAAAATTCGAAAAAGTTCCGTTACATTTGATTTGTTCTTCTTTTTGTAGTTTGTCACCTTTTTGTATTTCGGTACATTTCATGAAATACATAAACCTTCGCCTGCTTTTTTCTTAATAACTCATGTTGTAATGAAGACTCCACATTGAAATTTGGCAGACTTGTACAAAACATAATAAGAATTGACATGTATTTTTTTGAGATTTTTAAAAGTATTGATTTTCGAGATATATCCTTTGGAAATTTTAGTCCTTTTTTTATTTACATTATCCTTGATCGAAAATTCCAAAAAAAATTTTTTTTTAATGGCGCATGTTTTTGTCTGTAAAATGAGCCCTTCATTATTAATAATGAATACTTTTCGAGATATTAAAAATTGTGTTAAGGCATCTGAGTGCATTTTTATTGATTTTTGCCAACTTGGAATGGCCATAATTCTGAAAGTTGGAAGGCTATATGTCTGAAAGTTGGCAAATATTATTGTGCCGGTCCATAGATCATGTGTACAAAATCTTATCAAATTTGGAGGTGATGAGGTCAGAAATGTTAATATTTTCGGTTGATTTCATATGTTTTAACCCTTTACATTTATTCATTAAATGATTTCTATCCATAAAAATCAAAACATGGTTGAGTTGAACAATACAATTTTGACTAAAAGTCTAACCACAAACGAAATATTTTAAAAATACAAAAATAATATAATATAACTCTAACCATAACATATCCTTTTCGGCTTAAGGGGTTAGACTATTAAGTATTTGATGGCTTTAGTCGCCTGTGTTCGTACGTCAGACGATGCCAACCAGTAAAATTAAACATCATATAATTTTATGTTTGATTTTTTGGAACCTATTTCGGTCATCCCTTGCCAAGTTTGGTATCGAGATAAACTGCTTTCGAAGTTTATATCGATTCGTAAGTGTTTTATTTTTTGTCAAGGGAACGAAAACTGACACTAAAGATGGCACATAGCCGAAACCAGACTTGAAAAGAGATGACCGAAATTCATGCAAAAAATCTACATTAAAGCACCCTGTCGAGATATCAAATCAAGGACCATATTATTATCTACAATAATATTATGATTTGTTTACAACCATGTTATTCAATCGAAATATATTATGGTTACCTCAACCATTGTTTTTTCTTTGCGTGTAGTGTAGGGAAAACACTGATTGTTATTGTAGCTGGTAAAAAAATATTAATTACATTTGTTTATAAATTTTCTAAGTTAATCCGAATTTTTATATGGATTCTCTCATTAAAGAGATTATTTTTTCTCCCCTCTCATCCTCCACCATGCTTACCCGCGCTTTCTCCATCAAATATAAAAATCGGCAAAAGCTCAATGCCTTTGTCTTTGTCCGATATCGCGTCCAATAATGCTGGATTATCGTGCAATCTCAAACCATGACGGAACCACAAAACATTAACCGACATTTTTAAATTCGAGTTTATTAAAAACACAAGAACACAATTTTTAATCAAATTTACTTTTATACTTTTACACGCTTTTAATAATTCTATATAATATTTGATGAATTAATAAGCTGCGACTAGTTTTTATTTTTATTATTTCGCCGCTTGAGGTCTTTACACGACAACGTGCTGTTGGCAAATGCACTCACTGCACTTGAAATTTTTACCAAAGTCAACTTTTTTGTATGACTCAGTTTTGAGAACTTTTCGTTGTCTTGTCTCTTATAAAAAAGTTTTGCTCATACTAACTGTTTTTTTAGCCTTTTAAACAACCACTCGACTGTCGTTTTAAACAACTTTTTATTTACATTTCATGTTTTGCTTTTGCACAGAACAACGAGTATTTGAAGTTGAGGGTTTCCGTTCAAATTTTTTTTTTTAAATCTTGCTATGAAGAAAATGCGGCACAGAGTGGTAGAGAAATAGCACGAAGTTTGACCAAACAGGTTATAACATTTTGTGACACTTGCGAGGGACAACAATTTTATGTTTACCTTGTTTCAATAAAATCCATTAAAGTTTTCTGAAAAAATGTTCAATTTTTACCTTTATTATTATTTATTTTATACTGTCAGTCACCGGTGACTGACCCGGCCTAGACTGAAAGGTCGGTGACAGTGACCGGTGACTGACGTGGCACTCAACGTGTTAATATTCATTCGATCGGTTCAATTTTAAAACAAAGCTAGAGAAAATAATTCGTAATTGTAACATTACTCTTTTATTATTAACCAAGTTCCTAGCTGGAGCGTAGGGCCACAATAAATTTTTTTCAATCACTTTTTCTTATTGCTAACAATTTCACTTTATTTCAAGTCGTATGTGCCTTTTTTAGTTCATCCTGTTTGAGTGGGTCTGCCTCTTCGTCGGCTACCTGGTGGGTTACACTCAAGGGCTTCTGTGGCACTATTTCGTTCTGAATTCCTCAATGTATGACCTATCCTTTGCCAATTCCAACTTTTATATAGATGTTGGCTCGGGATTATGTTCGGCCAATGGAATCGATTTGGCATTTAAAATAACTATAAGTTGTAATTCAGTGTGTACTTTTTTAAGAATTTTATTGTAGAAATAGTTAAACACTTCTGTTATCATATATTCGTGCACAAACATAAATGTAAAAACAAGTCCAAATTCCTGTCTAAACATTTCAGCCGTTAAAAGTACTGAGATTAAAATGAGAGTTCTTGATATGTACAATACTGTCTCGTCTCTAGGCATCTTGCTAGTTTGATAACATTTTTCCACAGAAGTCTTTCCCATGTTAAAAATATTGCCAAGCTCTCAAGTTGTCTAGAAATGGGATGGTATTGTAGATATCAAGAACTTGGTCGGTCCTCATTTGATCTTTGTACTCTTATCTGCCAAAATTTGTGGAAAGGAATTTGGCCTTATTTTCCTATTTATGTATATTTTTACGCGGACCTGACTCTTTGTTTGAAACTGCACCTATGGGGTAACCTATAAATAGGCCTTATGTCCCAAGTTTCATTATTTTGTAATTAAAGGGCGCAAAGTTATGAAGGGGGTAAAAAAGCGCGAAGGTCGTAACTTGGCCTACCGTGCACTACCGTGCGCCTTTATTTATTAGGATTAATTCACTAGCTGTATACAAAAGGATGGTCAAGTAAGGCCAGAAATAAATGACTGTTTTGCTAAAATATTAGCGTTGACTGCTTTTATCTGTAGGTATTTGAACATTTAATTTCCCCTCTTTTTAATTTCCATGCGTGGAAACCCTACATGGTAAATTTTGCAATAAAGATTGTAAGAGAGCTTTCAAAAAATGCCCTAAAGTTTTATCATAACAGGTGTTTTTTTGCATCCATGTTTTAAAAACTGTTTCAAAAACGATGCTGTCTTTTACGTTACGCGTTTTGAACGAGACGTTAAATAGGCAATAGTTAATAGGCAATAGATAATTTTATTTAGACGGCAATACTAGTCGTGACGTCCTACTGTTTATTTAGTCAATGCGTTTCGGTAACGTGTCCAGTAGATCATTTGTTATATATTGTGACATGCCTCAAAATAACACTATGGGAGGCCTTTGGAAGTAGCAAAAAATTAAAACTTTTGAGGCGAAAACTTAATATCTTTGAGGCCAAGGTTACATCGTATTAAGAGGGCTATTCGATGATTTAGTCATTAGTGGGGAAGGATCCGAGATATTAGAGGTCGTAGCTAGAAGTTGACTTCCGTTAAAAAAAAAAAAAAAAAACGAAATTGAAGGCTTTTCAAACCATTAACAACGATATGTTACGATCGCACTACACATGACGACGCCGTGTACAAAAAACTTAAGGAGCGGTATCCAGGGGTGTGGCAAGAATTTAAACTTTTCTTCGACGTGTAGCAAAGCGTCTCGAACTAATTTGGTCCATTTTATAGTGAAAATTGTTATATAAGCTTCGAATCGGATACTGCCTTTTTGCTCTATTGTAGATTTTGTGACGGATATTGTAGCAATAAACAATCGTATTTATCGTTAACTAAGGAGGAGAACATTATATATGTTGTTATCGAAAAATACCCTTTAAAACGTTAGATTGTAATTAGAAATTGTAGTCTACTTAAATTTCGTCTGCGTTTCATTTTTTAAAGAGAGTTCTGTGCGGTAAAATTTCTCGATAGTATCTCCAAATTTCATGAAGAAAAGCGGCTTTGCGAACAACATTTTTTTCTAGTAATTCGGTTATTGAAGAAGATTTCAGGTTGGCTAAGAAGGAATGCCATTGCGAGGAGAATATAACCCCTCATTGACAGCACATATAGTCTTCCCCGTGAGCACTTACTTATCTCCGAATATTCCACTGAGAAATCCGGCTTAAAATTCAAACAGTTGTGGACAAATTCACAGACTTCGGGGCAGCCGCAAAACGCCACCACAACCATCAGTTAAAAGAAAATCGCACCAGTCAACAGCTGATATACAGATGCTCGTCATTGAGAAAGCAATGACAAAATAGTCGTTATCCTCACATAAAAATACAAATGAACTTATGCCAGAAAACCTTACGTAATAAGTTGAGAGATAAACATGATTGCACCATCGAGAGATATTTAAAAACGATGGATCCAACGAAAAACACAGATTTTAACCTGTGGAAAACTGTAAGGCAGCTACAATATGTCCTATTGCCTATGAATTCCCACTAAAACTTCAAGAACTCGAGTGAAGAGGTAACTGCCTTCGCGAATCGCTTAGATAAGTTTTTCACACCTCGTGACATAAATAGTTCCACCATTCCAATTATTAGTGACATTGTCAATGATCCTATGAAATTGTGCAAATCGTATTTCAAATCGACTATTTAAAATACAGACATGAGGAAATCACCCGGTCCTGATCGTATTAACCGATGAATAATAAAAAACTTACGTGATTCAGCTGTGAGAATTTTTTATTGAACTCCATATTGCGATCCGGCTCTACCCCATGATCCTGGAAGAAGTCTGAAATTTTTATGATCATTTAAAACAGGAATGGACTTAAGTCAGATAAAGTCATATAGGCCCATTAGCCTATTAATTAAGGCCAAAGAATCAGTTTTCAAACAGTAGGAAAATCTCTGCAGGAGTTCCTTAAGGTAGTGTACTAGGGCCGCTATTACATATCATCTATACAGCGGATGTGTCAACAAGCCTATACACATACACGACAACACTGCCTTTATAAGTGTTAATAATGATCTGAACGTTGCAGCTGTGCAACGTCGGTCGCATTTACTGAGCTAGAGGTTTGGCTAAAAAAGTGGAGGATAAAGGCAAAGCCATCGAAATGTAGTGTAATGTAACGTTTTCTCTCAGAATGCAAAATTGTCCCCCAATAAAATTAATAATTATCACTGTACCAGCGGAAACTCACATCAAATATTTGGATATCCGCCAAACTTGGTCTCGCCTAACTTGGTTTATAGGTCCTAAGTCAACCCAGCCTTCCAGAAGCTACAAAGAAGACAGTCTAAGATTTTACGACTTATCGTATACAAGAAATGAAAACATCCAAAGGGTTCTAAAAGTTCCCACTATCCAGAAAGAGTAAAAACATTCTTGTGCAAATACGTTAACGAATTAGTGGTTTATCCGAACACTCTAGCACGCGATTTATTGAAATTTCATGGGCACCAGAGACTAAAAAATCAGGCACATTAAGCCTGTCGAGAGGGCTCTCCTACCCCACCCATTGACACTACATTCAGATTTGAAAACAATAAATTAGTTAATATTTAATTAGGTAATAATTAACAAATAACATCGTAGAGATAAGACTTTAATGCTTATTATAAATTTCTTTTCGAAATATTGAGTAAAATAATATTTAAGTTCAAAAAAATGTTGCCTTCGAAATCTTGCCCCATTCTTAAAAACATTGCTGAGCAATGTAACATCACGATTAAGCAGTACTCATGGGGAAAAACAAGACAAATGAGTCTGCTAGAAAAGGTTCCATGTAACGGATGGCATTGTGTATAGAAGCTTGGGATCTACTACTCCTCTCTTGCGGACTGGTGGTTTAGCGTAAAAAATAATCCGCACAAAAACATAAATATGAAAATAAGGCGAAGTTCCTATCCAAAAAAAAAATCGGCAGTAAAAAGTACTAAGATCAAAATAAGGACCAGGTTCTTCATATGTACAATACCATCCCTTTTCTAAGTAACTTGCTAATTTGGTATCATTTTTCTCATAATCGTTTCCCATATTAGAAAGTTTCAAACAATTTTGCCAAGCTAGCAACTTGCCTAGAAATTGGGATGGAATTGTACATAGGAAGAGCTGGGTACTCATTTTGATCTCAGTACTTTTATTGGCCAACATTTTTGGAAAGGAATTTGGCCTTATTTTCACATTTATATTTTTACGCGGATCTGACTCTTTTTTCCTAGCTATTTTTCTTTTTGTTAATGTATATATAAAACCTCTTTTAATTTAAAGCTTACAGACGGTTATGTTATATAAGATTTCAGCTCTTTATATGTAGTGAAAATGCTCCGTACCAATAAGAGAGAACCCTAGTGCCCCTGGATGAAAAGTACAATTTTACTCATCACTTATTCTCCAATGGCTACCTGTATACCGAATTTCTCTAGCTACAGTGGAAGTGCCCCATTATATTGATGAGTAAGTGAGTCAGTGAATATTTACCAAAATATTCACTTTTTACACTTTCATATCTCGGAAAGCTTTTATGGTAAAAATTGGCCTATAAGGTTACACATACGTAGAGTCCTTATGTTTTTAGTTTCACTATTTGATGATTAAAGGAAGCAAAGTTATGAAGGGGTAAAAACAGCGCGAATGGTTTCGTGTACTATACACTGTGTGCTTTAGGCCAGAACTTGGCCTGCCGCACTTCCTTGCGCCTCAACAAAAGTTTGGCTCTTTTATTGTTAAGACTGCTTAGCCATATCTCGGTAAAAAGGTTTGCATTAATATCTGCTGCAGTTTTGATCAAATTTCTATGTTATTGTACGGAGAATGGGAATGAGCAGCATAGATTCTTCTGCCTTCGATCAGCTGACATTGAATTGATTATCGTTATGAGCTTTATTTTACGATCGAGTGCGCTTAGGTAGAGTGCCGTAGTGTAGCAAATAAGTCAAAAGGTTTAGGTATAACTAAGGTGTACTGTGATGACTTTAAAAGATCGCAATATTAGTCGCCAAATTCTTGTGATTCGCAGTATGCGATTATGCGATTACGACTTGGGAAAATTAAATTTACAATTAAAAAAAAGTGAAAATGTTGTTGTTGAGTCTATATCGTTTCTAAGCCGGCATGCTGATCTTATTAATCTTCTGGAGTCATAATCCAAAATTGAGAATTTTCTTTAAAATCAACTTCAAACTTAAGCTCCTAACGACCACCATATTTTTGTAGGACATTTTCGTAATTACTTACGCGTGTTTGTGGTAACTGTATTTATTTTAATTTCCCTTAAAACTTTTTTTTGCAAAGTAAACGAAACGCTCTACAAAATAGCAATCAATAGGACACATGCAGCTTTTCAACAAAAAATGCGTCTGACGTAAAATCGGACACAGGTAGGAACGTGAATAAGTTTTCTTTAAAAAACACATTCGCCCGCCTTAACAGCCATAAATATTTTTTATATTATGAGATTTTAAATCACGTGTAAATTCATGCACAGCAGGCGAATTCATGCACAGATATTCTAAGGAAGAGAAGGAAACAGAACAGGATATTGAAGTGCACTTTTTTGCAAATGGCAACGTGACGTCTTAAATAATGTTTTGTATACAGTGAACTCGCGATAAGAAGAACTAATTAAAATTGAGTTGTTTATATTATAGAATAGCGCGAAAAAATCTCCTAGTTCTTTCTATATAAATGAAAGTTTTATATATTTTGAAATTATTCTTGGTTTTTTTTTTGGAGAAAAGAAACTATTCAGTAATTTTGTACGCTAGAAAATTGATGAGAAGGCGGGACGTGAACATAACGCATACGCAAAACGCATAAAACTATTTTTGACTGTTCCACCATTACATACGGGATATTTTCACTGTAACTATTTAAATCCTATTTGGTTAAACTTAATTTTAATTTCAATCATGTGAAATTTGAAGATCAAACTTAATAAATACTTAATAGTTTGGCCTCCAATTCGCTAATGCGTCTTTTGCATATTAAAACATATTTCGATTCGATCGCTATTGAATGCCACAAGCAGAGTATTCGTTACATCACGAAATTTCCTTTGATACGATAGACTTTAATGGAATTAATTACGCTTCATATGATATATTTGTTAACTGCAACTCAATTTGTTAATTGAATTAGTGTGTTTTTGAAAAATTTACAATAACAAAAACAATGTAGAATTTTGCGTATGGGTAGACGTATTAAAAACAAGCAATTTCTTTAGATCTAATCTAATCTCTAAACTAAAAATTACGATATTTCGAGTTGTGTCACCTTTAAGGTGACAGTTCTAAAAATTGCAATGCAATTGATATTCGTTAAAAAATTTTCTAAACATTTGGCTCTAATTCCATATTTTCTAGCAGCTTATCGTAGAGCAAAAGTGGTTACTGTATTTTCGGATGTTGTAATGTTAACATTATCGCGAGTTTACTGTAGCTTCATATGCTTCGTTTATCTTCATGTTCATTGTCAAGGACAAATTGGTTAGTTAAGAATAATGTAAACGACATCAAATATATTGACAAACACGGATTTAAATGTGATTTGTAAGAGAGCGTAAAGTATAAAGTTATAAAGAATTCGATTTGAAAAGCAAATAGTTGCATTTATAAGCGAGTAGGAAACGCTGAGAAAACCTTGGTAGCACTTGAACTTAAGTTGACAAAAAACATTTTTGTTACTTGATATCCAGTCTCTAGGTACGTGTTTTTTCAAACTTCCATTGATAAAGTTGAGAGTAGGATAATGGACCTGTATGACGTAGTCTGATTGGTGGTTTTTTCCGGTTTCAAGATCATAGCAATTTCAAACTCCTCCTTCCAAGAGCATGCGAAAAAGTCACCTCGCAACATGGCATTAAATATGAATAGCAAGATTCTCACGACAGAATGGGGTAAGTTTCTCTTTATTGATACTCTAATACGAATAGGTCTGGGAGATTTTAATAAAGATAGCCGAAATTTCAGAAGGCTATTCACAGTGTCACTGATAATGGGAAGGGTCCACTATTTATGTCGTGTGGTGAGAAAGGCTTCTCTAAGTGATTTGCCTTTCTGCTCAATGGAGTTTTTGGGATAAGTGCGAGTTTCAAGTCTTGCTGGGGATTCGTAGACTATAGGAAATTTTAAGTGTCTTATCGATTTCCACAAGCTATAATCTGCGTTTTTTATTGAAACGAAATGTTTTAAATATCTTGCAATAACAGAATCTTGTTTCCGCCTACTTTGCCATTGCCTTTTCTTCCCAAAGGCGAGTATCTGTATATCAGCTGACGACTATGTTGTGATTTCGTTTGAACTGATACATTTATTGGGTGCAGCATGATCCACAGATGCTTAAATAACAGCCGATGTTCGGATTTCGTATTTTTATTTTTAATCATTGTTCTTAAATTAAAAATTCTTTTTCAAACTGAATTTTTACATTAATATTCAATAAATATTGATTAATTAATTAATTAATTCAATAAATTAGAATAATAGACTATTCAGAAAAACCATTGAATTATCCTTCGAAATAAATATTTAATCAATTCCTTTGCATTTGTTCTGTTATTTAGAATCAAGATAAATTATTTACTTTTCGTACAATTTTATTTGCACAAAACGGAAAGATCGAACGCAAAAATCTTTTGCCTCCTGACTGAGTAATAAAATGTGATTCAATGAAGGATTTTCAATGATTTTAGTAACTTTTTTTTTTGTTATTCCTTTATATTGGAATATATTACTGAGCGCGCTAACTCATGTACTTGTACTCGTATATTTGAATGTAAGCAAAATTGTTACTCATGCCAAATGCAGGCAATCCTGAAAATATGTTTCAAGCAGCTGCAACGAATCGTGAATGCCCTACGCCGTGGCACGAAAATTTTTTTTCTAAATGTTAATCGGCAGCTTGTTTGTACACCCGCCTGGTTTATTCTTCTAATAAAATAAGTTACTTATGAATCTAAAAGTAATTTTGCGAGTGGAGCCCAAATGCGCGGGCTATGCCCAGTGAAGTCTGAACCCGACTTTTATTGTAGTGTTAAATACCAGATTTACTTTGAAAATCACTCATCAGCGATGAGACAGACTAATTTTAGCCTTAACGGATTTGTTATGAAATATGACGTGAGGGCAATCCAGAGCAGGTCCTATAGAATCCATTACACACTGGTGTCGTCGTTACCGAGCCATGATCCATGATCTTTTGTTTGAAAATGGATGACACTGATCAATGCACCGCAACAAGATGCCGCTACGTGCCATACTATGATATCGAAGTTTGGTGATAAGTTGATTCCGAAAAGTGGACCCGGCAATTGGCCCCCAAGGTCTCTCGATTATATTCTGTGGGCACACATAAAGTCATTGATCATTGGTGATATTCCGACAGGGTGTTTTGATGTATATTTTTGGGAACGATTTGCCGTCATCTCTTGTCAAGTTGGGTTTGCAAACAAATCGGTTTCGGCTATGTGCCATCTACAGTATCATATTTCGTTCTGAGAAGCTTGTATCAATGCATTGGTGTTTTATTGTCTGCTATATCTTAAAGATACCAACGTGATAAACGAGGTTCACCTGCTGCTAGCCCACATGACAAATACTCTTACACATACTGGTCGAACAATAAAAAACCAACGAATTGATACAAACTTCTCAGAACTAAAATTTACACTGTATAATGCACATAGCCGAAACAAGTTTGTCTCCAAACCAAACTTGTCTAGGGATTACAGAAATTCGTTTCAGAAATCTACACCAATGTTGTATTCTGATAAACCAGCAATGCTCGAAAAAGTCATCCAAAATTGGATTTCCAGAATACGCTTCGTCGGGCCATATGCCCGAAATCATTTTCAAGTGTTAATGCCTTGTATTGATCTTTCAAATAAAGAAAATTTTTGGATTAAAATTTAATTTTGTGTGTTATTTTTTATAATTTAAAGTTCTGTCGGGCTAAAAAACAACCTATATCACAGACCACAGGGTGTTCTCGGCCTATATGGCGTACCTATATCGTACAGGTGTTGCCTGATGGTCTTGGGCTTAGCCAATAACCAGCGGAGAGTCGAAAGTAAAGTCAACAATAATTTTAATAGCCAAGCTTTATCATTTTACCATGTAAAATTTGGTAGTGCGCATCATCTTACCTAAAAGCGATTTCTGGCAAAATTTTGAAAAGAGAAATGCGGTTTAAATAAATTTTTGGGTATTATTTCTCTATGGGTCGTTAGTTTTTAGGGACGGATAAATACAAATTGTCATAAATGTGAATGAGCATCTCTCCTTGTCTCTCTCATTATCAATTGGGTAAATTTCTTTTTCGTTAGATATTTTACAAACGATGCTAATGAATCAATATATCGTGCATCCGAATGGTAGTGGGTGTAAAATTTATAGAAGCAAATTTATATTTGTATTTCCATCTACTTGTACAGCAAGATATTGACAAACGTTTTAATACAAACAAACGCACACATTTGAATAAATTTATATCCAACAAATATTTACGGTAACTTCGCCAGGGCTCACAAAGTTCTTTAAGGGGGCAAAATCAGGTTAAAATATATGAAATCCCACTTGTTGGGGCAAAATGTTGCAAAAAAAAACACCAAATTCAGACTTCTTAAAATTCGAGTGCTACACGAAAGAACGACAATATTTCTAATATGTTCAGAGATATAACTCAATTATGTTAGTTACATTTTAAATTCAGTTATGAAAATTGGTCTTCACATATGCAATTAGCTTACTCAATTAATATGTTTTCATGATCGGACAATGATGTTTGAATAATGTGAAAGAGATTTTTTGTCTCTTTTTATATTATCGTGGTAATTTAATACTAATTGCTCAATTGATTGAATGAGTTCTTGTATGGTAAATTGCGCTCAATTATGGCCTTAATTGCAACAACTTTGCAATTACGCAATTAGGGTGCATATCTGAACATACTATTAAAAAACAAATGTAATTTGAGAAAAATTACAATTTTTGGTTTGTTTTTGAGTTTTATGTGAAAACCGTAGCAGGATTTATTTTATAAAATGATTTTTTAGGTTCAATTAGAAAAACTGTTTTGCATATGAAATTTTAATTTCACTTTATTTCGGATTTTCAATGCAACGGCGAATCTCAATTTCAAAGGAAAATTGTTGTGAAACACGTAAGAATAATAAATTCGAACCTATGACGAATATTTTGTAGTCTTCGTCCAAGTAGGAACTACTAAAACCGTTCGAAGACTACAGATATTTCCCGGTATAAACGGTTAGTAACGGATCTATAGGTTGAGCCTTAAATTTTTATCTCCTCTTTTTATAAGAATTTTAATCGGTTTATTGCCATTTTACTTATTTTTCTCCTATTTTGGCACATTCTCTTTTGTTTTAGAAAATAATGGAATTTTCACTTTTTAAAATGTGTATTTTTTGATTTTTGTTCGTAAAAATTTGAATTTTGTAACATGTGAAATTTATATTTTTGGGCATTTTTAGTGGAATTATGGCTAAAATTTTAGTTTTTATGATATTTTTGCTTTTGAAACTAATTTTTAGTAAATTTTATGGTAAATAAGTTTTTTAATGGTTTGGTGAATTTTCGAATTGTTGGTGAATCTCCGATTATTGGTGAAATTTCAAGCTTATATGGATTCACCGATTTAATTTCGGGTTTTGGCGAAATTTCAATTGCTGGGTGGTGCTTTTAAAACTTTTGGCGATTTTCAATTTGTTTGGTGAATTTCTAAATTGTGAACATATATCGATTTTTAGAGCAATCACGAAATTTTTTGGTATTGCATTTTTTCCTTATTTTTCTATAAAATTTCGGGATTTCGTGGAATTTCTGATCGTTGGTGAAATTTCAGTTTAATAAATAAAACTGTTCGAATGTTTATCCTACTCTAGAGTGGCTCGATGTATAAAATTTTTGGAAAACTATGCTAGCGTTTAGCTTAAAATATTCGAGGAGTAAACTCCGTTTAGAATGGTTTTCTAAATTGTCTGGTCAATCCCCTTCTGTGTATGTCCATAACTTTAAAAAAATTTAACGAGCGAAGCCTATTATGGGCATATCCCAGAGGAAAAAATGTCTGCGTCTGGCTGAGGGCCGGCAATGCAGAAAAGCGTTGGTATACGAATCCGGTTTTCGAAAAAATTTTGGGCGGCAGTTTATTGAAAAATTTTCAAAAATTTTAAATCACTCAAAGTTGATGAATAAGCGCTCAATTATTGTGACAACCATTTTTGGGAATTTTTTCATATTGCTCTTTTGAGCGATTTTTATTTGGACGACTATTCACACAGCCTTAAATTACTTGCTTTAAGCGTTTAGTACGAGTACGTCAGCGCCAGCCATAGACTTGAACAAGACAAAAGCAAAACATTAGCAGATCAACGGTTCATGTTCTTCTGTATAGCGAATACGTGTTGATGTTCACGTTCTGACTGATCATAATATTAAGTATAATTTTGAGTCTAGCACATCACATCGTTAATTTTTTCGGTTGTGCTTTTGTATTGTCTTTATTTTTAACACGTTGAGTGCCACGTCAGTCAGCGGTGACTGCCACCGACCTTTCCGTCTAGGCCGGGTGACTGACAGTATAGAATAAATGATAATAAAGGTAAAAATTTAACATTTTTTCAGAAAACTTTAATGGATTTTATTGAAACAAGGGACAACCATTTCCCTCGCAAGTGTCACAAAATGTTATAACCTATTTGGTCAAATTTTGTGCTATTTTTCTGCCACACTTTTCTTCATAGCACGATTTGCAATATTTTCGCACTGCTGAAACTCGCGTGGTCTGACGGGAAAGTCGCTATAAAACCGCGTGGCACTCAACGTTTTTAGGAGAATCAAGCTGTCAAACCAAAAATGACATTCAATGGTGAAAACAGTTTGTTCGTTACTCTTATCAAGTCGATGCCAAGTGGAGACCGTTAAGTTAAAGCACGGCTGTCACATTATTGTTCTGTTTGATAATTTTCGAACATGATAAGTGGAAAACAAAGATTATTAGTACCAGTATGAAACTAAATCGAGTACTGACCCTAAAGATACGTTGTAAACGCAGTTGTAAAACTAAGCCTTTCTACAGAAATTCACAAAAAATAACCTGTTTGTCTTCAAACCAAACTTGACAAGGGGTGACGACGGAATATCAAATCCAGAATCAATATATTTATATTTATTTATTTAACGATTTTATCTTAATGAAATAATTGAAAAATGTGTATGTATATACTTGTACATGCTTCGTGAATTGGCAAATACTTGATTTTATTTATTTAAAATTACAGAGGAGTTGGCATATCCATCAGAGCGGGTCAATTTTTATTGTCAACCAAGAGTAAAGCAGGAAGGTAATCTGCGGAAAATTCGAAGAAAATTTTGCTTGGATGGCATGTTTCTAAAATCAAAATGGATCCCCCGATTTTGCATGGCAAAATTTGTATAATAAAAATCTTTTGATTCATGATTGGTGGGGGTGTTGAGAGCAACTCTAGAATTTCTGTACCAAGATACATTTTTCCCGTTTTTCTGTCGAAGCAAAAATCGTCAACTCTGGCAACACCGCCAGTGAGTAATATGCGTGAAACTATGGATGTGGGTGGTTCTTCGTATATTTGTTTTTTATAACAAGATTGTTGAAAAAATAAACGCATGACTGCAATAATTATGTTCATAAATATTTTATAGGAAAGGGAATATTTTTGCGCGTTTGCTGACGAAAACATTCGCATATGATTATGTATTCATATCCTAAAAGGCACAGTGGCATCAAAGAGTTCTGATACGCTCTAAGACAAATTATATTAGAACAGAAGGGCACACAGTCCACTTTATGATGAAATACAAATAGGAGTTTTTATAGTTTTTTTTTTTAAATTTGATGTACCAAAAATGCAACAAGGACTTTAAAAACTAAAATGTTTTTGGTATTTTAAAAACGCCACAGCGCCTAATAAATTGTTCGATTACCTTGGAGCTTGTTAGCTTAATATTGACCAATATGTATAATATTTGTGCGGAACTAAGATGTAATCAAATTATTAATATGAAATTACAAAAAACAAAAAAAAAACACAACTTTTAAACAAATTTTCGCCGCGGCTTCGCACGACCGAGAAGCCAAATATTCTACACGGCTGAATTTGAGCCGCAGCCTGGGTATTATTGACTTCGTGGACACCTGTCGGTTGCGGCTAACTGGCTTAGACCTAGAACTTCAAAAATCCCCACAAGAAAGATTCTAGCGGGGTCGAATCGCAATATTTTGTTGGCCAATTCGCATCACCTACACAAGATAATAACAATAGCCTATAATCGTATATGCGTCATCCTGCTGAATTTATATATTGCTCTTGGTTATCATTGTGCTGATCTCACAACCTCAGCAAACAATAAGGTTTTGTAAAGGTATTGCAACCTGATGAACCTCGTGTGAATGGGTATAGTCTCAAACACGCCAATTTTGCTTAACGTAGCAAGGTGATATGGCAACAGTGACTGAATCAAGGTAAATGGATAGCACGTATATGCAAGAGCGAAATCATAAATTTCCGCCTTATTGTAAGATGATAAACTCGATATAAAAAAAGTGGGAAAACTGGCGAAATATATTTTTTATACGCACCTTTGCACCTGACGGACACACTATACCTGTTATAAACTTGCCTTGGACTAAAAAAGACAAACAATAGATTTAAAACTAGAAACAATATGCCTGTCATAGACTATCAGCACCATCATTCCCTTTTCGCATTCTTCCTTATTTTTATAGTGAAAAAAATTATCAACCCAACAATATTCTCTCTAGGGTCACTGTAACTTTTATGCAAACATAATCAATGATACTCAGCACAATGCGTGGAATTTCGCATATAATGCGATCCTAGACTGTAGTACACGAGTATGTTTGCATAATGGAATGTGTAATAAATTAGAAGTATGTTTGTATTTTCATGCGTCATTATCGCATCGCGGTAGTGGTGAGTGAATTTGTAGATGTGCTTTAGCATCAAATAAATGCGAAAACTTAATCCATTTTCAGTTTGACAAAACAGCGTTTGACAATTAAACACTGTTCAAATTAATTTTATTTTATGGTTTATAAGTTGGCAGACCGACAGTATGTATGTGCAATCTGAAATTTATTTCCGTCGAGCTAACACGCACTGAAATTTACCTGCAGATGTTTTTGTGAATCATATGATTCTTCGAATTGCCTCTCGTAATATTAAGAGTCTCGCGGAATGGAAAATTTATTTTACACTCAAAAAGTGTTAGTTGATTATGTCATAAAGCATTATTCGCATAAATATCCTGAGAATGGGTTTCTAATAAACAACATAACGGGTGTTTTCTTAGTAGTATAAATGTAAATACTAATTCCGGAATAGGGCAGTTCGGGGAGCCCTATCGATTACTTTTTGTAGCAATGTAGGCTGTATGTATGTCAGTGCTAACGTCAGCGTCAGCGGTTTTGAAGAAATACGTACCAAGTATTTCACTGACCCATACGACGCACCAAATAGTGATTTTTTGTCCCTCGTGCATTTTCTCTCCGCCAAGTGTGGTCATTTCGTTTGTTGACATGAGGATTCAGCAAAAGAATAGCTGTATTCAGATCTTAATGAACTATCTACTGCCCTCCCGACAGGCTTTATGTGTCTGTTTTTAGTCTTTGGTGCCCATGAAATTGCCATAGATTTTGTACAAGAGTGTTCGGATGTACGATTAGCATGTTTATGTGTTTGCACAATTATGTTCGTCCTGGATAGTGGGAACTTCTATATCTCTTTATGGATATTTTCATTTATTATATGCCAGAGAGCTCAAACGATAAGTCGTAAAGTCCTAGACTGTTTTCTTTGTAACTTTCGAATTTTTGATGCGCAAGCAGTACCCCACAACTGAACGACAGATAACCATATTGGCTTTATAACGGTTTTGTATAAGAGGATTTTGTATTCCTAAGCCAAGGTTGAGTGAGGACCTATTAACCAGTGTAGTTGAGTTGTGCATAGTTTTATGGCCGTAAATTTTGTCTCAATATGACCGGAACACGTTAGTCATCAATCTGGGTGGATACCTAAATATTTAACGTGGGGTTTCGCTGCAACATTGGAATTTTTTATACGTGGGCACTTTCGTCTTCAGAGGGAAAACGTTGCGGGAGCACATTTCGAAGGATTTGTGTCTATTCTCTAGTTCCCTAGCCAGTCTTCTAGCTTGTGAATATGAGATTGAAGTTGTTCGGGTGCAACCATGTAAATGCTGTGTCGTCTGGAAACGTCGTTGTATATGTATTTTGGCTTATTGCCATATCCGTTGTATAGATGCTATATAAGAGCTACCCTTGTTTACTACCTTGAGGAACTACTGCAAAGATTTTCAAATATTTTGGTTCCTACAGGATGAGTTGATAGATTTTGGAACGGATTTCCGTCAACTCATGACATGTTTGTTTTGGAGACAAACTGGTTTCCGCCATGTGCCATCTTCAGTGTCATTTTTCTTTCCGCGTAGTTTGTGGTAATTCGATAGTATTTTTTTGTAACAGGTAAACCTGCTATCTGTTCAACCCTGAGCCTAGGATCTTACTTTAAACGTTCTATCTGTCAAATAGCTCTTAAGAAGCTTAAGGGAGTTTACAGGTAGAGCTCGAGTTATTTTGATGAGTAGCCTATCACTCCTGACCTTATCTAATGCCTGGGAAATGTCTATAAATAAAGCTGAACAGTATTGCTTTCTTTTAAAAGCCGATCTAATAATGGTAAATATTCTATGAACTTCCTGAATAGTGAAATGCATGACATAATCCGGCTATAGTTCTTTCTTGGTATAGGGATCATAACAACATCTCAGACATCTTCCAAGAACATGGAAAGCAGCCAACGCGCAACATGGCATTAAATATCAATAATTAAATCATTGATCCTGTAATACGATCAGTTACCGCCGATTTTCTTAGATAAAGATTCTTGGTGCAACTGTTTATATCATGAGGTTCGAAAATATTTTCTAAATGATTAGCGAGAGAATTTACCTTTTCAATAGAGTTTTTAGCCCATGTGCGCTTTTCAAGTCCTTGTGGGAATTCGTAGGCAATAGGACATTTAAAGCACCTTATAACTTTTCAAAGGCTATAATCCGTGATTTTTGTTGGATCCAAGTTTTTTAAATGGCAACAACATGTTTTTGTCTCAATTAATTACGTAAGTTTTTTTTTGACACTTTTATGTGTGGAGGACGACTGAACCATGTTTTCTGCTCAATTTGCAGACGTTGTGCAGGTGTCAATCTATTCATGATGAAATGGTAACCCAAACTAAACACAAAAGAAGTAACAGCTGTCAAAATGGCGTACATATCAACCAGTATTGCCAACTTAAAGTAATATACCTCTAAAAATTCAAACGTTATTTCAAACTATACGGCTATTGTTCAAAATTTATGTCAGAATATTGTACAATTTAATAGAAGCTTTTGAATTCGTACCTAATTGCACTCGAATCTAAGGTCCAGTGCAACCCAATTTTATATGAACCGTTTATGATTTAGATATGCTAAAAATACCAACTCAATTAATTGGTTGCTTAAATGAAGAGAACTAAAAGTCACAAATTGTTTTATATTACATCCATTCAAGATAAGATGTCTCGAAACTAGAAGTAAAATTTGAAAACATCGTTGCTTTTGTTTCGAACAAAATTCTTAATTTTAACACTTCAATGCTCCCATTGCAGAAAGGGCCAAACACGAAAGTATTTGGAACAACTTTTAAAAAAATCCACCATCATTTACTGTGGATTACTTGGAAATAATAAATTTTCTGTGCATAACTACTTCAGTATTAAATAAAAAATGGCAAATTATATTTCCTGCAAAATGTCGTGATGACATTTTCCTGTGTAACATTGAAATAAAATAAATGCTATAACATATCGTAACGACATGAATAAATTAACACGTTTAAGTAATTAAATTCAAGTATCTCAGCGGTTATGCATTAATGAATTTTTTCATTCAACACAGGTCTTAGTGAAGGCGACGGAAAGAGGGATCCAAGTTGGGATGCTGACTAAATAACTAGGGATGGAGACAAGTAAACTCGCAAAAAACGTAACCCAATTCCCGCTGGAAGAGGGCAAAATGAGTTTAGTAGCTAGTATGCCGATTTCAGTTGCCAACCGATCTCGATTTTTGCTGGGGTAGATGCTTTTCGGGTTCTTTTTAATTGAATCCTGGGGAGGAGACGGAGGAAAGAAGGAGAGATTACTCCAGTGTAAAAAGGGTTCAAATGTTAGCGAAATATACAAATCTTACTTAATTTTATTAACAGATGTCAGTGCAGCTACTTTCGGCCTCACTCGAAATGGGTCTCAAAAAGACTTTAGATAGAAAAAATAAAATGGGAGACTCTAAGTTGGACAATTGTGCTAGTGACTCGAAATGCAACTTTAAATATCATCTGCTAAAACGTTCAGTGCTCTGTTTTGCTATAATATTATATTGTGATGGCACAGCATTCCTATCGTCGCTACAGTGCAACATCGAAGCCTGTTTAACCATAACGTGCTTCTCGCCACTCCAGTTAAAATCTAATTAAATTGAAAACTTAATTTGGCTTAAGACTCAGAGACCACTGTTATTTAGATGTTATGATTTAAAATTAAGCAACCCCACCAGGTGATTTCGGCCTAAACCACAGCACCGTATCGTTACACGAATAGTAGGGAACAGAACCCGAAAGTTCAAAGTGCTGCTAGAGTTTTTATCTGTTAGAAATATAAAAATCGAGCAAGAGAGAAAACGCCATAAAAAGGCTCCAATACAACCATTTTTAAAGGTGGTAAGAATTTTGTTTCCATAATTTTATTTAAAAAAAACGATCATCATGTAGTTAAACTTTGCTCCTGGTTTTAAAAGCAACCGTTGTTTTACGAATGATACATGATTCACTCCTACGAGACTTCAAAACGTGTTCCATCATGCATGGTTCTAGGGGAAAGAAAAAGAGTATTTCTCACCCAACAAAATTATTGAAAAAAAAACACGTACCAACTTAAAAAGATATCAATGGAGGCTAAATGTGCCCTTCTTCTGATATTTTAGTACTGTAAGGATATTATGCACATAACACATAGCTATTATGCATCTGTATAACACACACACACACGCACACACACCCACATGCACTCATCTACTGATGTATGTACCAGCCTTCAAGTGTTTGCGTCCATTCCTAATTATTTATGCTTAATACGCTCCTCATTAAAACGATTTTTATGCGGATCTCTTTAATGTCTGCCTTTGCATGAGTAAGTGTGAGTGTGAGTTGGAATATTTTTGCAGCTGCTTATAAATTCAGATTTTTTTGTGCAAATGTTTGCAAACACTTTCGTATAAATTCACAAAGTTTTAAGAGAAGTGTTCTTCAAAAGGAGAAAAAGGAAAAACTTTTCAAAGTTCGGCAGTTAGTGCACCAGAAAGTATTTATGCAACTTCGTTATCGTTTGTTGAAAGAAACTTCAGAAAAACTGGTACAAAAGAGAAGGAACATGAAAATTGTTATTGAGTTGCTTAAACGTTCTTGATTGGTTTTCATATGATTTAATGCTCTTTTAACAATTCAGTGACCTCTGGGCATTTGACTTGTTATTGAAAATAAATATAAATTTTTTACGAATAAATTTGAATGTGAGATTTTCATCGATTGAAATCTTGGTATTTAATAATTGAACAAAACAAGTTAAGTGGCACTCTACTGTACTCTACTCTATTCCACTCTGCACTTCTCTACTCTATACTACTCTACTCCACTCTGCTCTTGTCTATTCTTCTCTACTCTACTTTTTGGTTCTGATTCTCGATTGTGTTTGTTTGATATCTTTAATTTTTTTCATTCAGTCGCTGCAATGATATCGTCCAAGTGGTCACCGTCAGAATTAAAGACCACATGGGTCCGATTTATTGTATTTTTCATCACTCTTGATAGGTATTCCAACGGTACGCATTCTTGACATATGTTTTCTTTGAGGGTTTCAAGAGTCTGAAGTTTGTTGAAACAGACTCGTGACTTGAAAAAAACCTGGGATATAGGAGCTTGGAACGGTTGAATCGGGCGATCTTGCCGGTCAGTGCAAATCGCCAAAATGAGAGCTAAATCAGAATTTCGGTTGTGGGTTGTAAAGTATGAGCCTGTGTTGTATCCACCCTCTTACAACCACATGTTCTCCAGTCACACTTTACTCCATTAGGATAGAAAAAATTCATTAAAGATGGTCGGTAGCCGTCACCGTCGCCGTCCATACTAGTCGTTTGGCACGCGCCGTTTTCGAAAAAATAAAGCCCCATGACGCCTCCAGCATAAACAGCACACCATGGTCTTCGTGGTTATTACATTTCTGCGCATAACGTCTGCTTCGGGGCATGCGGATCTACCATCACGCCGTAGGGTTTGCCCAGTTGTTGTCGGACGATCAGGAAATCTGTCTAAAACTTCGGCGTACCCCAACACCACCGACAAGTTATTCCGTAAAAGGATTGAAATAATTATTCCGTTGAAGTGGTCTTTGTTTACTTCATTTGCTGCCATTTGCAAAATACATAACATTTTACAAGAGGGTGATGACTATTCCGCCACCTTTTAAAAGAAACAAAACTCAGAGAACGAAAAATGACACTGAAGATGGCACAGACCCGAAACCGGTTTGTCTCCAAAACCAAACTTGAAAAGGGATGACGGAAATTCGTTCCAAAATCTACATGAAAACACCCTGTCGGAATATCAAATCAAGAATCAAACAAAACTCACGTGACATATTCCGCGATTAAAAATTATGTGTAAAGGAAAAACGAGTCCTTGACAGTCACAAAGTCTGGCAGCTCTAAAATGTGAATAATAGTTTTGTTGAATCTTTCTTGCTTTCCCAGTCGGGGATTCCATAGTTGTTAATTAATTAAGCCAATGAGAAACGAGTTCATGTTTCCAGTAGCCATAATTCTAAAATTGATATCAATACAATGTGCGCTACACTTACGCTTTTTAGGCCGCAAGTTTCTATACGTGTCAATGTCCAGGACAGCCTGTTACTCTCATTGTTAGACTTTTATTCGAATTCAATTTTAAGTAATTTGCTCTTTCTTTGTTCTTTTCCTCTTTATTGTCTTAACAGTTTAGACAAACAGGATGTCATGAGCACTCGGCCTTTGGAGGCCCCTTACACTTATGCGGTCGGAACCAACTTCTCCACGAATATAGTGGAATTAATTATTTATTTGTGAGAAAAAGCGCCACCTCCCTGCCACAACAAGATTTCTTCAAATAATATTCATTTGTTATTTGATTTTCTACAAATATTTATTTATTTTATTTAAAACATTCATTTCAAGGAGTTTTTTCTTTCATTTGTGTGTGAGTATATATGTATGTATGTATGTGTGTTTATAAAGAACTTAAGTTTAATATCACTATATAATTTCACATTTATTTATCGCTTTACAGATATTTGACAAAACAAAAAAAAAAAAACTTGGATTCAAAAGATTGGTAACAAAAATAGTTTTAATAGTTAAACATTTATTGACAGCATCGAAGAAATTCTTAGCACAGAATTTTAGGAAATTTTTAATAGGAGTCGTAATAACCAGGAAAAAAACTAAAAATAGATTCAGAGGATGAAGATGATGTTCTTTCTTTTTTAAACTTGATTTGTGTGTAGAATGAATTGAAAAATAAATTGGTCTGTGATGTTTCCATTTCGGTTTTATGTTCATTTATCTTCGTTTGGTAAGGCGCTTAAATGGCGGGATAAATTTAATCACTGCGGAATGAATTCAAAGCAAATAATTAACTGGTTTAGATGGTAAATGATTGACGATAAGGATATCTGAACATTCATTATTAGTATGAAGCCATTACATTTTTTGTGGGTGTCTTCAGGGCTACCGTTCGTCGACTAAAGTTGCAATTTGCAATTCTTTTGATGGCATGTGTCTTCATGCGTGACTTTTTCAACGTTATCTAATCTTGCCTCTTGTCCCTACTTTATTATTATGGGAAAATCTGGCAATATTATTTTTAGGTTCGATATGTGAAAAGATTTCACATTCAAAAAGAGAATAAAAGCCAACGTAGTGCCGACTACATACGAAGGAATATTAGAGGATTCATTGGCATGTTCCATTTAATGTTGCATCGTCTGTAGCTGTGTTTTCTGTTAAAACTCATGTTTAATTTTTGTTTCTAAATACAAACATCTATCGTCTGTATCGATGTTTCCTGTTTTAGAAGGCTTAGTTCATTGAAAGCAGACATGCTGTGATGATCACTTCCACAGATTACTAACATCATTTGATTTTCTTCTGTGAAGTATGTGCGATATTTAAACAGAACTGATGTTTCGTTTATTGTTTACTATGTGGTTGCATCGTGTATGTGAAGAAACGAAACTGGGTTTTTAAAAAATGTTGTTATATAAACTCTATAGATGTCTTGTTAGGCTGAAATCGGATCTAATACCAAAACTAAGCAAGCTAATGATTTTTTTAAGGATTTCTTTGTTTTATTAAAAAAAAAAAGATTTGTGCAACCCTGGGTTTCTTTGCGATATCTTATTTTTAGGTATACGTTCTGCCGACGCAAGTCTTTACGATAGCGGAATTAGTTTATTAGTTTATTTAGAATTAATGCAGGAGATTTCCAACTTGCATTGTGATTGGTTTGACCAGTTGTAGTCTCGTTTACATGCCGTAGTCTATCATTCAGGCCTAATTGAAACATTTTCAAGTAGGGTAGAACTTGTCAGAAGGAAAATGTTTGCTGAAACACCTTTATGGTCAGTGATCTTCTATTCGATCTGTAGAACGTTAGACAATAAGCAGTGTAATGATGTCCAGAAGATAAATTTGTGCTTTTATCGCATGTTCTTTTTCAAATAAATAAGCAGAACAGGTCTCAACAGAAGACGATCTATTGGTGGTCTTAAAATGTTCATTCTTGAAAAGAACGCCAACAATTGACTGTTTTTGATCTTTTATAAACCTTAACATCAGCAACCTGGGGATTTTCAAGATAATTTTGTTTGGCGACATTTGTTCATGTTACACTAGTTTTTTCGTTTCGCAGTGAGATTTCAGTGTAAGAGCGAAAAAAATACTTTAAGATCAAGATGGACGACGTTATACCTTCTTGCTATCGTTGACCCGAAGACACATGCCTTTCTTAGTGTAACCTGCATTATTTTTGAATCAATAGATCTTTATGGCTGCTGTAAATGGCTGCTTGCCTTCGATAAATTGTGTTTAGCACAGTTTGTGATATCAAATATCCGTGGTCTCGGATCTGAAATATTTAATTTTCAATCAAGGCCGTTTAAATGCTTTCGAAAAATTCTGTGCAAAAAACCTTGTAACCACGGCTGCCAGATTTGACGATTTATCGTAATTTTGGGGATTTTTGTGTTCTGTTGTGTCATATTTGTTTTATATCGTAAACTTAACGATTGTCATAAAAATGTAGTTGATTGAGTTTGCTATATATATGTGGCAATAAGGAATAAGTGCTTAAGTCGACTAGAGCTCTCTTGCGATTTCCCTATTCAAAAGTACCCCTTAGCAAAATTTCACTTATTCTTCTTGAAAGGACATAAAATGGTGTTAAAAATCGAAATTTATTTTTCCAAACGCATAAAAAAGCGATCATGCTTTTAAAAATGAACTTTAAAGTAAAATTGCACTTCTGTGAAATGAAAACAACTACACTTAAGCACTTTTTTATATTGACGCAGATATTCAGTTTTTAAGGTTTTTTTTAACGAAAAAAAACCGATTTTATTACTTTTTTCTCAAAAAATTTATGATTTTTTTTACAAATTCACCTGGCAGCCCTGGTTGTAACCCTTTCTGTTACATACCGTCTTGACTAGCCATGGATCAGTTCTGCCAACGTACAGATTCCTGTTTGCACTGGAAATTGGCTCGTGAAGACCGTCGCTGTTGATGATCTGTTCGTGTTCAAACCACATTGTTCGAACAGTTGTTTGCACAATGCTATTCTGCCATCACACAAACAAAATTCACACAGGCTTTATAAAAAATATTTGTGTATGCGCTCGCGAGTAAACACCCATACACGAAATATGCTGAGCACATGGAAACAATCTCGATGAGAAACACAAACTTATGCTCAAACTGAAGACCACGAACAAATTTCTTCCCGTTACTCTTGCGACGCTCTCTCCATGTGCGAACAAATTTGTGGCTAGTCAAGACGTAGTGTTAGTTAGTGAGCATTCAAAGATTTAACTTAATTACTTTCGGAATTGTAGGAATTTGATATGTATGAGTATTAGAAAACTTTAAGAGCTAAGAAGTGTTAATTTCTAGACACAGACCCAGAAATAGACAAAGAAGAAGACATTTAAAACTCGGTATGAAAACTTTGGGCAGTATCAATCATTTTAGAGGTTAGAAATATTTCAGCATTCGAAGTTAACTAAAAAATAAAACATTCTTATTATTAGTTTAATTAAAAAAATATTATATAAATTCAAACTACCTCTTTCAGCGTTAGTTTGCCATCACGATTATCATCACATAAACTAAATAAAGTGGCAGCCTCTTGTAGGGCATATCTGGGAGTTTTGGGATTAACATAATATAACAATTCCCCTCTGTCCGCTTTGCCATCTTGATTTTTATCAATAATCCTTTTAAACTCCTCCCTTCTTTCCACAACTGTTTTCGATATTAAAGATTTCCTTATCAAGTCATCATCATCGGCCACATTCACTTCGGAAAACTCCTCTACACTTAATTGGTCGTCGCCATCTTGATCGAATTGTCTTAATAAATCATCTACTAACTCCAGTAGATTTGATATACTCGATTCGGGATGACGAAATGATAAATACTCGTCAATGGTTAAAGTGAAAAGATCTGTTCTGGCCGCCTCGGACCATCTGGCCTTGTCACGCATCATATCTTCACGTGCTTTGCGATTCAAGGCAGTGTGTTTAATTTCATTGTGTTCATCAATATCGGCCTCAGTCATGCCATGTTCTTTCAAAAAGAAACGATGATATTCTTCCCAGGTTATGAGGCCATCAGCAGGCGAGATATCGACCCGACGAAATTCCCGCGGATTCAATTGTATGGCTTCATCTATATGGTCCACAATATTTTTATTGATATATTGTCCTAGTTCTTTAATGTTCAAATAGTTGTCGTGATTGCGATCGGCTCTAAGATGAAGAAAGAATAAAAAATTAATAACTGCAGTAAATTTATTCCAAGACAAGTCAGATGGGACAAGGAAGCACCTTTAGCTTTTTAGTAAAAAATTTAATAAGAAAAATTGCTCTACAATAAACAAATTGAAATGGAAAAAAATCAACAAATATTTTTTTGTTTCCAGGAAATCGATAACACATTAAGAATTCAAAGCACATTGCTGGGCAACACCCCAATCAATTAGTTTATGTCCTCCCATAGATTGCAAACAAATCTCAAAATTTCATTCAGTTTATACCAAAGGGTTTCCCAACAAAAGCGGGGCGATGTTGACAGTCTGAGGCGGCCATGTTTGTATGGCGGTGTCAGTCAACTTTATAGTTTATTATTCAGTTACCATGTCGAGTTATAGGACTGAAAAGCCGGTTTAAATGTAAAACATCATTGTCAAGATTTCGTTAGTGAAAACTTTTCGCTTTAGCCTTCTAAAGTCGTGTGTCCAACGTCTAGTTGCCGAAATTCATTACCCCTAGGCCTACGTCAAAGCAACACCAGAACTGCCGAGAACATTGTCGATGCCAATGAAAGTTTGCAGGAATACCCGAGAAAGTTAGTTCATCTCTCGCTGTGCGTAAAAGCTGGGACTTCCAAAAACTTAAACTCGGCAAAGTTTGCATCGCGACCTTGGGCCTGGATTCGTACAACAATCAACTGACCGAGGCGCTTAAAGGTAGTAAAAATACATTTCTACGCTGAGTGGGCCTCAGAACATTTAAAAGAGGAATCCAAATTTTAGCAGAACAATCATTTTAGCGTCAGGACATATTTTACATTCATCCTACAAAAGAAACAAAGTTGCCGCATATGGAACGATGTAAATGCACATGCAGTTCACCAGATAACAATGCATTCACGAAAAGTTTAAGTTTGGTGTGATATTCTTCGAAACCAACGGTGGTAAATAAGGCCAACGGCAAGCGATACAGATCACTGGTAATCAATTTATTTCGACCTGAAGTGAACGATATGAATGTGAACGGCATGTGGATGCAACAGGATGGTGCAATATGCTACACAGCTAACCCCCTAATAGACATTCTCCATAAACTTATTCAGCCCTTCGGATTCATGCAGCCTTTCGAAGTCACATTTCATACATAATGGTAAAAATGGGCCTATTTTATTCCATTGCATCATCGACCCAACCGTATTGGAATATCCTTTACATACTCTAGAAACATTTAATGGCCGCTCGTGCATTCTACATCATGTACTCGTGTATGGTTCGAAGCCGAGTGTGTCTCTCTGTGTGATTTGTTGCTCTAGGGATTTTACACAAATTTCATTAGCTGAGGGATTTTCTGGTCTACTTTGTCATGGCCGAAATACTTTTGTCGTTAAGAATTTCGATAATAATTTATTGCAACATTTATTCCTTTTTATAGCAGAATGTGTTTGTGTTTGTGTTTGTGCTTGTCTTCTCTTACTCTAGTGAAAGTAGGACATTTGTTGTGTGACTGAATGCACGAGTATGGCTAAGTAGATAAATCGATATTAATGTTGGGCCGTATACTCGTATGGATGGATTAATGACAGATAATACATTAATAGAAGGCGGTTAGTTGTTACAAGTTTCAAATCCTTTGAAACCGTGACGAGAAAATATTTTTTAAATTTGAATTTTCCTTAGTCAGACTTGAGTTTGTATTTTAATTGTTGCATTTAATTTTGTGTGAGTTAAGTTTCAAATCAATGGGTTTGCTAATTTTATAGCATATAGAATGAAATTCGAAGTGATGTCTACCTCTGACACTAACTCTTAGCACTATGGCACAGGTAATGCTAATGATGATTGAAGCTGGCCAGATAGTGAATTTCACTACGCTAGACACTAGAGTCAATGATATCCCCTTAATGAAATTTTTTATTTAAAAATCAAACAACTGGCTTTCTTATTTATAAAATAGAGAATATTAAGCCAAGCTTGACTAAAGAAATATTAGACCCCTTTCAGACCAGCAAAGTTTTCTTAGCAAAGTCTTGAGTTTGTAGAGGAGAGAGGAAAGGAGAGCGGGGGTTGGTACAAAACTTGTTGTACTCGCAAATTTCTTGTGTGCTTTTAGTTCGTAAACAGAATTAATATGTGTGCTCTTTATATTTGACAAACACACAAACAAAAGAAACAGACTTTGTCAAAGTAAAATTATCCTGTCTGAACACAAGACAAAGTTTAAAAGAGAATTCAAGAAACTTTGTCAAAGAAAACTTTGCTAGTCTGAAAGGGGTCTTACTTTAATTATAATCAAAGTGTTACTAAACACTAGAATCAAAAAATTATTATTTTAATTAATTTATAATATTAAATCAAGCTATGCATCGCGTTATAAAAGCATTAAGAGATAAAGTATAGTTGCGGCATCGTCACGACAACCATATTATGATCTCTATAACAATTAATGGTAGTGGCAAACAAAATATTTTCAAACATATTTCAGTTACTATAAACAAATGTTTATGTTCAGTTGCTGAAATTTGCAACCTTGTCAGATTGAACAATATAATTTGTACTGAAATTCGAACCACAACCAATTTTCATTATTCGAACACGTGATTCCGTTGAGTATTTTGTAAAGGTATCTAGAATATTAATGGATACTTCAACATTGGGAAAATATTCGCTACTAGTTCGGTTATTTTACAGTGTTCTAACTGAAATTGGCGATTGTTACTGCACGCAAATGTTCTTAAATAATAGAGTGAGTAGCATATGTAATCCACCAGAAGCGTGTGGTCCACAAATGGATGAGCTCCTTATGAAGATCGAGTCGTAAGAAAAAAACGCTATAATATCGAAAACCCGTTCTCTGATTTTATGAAAACAAATTCTATTACAGCAACGTCGAAACAATGGAACACAACTCGCGCCGACATTCTAGTTCTCCCTTAGAAATGAATACCCTACTACCACCGATGAGCATTTCTGGCACCTCCTCTACGCCATCGAATATTTCCAATTGCTGTATTTTTTGACGCATGGAAGTAATAGAAATAGTAAAAATGTACCAAGTAACCGAGTCGAAAAAATTTTCAATTCTTCACAAATCTCTCAAAATGTTTATGCGGAGAACATGGAGAGCTTTCGCTTCTTTATTCCGTATATCAAACATAACTACAGATGAAGCAACACGAGTTGTCGCATGTTTGCGTGAAAGTACACTAGATCGGGTCTTGCGATCGCTTAAATCGATATCGTTTGCATAGCCCTAAAGTGGCTTCGACTAGATAGGATTATTAACTGAAGCCGCAAGCGAAATACTTCTGTTATGTGCAAAGGAATGGGCGGAATTTTTCACGGTTGTTAATGATAGTAAATTTGGCTATTTTTATATAGAAATTTTAGGAAATACTGGAGCGGAAAATTTTACGATATTGTATAGGGAAGAGCTACAAATTATTTAATAAACGATATTCTAATCGATATGTAACTATGATTTGACAGCTGAGAATGTCCAACTGCGTTGACATTTATGTTCAGTAAGAATTGGCAAGTCATAATGAATCGTTTAAAGTCAGAACAAACAACGCTTCCAAATTCTGGAAATCTACTTTGAAAAAAAAATCTGTTCGCGAAGTTCAAAGAGCACTTCGTCCATTTCACGGTCAACATAATTGGCCTAGTGAGCAAGCAATTCGTGCAGTTCGCCATCGTCCTCAACTAGTTGGTCTTTCTCCTTCGACTATGTGGACAATTTTACGGAAGAAGCCTGGCTGATGTGCCTACAAAATACAGCTCGTGCAAGAATTGAAGACAAACGACCATCGTTTCCATCGCATTTGGGCTGATTGCGCTTGTTTGAAACTGGCCAAAGATGGGCATTTTTATCAAAGAATCGTGTTTAGTAATGAGGCTCATTTCTGGTTAAATGGTTACGTCAATAAGCAGACTTGCCGTATTGGGAGCAAAGAAAAGCATCAAGTCGTTAACAAATCACCATTACATCCATTAAAATTGTTGGTTTGGTTCAGTCTACACGCTGGCGGCATCATCGATCCTTATTTTTTTTCGAAATGAGCAAGAAGCTACTGCTACTGTGAATGGCGAGCGCTATCGAGCCATGCTGACTGAATAATCAGCTAAACATCAACGACAGTTGGTTCCAAAAAGACGGCGCAAATTGCTATACAGCGCGCTTACTGGCGCGAATTATTGCAAAATCAATTTGGTGACAACTGTATTTCCAGAAGTGGTCCTGTTCACTGACCACTTCGTTCGAAGGATTTAACGCCTCTGGATTGCTTTCGATTGGGCTATGTTAAGTCACTGGTTTATGCCGACAAACCAGCAGCTCTTGAAGCATCGGAAGCCAATATTCAAGCCACCATTGACGCCATACGGCCAGTTTTTTTTGGAAAAATCGACTGATGGAATGGACCATGTAACTCGTAGCCGCGGCGGCCATATGTCGGAAAATATATTTACAAAATAAATGCCACGAAATTATCTACTAGATTATACTTAACAACTTTCATTCTTGTATTATTCTTTTAAGTTTTCATGCAGCTAAAAAAACCTTGTCATAGATTTTATACAAAAATACTGCGGGTACTCATAGGGGAGAGTACTTTTCACTCTTTTTATGATCTTGATGTTTAATTTGGCTTTAGTTTAAATTTAGGTTTATTTTAAGAGATGATCTCTCTAATTATGTAAGCTTCGGTAGCAAGGGAGAAAAGTAATCACTTAAATTTTCATTTTAATATTATGAAAATTATGGTAAAATTAATTTAACACATTACAACCTTAAGTTGTCTTATTTTAATTTAAATTTGAAATTCCTTTAATTTTTGGAAAACATGCTCAATAAATATTAACTTATCTTGGCTTTTTTTAGATTTCATTCATCCGCGTTTGGGTATTTTAAATCGAATGTTTTTTAATCCGATTCATATGCTGAGGTGACATATGATGAGTGATTTAACGTTACAATAAATTTGAATTAAACACTCGAAGCTAAAATACTGCGGCATATTTAAATTTTTCCATAATCCAGCAAATTTATTTTTCATTTTAATTTCATCGGCCATATTTAATTAATTTTATTTGTTTTTATTGTTTACATTTTTTTTAAGTATAAAATAATCATAGGAATTAAATAGTATTGGTAGCTGAGTTAAGTACATTTCACCAACGAACTGATGGCGATCAAAAGAAAAAATGGAATAAAAAAGTTTTAATGGGAAATTTAAAAACAAGACCGCGCACGAATTTTTTTATACCACAACAAACCGAAACTCTGAGAGCATTTTGTTTGCTATTGGTTTGGTAAATACTTTAATGAAATTTTAATTAAACAAAGCGATTTAATGACATTACAAATACATTTATTAAAATACAACCATAATTGCAATGAATAAGTTAAATAATAAATATTTAAAAATGAGAGGAACTTAATGCGGCCCTTATGTGAGGTTACGAGATCGTTTTTTGGCGCAAATGTATAGAATGTATGCGAAACCCCGGCGTTTAGGGCAAAACGTCTATAAATGATGGGTGAATGGAGAGATCGAAATGAAAAATCACAATACCAACAGATAATTAAAGCAATGGTAGGCTGTACGCAAACAGCGAAAACGTCCGATCTAAAGAAAAGCTACCATTGACACCCGAAACACACATAGTACAGATAGTGAGTGGGGACCAACTGCTAAGCGCGCAAGTCTGAGCTTGAGTATAAAGTAGCGCAAGGAATCGTCATAGAGGAACCAGAGACATAAATGTATTTCCTGACCATAACACAGTCCTAAAGGTGAACTACGGGCAATCATAGGGTGTACAAGATGGTTCATTAAGAACACAAGACCAACGAGGTCAACATCTTCACTGATACCCAAATGGCGATGAAGGATGAAGGGTCAGAACAAGGACGCTGTTGGATTGCAAAAGTGCTGTCATCGAATACTTGATACATGTTAGACTGCGGCAACATCCACAATCGATTTCGAAAAAAGTAAGAGAGAGAGAGAGACAGAGAGAGAGCAAGAGTAGTATACTCCTCTTGCAAGAAATACTTAAAAAAAGTGTAAATCTACTGAATGTTTCCTTCCTGACCAAAATAACCGGCGAACTCATTAAGGGTGGTTTACATTATCACACAAATCTTGCAAAATGTAATTTTTGTGTAGAATAAAACAAATAGTATTATCTAAGCAAAATGTAATGAAGCGGTACGACGTACAGAGAAGCAAGTCGTGTCGGCGCTGCTGGCTCAAAGCCGATAATTTGTTACGAGCTGCGCCGCGGCATTTGTCAGCCGATTAAATCCAATTATTGTATATATCCAAATGTAAAATCTTCGTTTATTAAGATAAAAATCTTTATGTTTACAATAAGATGCACAGTAGTGCAAGTCGGCGCTGCCGAAGGCAAGTACGGCGCTAGCGACAGCACCGAATGCTTCTTCTTCATTATATTTTTAAATTATGTTTTGCAACATTTTCTATTACAAATTTAGTTGTATACACGGATGTGTGTATTTTTATAATTATTTTACATTCACAATTTAGTACTTTTTTAACAACAGCTGTTTTCATTTTACTCTGTTTCGCTCTATACCAATAGCGTAAACGCAGAAAAATCGGACGTAAGATTTTACTCCGATGCTTAGAACACGGATGAATTTTTATATTATATTCGCTTGATACGTAAAGTCATGAGAACGAAGAATGACACAGAAGATGGCAGATAGCCGAAACCAGTTTGTTTCCAAACCAAACTTGACAAGGGATGATGGAAATTCGTTCCAAAAATGTACATAACGTCATACCGTCTATAGGAAATATTTTCAACAAGAATGGTGATATAAACCTGGAGCAATAGGCTGCTGTGTCGGATCCTTTTTCTCTTAATAACCGATTTCGTGTAAACTATCGGATGGCTCTATTTAAACTAAGCAATTCTGGCCTTTAAAATATTTTTTTGCCGCTCGCAAGATGCTGCCAATTTGTTTTAATTCTTGATTTCACTTTTAATACCTCCGATGCTTCTCTTCTAATGAAATTTTTTAAACGACAAGAAGCTTCTCTTGAAACTAGATAAATTAAGCTTCTAATATTTTAACCTTTGTTTGCTTGGTTTAACCATACACTGATTTGATTAGGAGAGTGGCAAAAAATTATTATTTCAAAGTCCAAAATTTTATAGTTTTAAGAGGATTTACACAGAACTGTTCATTAAGACGGGAAGGATCCGAGATATTAGAGGTGGTATCGAAAATTTGACGTACGATGAAAAACCCGTTAAGGGCGAAATTGAAGCCGTTTTCAAACTATTAATGATCATATGCTATATGTTGTGATCAGACTTAAAATGGCGACACAGTAAATAAAAAACCAAATGGGCTGCATTTGGGGGCGTGGCAAAACAATTTAAATGTACATTTTAGAATTGTCATAGAAATATTTTCAATCCTAGAGGATGTATGGTGCAACTTTTTTTTACTCACTCAGTCAGTTGAACTGTCATTAATTCTCTACCAGGTCTCTGTTTATGATTTAAGCGGGAATATAGATCTTCATATAGAGCCTTTTCGGCATCAGTACGATTTCTAAAAAACGGCATTGCTACTGGCTATCTCTCAAAGCTGAGACAAATTTATGCACTAAACAGTTGTGCCGGTCAGTCCGGTATTGCAAGACTTATCAGATTTATCAATTTGCGATATTAGAATAAAAACTGCATTCGTTGAAGTTTCGAGAGGAGTCCCTGCATATCCCTTTCAGGTATCGCAAAGACACCGAAAATAAAGGTGTAATTAAAGCATCACGTACTTAGCGATGCCATGTGGCACCTACACTGACCTCCTTATTTTATTTAACCGCCGCAAAAAACATTTCTATGCCCCCGTTGGCATTTCGATTAGAAAAACAACAAATTAAAAACTAATAAAAATAGTTTAAATGTCACTCTATAAATTTTGAATTAAATGGGCCAATTTCACATATTGAACTGAAGTTTTTAGTCTCATTTAAAAATGTGCATTTAATTATCTTTATGTGACCCACAATTAAAACCGCCAACAGTTTGCATTCGTTATGTAAAATAAAATGTTTGTTATTTAATGGCGATAACGATGATGATAACGATGATGATGATAATGTGCATGTTATTTCGTTCGTATGTTCGTGCCAAAACATTGCTCCTGCATGTCCAGCCTCACCCACTTTCACTAACAGCAACACAATTTGCCACAAATCCACTGAAGATATAGGAAAGCAGCACAGAGCAACACAACGTTTAAAATACAGCTGGAAAAAAATTATACTCGTATAACGCCCCAATAATTGTGTAATTAAGGACGCAGGACTAACCGAATAAATTGTAGAGAAATACAGCATAACGATAGCAGCAGCAATAGTAGCGGAAGCACTCTGTCTACTGGCAGGAGTTTAAAACAAAAATGAATACTCTCACCATGGCCGGCAAAATAAAGACGAATTTATACAGAAAACCAACTCTAACGCCTCTACAGTGAATATCAAAACAAAGGACACCGGACAGAAACCGAGATGGAATAGAAAAGAGTTTAAACCCGAGAAAGATTGTGATGTCTGATTATTTTTGGAATTTTTTTTATTAAAATTATTCAATATTTTTATTGATTTTATCTTCTGGTCTGCATTTTTAATGATAATATTTTTAGTTTGCTTTAAAAATAGTATAACGTGGTTTTGTCCGTCGCCTTTTCCAAATTCGGGCGTGCGAAGGGTTTTACTTACGGATCCGCAAGTAAATAAGAATATTTTTATTTATAAATGTTTTTAGGAATAAACAATAATCGGTTTTTTTATTTAAAATATAATTTCCAAGACTTGAGTTGCGTGTTCTTGTCATGTATGAACCGCCGGTCACTAGTGCTCAACTTTGACTACTTATACCCACTGTAATATAAGCCAACTGAGAGTTGCAACATATAATATTACCCAGTTGGTGGATGCATGAGCATCACTTATACTAATACTGTTAATCCGGCGTACAGTTATTTACAGTGTGTATGTAACGGGACAATAATAAAATTTATTATTTTAATGTTACAATAGTTTTCAACCTCAATCGAAAGTTAATGTACCTTTTCGAAATTATCGTTTTGAATTTGATCGGTTCCGATAAAATCTTTAATGTTGTAATCAATATTTTTTAACTAGAAATTATTCGTGTGCAGATGTTCGTATTACAAAATTATGTTCGTATTCAAAAACATCGTTTGCAATTGATTTTGGTCTTCTAACTTATGGAAGAAATAGATAGCAACGCGCAAGCGGCGGAAAAGTCCGACCGTAAGCAGTAAGTGGAGACAAGTTGCTGTGTGAACGGCTTTTATCCAGCTGATTAAATAGGACAATAGGGTCCTTCACGGAAGTACGGCCAATCACAGAGTATATAAGATGAGTCATTGAGACTACAAGGCCAAAAGAAGTCAACATGATCACTGATAGCCATATGATCATTAAGGCAATGGAGTTAGAAAGGGTCAGAACAGGGGCGTTTTTGCAAAAAAGTGAAAAATATGCATTATAAAATCAATATATATATAATTCATGGCATTCAGCAGTGGGATGCTGCTGGTACATCAAACTACCAAAAGCTATAAAGATCACACTCTAGGATTTTCTGACTAAGATAAAAATACCCATAGAGTTCTCCAAAAAATTTAATTTGAGGCCCATACAAACTCTTTTGTACCAGATTTATAGCAATTCGATATGCATCAGAGACGAAGAAAAAGAGTCTGGACAGACGTCTCCCAACCCAACCATTCCCCTCTGTTTGTTAACTGTTGACGAGCTTTAGTGTTGTCAATAAAAAACAACTATTATTTTCCGTCCCAACTTAGACTTAGAGCGGATGAATTTCAACCAATAGCCGAATACTTAGCTCCAGAACTAACAAGTTCAAGTTTTCTTGAAATTATTAATCTTCAATTATGTTCTTAAATTCGATTTTTGGTAGTCAATCTCGTTGTAACACATCAGCCTTCAATTCAGCCTCTGCGTTATAAAAGTTCAAAGAAGAGCAACATGTAGATTTGCTCTTCACTTTCACACAATGGAGGTGCGGGCTTCTGTAAGAGGAGTCGCAAGACAGACAAAATTCTTTTCCGCATATAAAATTAATGGTATTTAAAAGACTACAACAACAAACATACACAGGTACGCACATAAAGCTAAAGCATGTGAATGCGGAGTAAATCAGTGTGGAGCGGGATACGAAAATATGAACTCTTAAATCCTTCGTTTAATGCCTTCAAACTTGCGTTTTAACCAAAACTCCCTATTCATTACTTATCCATCACATCCATACAAACCCACATAATACATAATTTATTAAGTGTTTATAATAAATGTGTTGTTGGAGTATTTGAAAATAAACTAGAAGGCTTTAAGTTTAAGCACGGGAAACGGAAGCTGTGTGAAGAACAAGCATACAAGTTTATAAACATGTATTTATATTTACGAGCACACACACACACACACACACACACACACGCGCAGATACATTTGTACAAATACTAGAACAAAATTGTTGTTAATTATTCATTTGTGTTGTAAACAACATACACAACAACAGTTGTTGTTGGCCAAATATACGCCCGGGAATAAAGTTAGTAAAATTCGTGGAAACTTTTCATTTAACTAACGTCACGACGTTACAAACATCTAAGCGATTCTTTAAACAAACACAAACACGCAAAAATGTTTCATACCATTTATCACATGTTTCACATTTCTACTTCGTACAATAAAGAAAAAAACTTAAAAAATATTCTATACTGGGACGAAAACAGTCGGCGAGCGGTCTCGTTTTCATCTACAATTGCCCTAGCAACGCAAAACAATGTTTTAGTCGAATAACCTATTCTATATATAATTTCCAATTATATTTTAACATTCAATTTCCATTGTAAATTTCCCACCTACATAAGCTACTTGCCCTAAAGGTGAATTCATTTCTATGTTTATACTCTTGGATACTTTAGTCATCATAATTTCAGTAATAAGCTGCAGGGAATACCACTGATACTCTCTTAAAAGTCTATTATTAGCAATATTGTTACTAGAATTAATGTTATCGCATTCATTATAAAAGAAAGTGGCTGTGGTTAAAGTTTAGTCAGTCTTGCGATAGCAGTTATCGAGATAAGACTGTTATTATCGGTGGCATCTCGCTTCTAATAATACATATATCTGGACTTTAGTGAGACTTTGGTTAGAAGGGAATTCGGTGGCATTCCGCTGTTTTTTCTTGCTTGTCAAACCTCCCTACGCAAAATTATTGTAGTGCTCCCGTGTCAGCCTGCAGACCTCTGCTATAATAAATCCAACTGAAAACTTCTCATACGCCAGGCATTTGAGCGTAGCGTTCACGTGGCATCCCGCAGTGCGCTATCTCAGCTAGCTCGTGCCACACGCGGCGTACGCTAGTTGCCTGAGCAAAGCGTTCCCGTGACAAGAAGCAGTGCGCTACCTTAGGCGGCTCGTGTCAGACGTGACGTAGTGCGCTGTCGCAGTCAACGCGCGTCGTAGCTCGCTTAGCGACAGCCACAGTGACGCCACGTCACCGTGGCATCCCGCATGTATTCTCCGCCATCTGTCCCCGAGTTAGAGAGCTCTCGCATCTGAGAGAATTCAGGGCTAAGAACGTTAAGGACGGCATTTTAATCAATCAATAAATATTATTGTGACCGGACTACTGAACACGGCGAGTATATTCCAGTCATTAGAAAGTACTTTTAGTGAGAAATGTGGAACGAGGAAAAGTGATTGATGTGAATATTACGGTAATAAAAAGCAAGTAAATATAGCACAGCTGTGGGTTCTACACGATTTCGTGACATGCCATGTTATTGATAAAAATTATTATTTAAAGTTTTAGAACTAGGAATTATCCCCCAAGCTCATGGATTGATCACTGCTGCACATTTGCTACGATGATGTTTAAAATCGGCAGCAATGGCTTAGAGAAAATATTTGTTGCGTGTTTACCGATGTGGTGCAAATAGTCACTGAAAGTTAGACTACGCGATTGGACTACATCCGAGCCCACTACGGGCACAAAGTATTTAATTTATACAAAAATAATAGAATAACGCAAACCTTAAAATGTATTTAGTAGATAGATTGTGTAAGACCGTAGTAGTGTTTAATTCAAGTGTGACGGTGCTGTGCTGTGGCTTGTTGTTGGCGCGTTGGCTAGTAAGTCTTCGAAAGCTTTTAATCGACCAAGGTCGCACCTCCGCCAATCAATAACATTTTTTTTTTGCTTTTCCATTGTTCTAAGGATACCGTATTATTATCTGCAATAATAATTATATGTTTTCTTTACAACAATTCAATCATATGTTGCTCTTGGATTATGGTCACCTCAACCATATTTTTTCTTTGCGTGTATACGTGACTTTTTCTAGTTGGAATGTACAAGAAACAAAACGACAAAAAATAAATATTTTACCGATTAGAATTTCTGATGACTTTTCTGCTTAATATTTTTTATGAATATTTCGAAGTGAGTGTAAAGGATTTAATTTAAATACTCCTAGTGACAGTAACAAAATGCGTAGTTATTATGCAGGCAAATAATCTAGGAAAATATTATCTTAGGGATTTTTTTCAAATGTAGGAATTTGTGTACTACAATTTTAAAACATAAAGATAAGTTGCATGGATTTTCCATGTGAATAATGAATGATATTATTTAAGACGAACTTGGCTTAGTAGGGTGGTAGAGTGCCGGGAAATCGGGGAAAAGTTAAAATTTCTGGGGATTCTCGAAATCCCCAGTAATTCTTAATTATAAAAAGTATTTACTTTTTATAGTTAAGAATTTCATTTCATTAAAACATCATATTTATTAGATCTGTTGAAAGGAAAAAAATAAGAAAATCAGGCGTAAAGACTATAAGAAAAAAATGCAGTTTTTATTAAAACATAAAACAAAACATAAGGATCCCAAACCGTCAATGTTCAGACATGTACCTTAATAGAGGCAATTAAATTTAAAATTGAGTTGTAGGGTTTGGTGTTCACACATACTCAACTAGAATTTGACAGCTGAAAATGTATTTATTTTGTTCTTGAAAACTTGTGTCTGTGAATTTAGAAAAATCGAGAAAAATTCGGCTTTAAAAGATTAATTTTATCAGGCTTCTTTTTTTTTCTTTTCATTTTTATATAGGATGTTTTTAGGCCTGATAAAACTTACGAAAGGATTAACTGTTAAATGAACTGTCATACCTTTTGTGATACCTTAAAAAGTACTGGGATCAAAATGACTACCCATTTCTTCCTATGTGTAATTCCATCCCATTTCTCGGCAACTCGCTAGTTTGGTAACATTTTTCCCATAATCCTGTCCCATATTAAAAAGTTAGAAAAAATGTTGCCGAGCTTACAATTTGTCTAGAAATGGGATGGAATTGTACATATCATTTTGATCTCAGTACTTTTTACGGCCGAAATTTTTAGAAAGGAACTTGGCCTTATTTTAACATTTGTATTTTTGTGCGGATCTGAGTTCTTTTTTTCAAGTAATTTTTGTTTTTTAATAATTTATGTATAACACCTCTTTTAACTTGAAGATTACAGGCGGTTGGGTTAAATCAAATTCCAGATCTCTACCTCTGTAGTGGAAATGTTCCATACAAATAAGAGAGAACCCTTGTCCCACTATATGAAAAGCGGCAATTTTTCTCATTACTTATTCTCCAAGACATACCAAATTCCTGCTCTCTAGCTACAGTGGAAGTGCCCCGTAATATTGATGAGTGAGGGGGTGAGTCAGTTAATATGTACTAAAATATGCACTTTTTACACCTTCATATCTCGGGAGGCTTTTAAGGTCCATGAGGTTATCTGTACGTAAAGTCCTTATGATTCAAGTTCTATTAATTTATAATTAAAAGAAGCAAAGTTATGAAGGGATAAAAATTACCGCTAACAAAATTCTTAAAGAAAAAAATATCTGCGAAAACATTCAGAATCCTTTAAAAAGTATCACTGGTCCCTCTTATTGGCCCTTTAGGTAAATAAGCTAAAGTTCCACCCACCTAAAATTAAAAAAAAAAAAAAAACAAAAACTCTTACTCGCTTTGTAGCATGCCTCTTATAAAGTGTTTGTTGAGATTTTAGTTTCAAGGATTTTACTTTGTTCATTTTAGAAAGGTGCGGTTGGTTTTTGTCTAAACACAAACTATTTTTTTTCATTTGGAGTGTGTAAAACTAAATGAGTTTTTTCTGCTTTCATTCCTAAAACGCCGCAAGGATTCTGCGAATAAAAGTGTTTTGATAAAAATCAACTTAAGTGGCCAGAAGTTTAAAAACACTATTTGCTGCAGTGCATTTACTATTGAGTAAAAGTTTTATGTTACTCAGCCGCTACTCTGAAATAATGCTGGTTTGCGTTCGAAGTAATCTCGGAAACTATTAATTCGAAAAACAAGGTTCTGACACCAGATTTTAGCAGAGGAGATAAAAACAATATACCTTTGTCGGCATTTTAAAAGTTTACGTCTGCTCTTTATTTTAGGGGGCTTAAGAAACACCCTTTGCACATTGTTATAGTGAACGGGAATAGGAAATGCTGAACCTCTTAAGGTTCACTCTTGTTATGTAAATCCCCGTAGTGGGATTATTTTTGTGGAACATTTCTGCCCTCTAACTCGTTGCTGTATGGGCCTTTTTTGTCTCTTTCTTCAAAAGAGCCAAAAAAACATTCGTTATCAATAACAATACAGCGGGCTGTAGTAACCTACAAAAATATAAGGCGAAAAATTCTACCAACAGCCTTCACAGGCATCAAAGCTCAAACCTGAACTTGAATGCCAGGAATGAGTCAAAACTTAAAATGTGTTTAAGGATTAATTTCGTACTTATTCACAAATAGTGCTAAAATATCCTTTGAAATTGGATTTTATGAGTTTAGTTTGTATTGAAAATATGTTTTACGTCAAATTTTACTACAATAAAATTTTGTACAACGATATCAAAATTCCAGTAGAAAATATCGAAGGAAGGAATGTATTTAATACGAAGATTTTACCAGGCCAGCTGTGAAACATGCCTTAACGACAATTTTCCAAGTACAACTTTTGGCAAACTCAACAGATGACATTTAATATTGGACTACACCTCGGCTTTTCATTTCACTTTCGCCACAAGCGACGTGTGGTTTTAATTGCCGTAAATCGAATTAAATAAATCTAAGATGTCAGCGGTGTTATGTTTCCCTTTCTTGGAAACAAGGAACGAACTTGGCCCAAAAAAAAATGCTACGGAGACAACTGCGACGGCACGCATGTTGAAATCTGGGCAAAGAATATGAACGGAATAATAAATTCTTGACATCAAACAAGAACGAAGAGAAAAGACGACAGCTGGATTTAATAAAGTTTTAGCTGTCAACCACATTAATGATGCGAGATATTCGGTGTTAAGAACGGAGTAGCAGCATCCAAATAATATCAACAAATAGCAACTCTGTAAAATGCAATCTTCAATCTTGGGAAATCAGTGGAAGATGCGGCCGCTAAATGTCATTCAAAACAAGGAGATAGAAATAATACTTAAGCACATAAATTGGTTGCTCGGAAGCAACATATCAAACGAACATTGAATATTAATCAAAACGAGAATTCTAGAGGGCGACATACGAGTATATTCAAACCCATATTCACAAATTAAAACTGAAAGTCCATACTGTGCGTTCTACGCTTGGGCTTTCAGCTTTAGACATTTTTATCAAACCTCCAACACCTCATAATGGAACGGCCACGATATCAGCAGTAAAATTAAGCACAGCAAAAAAAAGGCACGACCCAATTCCAAGTAAATGCCTTAAATCCAACCCTCAGAAAGATTATAAATAACATTGCAAAGAACTATGAAGGAGGGGTATTTTGATGGATTTACAAAGGCCATTTATGTGAACCAGTTTCCTCACTTAGTGGTAAAAAACAAAAGGTACGCGCTTTTTCTACTCCGTAAATCAAAGCAATGAAAACATTAACTGGGGTGTGATATTGTTCTATTGTCCAACAGATTTTAAGTTATGCGTACAATTGCAGGTTTCGATACTTGGAATAGAATCCAAGAAAATAGAACTAAATATGAACAGCAATAAGAGCAAATAACAGCCGCACGCTGCTCATCAATAAGAACCAATTTAAACTAGTGGGCGTTTTCGCTTATCCACTGCGACATCGGCGGAACACTGGCAGATATTGAAATTCGATTGCGAAATGTTAAAAGTGCTTTTGCTCATTTCAGTGAAACATGGTACGTAACGGAAACTGCTCCTCAAAAGCTATAGACAGCAATTCGTAGACTGATTCGCTTTACGCACTTATGGCAATTAAGAAAGAAAGAATAATTTTTAATTAAGAGATAGCGCAGAAAATGCAGATCATTGGGACATACTCTACGTCCCAGGCCTAAAGCATATCGATCTTCTCGTTTAATTTCATTCATGCTTAAAGCTATGGACAAAATCCAATTCATTAGGGAAGGCCATCTTAAGGAGTCTCCTCCGCGCCGGCTGGTCATAACGCAGGTTCGCAACATACTGATATACTGACATACTGACAATTTTCTTTGAAAATGGGGCGAAAAGATATTTGCTAGGTCAATAGCAAAATGCTCTTAAGTTGGCGTGTTATCGCTACTTCTATGGTTACGATCTTTTACAAACTCTTGATGATCTCGGCTACGAAGTTCAGGGCCAGTGAGCAAGTTTGACTCTGCAATAACCGATCAAATACAAACACTTCTTGATATCACGCATGACTAGGGTCAGGAGAAAAGACTTGCTATAAATTCGAACAAGACTAATGTGGTATCCTTCTTATGAAAAAGGAAGCTAAGTCTGGGGACAATGAATTTAGCGAACACAGACTTAACACTATTTGAGGATACGAAACATCTGGGATCGGTTCTAGATGAAACAGCCAGGCAGCGAACATCAGTAGGTTCTCATTTCAATCAAAGTTGTTTCGGGATTGCTTTAAACAGCTCGATACCCTAGCGGTGAGAAATTCAGTTACTCTCAGGTGGGTATCAGGACATGAATGCGATGTAGCTAAGGAAATGACAGACTATCTGACAAGAAAGCGCATACACTTCTTTCTCATATGCAAAGAACCCTTCTAAAGTAAACAATAACCTCACACATAATGTAATACGCGAAGAGGAAAGACGAAGTCTACTAGATTACTGGAGAGCACAAATAGGCATGCGGCAGTCGAAAATACTCATTGACCCCGAACGTATTAAGGTAGTAGCTATTCTAAATCTTAGCAGAAATGATATTAAACTTTATTTTGACCTGTAACAAGGGCACTGCAGATTTAACTCTCACATGAATGAAATAGGTGCGGTAGAAAGTGATTCTTGTAAGCTCTGCCAAGAGGAACAGGAAACGTTCGAAGATGTTTAACGCGATTGCCCAGACAACCTAATTAAAATTAAAAGCCCACTGTGATTGCGAGACTAATATAATAGTTTTACCTGGACGCGAGGCTGCACAATTTAGTCTACAACTAATAAAAATAACATGCAACGAAAGGAACATATTCGCAGGATAAAAGTAGAATGGGGCAACCTAAAAAATTCCGGCGATGATCGGTAATGAACGAAATATTTTAATGTTTTGTCTAAGTAAGGCCAATAACTACAAATGGAAACAGGTTGCTCGAAGTGAGGAAGGGAGCAGTAACTTTCCTACCTCCTAAGCTTTAAGTTTCTTTGGGTGCCATAACTTTCTTAAATGAGACTCTTTAAAGTAACTCTGGCCCTTAAAAGTTCATGTTAAATGATGTGGAAACAATCCGGCACCAAGAAAAATATACAGTTGGCCCTAAAGCCAGCTGTCATCAAAATACATGATTGAACTACAAGAATGCCTTGGCTATCCTAGCGGCTTTCTTTATTCATGTGGAAAACAATGAATGACAAATAATTATTTTTTTCATTACAGACCAGAGAAAAAGATCCTTTGAAAAGTAAATGATGCCTTAACATATTTAATTTCAAACAGAATCTTAATGAATATCCTTCACTTTTATCCTTGTGACGGTTAAACTAGTCCGAAATATTACACAATGTAGATGTTAATGAATGCAGCAGCACAACATTTGCTTTTATTCTGAGTCCTGAAGCAATGGCAATCATTTGTTAATGATTTCTCACTCACTTGCATTTCTACTCGCAACAACATAAATTGCAAAATGAAGACAAAACTAAACTAAATGTCGCATTATAAATGAACTCACCGTTTAAAAGCTTTTTGCAAAATTTGTTTCTCACTGGCGGAACTGGCAACCAAAATAACAGCTTCCGGTGATGATACGGAGGTTTTCTTTTGTCGTTTGCCAACATTTTCACCACCATTCGTTAGTGATTTTGATGGTGCCGCCAAAGCGCCTGCAGCGACTGCTGTTAATGATGATGACGATGATGAGGAGGAGGAGGACGTTGAGGAGGAGGACATTGAAACCTTTCTTGTGTCTACATCTGATGATGGCACCACTTTATTTCCTGTTGCATGTTGTGCTCGCCATTTTTCACTCCATTCCAGAGAATAGTGTTGCAAGAAGTTTTGATGCTGTTGCTGCTGCTGCGGATGCTGTTGTTGTTGTTGGGGATTTGGGGGACTTTTAAGTGAATGTTGCAATTTATATGTGGTCGAATGCAGTATCAGGCCAATGAAAAACATATAAAACACAATAGCAAACACGGTAGACCATCGTAACCAACGTAATTTCTTACTTAATTTATTTAACAATGACATGATGGTGTTTTCACTCTTCGTGGTCGCCGTATGTTGCACTTTTAGCTGCGTGAATAGTTGTTAATCAAGGAGCAAGGGGTAGTACATGCATTCAACTAAATACGAAATGAATGTTGTCTTCGGCACAACTTGGAGTTGTTGCAGTTGCTGATTTGTAGTCTTGTCTTACCTTCACACAGCTGTTCACTTTATAACGGTTTTGTAATCAGAATATTATGAGGCCGTGTTGGGTTCTGAATTATTCGAATCTGAAAACAAGAGAAGATTTAAGTTGAGATATAGAAAAGAAGTTTAAGGAAGAGATAATAACATTTCAGTTGGAATTGGTGGTTCTTAGCATAATGTTGGGGATGTTGGGGGAAATCGTAGAGCGGGCAGAAGGATACCCCGCATACAGATGAGATCAGGACCTGCAAAAGTGAGGGTCTTCAAATGTTATGTGGGTTATTTTCCAAACCAAATGCGTAGTCGAAGAAAAAATTTTAAGAAATAGGAACGGGCGGAGGTATGTCACCATGCGAACCAGTTAATAAATTCTCCTTATCACAGTAACTACAACTGTGAAACTCCTCGAATTTGATGTGTGGTAGTTGTGTCCCCAAGATTATATTCAGGACAAATTCTAAAGACATAGAAGCGTCTAGAAGATCACTCGTCATACGTAGATAATATTAATTTCCCATTGTCTGAAGGACTAAATTTTATAATTATGCGTGAGTTGATTTCAAAACAAGTCGCGTACTTATGGAAAATAATGGACGAATATGGCTGCCAGTGGGGTACTCCCCTAAATCGGAAGGACTATGTTCTGTACCATATTTTGACAACTGGCTTGGATTCTTGATAGCTTTTCGCATAGCAGCCCTTCGGCAGGTGGCAAGGATTATCTTCTCTGTAGATTCTTTGAATAGTTGGGAATCGTTGCGACCGGTTGTTAAGACTGCCTTGTGTACCACCTTTCCTACACTCGTTTAAACTTTAACAATTTTAGACTACTAAGCTTCGAATAGTTTTCTGCGTGATTAGAGCACGAGGAGGTCGAATAAGACAGTAAGTATTAAGAACCCTCAAAGCCCAATTGAAGGATAAGGGAAAGCAAGGATTACTGAACACCGAAAACTTTGCAGTTATGCCATGAGATTGAGACTACAGACGAACAACTAATGCAGAAGCTGCCAAAAAGATGGGCAGTAAAACGCAACAGTACAAATCAAGAAACCATTCATCAGCTTTGCTTCTGCCCTGTCCTGGAGAATCAAGACGGAATCTATCATAATAGGCTTGGATACAATATATTTCTTCCTCAGGAGTAGAAACTGGTTTCAATATTCGTTCGATAGCAGGACAAATTCCGTGGAGATCTATATTTCTTCATTTTGATTTCCTACCCCACGATTCCTTATTTATCGTCATTTTACCAACTCTTTGATTTCCTTATCGTCCCTACTCACGTGAATCAAAATTAGTACGAAAGATTGATACGGAAAAAAAGTTTTCATTTTATTTTGTATCAGAAATGTATCATTGGATTTAGCATAAGTTTAGTTAAACCGTTACTCTCTTAACCAATTTGGGAATTCTCGAAACCGTTTTTCGTGCTTATCTCACAGGTTTTATTCTTACAGAGATTTTAACAAATTGTTTCTTACTTTAACATTCGAAAAAGGAAATAGTATGAGGAGGAGTCAGACATCTTAGGAAAATTTTAGAATAAAGCGAGTTTCTCCATAATTTGTATTCCTTTTCATTCAACTTGAAATAATAATTCTTTACAGTTTTGAGGTCACGAACAGAACAAAAAGGGCTGGGATGATAATGTCGTACCATCGATGATCTGCGCTAGTGGGCAAATTATTGATTTTGTGCCAATAAGGGTGGATCGATGTTGAAATGTAGTGAAACAAACTGTGTTTAAGATATTAACGAAATTCCTTTCTTTTTTGAAAATCGCACAGATCAAAGATATAAAATTTTCAATGAATCTGAAGCATAGATCTAAAATTTGAGCTCATATACTTCAGAATTCTTCAATTCCGCGATCGCTTTATGGCTCGTAACGGCATCTATCTAGAACCAAGAGATTGGTTGCCATTGATCTATGACGCTCAGACCAATGTTTCCACCGGTCAAAAACGCTCCAAACGGTAACTTATTGTGAATGCACAACCAACATGGACAGTTCATGTAGGCAAATCATCGCTAAAGATGATTTTTCTTTTTACTAAAGACCATCATGATTCAATATAAGATAAAGTCCTTGGATCACTTAAAAATCTTATGTGTACTCTAAAGTTATGACAGTGTAGATAAAAGTGAATGTGTGTGACAAAGCTTTCAATAGGTCTGTCCGCTTTGCATCTTTTTCATGTGATAGTGTAACATTGAAATATACATTTTTGCGATTTTTTGGAGTTGAACAGAATTCTGTGGGAATTCGTTCTGACTAAATCGTACGCCTATGTTGGGTAGTGAATCACGCCCTTACCGAACACTCGTGTAACTTGCCATGACGATTTAGCTTCAGTGGCTGGATAATAAGCAAGAGATTTTAAAGATGTCGCGAGAACAACGTGGCCCTGGAAAAGCGCAAATAAGAATTCCAACAGCGATTATAACTATTAAGTGAATTAATAGCAATTATGTATGTGCAACCTTTAAGACGTTTATTTAAATAACCGATGGCGTTAATTGGCTTTAATCCGTTTCATCTTCCTATCCAGTTTTACTTATTGCTTTTGTAAATGTTGTCTCCTTTTGTTGCTCTTACGTTTTCTGTTGCTTTTATTGCATTTTTGTACCAGTCTGACGCAAGGTTGCCGTATTTTCGTTACTTTGAACTAGAAAATAATTTATACTCTTAAATTATAAAAATCCACATCACATTCTTCCTTGATTGCGGTCATTTTCAAAACCAAAAATCCCAATTCTTTTTTACAATATTCTGGCAACTCCATGTTGCTGTTTTCTATTGTAATTCTTGAATTTCCTGCATTTATGCAGCCATTGTTAGTTGTCATTGTTCCTGTTGTAGTTTGTGCTGGTTCTGTTGTTGTTTTGTGACGTTTGTAGACACATTTTGTCCTCTTTCTTCTTTGTGATGTACCTTTTTGGTTGTTGATTATTCTGCGCCATTCTTAAGGCAGTCGTTTTTACATACATAGACTTATACTCGTATGTATGTTTGCGTGTATGTAAATGAGTACAAAAACATTTTTGTCCCACTAGTTCACTAAGTATGTATCTATATAGCTCGTAGGACTCCTAGCACAGTGTTAATTCTTGATTAAAAGTCGATTTACAATCTCCCTTTCAATCGTAAATATTTTTAATTTAATTTTTTTTGGTCATTTTTTATAACCTACAAATAACTAGAGCTGAAATGTCGTTAATGTGTTTTAAGTTACGTATTACGATGAAAGTGAATTTATGGAACAATTTCGATTCGCAAACAACACGTTCCAATTATGTAGCTTCAGTGTTTCAGTTTTGTTTTCTATTCCCATCCGCATTATTCTGTTTTATAATAAAACATGATGATGCCTGCCGAAACCGTAACTAATCCTTAGTTAAATACTCAAGTCCCAATATTAACAAATAATGTTTATACTTTTTAAATTTAGTCTTAAAGATGGCGTTCTAGATCAAATTTAAATGATCGGCATTGGTTTATGATAACAAATTTCTAAGTCCGCATGGGGCCTTTGTACAGACTTGTTTGATCTTGTAAAACATGGCATCTCTGAAGGCACTTGCTTACACTACGTCTAGACTAGCCAGAAATTTGCTCGCACATAGAGAGAGCGTCGGCAAAATAACGAGAGAAAATGTGTTCCTAATCTTCTGTTTGAAGAATACGTGTAGATGTTCCTGTTTAGTTTGATCATAATTTTTTGTCTCTCAATGAAAATGTATGGATGCTTTGGAATAGTTTTTGTATGGGTGTTAACAGACGAGTGCACACACACATAAATACTTTCTATTTTGCCTCTGTATTTTGCTTGTGTAATGTCATAACAGAGTTGTGCGAAGCATTGTTCGGAGGCCTGTTTAATCTACCCAGATCCGAATTATATAATTTCGAGTTTTTGTCAAACGTGTACACGTTGCTTCGTGTGGTGTTATTTTTTTCTGGTTTCTTTTTATTGATACTTTTTCGTATTTTTTAACGTTGCCGCTATTTTTTACATTCATTTGCTTAAAGTAAAATTAAAAATTATGTAACGAAAAATAGGAAAATCAAAGGCGTCTATATCCTCAATCACGAATCTTGAAGTATATTATGAAAAAAAAAATTTAAATTCGAATGATCTGCTTATTGCCCGCATCGGGAAACAATTTGGCTTCAAAATATATATCTTATAGTTTATCGGCTTAAAAATAAATAAAAATAGCTTTGAATGTTATAGGAACTCGGTGCTTCGAGCAAAATTCCTCCATTCACTACCTCTTAGGTGAGTTAAGTCGCGTAAGCAGCGTACCGTGAAGAACTAAGTTCTCATGGGTGCAAAAACTGGGCAGTGGAAAATATTCCACTGTTTCGATATTCTTCTGATATGCCCTGCAGACGCTATTGTCTGCTATTCTTACTCAAAGCAGATGTGTTTGTAAGCTTGAGTGCTCTGTTAGAATAATTCTAATCTTTATAAATTCGACTTTGTTCAGCTTCAGCTGGATCTTTGTTTTATCTGCGTTTGGGTCCTTCCCACAAGATTCTAGTCATTCTTTCCACTGTTTCGTTGTTGAACAGTGCGATATGGATCAGTCGTGGTAGCATCAAATGGGTTCGCATTGCGTAAGTGTATTGCCTGTGATCCTTTGGCGTTAATTGCCAGAGTGTTTTATTGTTCAAAACCAACCACACCCTAGTAGCCTGGGATCCACTTGCTGCTCAGTCTATTCTGTCAAATAGTCGATGATCATTACTTTGCAATCAAATACCATCATAGTTATGACTCTTTCGGACTCAATTGCCTTAATGATCATTTGGCTATTCTCTTAAGCATTCCGTTATTGACCATACTTCCGCCTGAAGGACCATATCGCACCCTAAATACAAAAGGGTCACAACTCAAAATACTAAAATTTTCAGGAGAGACAAAAAAATGTTTTTGTAAAAATGATTGTAATATTTAAAGAAAATATTGTTCCATTATGAAAATATTCAATACTGAAGAAAGTTCTGCTATACTTTTTCCAATTTTATATTGTGTTTGGGAAAATAAAATAAAATTTTGATTTATGACTCAAAATAATTCTCTTTAGTTCATCGTGCAGAAGCAACAAACACACTTAACATAAAAATAGACATAACTGTATTTTTCCGGTTAAAGAAGATAGTGATGTGAATGAAATTTTTGCAGTAGTTATATATAGATATGTACCCTGAATTAATTTATGGAAAAAAGTCAGTTTTGGAAAATTTGGAGTTGTGACCCTTTTGTATTTAGGGTGCGATATTATGGCGAAGAAGCCAGGGGTATATTTCGGTCCCTGGTTGCTCTACGACGATTTTATCTTCAAACTTAGCGTCATCAGGGGGGTTACTGCGTAATTCGATTCGAAAAGAAAACCATTCGAATTTGTATGCCTAATATATTGTGTTTCGAAAATGTTTTCTTTCGAATCGAAATAGTATAGCAGCGGGCCCCCACATTTACATACGAGTATCTGCGCTAAGATTCCATTCGAATTCAGTCTCCAATGCCGTTGTTGGCAATAAGTTCTTTGAATATTTCGTAAAGTCTTTGTATTGTACTTCTTGTCCACTGATGTCCACCATACTACTGAAGTATTTTATTAATAAAATTAAGTAATAAAAGGTCTCCATTTATTGTTTCCCATTTGAAATATAGATACAGTCAATTAAGTAGCTACACTGGTAAACTTGTCTTTGAACAGACTTCAACAGTTACAGGAGCTAAAAAATAAAGTAGTATAAAGTGTGACAAAATAAAAGGAAAACATTTTCAAAACTTTTCTATGTAAATGACACAACAAAATACATGAAGTTTAACCAGGAAATGCTTTTACAGTAGTTTTAGTATTTTCCTGGAATATGTCTTAATGTATGTGCAGGATCAAACACTTAAACAGTGGTTAAATAATGGGTTATCCTTTTCGAGTTTTTCTTTGTTCACAGATCACGAGTGACTGGTGTAGTACCGTCATCTTATTTTTATTCAGTATTGTTTGGCATAGAAAGACTGTATTACGAAAATCAGCGTTCTGTGAGAAACGTTTTTCGTGCACTTCGAGCAACATCTGACGTGCATAATCGGCTTTCCGAGCCCACTATTGCCAATAACATATACAAATTTGAGTCCTAGTGTATCTTAGTGAATGATACGCAACCGAACGGACCACAGGCAGCCCATAGTTAGGAGAATATTTCGGCTTTAAATATGAGGTCGGACAAAACACCAACGGCAATGGAGAGCGCTACAGCACCATGATAACGAAGTTTTTGTATTGCCTAAAATTGAAGCCCGTGTGACTGGCGAAATTTGGTTTCAGCGCGTCAAACAATGATTTTATTACAAAATCCTTTTGGTAAGCAGCTACATTACTCGCGTAATTCGCAATATACTTATAGCCATGCTGGAAAGAGTGATCTCGAAGTGGACCCTTCGCGGCTAATATTTTAATGAAATTATTTTTAGAAAAGTAAATGTCAGAGATGGATCTTTCGGGTCATAATAACTCTATCTTAAGTGTTTTATTTAAAAATAAAAAAAAAAATGATGTATGTGAATTACCCTGTAAAATATTTATAATCCTTAGCATACGTTTCCATTCCCATGATTAATATGATTAATTGTTTAGACACGGTTTCATTCAAGAAAAATTTGCTGAGTGGTTCGTGGATTGTGCAGAAACACTTTGGACTAATATCACCCATAAGTCCGATGATATAGGACCTCTAGTACTAAATCCATTTCCTTACAATTAAATTTATACGTGTTTCATTTCGTTTCATTTCAAATTTTAAAACGTTTGAAAGACGTTTCTTATTTCTTAAATACAATTGCATTTGAAATTTATTTTCTAAGAATGACAAAACTAGAAAATACTTGGTAACTTGTTGCAAAAATAAGCAAGTACCGCAACAGGGAAAACTGCCGTTAGTCCGATTCCTGTTCTTAAGGGCCCTCAATTACATTCCAGTTTATTTCGTCGCGGAAGCCTGTGAATATGATTACTATGGAAGGCTCCTTTCTTCTTTTATTGGGCTTTGGGTGTTGGCTATATTTTCCTTTCGTTTGAACAGTTTTTCGGCACAAACATTAAAAAAGCCAGTCCACATGAGATACTCCATGTAACCTGAAAGGGCCAGTATCTATTCCGTACACTAAAACATGTTCCAAATTCCTTTCAGATACAGAAATCCTACGTGAGGTGTTCATCGATCAGCTACACAACTTATTTATTGAATTGATGCTAAAATCGAATAGTTAATCAATTGTTTTGCATTTGTTTCATTAACTGTAGCTCCTCTTGGGAGCTCAGAGCTTTATTTATTATTAAGGAGCTCAGCTAGAGAGCTCCACGCGTACTAATACCGCAGTACACAGCGCACACCAAAAGTGCTGCGTCAGGTGTTTTCGCTGGACAGCAAACTCAAGTAATATGATTCTTAATTTAATTGCTCTACAGTACACAAGGCTTACATGTATACAAACATGAACAATTAATGCTGTCCAGTATTGTTTGGTTAAACGAAACAAAGTATTGTAATTGTTTTATTTAGTAAGTAAAGCCTACCCTGCAATACAAAATAAAATATGTTTAGTTAACATCGCTACACTAAATCTGAAATTTAACGCAATCGAAAGCAACTTTAGTATCAATAAGAGCCGCCAGAGAAATCCCAATGTAGACAAGCGATCACTCTTCGTTGCGACGACTCATTAAAGCGATTTAAGGATAGTCGAACAACGAATGTGGGAGGAGCGTCGAAGTATTAGTCTATCAATCGAGTTTCAATTCAATTCAGTGTCTTAAGCTGCAAGTCAAAGACTGTATTGCCGAGAGATCTATAAAATAAACGGACTTTTAATATAAGTATGCATATCGTAAGATATTCAAAATAAATAAAGCAAGTGGGTTATGAGTGATTGGATTTGGAGACAAACCGGTGTTAGCCATCTTTAGTGTCATATTTCGTTCTGAGAGCGAAACTGGTCTCCAAATCAAACGTGACAGGGGGTGACGAAAATTCGCTCCAAACATATATATCAAATCACCCTATCGGAAAAAATGAAACCAATAATCCTTTTAATATGTATGAAGTGGTGACATTATTCAACGATTGGTACAATTTTCGATGATCCTAATTATAGATCAGGCTGAATTTAAACAACAACTCCTATTATGTTGACTTTGGGAGTAGCGCTCTTATGGGCATAGCCCCATCATTTGAAGAAAGCCCGGTGACTAGTTCACGTTACCTCGGCGTGAGAAAACCAAGCGCTCAAATTGCGTACAATTCACATCAAGCTGCGGATGTCCAAAAGCTGAAGATATTTTTTTGTTGTTTAAATCTAGGAACGTTCTTCTTCAATTTTTGGCTTAGTTTGATTTTGTACGGATGTATGTCGACGAAAACATCACCAAGTTGATTTCCAAGAATGAGCGCATCCAGTACTCCTGCAAAATGGGACCGTTGAAATTACGAATTTTCGTTCGACAGTTTCAATTTATCGCATTGGGGTCACCTCGAATGCTCTTGCAGACAAGACAGCTTTATCATTTTGTTGACGTACATAAGAGTACGTATGTTGACCAAATGTTCACGGAAACTGTCACCCCGACCGAGCCTGGTCCACAAAAAATTTCATACCCGATGGAGGGACAAAATAATCAATTTCATTTGCACGTGCTACTTGCTGCTGCATGTTGCCTTCGCAATTTGTCTATTTCATTTAAAACAGGAAGTTTAACAAATGAAATCTACCTTCCTCCCTCTTTCATAAAATAATTCATTTTTACATCACTGTGCAACACACATTTCTTACACACGCAAACATTTTTTTTCCATTTTCTTTTAACATCTATTCGTATTCGTGCTGTAAGAAGATAATAATTCGTGTCTCTTTGTGCGGGGAGTTGTTGTTTCTATTTTGATTGCTTTTGTTACTTACTGCTCACGTTTAACCCAGTTGTGTTGAACAAGTTAAAATAGTTGTGTTTTTGTTTTACCATTTGTTGTTGTTGTTGTTGTTGTTGTTGTTACTCTTTATTTAAACCAGTCCAACATCTATTTATTTTTACCAACAAGCAACTTTTGCCATTTGGCTAAAACAAAAAAAGAAACCAAATGCCTTGTGGTGGTCGCTTGAGTCTGTTGCTTTGGCTTTGTGAGTGACTGGTTTTCAAGTAGACATGTACTGTTGTTGTTGTTGTTGTTGTCGTTGTTGCTGCTGACATTCATCAATTTATTCGATTGTTTTGTCCGTATATTTCTCGGTGTTAGAGACCTGTCTCTTGTGCGTTGTAACTCGTTTTTTTTAAAATATTTAAAGTCATTCACACTGTTTTTCTTTGTTGTTTTTTTCTTCACTTTTACTTTTTTTCCAATTCAATTATTGTTGCAAAATAAATTATGCTGGCGAGTGAATTCGGTTACTTACACAGTTGGTTGCTTGTCTTCCTTCAGTTCTCTTTCTGTTGTCTGTTTCTCTTTTGGCTTTTGTTAAATGCTCTCACTGTTATTGTTATTATTGTAATTAAATGCTAATAATTATTGTTGTTTCTTCATTTGTTTGGTGGTGTGACTGGGCAAGTGTTTTCAGTTGTAGTCTGTAGTTTTAGTAGAGTTGAAGTTGAAGTTGTTGTTGTTAAATGTCTTAATATCACAGCAATTTTTATAAACTGAAATGGATAAAAGAACAAAGAAAACTTTTAATTAGATGGAAAAATGTTTGCAAAATAGTTAAAAGTGAATCAAACAAAAAATAAATGCAGACACGAAAGCCAGTTTCTTTCTTCATTTTTAAAAGTCAAACAGTTTCAGATAATTTATTTGTTTAAATGATTCGACAGATCAGGCTTTTGGTGCCTGCTAACCGGTGGCTTTTTTTGTGTTGTTTTTTACAAATGATTTTGAAATATTAAAGTTGTTTATAAAGTACAAGGTCGATTGCTACTTTAGAAGGCCCCTCACGAGAAAGGCAGTAGGGTCAAATATTAGGGATTTGGGCAATTCACGGCACCTCTATAAGAGACAGTCGTGTCTTTACATCGTTTGTGCAGACTATCCATTGCAGCGTTCGCAATATGACATATAGTACCGTTCTGTTGGAAAGGTATAGTTTTTTCTTTTCTAAAAAAATGCTACATTTGTTGCCTTTTTATCATACTCGAAATATGTTTACGCCCACAAAAGGTGGCACTTTTTCAGATTTTACCCTTAAAAATGGCGAAAGGCATTGTACTTTATGATCTGTATAAAATTCTAAATAATAAGGGTGTGTTAAGCACGTAGCCTTTAACAAGGCAATAAATTATGTAAAAAACCTAAACGCCCTAAGTTTGGGTAAGTCCCTGTCGTTTAATTCGAGCAAAAACAAATTAGGTGTTACTAATCTCCGACGTTGTTTTTGATGAAGAATGGAGCAATGATACCGCTGCCTCAAAATCCAATTGAGTTTTATTAGTAAACCCTGGCATTAATCAAAAAACGCGTCTCGGCGCGAAATATAATTTTTTGCTTAATATTGGGGTCCTCTTTCAAACTCATCGAGGCTCACTCAGCGAAAAAACGGTGTTGTCTTCGAACCCTAACACGAAGCTTTTGAGTTAGTTATATTCCCAATTGAAATTCACCAGGATAAATTAGATAATCCGGATTCACAAGCAAGGCGAGGAATAGACTAAGTCGGGTTGGCCAGCCTTCACGAACGTCGACGATGTACTCGACAAATATGCAGTACCTTTTAATTCTTGATTTGATATTCCTACAGGTTAGTTTGATGTAGATTTTTGGAACGAATTTCCGTCATCCCTTGCCAAGTTTGACTTGGAGACAAACCGGTTTCGACTATGTGCTACCTTCAGTGTCATATTTCGAAAAACCGGGATGTCTTCTTTGACTTATGGGTGCAGGTAGATAGTTTACTTAATCGATCTTATCGAATTTTGTCATTAAACGTTGGAGAGTGGACAATGAAAGACCATACCCAACTACTGTAAAATGGTCGGAATGCGTACAATTTTGACACTAACCAACCATTACGGCAGCTCTCAAAGCTAATGCTTATTAATCAGCCACTGATGCCTAATTTGCATGCCAAGTTATACGATTGAGTAGCACGTCCAATTTATGTATTGTGAACATAAAATCCTTTTTAGTACTGGGGCGAGCGTATTTTTGAAGGAATTGTTATGTTACCAAGGAACAATGCCGCATATGGCCAGAATTAAACGATATGGACCTGGACGACATATGGTTCCAGTACGACGGCGTTAGGCGACGCACATGAAACGACACAATGAACATTCCGTATGAACGATTTATTGTTATTCTCCTGCGTTGGTGATGTGAGGATCGTATGATTTGTTTGAAAGTTTTAACGTCGTATGTCTATGCTAGTAAGCCAGTATCGACCGACGCCTTCAAAGTCCATAGAACCTAGCCCATCGCTAAAGAATTTCAAGTACATATAAGACGTTTAAGTTTTGCTGAAAAATTGGGTAAAGATTTCCTAATGAGCTGGTCTAAGTAAGCAGCGAATTGCGCATAGAGACTAGCTTGTCCACCCTCAACAAATAAATTGCATTTGAATAATAAAATGATTTGGAATAAAATTAGGTAGAAATATTTTCTTAAAACCTTTTATTAAAATTTTCTATGCAAAACTTTATGGAATTTTAAAAATTGTTTGTTTGTTTACTTTAAAATTCTGCCCGCAAAAGCCTTTTTTTAATATAAATAATTCTTCCATTCATTTCACTTGAAATAAGTTAAATAAAATTTTTCACAACAACAAAAACTCGCACGTTTTATTTATCACTGTCTAGCATTGGTTGGTGGGTGTAACGACGGGGGCATATTGTTGTTTGTTTATGTCCAGAAGGGAGAAAAAGTGAAATGTGTTGTGTCAAAAAATGCCCCGGTACAGCACATCACTTTTTATATCTACAATAACAACTTCACAATCTTGGACATCATTCAAGTGCCTGCATTCAGATGCCAATTAAAAGTTTATCTTGGAAATAAAATTTAACTAAATATCAAATTCACAAGGACGAACAAATTGTCAAGTTTCAAATTGCAAAAGTTAAACTAGTAACATTTAAAGGCCAAAATGTTGCTGAGGGGGGAAAGAGACGATGTATCGTTTTTTTTAAAATAAAAATTGGTTAACTGGATAAACAAAATGTCCTTCCTCTCCTTCACTAACCAATTATAAGCACACAGGTAATATCATTGCTTAATTGCACGAATTAGAGAACTTTATTTAAGAGATAAAAAATCTCACACCAGACCACATTGTTTTTTGAGGGCTTCTCATTATCATGGAAATTTTAGAGTTAAAGAATTGAAAAGACTGGGATATCGTAAGAAAGAAGCCAAATTGCAACGTCCCATAATTTATGTAAATAGGATGAGACTGCGTGAGAAATTTAATTCCTCAAAAACTTTATAAAAGCATAATGATTCGAGAACGGCACCAATTTTTATAGATTTACTATAAACCATTATGAGAAAAATGGCCCTGAAAACTCGATTTAAGAGAACAAGTGTTTGAACTCAATCGCAAACGATTAATAATCGATAATTTCGTTCTAATTAACGATTAACTTGTGTCGAAATGTCTCTTTCAAATAATCGACGATTATTCGATTATTTTCAAAATAATCGAAAAGAATACATAAACAATAAAGGAATATGGATGTACATATGCCGCTAAAATGTTTCTCTAGTATCTATAATGGTAACATATTTGGTAGCAAATCGAAAACAGTTCCCATTCTGAGCCCCTTTTTTTGTAAGTTGTGTCTAATTATCGTCACATGATAAGTAACCTTATTACGAGGTGCCTTCAACACTTCCAAAAGGTGTCCGCTTATTTGAGTACCTAAAATGCCATCTGCTTAATTTTTTATGAGTCACTGCTGCTATTGGGCCGTCAGCTGAGTGCACTGTCAGAAGTTCTGACTTATACCTCCTCGTGGTGGCGGATGGTAACAGGTTCGTGTCTCTGCTAACAGTCTAGCTGAATAGGGTGCTTTTCCATAGTATGCGAAGTCTGGATACCAGTCGATCTCTAGTTTTAATACAAGGGTGGACTGGTTAATCTTTGAAGGCATTCCTAAGATTCAGATCCGGATGGACAATGAAGCCTCGAAAAAGGTGGAGAGGTTAGACTCGGTAGCAACTCCGGTGTTTATTGGACAATGGAGTGATTCTGAAGAGATGAAGAAGAAAATTTCGCAAGGGGTGGACGGTTTCAGTTTCAAAAGATACTCCTAAGGAGGAGACTACGGCGGTGGCGCACATTATGTGTGAGACTCAATAAGAGTAAAGTAGCCGTATAATACAAAGCGGTTGCATGAAGTCTATTCCAGAAAAGAAGGGGGTCTAAAAAGGACCCACAGAGTAAGCGCTCTGCTTTGTTATCCCCCCTACATTGAATGTGTGAATGATTATTTGTCTCTAGATCATTTTCATTACTGTTATTGTTTCTTTCGAGCAATTTATCTGCGGTGATTTTTTACCCTCGAAACCTGTTCTTGTATAGAACGTTTAATATATTTATCATATTGTGGTCTTTGACTTCCTCTGCAAAGAGGATAGAACTGGTTATTTCGGTTTATTAAATCATATTTGCATTCGAGTTTCAAGTTTTTTGTCGCTCCTACAAATAATTTTTTCTAAGAAATGTGTTTTTGCGTTGAATTTGGCTGACGCATGTAGACCACCGAACTTCTTGTTTATTTTATTTAAACAAAATTATATTAAATTCTTTTGTGTGCAACAAACTTCACTTCCAATCTCAATCCCATCAAGATACGCATTCAGTAACTGTTAATATGCTGCAGCAAACACATGATAGACAGGCAAGTGAGAGCATTGTGCTCATATGCAATTTGTTTGCAACAAAAGTTGAAAAAGAAACTTTTTGCATTCCGATCTTGTTTACAAATGTAAAACAGAAAATAATAATGTTGCAATTTTTAATACACAGTCCGTCGGTCTCTTATTTAGTTTTTTCTTGTTGTTGTTTTGACACACAACTGCTACTGCCTTCCCATACAATTGCACCAGTATTGCAGTTTATACATTATTTTTTATTCTTGCACGAGTATTTATGGCAGAATGTTGTACGTGTGTTTGTGGTTTAATAAAAGTTTTACCACAAAAAAGGCAACAAACAAATGCTATAATAAACAATACGTCTGTTTGTGCGAACGTGTGTTGCCTCAATAATACGAGTGTACTTTTGCTTCAAGTATTAACACTCACTCATATTTACCTACACACTTACACCTGCCTGAATGTCTGTTTATTTGCAGCAGTTGCAAATAGCTGGGGGCATAGAAATAGATGAACAGCAATGAAACTATGAAGGGTAATTCGTTCCCCAATGGTCAGAATAAAAGTGCAAACCCAACACAAATATAGCACCAGCTGTCCAATGAGTTTAGATGAAATTGCTTTTGATACCAAAAAATTATAAGAAATGCATTTTACTTTTCAGTCACTGGTTGCGAAATTCCCATGGCAAGTTCCACGATTGAGCAACTCGTGCACATGATAAAAATTTATTATTAAAATGAGTGTTCTTTAGTGCAAATGTTGCACGCGTGGCAACCCTTTAAAGTTGAGTCGCCAATTTGGTAGCCAACTTCAGTACAAAGAGTTTGGTAATATGCCGTTTTGATTAGCCATAGATCTGTTCTGCCAACGTACAGATTGTTGTTCGCACAGGAATTTGGCTCGTTAAGACTGTCGCTCTTGATGGTCTCTTAGTGTTCAAATAATGTTGTCCACACAGTTATTCGCACAAAGCTTTTATGCTATCACACAAACAAACAACACAGGGGCAAAATAAATTATGCTCAAACTAAACAGGAACATCTACACGTATTCTTCACACAGAAGACCACGAACCATGAGCAAACAAATTTTTTGACTAGTCCAGACGTTGTTTAAAAAATTACACAACACACGCACGTCAAAGGATTGCCAGCTCAGCCGAAAAGATCGTATCTGAACGTAAAAGTGTGCTTGAAAACCAGAGATGGTACGTTCCTTGCCGAGCACACGATCTTGTACTTTAGCCAATTTTAATCCGTACAAGATTCAAATGAGCTAAGGTCTCGAAGCTAATGAGCATAAGCAATGGTGTTTGTTCGCTGAGTGGGGTTCGGTAGCGTTTAGAAAAGCCGAAAAGGCATCTCTTGCGATGAGGCTTATTTTTGGATGAATGGCCGGCCCTCTTAATATTCAGTAAATGGAAAGATGCCAACCTCCACGAGGTTCACCAAAGTTTCTCACTTCTTCGAAATTAACTTTGCGGATGTCATTGCCGTAAACAAAGAGTCCTACAGATAACTGAAAATACATTTTTGTTGGCCCAAACTGAACGACAGCGTTACGATTTGTCGACTAAAGTTGCAATTTGCAACTTGTTTGATGGCCTGTGACTTCTTCATCTGGGACTTTTACGAACTTTTCAAATTTGGCCACTTTTTGCAACATTTTGGCTTTTTGCCAAGTCTGAAATGTAAAAATATTTGGTTGCAAACCAAAACGTTTATACGTTTATCACAAGTTTAACCAAAATTAACATTTAACTCGCTATTGTTATGTGCTGTGTATTGGAGTCGGCGAATGAAATTGACTAAAAACTGAACCATTTCACTAGAAAAGTCGTTAAAACAATTATAAATAGTCAACTCTGACTTTATTCTTTTTAGGTGTGATATGTAAGTGCAATGGCTGCTAAACACGAAGGAACATTAGAGGAAACATTGGCATGTTCCATTTAATGTTGCATCGTCTGTTGTTATGTTTCTTGTTGAAACTCATTTTTTTTAGTTTCCAAAATTTAAATTTTTTTGACATTTTTATGTTTCTGAATACAATGTTGCATCATCTGAAAGAATTTATTTAGGTCATAAAATGCTGGTTTTATTTCATTTCAACATTGAACTGCCCTTATTCGAAACTCCTTTCGTAATTGGAATTATTTCTGATTGTGTTGGCTAAACCTTTCTCTATTCATAATTGCTATTATTAGTATTCAACAAAAGACTTCCAGTTAATTCTGTCGCACAAGAATCTAGAAGATAACGATCAAAAATCTTTTTTTCTACCTTTTTTCGGAAAATGTTGAAATTATTTCGATTTCAAACGTTATTTGCGACTTGCTCCTTGCGATCAAGTCATTGACTTGTATTTCATTCATTTCAATTATGTGGAGAGGTTAATCTCTATAGAAACTCCGGTGTTTATTGGCCAATGGAGGAATTCTGAAGAGATGGACAAGAAAATCTCGCAAGGGGTGGACGAGTCAATCTCTAAAGATACACCTGAGGAATATGTTGAGATGGGCGCGCATATTGGGTGTGACACTTGTTAAGTGTAAATGGTGGACCTAAACCTTAAACAAATGTTAGCAATTACAAGAGACTCCGTGATGAGGATGAAGGTCGATAGTCGATAGTAAAGCCTAAATTACAAATCGGTTGCCTGAAATCAATTCGTGGAAAGAAGGAGGCCAAAAAGGGATTCATAAAGTTAACGGTCTGCTTTGATATCCCCACTACATTAAAAAAAGAAAATAACTTGCTTATCGCAACTAAAGTAATGTTTAAAGGGTTCTCAAGTAAACATTATATGTTTGCCACAACAATATACCTTTCAATATGCTATTCGCAAACTTTAAACTTAAGAATAACAATGTTGCCACCTTTCACAACCTTCCCTCTTTTTTAGAGCTGTTAAGTCCGGCAAAATAAATTAGTGCCTTCCGACAGACATTAATTTGTAAAATTCTTAACACTTCTGTGTAGCCACCTGCTAAAGACATGTGAAGTAGTAGGGGTTATTGGAAGTGTAATATGTCATTCGTGTATGTTTGTATATTTTGTGTCAGTGTGTGTGTAAACTGTAATTGTCAGTCAGTGTGGCACAAATAGCATCATATAACCATTGTTCTCGATTCTATAAAACTCCTGACAGTAAATACATATTTGCATGTAGAAGTGCACCTAGGAATTGTAACAGTGGCAGCATTATTCTCTATTTTTAAATTAAAATGAAGGGAAACTTTACATATTTTTTATTTAAAGTTTTTCTGTGTTCTAGAAACGAAAAAAAACTTTTTCCTTTCGACACAAATGTTTTTTTACCGCCATTTATTCAAGTGCATTCAGTTACAGGAGCAGTAGTTTATTTAGTTGCAAAAGGTCAGGGTTTAAGTTTGTATGAGCATTTTATTATGGAATTTCCAAGGGGAATCTTTAATATTTGAAGTTAGGAATATTGTTTATATTAGTTTTGTTAATTTTAATCTTTAAGTTCTTGGGGTACCGTTTGGAATGCGAGTACTTGTGAATATAGAATTAAGAAATTTCCAAAAAAAGTAATTAGGATGAATTCTACGAGAATTGTCTCCTTCCAAACTTTGGCTTATGGCAACACGGTTTCAAACATTTTTTGCTAAGTGTTGGATTGGAGCCAATTCCGGGTTTATGTTCTATCGAAACAAAATAATATTTATTCCGCACTGCGTTGGATTGGAATGAGTTGCATTAATGTTTGCCGTTTTCTCTGATTCCAGAACTTTGAGTTCTTGTCCTTCCGAAAATTCAACATGCCGATCCACTGTTTCAAACGATATCAATTTTTTATACAATTTCGGTTTCATAGAATTTACCGAAATCCACTTGACATCATCAGACAGCAGTTGCGAAGTCAATTTTTGTCATTTGCTCGCAATTAACTTGAAGGATTTCTTCAAGAAATTGTTATCCCAGTAACGTCTAAAATATTGCAGTGATCCTAAAACTGTACATTCACATAATTAATCAGGATGGTTGGCAAGTTGCGGTTTCTAGTAAGAAACTTCTAAGTTTGAACAATAAAAGTTTCTGAGGCCAAAAAATATTGATTCTTTCTGTAGGGTGTTTACCGGGAATCGCATGTTCTTGTATTGGGGATTACACGGAAAGTAGTGAGGGAATGGCGCTTCGGAAGGTCCTATTATGTAAAAAGGAGTTGGAAGATGTCGGACCTCCGACCTCCAAGATTGCCATCATTCGTTGACAAAATTGTAAACGATGTTGATAACAGACTGCAAGCTTATGCGGTCTTTAATCAAAACGTTTCTTACCATACAGGCAGAAATGCGGAGTTTTGAGGCTCGCTTTCTTAGCGAACGTTTAAAACTCTCCAACGTAGCGACCCATGTATGGTCAACATTCTTAGACATACAAACGGGTTTTACTGGCACTGGAGATTTTTCTTTATCAAGGACCAATTATGCATTCACTTCAAAATTGTATTGCGATCGATCTGAAGTCGTCCCACGCTGCAGAATATTAAAGTGCCGGCGAAATTCTCGTTGGATTTGGGTCACGGACTTACCGTAAGCGTTAAACAGTCTCTCAACAAAAGCGCGAAGCTCAAGGTACCACATCTTGAGTGTAACTGAAACTTCCAACTCCCATCTACACAAAGCCGAAACACCATCCCCCTACTACTTGTCGTGTAGTATAAAATATAAACCATGTGATTCATGGTAAACACCCTGTATAACATCCAAACATCATTCAGTAATCTGGAATCATCAAAGTGTTGCACTTCTGAAGTGTTATTATCCTGGATTTAGAAGGGTTGCTTCCTTATCAGGGAGAAAAGAAAAGGTCTTAACTGTAGCGTGACAATAACTTATGCCCTAAGACATTCTTCTAAGATTCGTAGAGAAGATTTAATTAGACTGAATTCTGACATGATTTAACATGGAGTTGCTAAGTCCTCTTGCGAAAGAAATTCGTTTTCTGACTTCATAAATTTTGGCCTATAACTTATCCCCAATTCCATTTTATTATTATTATTGTATTTAAGATTAAATGTCGCTAAAACATTTCTTTTGTAAAAGAAATAAGTTTTTCCTTGCCCTTAGATTCTTGTCTTTAATACTGTTCATTCATTACTACAGTAAATTTTCATAAACAATATTAACAACAATTACAAATGCTGGCCTCATCTTTCCACTCAGCGATCCATTCATGCGCATATCACCATTCATTTACTTACTCAGTCAGTCAGTCAGCCAGTGAAGACCAGAACTACACAATATCACACATTTTACATAACACACACACAAACACGCTCACAATATCCATTGACCAGGCAAGCAGGCATGTAACTGCATCGGGTGTTCCCCTTTTCAAGGCAAGAATTGTAAAATTAATTAACCAAACACCAACCGCGTTGCAGAGCAACACCTTCCTGTGCGGATACGAATCAATACTCGTACAAACGTTCAATTGTGTAGCCAAAAGACTTACGCGTATTAGACTCAGTACGCTTGAAAACCAAGATCTTGCCGATATTGACGGATAGACTTACCCGGGCCTTCTTTGATCGTGAGTTCCATATCAGTCATATTTCTTCCAACTCAATGATTTTAAAATTATTCCTGCATTTCTAAAAGTAGCAAGTGACAACATTCTACTAACTACTACATTGTCCCATGAACATCGAAATAGCGTAACATTTGTGTATTTTGTATCGAAAAATGCGACAGTGATTTTAAATGTGAAAATAGGCCTAATCTTTTCAAGCACTAAGGCGGTTGATTATTCGCCTCGATGTCACGTGACTGAAAAAACAATCCAGCAGAGATGTCACAGCTATAACTTCAGCAACAAATCCACGCTTTATGCAACTTCAATAATTATATGTGCTGAGCCTTTTGGGGACTTGAAGATGTTCCCTTTCACTCGTCTATCACGTCTATTCAATTCCAAAAACAATTTTTGGCCCTTGCAATTTGTTAGAAGTGACGAGGGCTATTTTCATCTGCAAGTCTACGAGCAAGCTTTCAAATTCATCACGTCATCGGGCTTACATTATTCGACGACTTTCTAGGCAGCATAGTTACTCTATTTAGTGGCCCCTTCTACCTATTTGTAGCCGTAGATTAAAGAATCGTTGATGGAGAGAGTGCGGCAATGTACATACATTCCAAGTTGCCTAGTGTCTTGTGTATGCCGTCTGCAAGATATTCGGATTTGCCTGATGAGACTTTGGTTTTCCACAGTATCTGAAATCACGGGTATGTCTATGTGGACAAGCCAGAAACTCAAGAACTTCTTAAAAGAAATATCCGACAAGAGTGCGGGAGACATTTTGACAAAAGTTCTCGCTAGATTGAAAACGCTTCAAAAAGGTCTCTATGATTATCAACAATGGCGACCCCCAGTTTACCGCTACCATTTCTCAAAAGTAACGGCAAACCCCTGAAGAATAAAAGAATATGACATACAGAGCTTTTCTGGATTTCTGAATCTGCAATATTTTCTCCGAATAATTTCTTTCGTCTTATTTAGAATAAAAACAGAGTGGTGGAATGAATTCGAATCAGGTTTACTTCAATTAAAGCTTTATTTAAATTCTTAATTTGATATTTCGACAGGGTGATTTGATATAGATTTTTAGAACGAATATCTGTCATCCTCTGTCAAGTTTCATTCGGAAACTGAAATGACATTAAAGTAACCGGTTTATTCGTTTCAAAAAATCTTCTTTAAAATTTCTCTTCCATTTTCATTTACTTTCTACAAATTATTTTAAAGTGCGTTTGGGACATCTGAACAGACTTGTTTGGGGACTCATGTGTTTTCATACAAATTTTTCAATAATTTGGAAAAATGAAAAAATATGTCGAATGCAGAACAGTTGACTTCCAAATTATTCAACTCCCAGTGTTGTTGCAATTCCACACATTTTCATTCCACTTGGAATACAGACAAGAGACGATAATTTATTCAAGTAAATATTTTTGAGTCAGCCTGTTTATATTGTTCTAACCAGAATTTCGTTTGTAAAAGTTTTTAGCCATCATCTACATACGTACCTTGTTTGAATGTCTGTTGTTTTTAATTCCTCATTTGCATGTGTTTGACTGCTGAGTGCCAACGTCAGTATGCAACGACTTGAGGCACAGCAGTGAAATGCACAAAAATCTGCAAGTAATGATACTTGGTTAGAAACAATAAGAATAACTACTGACTGTGCAGCCCATTAAATAAGAAGAATATCAAATGTGTTTTTGTTATTTATTCGAGCCATTGAATCTTGAGACTAACACGAACGATGTTTTCCTAAAATTCATATTAAGCCCATTGAGATTAGAATCTCTTGGTTGTTCGCAGTGAGTGTAGAGGTTAGAGCCACCCCAAGTACGTGTTGATATGTGGGGGCCACAATGGTTCCCTTATCGATGAGTTTTATAAATTAATTTCCTACTAGAATGTCAATGATAAAAAGTTGTTTCAACAAACATTTTAAAAATTTGTTTATTCTATTATTTTCCATTTGTATTCAAATGCTAAATATTTTTAGTTTCAGCAAGGAGTAAAGCATTTTGTTTATGACGAACTCAAGGATGTCCCAACCACATGAATGTCAGCGGAGTGTCAAAAAAATTAACATCAATTTCTTCTGCGGCAACAGATGCTGCAGTGACAAATTAAAAGTGATAAAAAAAATACAGACATGACACGGAGATATGAAAACTTTTTCATCTGGCCACTGTAAATTGTGAAGAATTGATGTCACTATTGACTTTAACACAGAGAAAGTCTTGAAAAAACAAGAAGACAAATTTAAAGGACATAACGACTTGCCATTAGTTTTTTTCTTTAAGTATGTAGGCTGAAAAGTCCAACAATGAACAAACCAGGATGCTGTTGATGCTTTTAACAAGTAGCAAAAAAGTGGACCTACATATATATGTATGTGTGTCTGTATCGGGTGTTTTTTTTTAGCTGCATGAGAACTTAAAAAGATAACACGAGTCAGAAATATTAATAATCTGGTAGATAATTTCACGGCATTTATTTTTTTCATAAGATTTTTGGCATATGTCCGCCGCAGCTACGAGTTACATGGACCATTCGATCAGTCGAATTTTTGAATATTTTTTCCAATAAATCTGGCCGTATGGCGTCAATGGTGGCTTGAATATTGGCTTCCGATGCTTCAAGAGCTGCTGGTTTGTCGACATAAACCAATGACTTAACATAGCCCCATCAAAAGCAATCCAGAGGCGTTAAATCCCTCGAACGAGATGGCCAGTGCAAATAAAGTTGTCACCAAATTGATTTTGCAATACTTCGCGCAAGTAAGCGCGCTGTATGGCAAGTTGCGCCGTCTTGTTGGAACCAAATGTCGTTGATGTTTAGCTGATTATTCAGTCAGCATGGCTCGATAGCGCTCGCCATTCACAGTAGCAGTAGCTTCTTGCTCATTTCGAAAAAAAAATAAGGATCGATGATGCCGCCAGCGTGTAGACTGAACCAAACCAACAATTTTAATGGATGTAATGGTGATTTGTTAACGGCTTGATGATTTTCTTCACTCCCAATACGCCAATTTTGCTTATTGACGTAACCATTTAACCAGAAATGAGCCTCATTACTAAACACAATTCCTTGATAAAAATGCCCATCTTTGGCCAGTTTCTTGCACGAGCTGTATTTTATAGGCACATCAGCCAAGATCCTTCCACATAGTCGAAGGACAAAGACCAACAAGCTGAGAGCGACGAGGAATCAACATTTCGACGTCTTCCTCAATACTTTTACATATTGGAGGATGAGCCGCGCTTGGCGGTGCGTACGAAGTTTTGATTATCAAAGAAACATTATTCCATTTTATGAAATAAATATAATTAATATTTTAACAGGGTGCCTCAGTAGGCAAGTTAGTACTAGGCTAGTCTATCAGTCTGGGGGGCTCGTGGATTCGATTCCCATTCAAGACTCTTGTTTCTTTCACTACTATGCTTGGGAATTTAGGTTAGAATATAATTTATAATTGTATTGCAACATTTAATAAATAAATATAATTTATCAAGTCATGATCGAAACTAGGAATATGCAACTGCCACGATAACTTTTGCGGGAAGGTTGAACTGAAAATATAAAAATAAATGGTGGATTTTTTTTACCGATAGTGTGGCAGCCCCAATTACAAGCTCTAAGTTTATTAGGTTGTCGCAAAAAACTACTAAATGTATCTTGAGAAGAAACTTCGAAACAGAACGCCAACAGTTCAGATATGTTTCGTTTGTTAGTTATTGTTCAGGCTATTTTTAACTATTTTATAGAGACCAATACCAGCTTTAAAACAAAATATAAAAAAAAAAAACTTTAAATTGCTCATTTTTCTAAATGATCCTTTAAGTCAAACTCTCAATCCTATAAATTCTTTGACAGATGACAGTTGACATTTGTTTTTATTATATCATTGACCAAGCCTTGTGGAAATTGAGGCCATCAAGCAACATACGATTGATAAACTTAATCGTCAGCCTGTGATAATCTTTGAATGGTGTGGCGCAAACAGGCTTGATTTACTGGACGTAACACCCACCGTTGTGAGCTCGCTTTCAGATGCACTACAAAAAATATTGGTCTATCTATAGCTATGAGTGACTTAAGTGTTAAGAAATCACATTTTTAATTCTGAAAAGAAGCCTCGGTTTTTTTAAAGGGTGTAAGAGATATTTTATTCCATTTGATCTCCTTTGGAGCTTCACGATCGACGCAATGTGAGTTGTGTTTTAATACTTTATCTTAACTAAACAAGAAGAAGAATATACCACCGTATATTCTTTCACACACCCGAACATATAAGTGCACAACACGCATTTAATTTAGGGCTCATAGGTTTGTAGACGATTGGCCACTGGATCGCAAAACAAAGGACAGGAAAAAGTCATTTTAAAGTGAGAAAATTTAAGCTAAACATGCGTCCACAAACACTACTACCGCCATCCTCCTTTCGTAGTTGCAACACAATACATTGCTGCAGTCATTCCTTGAGCGCTAGTTAAAAAGAGATTTATTGTTGCATCGTAAAAGTCAAGGGGCTCCAATAGAAGTTCCATGTTTAGTTGCGGCGAATAACACTTGAACATAATTAGAAACAGTTCGAGTTAGATACGAGCTGAGTGAAATCCATTAACTATTTCATCTGCACGAGATCGCCTTGTACAGAAGCACTTTTTTTTAATTATTTGATTTGTTGTGTATTAATTCATGGGGCATCTTTCTGTTGTAGTTTAATTCAGTTAAGGAATATTCAGCGAATGTGAACACTTTTAATAGGTTCCTCTCCTAAAGACATGTGGTGCACACCAACACTTTATTATTATTTACAGTATTGTACAGCACCTTCTATGGATTCCTATTAGGGATTCAAAATATAGAAAGAGCTTAATTTAAAGAATCTTCAAAGAAATTGCATTTTTCTAGTTCTGGGAACTTAAAGCAAATATTTAATTTCAATCACACTTGTAGTAGAACAATCTCTAGATTAAAAATCAAATTAAAGAATTTTTCGGAACTCTGAACGGCGGACATAATGAAGCCACTGATCTCTTAAAGATACGCCAACAAGTTTGCCAATGCAACGCTACCTCTTCGATTTTCAAATGAATCACATGTATTGGGCAATCCGATTCTTAACCGTATGTGAAGTTGCTGCTCTTAGTAGTAACATGGCAAAGAACATTGTTAGGCTTTCAAGTTGTAAGAATATAAATTTGGAGGTGGTAACTGATTTGTTCCTTCGGAGAAAAGTGTATGATCTTAGAATCACTAAGAAGAGTTAAGGTAGAATTTATTATGTAACCGTTTGAGGAAATCAAAGATCGAAAGGTTTGTTTGTAAGAACAAAATATTATTCCCCATCTACCCACCCACCCCTCTATAGTAACTACTTCACTGTGTTTACTTAAGCAGTACTTTGTGGGTTTTATAGAGTAGAGAAAAATAATTGTCATTTGATCCTCAGCTGTTGGTCGGATGACATTTATAAATTTGCATTTGGCAAACAAGTTTGTATTTGCATCATCTTTGTTTTGAGTGTTTGTATTTTGTGTACGCTCTTCTTTCTCTCCGTACTTTTGGTTTAAAACATTTCCTGTTTATTTACTTGGCCCAAACAAAATACACTCGTCCAACACTCAAAGAGCCAAATATGAGTTGGCGCCATGAATACAAATGAATTCAAAAGTCATGAATTTTCTTGTTTTCTTGCCTGTTCAGAAGTCAAAAATTACAATGAAAGTGAAAGTATGTAGATTATGGGTATGAAATGCTATAAACAAACACACAGATAATTAATTACTCTTCCACACTCACTCACTCACACACACACACACACACACAGAATAATTAAAACCATATAGTGGTCAACAACATCGACTAAGTCGACATAGAAGAGTTGGCCATAACAAACCAGAAAGAAATGAGAGTTTAATTTGTTGGGACTTGGATTTAGTTCGAAAAAGAAAAAATTAATTTTCATTTGTTCATTTATTTAACTGTTTAAGCACGAAAAAATAAATAAAAAAAATGTATTGGCTTTGGAACAGATTTGAGCACGAATGTGTTTTATTTAATAGAAATAGAATGTTTCTATTGATTCCACATGCACACGTAGCCTGTGTGTGTGTGTGTGTGTAATGGAGTGTGTTGCGGTATAATAAATTTGTGTTGCTAAATTTGTTTTTTTTTTTGTTCGAGTTTTCGTTTGTGCATTTCACACTTAATGAAAAAAGTGCACGTACGAACTGCATAGAGATTTCATAACCAAAATTTTCTTTTTATTAACAGTTTATTTTTTCTTCATTGCTCGTGTCACGTGCACCAGTGTATTATAAAGCAGTGATAAAACATTGGAAACTAAGATGGCAGACATATGTACATTCTTACGTACACATCGAGCCCTAACATGTAAAAGTATGTTAGCCCACTAATGATCTTATGCAAGTTATAATTAAGATCCGCGTCAATTCTCCATACGGATAATTTGTTTGTCAATTGCGTCAATTTTTCCGTCTACATTCCGAACAGATTAGACTAAAATCTGACTGCGAATATAACGTAACCCACAGAAAACAAATTTTATAGAACCAGATATAGAACGCAGATTTTATAACGAACAAATAAAATAAAAGTAGATATTGGCACCGCTCACGTAATTTGCGTCAATCAAGTATGATCGTTGCAATCGCACTATCGCTTAAGAACGTGAGTATACAAAATGCGGATGAGCGTGCATAGGAGCGATTGTTTCGTAATGGAATCTTGAGATTAGTTATATGAAATCTTTGAAAACCAATTAGAAATTTGTGAAATAAAAATAAAAGTGGTGCATTCTGGACAACCAGTTCAAATAAAATATTTGGAAAAATTTTAATAGAAAAATAAGAAATGATTTTAGTAATTTGTTCTTCGTCAATATATCATGATCGTGGTTAACTTTTCACTATATTCACGTGAGCGTACACCTGCCTGCATGATCGTCAGTGGAGAGTTATTCATGGTTCCACCTCTAGATCAAAATAACTGATTGACATCTGTTACATATGCTGGAGCTTAAACTTTTCGAGGGGGAAGTATTACCGAAAACAATTAATTCAAAAAATTTTCTAACCTGTTTAGAAAGTGGAATCTTTATTTTTCACCGAACCCCTGGATCCGCACCTGTACATATGAGAATATCAATTGCCCTTTATAATTAAGTCATTTATTTACTTCCTTTATTCTTCGGCGACTCTAAAATTGTTTATGACAGTTACATTATTGTTGCGCTTCCTCAGAAGGGTGGATGTCGTTTACGTTAAACTTGAAGGGCTTGTATTTTTGTAACAATTATTATTTTCGAATTAATATTTTACCAGACGACGTGTTTAGAGCAAGTCTGCCTTATAAATTTTATCTCGAAAAATGTTTCAGTTACGTTAAGGCTCGATATGTGAGTATATTATTATTTATTTATTTATTTATTTAATGGAAAGTTACAAAATATCTTACTTGCTAGAAAAAGAGGTGTTGCGCAGACTTGAATATTAAAACAATATTATATAACAATCATAACACTAGTACAATAAGATTAATTCCAAGAGAATTAGTACAGTGCTCCTGTAAAAGGATTATCAGAATCTAGAGGTGGAGAAATGCCATCGTAGATTAAGAACCATCTGTAGGATTTTATTTTGGGCTATTAGAAGGCGTTTTAAGTGAGCTCTAGCATAACTGCACGTAAGGTTCTGATTTCATTAATTAATAAATTTAAAAAAAATTGTAAAAAGAACTAAATCGAATAAATTTAGTTCCATTAATTCTTGACAAAATTCGTTTTATCTCCTGACCAAAAAAAAAACACTTTAAAAGCGGAAAGTTTTAAAAAGAAATTCTTACAAAATATTCTGCTCACGAATCAATGATGCAAATTGTTGCATTTTGTTCGTTTAGAAAGTCATGGTACGAATACTTTTTTCTTTAACTGTTTATGCTCTAAATGCTGGTTCTCAGGGCTTTATTTATTTCTTGTTTTCTTTTCCTGCCTGTCTGAAGAAAGCCTCTTTGACTAACAAACATAAACCAACAACAACAACAGCAACAATACTGATAAATAAAATACACTATAAACAAAATGTTTATTTGTATTTGCAATCAAAGGTGTGCAAAAAGCCACAAAAAGATGCAAATTGTGCACACAAACAAATGCAACTGATTTCGATGCACAAAGTGTTGGAGCAGAATTTGAGCCAAAAAATATAAAAAAGTCACACATTGACACACACTCGGCAGTCAGAAAAAGAAATCAACCAAACAGGCGGGAGCCCATATCTGCAGCACTTAGTTGAAAAGCTAAACAAGCAAAACATGGACAAACAAATTCCAATTGATAACCACAAATAAGGAATCGAACAATAAACTCTAAAAAGGACATAAATTATGTTAAATGATAACAAGTGCAAAATCAGACATGTACGACTTTTTGTGAACGTTAGAAAGAAAGTTTAGACGTATTAGTGACTTTGAGACATGCATGAAAATACGACAGACAGAACAAGTGTTTTTCATGCCAAAATAGAGAAAACGTCTTTTCGATTTAGCATATTCGAAGGGATCGAAAATTATAGTTCTTTTGAATAAAGAAGCATAATTCAGCGAATGTCGTGATCTCTTTTCCACTCTTCTTTTTACATTTTTTTTATATAGTTGTAAAATTCGTAATACCTAGTTAGAGTTACCGGTAGTCAGGTGGAAGGCACAAAGGTATGGCTTGCCGTGCACAGTCAGAAGTTCTGACATATCCCTACACGTGGTGTCGGCCAGTAACAGGTTCCTGTCTCTTCTAGGAGTTTAGCTAAAATAATGTTGAGCGAAGAGAAGTTAACACTCTCTTACCAAAATCCCTAATCCACTGTAAAACAGTATACGCCAGGGATGCGTGGCCAAAAGGATGCTTGGTCTCTAGTGTGCAAACTCTGGATATCAGTCGATTTCCAGTTTTAATAAAGACTTACCCGTGTATATGTGGGTAGGCAGATTTTTCTCCGCTACTCGCAGGAATTATATGAATTCTCTGAACGAACTTCGGTTTTATTTGGCAAAGAAAGGAATCTGCAATAAATGTCTAAAAATGATTTGCGAGGGGTGAACGGATCATCTCCTAAGATCGTGAGATTCTGTAAGGGTTGGACAATGATGCCACGAGACTTGATTGAGAGTAAGGTAGTCGTAAATTCCAAATCAGTTGCCTGAAATCAATTTGAGGAACGAAAGACACCCTTTTAAGGGGCCCATAAAGTATGAGGTCTTCTTCGACAAGTCAACGCGCTAACTTTTTAAGCCACAGAAACCTAAAACATAAGTAGGCAAATCTCCTAAAATGCAATAAATATACATTTTTGGACCCTCCTAAAGAGTTTCACCCTCTAAGATTGCCCCTTAGGAGAACAAACCCCACATACTCGCAGCGCTGTTGAATAATCCATATTAGATTTTTAGAATGTTTTTCGTTCAAAGCCGGTATATGTTCGGTAAATAATCTTTATATATAAATAGCCTTTTCCTAATAATATTTTTGTGGAGTGAAATATAATTTTTATTTTTGCTCAAAAAAATACAAATTCAAAAAATTATATGAATGTTGAAATAGTGAAAGCAAACCAGAGCTCTTAATGTAACAGATTATTGGGATAAAAACATTGGGAAATCGTTTGGCGAATTATTTTAATCAGAAAAAAATCTGTCCCATGAATTGATTTGTCGTTGCCCCACTACGAAAACGAAATGCAACTACGATCGCATAGATATTATTATTTTATAAAATGTTTCAAAAGATAAGCAGATCGGACCTGCCAGAAAATCAGACACACATAGGATTTTTGACAGATGTATCAAAAAAATCTGATAGTGTCCTTATGAAAACAACTCGAAATTGGGCAATTTTGATGAAAAAGGCATGTGAAATAATATGGTTTGCAATTTCCCAACACGCTATTTGTAGCGTTATCCAAATAACGCTATATCTCCCACCATAGCAATGCAGTAAATGCGCTTTGATACGGCCATGCACGTATAATATTATTATATATAATTGGCAAAAAACTTTGGGAATATTCTTTATATTTATTTTGATTTTCTTCCCCACAAAAAACTATTACTGCTGATGTTTTTATTTTAAATAAATCCTTACAACCTATTCCCTGCTATAGAAAACCAATTGGTTTGATATTTTCTATAAGGGATCTTAAAACTCTCGTTTAGTTTAAACACATGATAATTCCAACTTCGCTAAAAACATGAGTAAACCTTTGCGGATGAATTGGTATAAGGAACCTCTGGAAATGCGCTGTGACTAGCTTAGTCCCAAACGAATAAATTTTTAATAAAATACTAATTGATAAAATCGAACGATAAAGCCCTCAATTTACTAATAAAATAAGATACCAGAAAATTGTTGCCACACGGTTATTTTGTCGTGAATTCCCTTTCGATTAGGTGATAAATTAATCGATTATTTCCAGAAATAAACGGGGGAAAACAATAAAGTCTAGGGAAATTCATAAACGTAATAAATAATTTGAAATTTTAAGCTACATTAACATTCATGAAATATTTCATGAAAACAAACAAAAATTTCATGTCACTAATTTCATAAAAACTTTAAAAAGAAGTGTAGCCGTTGGGTTTTAATTGAGTGTTAGAAAAATAAATAAAAAACAGGAAATATTAAAACTAAAAAAAAACATACGAAAAATGAAACACGTTAAATAATTTTAAACATAAGAATAGATATGAATTTAGAAAAGTATTAAAAAATAGAAAAAAATTTTAAATTTTAATAAGTATCATCGAAAAATGGCATCGACAATAAAACTGGTGAAACTTTATCCTTGCCATAAGACCGAGTGGGAAAAAAACTTCTGGCAAAGAGGTGAAGCATTTTTTATTGTTATAAACTGTGTAATTTTTCTGTTCTAGGATAAGATAACAAGATAAAATAATTTAACTGAATTTTTAATATTACAATATTTATAACAACGAAATAAAAATATTTGTTATAACTGAAACGATTTACTTTTATACGAGTATATTGCCGATATTTTAGATATTTTGGCGATATTCGACAACCATTGTGAGGGAAAGCTAAAAGAACTAAAAACAGTGCCAATCACACTACGTCTTAACTAGCCACAAATTTGTTCGCATATATAGAGAGCGTCCACAGAATAACGGGGAAAATGTGTTCGCGGTCTTCAGTGTGAAGAATACGTGTAGATGTTCCTGTTCAGTTAGAGTATAATATTTGTTTGTCAACGAGATTGTTTCCTTGTTTTCAGCATAATTTATGTAAGGGTTTTTTTATTTTGCCGTGTGTATTTTGCTTGTATAGTGGCAGAACAGCGTTGTGCGAACAACTGTCTCTACCAGCGAAATTCCTGCGCGAACAGCACTCTGTGCATTGGCAGAACAAAATATGGCTATTCAAGACGGCATGTAAACACATGTAATAAAGCTGCCAGATACGCAATACGCATACCATTCCCCATGCAATTCTACTGTAGGGGAAATTATAAAAAAATATAGCCTAAAAAATGCCCAAGGACTTCAAATATCGCCAGGTAGCTAATTAATAGCTTTTCTAAAAGTTTTGTCGCCAAACGGATTTTTTATCGCCACTTTTGGCGACAAATCGCCATATCGGACACTATTGTTAGCAGACATAAGCAAACTTTAGTACAAATTATCGTATTCACCAAGGTAAGTTGACAACAGGTACGCTGGCGGGGGAAGTTAAGAATTTGCTTCTCAGTGCCGGATGTCAAACTATTATATAATAGAGTGACAAAAATGGCGAACACTTTTGGCTTTTAAGTATAAAAAATTCCACAGAATATGGCATCTGCCACTACTGGGGTGAACCTTACCATTGTTAATACTATTGTGAGTTTTGCTTATCGAACAGTGTCACGAGTGTTACTTATTCATTACAAATACGATTGCGACGATTTGGTTCCAGCTGAAACTTTATTATAACTTTGCTAGATTTGGTGATTGTGAAGCACCTTCGACAGCTATTTCGTTTCAGATTTATGAATATTTCTATGCATACATTACTTGTGGTCCATAATAATCCCATTAACAAATCAAAAAGACAATGTCTCTGAACCATGATTATTATTATTAAGCAACGTTTGTGCTGCCTTTGTGTGTTCTGGAACAGGTTGAGGCTACGAATAAACCGATTAGATTTTTTCTCCGTGATAGACCATAAAAATCGTTTGGAGTCATTAGAGATCTGCCAAGCTACTTCGCTCTGCGGGTCAGCAGAAATTGACATTTGCAGAGGCCGCCTAATTATGCATTTTGATTATCTTGGCCTCATTGTTGTCGATCATTAAAATCCGTGGAGATTTTTTATCGAAACAGCGTGCTACACCACTTGGCTTGGCTAAGGCCGCCTTCAGCTCTCCACTGGCAAGCAAATTTTGACTTGGGTATTGTTAAGCTTTTTGTTTGCATCCGGTCTTGCCCGGGATGCAAAGCCCTTTGCCTTTAACATTGCCTTTGTATAACTTTTAATTAAAACTCTCTATTTATATGAATGTATTATTTTGAATGCAAATGCTTCTAATTTTACTTATTCTACAGCCTATAGAAATACAAAATAATTATTTTTCCTTCTGGTACATATACAAAATGACTGTGCTGGTTCCTAACTTTGGAGTCAGGCGACTTTAAAAGTAGGAATGGTCGATAAAAAGTGTGTGACGAGCTTGCCTAAAGTTTGAGGATTACGTAAGTCGGTTTTGAGAAAGTTCCAGTGAGAAAATATTATCTTGTGTTAGGGGAAAAATGCATGCATACAGAAAGCGTGTGTAAAAGTTTATGGTGACCTCGGCTGAAGTATAAGGAACATCTGTACCAAGTTTGAGCGAAATCCGTTGGAATATAAAAATGTAATCACTTAATAACAAATTCAGTTTATAGGGTAGGCGTAAAACTACTTGTGGTCGATACAGGAGCATATGGCGAACTTCCCTGGTGTATAGAGATCGTATGTACCGAATTTGAGAGCGAACAAACAAACAGAAGAAGAATTTTATATACACATGTACTTAAATGTAGATTATGAATTTGAAAAAACTTTGCCCGATAGTTTTTCAAATAGTGAGCAAGTAGACTTCAAAGAAATACATAAATAATTTGTGAAGCCAATTGTCAAACCTTAAGTAATTCGGCTTGCCGCCTTTGCCGAAAAGGGCAGGTTAAATCCTAACCACACAGCGGGGCGAGAAAAAGTTTTGCATCTAAAATTATGATCAAAATTGTCTTAAACATGGATTGTTTTTAAAGTAAGAATTTCTTTTTTCAAAATAAAACTTCCCATAACATTTTTTAAGTAAAATTTTTTTTTTTATTGAACATGCTGTTCAGTCTAGTGGTACTAAAGATTAAAATAAAGAAAATTAGAAAAGGATTTCTGCCACCCATTGTCAACTAAAATTTATTTTAAAATCGACAGAAATTTTCAAGTTTTCAACGTCGTGTACATATATGAAAATCCAAAACTGCCTTAGAGCATTCCCTTTGTATTCCACACACCCCTAAGATGAAGAACTACCAAATATGTATTATTAAGGTTCACGATAGTGCGCCAGGCCAAGTTCAGCCCTAATGCACACAGTCTTTACATTACAGAAAACCATTTGCGCTGCATAAGGTTATGGAACAGTTTTACCATAAAAGCTTCCAGAAATATGAACGCTTATTTTAGTACCTATTCACTGACTCACCCCCTCACTCATCCATATTATGGGGCACTTCCCCTAAAACCAGACAGTTAAAATTTCATATACCTAGGACTAGGACCTCTGAATGGCCCTTCAAGGTCACGTAATTTAATGCCGTTAGATTAGTTCCAATTGAAGTGCGGTGAAACCGCTATTCCACACCAATAAACCACAGAGGATTGACGGAAAAAATCATCGCTTTAATAGCGACACATAGTCAATGAAGCTCCAATTTTTAGTTGAGTTTTGCTTTCGCGAAAGATTCCATAAAAAAGACATAAGTATTCTGTCGTCTTGGAAGTAATGACATTTAAATAAAAACTTGTTGTGATAAATTTAAAATGTGTTTCTTTCTTGTAATCGTAAAATGCACCTCCAGATTGGTCTACATCCATAATCAACATTAGGCGTATTTAAGCCTAAATTGGCAAAAATCTTACGTCTAGTACCAAATATTTAAGATACGAGACCACTTCATTAGCCCCGTTTCTTTTTTTTTAAAATAAAATATTGCCTTCTTAAAGGGTTTTTGCTTAATACAGCCTAATTATTTGGGATTTTATAAAGATCAGATAGGGCAATGCTTTTCGCCATTATTAAGGGCGATATTTAAAAACCAAACCCTCACTTTTCATGGGCGGTAACATATTACGAGTACAGCAAACGAGCAAAAAATGTTACATTTTTTCTAGAAAAGAAAACACCATTAATTTGAAATAGTATTTTTTTGGTTGCTCATCCGTTTATTTGAAGTGCAAACGAATCGGCCCTTTTCTTCTCACCTTAAAGTTTTTAGCATCCTAAGCGTGTTAAATTCTTTATGTGCCGATTAAAATTCTATAGTTAAAACAATATTAATCATCATTATTGCATTTTGTCGCCCGAAATAACTACAAATATTCATTGTAACTCAGCAATAAAAGCTAACGAACACATGCCAAAAAACCATCATCCTTAAAAAATACATGTCATGGGAGAGGGAAAATATTATGAAAGTATATTTTGATAGTTTTTTTGTTGTTCTTGTTGTTCATATTATGATATTACCCCAGGTGTCACTTGTCAAGTAATGACAAAACGAGTCCTCAGGCAAGATTAGCACCAACACAAAGAAACAGAAAGCACACAAACACAGCAGGTTTTGTTAAAGGAGTTGTGGTAGCTTTTGGTTTTTGTTTTGTTGCTGCTAAAAACGTCCCCTTTTTAAATTGTCATAAACAGTCGAAGGAAACAGAACAGCAGAGCTCAACACACCACAGAACAATGTAACAATAATAATAATAATAATAATAAACGCACGTTTTTTATGTCTTTACACTACCAAACACACACACGCACACACACCGACACTCCCTGCATATATTTTTATTTAATACACATCAAAATACTTGTACTTGTTAATTACTTGTTGTTGTTGTTGGTGTTGTTTACCAACAAATACTTGCAAAAGATTCGATGTTATATTGGAACTGGTTGTTAATTCTCCATAGAAAATCAATATGAGAAATAACTAATAAAAAAATTTATTGTTTATAAAAAAGCGAACAGAGCACGTTTGAAATTGTTTGCGTTTATTTTAAAGATTTTTTCTTGTTGTTAATTTTCTTCTTCTTTAACTACCGTCATATGAAAAATTGCACTAATATAAACCTATTTTATCTGTTAGTTTATTTCACTTTTGTTCGTTAATGAATTATTAAATTTCTTGTTTTTCGTTTGTATTTCACTTGTTTTTGTTATCGAAACCATCAATTTACCGGCAACATGTTTGTTACTGTGACTTCCAAGCGAAACTGTGCTACAAATAAATATTTAGTTGTTTTAAGTAAATGTTGTTGCTGTTACCATAACAACTTGTTTGGAAAATGGCTAAAACGGTGTCCCCGCTCAGCAGCTAGAAGAAAATATGTATGTATGTAATTTCAAAATCATTGGGCTCTTTGTCTCTTAAACATGCTTTATCGCTACAGCGTGCTCTTAACTGGAGAGTTGCCAGATTAAGTTGATTTTGCCATATTTTTCAATCATACCGAATAAATATTTTGATATTATTTTCATTCAAACCGTCAAGTTTCGTTTGGTTTTTTTTTTCTTAATTTTTATGAAAAATTTTCAAGTTTGTATTTTTAATTTAAAAACAAAACCTCCTGTCAGAGGCCTTTTAAATCATAAAACGTTTCATAAATTTCTTATCAAGATTAATATTAAATATCTGAATCCCGTTTTTAATTAGGTTAAGTTTCGAAATTGTATACGAAAAGTAGATACATATGCTATTAAAGGAGGATATTTAACTCAGGGAATTACTCCTAGTCATGCAATAAATTGTGTTGCCACATGAAAAAAGTTTAAAGGAAGGGCCTTAGAGGGTGAAGGATTTGTGGACATTCCACTTAAAACTTCCCACATTGAAAGTGGCAGGAAGAACCTCTGAAGGTTGCTTATTCACTATGCGAACAGTACGTCTATAGAACGAGTTGTCCCTGTAGTTTGTTGCGCGGTCAACTTGCCAATAAGCCACGACGGATGAGCCGTATTATACCTACATATTGTCGGATATCAGGAAAACATTTTCTAATTTTACTGGAGCCTATTCCGTTGTATGGAGTATTTTTAAGTCGAATAAAACTTTAAATTGTAAAAAATTAATTTTAATTACAAAAATTTGTATTCAAAAGAACCAATATATGGCATTAACATTTCAAACTGATTTTAGGAAAATGGCCACTATGGTTGTTTTGACGAAGCGCTTTCTGGATGTCCAGTTTTAATCCTTCTTGAAGAAATGAGGTTCAATGATGCCGCGAGGGCGTAAACCGCACTAAACGGTGCATTTTCTGGATGTAATGACGTCAGTTGGGTCTGTTGTGGATTCGTTTCACTTTATATGCGGCAATTCTGTTTGCTAACAAACCTGTTAAGCCTAAAATTAGCCTCATCGCTGAACATAATTTTGCGATAAAAAATCGGATGACTGATTTTCAAAATAAATCAAAATAATTCTATTCGTGATCACTTGCCGCGGTATAATGAGCATAAATGTCAAAAAAGCGAGCGCAGTATGACTCTTCGTTTGACAGTTAACCCTTTTGTAAGTTTTTTCAGGCTTAAAAAATACACTATAGCAACGATAGAAGAATGACTGTCATACCACATTACGTCTATGTTCCAGTGAGTCATTAGAGTTGAATACCCTACTGTCACCCATAAGCATCGTCGCCATTTGTTTTAAAAAGGTTCAAAATATACTTTGAAGCAATGGCCCATATATGGGAGTTGCATTCTATTCGAGGTCGAATATAGGTGGTGTAAATAATGAGCAGATCAGATGGAGTTTCACTGCTTAGCGATCCGAAAAGTGTGTTTAGTCAAACGAAAATCCGACTGGATTTTCATGACTGAACCATTAAGAGCTTCTGATTCCTTATTGCCTATACCACCAATAACTACAGATGAAACAATATAATGTGTCATGCGTGAGTGAGTAAGCACACAACTTTGGATCTTATGTGCATTAAAATCGACCCTGTTTGCGCGACCCCATTCAGAGATTATCACAAGTTCTTAGTTCAGCATATCTTGCATATTGTGGCTGATGTTTTCAAGCTGCGAAAGGCTTGGTCTATTATCTGAAAAAGAATTGATAGGATTGGAGGCTCAACATCGAATGTTATTTAGGTAAATACGTTATTACATTCTAAACATCTCATAAGATGGAAATTTACCATATTTTCGATGATTTAAGGAAGTGTAGAACAAATTGCAAATGGGCGGTAGTTTTCAGGGTTGTAGTTAAAACTGCTTGTAAGTCTAAATGTATTGCCTACAGATTCTGAAAACTCCAGCAATTAATTATCAACTTAAATCTAATCAAGGCTCATTGCCAGCTGCCAAATTTCACGATTTTGCATTTCATTTTCAAAGTTCTTTATCTCACATATTATAATTATATATAGCTTTCGAAACAAAATATTAAAGACTACGCTTCAGAAACTATTTTCCGAATATTTTATAAGATTCTCTCGTGTAAAATCTGAACCATTTAAAACTTTGAGACTTGAACTGAATGCTTTTAAGCCCTCTGATAATTTCCCTTATCTGCTGCCTGCTAACTGAAAATAATTCTGAAATTGTGAACATTAAATTAAACATAGATCGGTTGGATTCAGAGCACAGTTATATCAGTATTATTTTAAGCCCAAAATAATACTGATATAAAAAGAGTGCCCTTCTGAATAGAGAAGGGCACTCTTTTAACAAAATGTTTAAGTTTTACATAGTGAAAATTCAGCTTGATTTTGATTATCAGTTATACAGCAACAGCATTAAAATTAATGCACCTATTTGACTCTAGACGCACTGTAATATTTTGCTAAAAATAATCAATAACTATCAGAAACTATCCAAACCGTAAAAGTATTTGTGGCTTATAATTGAACATAAAGTCATCATATGCGGTCACGACTACAGACTAATACTTTTTATTATTTTAGTTTAAATATCTGAACATTATAGTAAAATATCTTAAGCTCTAATAATTTAACAAAATGTAACTGAAAAAAAATATTACATATGTGGAACTAACGAGCACCTTATTGAAATAGAAATATAGAAGTGGACACTATCCTTAACTTTTATTTTTTGTAATCAAATTACAGGAACTGTAATTTACCATCTGGCATCGTTGTTTTTCGTTAAACGGTATTGTTTGTGTTGCTGTTTGTTGTTGTATTATTGTAAACACATACTGTAATGGAGGTTTGCTCGTGTTATTACTTCATAACGAATATAGTTAATAGGCATTTTATGTGTGATAATTATATTATTTACAGGTATTATTCTCACTTCGTTTTATGCCTTTGACTCTTTCTCTCTCACTCTCCCACTCTCTTCTAATGTTGTGCTTTGTAGTATGCGCAACTTATGTTTTGTTTTAGCAGATACGTTTCCACGAGGAGGAATCCATTTGTAAGCGACAAAACCATACAAGAATTAGAATAGATTTTTCAATTTTAATTAATACAGTAAAATATGTTAACGTGTGTATCTGAGTAATCTCATGAGTTTTGTATGCGTATGTATGATAGAGTTTATTTAAATGTCGCAAATTGTACGATTGTATTTCAACATACAAAACTCTGAAGTATCAACAGATGAGGCTATAATAAAATTGCTCCTTTGGGATGCTTTTTTATAGCTCCTGCCTCTGTAGTATATTTGAGATTTCTCTTCAAAAACTCTTACTCTCTTCATGCAACTAGTGTTACCTGGTTGACATTCAACTTATGCAACTTTACTACACTATTGCTCCTAATACATTAATGCTCGTGAATGCAAACTAACATTGCTATACCGTTAAGGCAAATGAATGCGTTTCCAAGTGTGTTTATGTACGTGTGTGTATGCTCTTAAATACCCGTTAGTACCCTGCAGCTAAAATGATACCCAGTCACGTTGTGGGAAAATCGTATAACTGGTTTTAAGAAGGACTGTAGCAACAGCGGTTGATTCGTACTAGTCAAAAATGAACACAAATAAGCGAAATGATAATGGATCAACGGCGCTGCTTATTAAATCACGATCTCTTACAATGAAAATAAGCAATTTAAAAACACAACAACAATAAATATATCCGCCGCCGTTGCTACCCACCTGAAATCGCTCAGCCATCGCAGCCGAAAGTATCGTTTCGGCTTCTTTCTCTGCTAATTTGCCAAAGTAAACAAATACGCCTTTTCCGTTTCACTTCAAGTGTCATAGTGTAGACATGCAATGGAATGAGAATATTATACTGTCGATTTGCTTACATTAAAATGTAGAAAGGATTCTCAAAAATTCACCTGTTTGGATAGATGTATAGTGGATATGTAGGTACTCTTTGTCATATCAATCAAAACTTCTGGCAAACAAATGATGGAATGGAATTAACGATTCTACATTACTCATATTACATTTTGTTGCCACATGATTAGTTTACCCGCTCAAATTCGTATTCGTACACTCTTTTTAAACATTCGATTGCTGCTTCACTTTGGATTCACATGCATAGATAAATGGCTGGCGAGATGTAACCTTCTTATACAAGTCTTCTGAAGCAAAGTGCATTAGGGCCACGATTTGTGTCGTTAATATGAACGTGAGAAACGAAGCTAATCAAATCGAGAAGAAGAAAATCGGGACCTAAGTGTACACTGCTGACCGTTTGGCGAAAAGTCATTGTAAAATATGTTTGTCTTGTACATCAGCTGGCACTTGTAAATAGTTACTCTCGTATGATAAGAGCAATTATCATCGATTTTTTCCTTTTACACAAGAAAATACAGAGAAAAATACAGAGATTGCATCCCATATCACTGCAAGAGAGTAGTTCTCTTGGTGTGCTCCATGATCTGCAGGGCAGCAAATAAACATTAATATTCATATTTATCATTATAAATCATCAAAGTCAACCACCAAGAATTTTTTTTGTTCGACGCTGCACCCGCCTTTTGGGATTCTTTATGTTCAAGGTAAAGTTATGATGACTTTTGCTCTTGTCGTTGTTGATTTTGTTCTCACTATTGTTGTTGCGGTTAGAGGTCTATTTACAGTTTCACTTTACGGAGGAAGCACACGTACTTGAATATGCATGTGTGTCGAGGCATGTAGTTGTGAGTGTTTCCTTTAATATTGTAATTAAAAATGGGGACATTGTGTCAGTTTTAACTTTTTAGTTACGCTCGAACAGAAAAAAACTGTTTTCATTATTTTGTTCATAAAAAAATTTCTTTAAAATTATAAGATTTGACTGGTTTCGGGCAAACGATTTATTCGGTGATGTTAATGACAAGTTAAAAGGGATTAAATACCTGTAATTTCTGCAAAAGAAAGATGAAATACTTATTTTTTAAACAAAGTTGCAAAACTATTTTACAGTCGTTGCAAAAATTTTTCGTTTCCTTAATATTTCTTTTTGAAATTTCAACAATTAGTGGGTCATATTGTTTGATTGTGGTCATGATCCGAAGCAGTTAAAAGTATTAATTAAAAAATTTTTCTGAATAATTATTTTTCAAGTTTTAGAAATATTTTTAATTTAAAAATGGCGAGAAATACTGGTTTTCAGAAAAAAGATAGGAGTGATGGAAAATAATGTGTTGTCTAAAATAATATTTTATATAATTAATAAAACTAAGAAAATAATTTTTATAGTTGGGGTTTTTAAATAAAATTAAACAAAATAAAAATTAACACAGCTAGAAAATATACAATACCACCCCATCTCTAGGCAACTTGCTAGTTTGGTAACATTTTTCCCATAATTCTTTCCTACATTAAAAAGTTACAAAAAATTTCGCCAAGGAACTTGGTCCTCATTTTGATCTCACATTTAGGTGCGGATCTGAATCCTTTTTTACAAGTTATTTTTGTTTGTTAATATACTATATGTATAAAACCTCTTTTAACTTAAACCATACAGGCGGTTGGGTTATTCAAATTTCAGCTTTCTACCTATAGTGGAAATGCTTCATACAAATAACAGAGAACCGTAGTGCTAATTTTTCTCATTACGTATTCTTCAAGGCCTACCTGTACGATGTATATTGGCCTATGAGGTTACCTATACGTAGAGTCCTTATGGTTCAAGCTTCATTAATTTATGATTAAAAGAAGCAAAGTTATGAGGGGGTAAAAACAGCGCGAATGGTTTCGTGTAATATACACAGTGTGTGCTTTAGGCCAGAACTTGGCCTGGCGCACTACTGTGCGCCTTAATAATACAACTCTTCTCTTCATTATCATTTTGTTCAGTTCAAATATAATTTGAAGTACGTGTTAACGATTATAACTAGTTTTCTGCTTATCGCGTTATTTTGGCAAATCAGCGGCGACCTGCTTATGTTATTGCTAATTTTTGAACTTAAAGAGTTTTTGTGAAATGTGTGACTTTTAAAGTAAAAATATAGAAATGATTTTGTTAATTTCATTTTTTTCCGTGGGCAGTTTGTGACCACAAGTCTTTGTGCTTGTGGTTAATTTTTCATTACATTCACGTAAGCTCACATGCATCTACATGTGAGCAAAAAAAGAAAAAAAAAACAAGGCCATGCATTAGTAATATTTTTATCGTGAGCGTGAGTGAAACGTTTTCCACGGTTCCGCCTCTAGATCAAAATAACTGATCGAGAAGTATGTAAATTGTAATTGTCCTATGTTATTAAATCACTTCTTTATTTCTCTAATTCTTCAGCGACTCCCACGTTTTTTATGGCATAAAAAGTTGGATGTCGTTTACCTTAAAATTGAAAGGTTTTTATTTCTGTAACTAATATTATTTTTGATTCAATTTGTTACCCTGCACCAGCAGTGCGATTCACTATTATTTTTAAACGACAATCGCATCGATAAAAAATTTTAACAACAAACTTAACGATGTTGCTATTCAATAACTTTTTTTAAACAACATTCGCAATCGTTTGGTCAGCTGTTGTTGTTAGCCAATCGATTGTAGACAAATATAAACGACTTATATTTTTGTGTTGTTTTTTATTCGACTAACTAAAATTCATTGCATCTTTTAGGGGCACTTTTAAATTGTTCAAAAATCATTTATACACAATATTTTTAATAAACAAGGCACTAGGTACATACATAGCATGTTTATACTACATGTAGAAAAAGCCTCAAATGTTTTTTACTAAGCTTTTACAAAAATAGCTAAACGCACAAACAATTTCTTTCAAAAAGTCTTTGTTTATTTGATAATCTTTTGACAGTGATGCCACTTGATATCAATTTGAATAAACAACAAATTAACGATGTCTATTGTAGTTTACGAGAAGTTAGAGAATCACACAATTGTTAATGCAAACAACAAAAATTGTCGACAAATTTTGCGACTGTCGAATCGTTAAAAGTTAGTAAATCGCACTACAGAAATCAGTTTCGTGTTTCGTATGTGTCAGTTAAATTTGTTAAAATTTTTTGAAGTTGTTTGAAGTGTTAAAGAGTTAAGATCTCATATATTTGTTGGACTTAAACAGTTCTTTATTTAGCTGTATCAATAATGAAAAAGGAGAGCAATTTTAGACTTTACTGTTGACTTCTAAAATCTTATTTTTGGACAAAAACAAGATTTTGAAAAACTTTTGTTCTTTAAAGTTCTTATTTCTAACAAAGGTTAAGTTACTGGAAAGGATTAGTAGAAGTTCATTGCAATATAACTTTCCGTAAAATTGAGCTAAAAAATGTAAATTTTGCTGAAGTATACTCTTGATTAGGGAAATCACAAAGGAGTTTTTAAGTCGTTTTCAGCTTAAGTCGACATCAGCACTTAATCCTTTGTTTGATTTTTTACTTCTAAACTCATCCGACTCTTTTAATGTGACAATGTCGAATATGTCTGAGTTTAATAACGGCATCTACCTAACGAGTTAACTGACGATATTTATACCACCGGTTTAACACATTGCATCCACGACCGCCCCTATACGCACTGATACAAATATGTAAGTGGCAATTTTAGCATCATGGCTATCTGGGTCAAGAACTTACGCCGAGCTAGCGGCTTAAAGCTGCCTTTGGCTTGCGTTCAATTGTACCACTAATTTACTCCCGCGAAGAGGCGTCACCAACAACCAGTCCTATAATACGAGTCGTTCAACAAGTGGTCAAACCTCGAAGGTGTTTATCTTCTAGCTTTAGTACCCAGTTTTATATCAAAATGCCAGGATCACCAAAAAGACATGACATGACACCATGGCGTCAAAGGGGCATATTTAAATTGAAATAAACGGCTGATTCGATTGGTGCGAAGTCTTTCATAGAGGCCAAGTCTCGTTTGAAAAATACATTCCTAAGGCCTTCGTAAAGGCCTACAAAGCCCATGCTGGCGAGTACTACTTCTCTAGTGTAGTTAAAGTCTAATATGCATTTGAAAATTAAAATTTTGTAAACTTGGTCCAGTTTGTAAACACTCACTTCTGTAAGAAATCTATGAAATGGCATATCAAGCGGACCAGTCGTTTAGAAAAGGCCAATTGGTTTTCGAAATATTTTAATATTGCCCCACAGTGCACATTTCTGACAAGGCATAGATAACGAGGTATGTACATTGTTTATGTGAAATTCTGAAAGTAAATAGAGGCAATTTTTTCCTGACCTGCAAGAGTGAAATTGTTTCATTAACACGTTGAGTGCTACGTCAGTCACCGGTGACTGACACCGACCTTTCCGTTTAGGCCGCGTCAGTCGCCGGTGACTGAAAGTATGAAATATGATAATAAAGGTAAAAATTTAACATTTTTTCAGAAAACTTTAATAGATTTTATTGAAACAAGGTAAACATAAAAATGATTGTCCCCCGCAAGTGTCACAAAACGTTATAACCTGTTTGGTCAAATTTCGTGCTGTTTTTCTGCCACTCTGTGCCGCATTTCCTTCAAAGCACGATTTGCAATATTTTCGCGCTGCTAAAACTCGCACGGCCTGACACTCTGATCAGAATCTGCCCTTTCTTTCCTTCTAATAATTGCTTTTCCAGATTTTTCCTAAAGCATTTTCAATAGCAAGTAACGAACCGCGTATCGCTTACATTATCATTTTATAACAGTCATGTGGTTTGTCATTGACAATTCATAAAACAGCTCAAAGCATCAAAGATGAAGTTGCCATAATCCACATAAAAAATTATATTAGTTGCCAGGCTAATTAACAACAACAACAACTACTTTATTATTTGCATGGAAATGCAGAATATAAAACTGACCAGAAACTCTTTCATCACAAACGACTACTTACATATAACCTTTTTATAATTCGTATGCAAATGCACCATAATTATTTTCCTGGTAAAAAAATGTTAAATAAAGAAAAATACATAAAGTATAAAAATAAATTCATTTCGGAATAAACAACACCACACTGCGTATTATTTATGTTACATTCATTCATTCACACTTAAATGTTTCGTATACGAACTCACATTCGTAAACCTCTTGCAATTTAATATTCATAAAAATCGAAATGTAATCTGGTAGTTTGATGTGCGTTGATTACATGACATTCCATTTCAGGGATTTTCTCTCATTCACACACACACACACACACACATACATACTTCCAATCGATTACACTCGCACAAATAATGCAACGTACTCGTGTAAGAATTTTGTAATCAATGCCAATGAAGAGAAAGAGCAGCAGAGATTTCCTTTTAAATGCCGTTATGCAGTGTTGGAGTGCGAGACTATTTATTTATGTGTGTGTGCGTTGGAGAGTTTATAGAACAACCATCCACACATAATCATGCTGTTTTTTATACATTTATTGTTATTTGATTTACTTGTATGGTTGTTGCTGACAGTGTTGCCGTTTTTGGTTATTTGTATATCCAATATGCAGATGTGAACTTTAGAAATACAATTTCATTTTTTATTTTACTTGTCATTGTAAATTTATAGCCGCGATTTTATGACGTAAATAATTCATTCATTTTTTAATAGACTTTTTTTGTTTGTAATTACGTGTTTTGGAAAGATACTTTAGTATGCTTTTCAACATAAATAAAGAATAATTAATGTATAACGATAAACTCCACTATCAAACTAGGAAAAAAATGTTGAAGATCGGATTCAAAACAACAAACTTATGATATTTCGATGTTGCAGCTTTAAAAATACCGTTAATGCCTGTCGTTTGAAGTGATAAGGAAAAACTCTTAGTATTTCCGTACTCTGCAACAAAACCGTGTTGCTATATGAGAACCCGTGCATATTTTTCGTGTATCACAGTGTAATTAACACTGAGGTACCGCAAAATTATGGAGCATTGCAATCATGGCATATCACGACAACTTTACAAATATGAAAAAAGTGAAAAGCCTACCTAAAAAGTTTTAATAAATTTAAGTTGAGTTGTATCAACTATCAATAATTATTATGCAACATTCAATTTTGTCGCCTTGTCGCGAGAAACTAATGTATAATTGAGGTGTACTTGATTAGCAGTGGAATAACAAATTATACACATTCTAATACTCAATAAGATGTTCACCAATATAGAACTGCTTTACGCAATAATTATTAATATCATGAACATAACCTTTTGCCCTTTATTCACCGTTCTAAAAAATGTTCCCTAGTTTCACAATTATTAACTATTTAGCTATGAGATTTATACTCTAAAGTACTATATTCTTTTACAAAATATTCGCGCGACTAATACTAGTATTGTAAAATTATTCGATTTTAAAACTGTTCGAACAAAAGTTTTTAATTATTTTTCTGTTCCAACCAGCAAATGAAATTAAAAAAATATTCGAATATTCGAGCAAACAGAAAATTAAACTAATTATTCGAATAACTTAAACAAATTTAAAAAAAAAGATGCACGTATTTGTATAACTTTTTATTAAAAACAAAAATAATTCATTAAAAAACAAGAATATTAAGAAAATGAGATCACGTTCTTAAAGAAATATATATGTATTTACAAACTATGCATGTTCTTCCAGCAATTATATACTTTTTTAAATTGTATATTCAGCTCTGTCACACATTTCGCTCAAAATGATTTTAATTCGGTATATGCATTTCCTATCGAATTTGATTTTGCTTCTTCAGCACATAGCCGAAACCGGTTTGTCTCCAAACTTGACGGATGACGGAAATTCGTTCCAAAATTCTACATCAAAACACCCTGTCGGAATAACAAAGCAAGAATAAAAGTAGTTTAATTTCGAAGAAATTTTTCGGTTTTCGTCTTCTGAAAAGTAATTTACGGAACTAAAAACACTTTCTGTCGTTCGAAATTGAGTGAATAGGCTGATAACATAGTAAATAAATCATTATTGCATGCTGTATTATTGTTGTATTTTTGTCTAGAGTTTTAGTGAAATTAGGCGAACAATATTTAAACACCTTTATGGTCTTCCTCGTTCAAAACAATAAGTTTGTCAACAACAAGCACTTAGTGAAGAAATAATCGTGAAAATTGTAACTTGCATTCAAATAAATGTGATAACTGATTTTAAGAACTGAAAGTGACGCGAAAAAACTTTTGACAATTTTCAAAAACGCACCTAATGATTTAAAAATAAAATTCCATCAACACTAAATCATAAATAAAAATACCATCTATCTGAAGATGTTATCTGTGCAAAAAAAGCACTAAGTGGGAATTTAGGAAACTGCAGCATCCAATTTCAAAATTTCCGGTAACAAAGTAAGCTATTCTTTTGTATCAATCATCAAAAATGAACGTTAAAGAAAACTAAACAAATGTTTGTCTGAATGCGGTATGCTTGCATAAAAACGAAAGTTGCAGTTGACGTTTTCTGCATAAACAGACTTCAAAGTATTTATAATTTTATTTTATGTAACACAACATAATGTTAACAACTTAAAAAAGCTATTTTGCTAAATTTAAATTTAAGAAAATATTTTTGGCTAAGAAGTTTTAAAAAATTATTCGAGTATTTTAATATTCGACAGAAACCGTCCGAATAATTTTTTGTTTATTCCAATAAAAATGAAAATAAAAATATTCTAATAACTAATACCCATTTTAAAAGTAAATAATAAGAATGAAGTTTCTGTTTATGCCACAAACGCTGAGGCAGAGTACATACTTAACATTGCAACATTGCTTAAATTTGCACCAATATATGTAATCGCCATGATTGCCCAAAGAAATAAACCCCAAAAAAAAAGATAAATAAATGAAATTGGAAAACATGGCATTTTATAATATCTGGTCCATAAGGATTGCAAAGCCATACTTTTCCTGGTTTTGGATATTTGCTTAATTGAGCTTTTTTTCTTTAAACTTCAAAAATATTTATTATATTCATTTCCTACATAAAATAAATGCACATTTTCAGTCAAAAAATTAATTTTAAAATTTGGTATTTTAATTCTCATTTTGTGGGTAATTTGTTTTTCATTTTAGTTACAAAAATATTTGGTCATGGCAACTCTGGTTGCTATGGTTGTTTTTTGTTCTTGGTTTAATTCATACTACTGCTTGGACACACACATACATATTGACACGTCCAATAAGGGATATTCATTCAACAAGCTATTTTTTATTGCCCATTGTTAATGCATCTGTTACGGTGAGTGAGTCAGTGGTGGTCTTCGGATTTGCATGCTAGCATAAGTTGGATGAAGTTCAGAAGCGTTTTGCAGACTTAGAACATATCATATGTAACTATAAATATAAATGCAGAGTTTAAAACCTCACCAACAGTTGGGTTTTTGGGCCAGGCATAGTACGATTGAGGAAATTCTGGGAGTTGTTACCGTTATTAGATCGGCATTTAAAAATAAGTAATACTGTTCTGTTTTATTTATGGACATTTCCCAGGCGTTTGATAAAGTCTGGCATGATGGGTTGGCTACTCACGAAAATAATTCAAGCTCTTACTGACAACTCCTACAAGCTTCTTAAAAGCTATTTGATCATAAGTTTTTTAAAAATGGAAAAATCTCTGCAGGATACCCTGAAGGTAGTATAGTAGGCCTGTTATTATATATTATCTATACAGCGGATATGCCAACAAGCCCATGCGCTAACATATACAGAAGACACTGCATTTACAAGTGTTAATAATGATTAAATCGGAAGTCCCACATCCATGGGCTAGAGGACTGGCTGAAAAAATGGCAGATTAAGGTAAATCCTTCGAAATGAGTTCACGTAACGTTAACAAATATCACTGTTTTAGCGAAAACACACGTTAAATATTTGGGTATTCACCTAGATGTCAATAGGTCATAACACAACCCTGGCTTAGAAATACAAATTCAATTGATCATATTATTACTTCCCACAATAATAATATGATTTGTTTGCAACCAAGTAAATTCAATCAATCAATCTTGAAGCCCATCTTGGCAACGTATTTAAGTAGGGATCTTCGAATGGCATCATGTCAAATACTCATTTTAAAGACATTTTGGTTATTTAAAATTACAACCTTCTTAAGCTGGAAGAGGGTTTATCAGAAATGGTTTTTATTATTATTTTACTTTCATCGTGCATACTGACTATAGTTTGCTTTGTCTATGTGATGGCTGCTTTATTCTCTTTGAAATGGAAATATGATTTTTAGAACGAGTTTCTGTTATCCCTGCCAAGTTGGGTTTGGAGATAAACCGGTTTCGGCTATGTGTCATCTTCAGTGTCATTTTCGTTCTGAAAAGTATCAATTCATTGATGTTTTATTGTTTGTCAAGTGTGTATTTGTCATGTTAGCTGGTAGACCGTGAAACTCGTTTAATACGTAGGCATCTTTTAGGTGTGAACAGGCAACAGGTAAAAGGTTTAGGTCCAGAGTTTTTGTAAAGATTAATAGACCTTAGTGATTACTGTTTTATTGGCAGGCAAATGTTATAGGCAGTTTTTCCATTTATAACATAGTCATCTGTAACTGCAGTAGCAGGTCGGGTGTTTTCGGATGGATTGGTAGACACTTGTGATTACTATTTTATTGCATGAGACTTTTTGGTTGCGGATGGCAGGTAAACGGTAGAGGCGGAATCCTTTATTATTTATAGTGTCTTTTGTTGATGTGGGAAGAAGTCAGTGATTATTGGATTATGAATTTGTTTATTATTTTGGTTTTCTATTATTATTCTTTTGTTACTTTGTGCCTCTTGTCCGTTATTTTTGTTGTGTGTTTTGTAGATTAATTTTAGACGCTCGAATATAACGTCTGAATCGGAGTTTGTTTCTTCGATAATGTTGCACCCGTAAAATGTCTTTTGTTTGTATATTTCCTCGCTTTCTAGGATATTGAGTTGCCGTCCTTTGCACTGTGTGTGTAGTAGTTGTAACGTTTTTCTAATATGCACTGGATTACATTTGTTGTTGAACATGTGGTTGGCGAAGTTTCAATCTGGTGTCGTACCAGCATTACATATCTTTTTGTTATAGTCTCTTATATGCTCGCGAAATCTTGTTTTTATTTTTCGTCCTGTTTGTCCTATGTTTTCGTTGTTATGTTCAAATTGAACAATATTTTTCTCCTAGCGTTTGCTAAATTGCACCCACCTAAATTTATAAATAAATTCATAGAAACTCTGTTTCTTACAAACTTAAATGAAGACCAACACACAAGTTCAACAAATTCACCTAAAACTAATGGTACGTTTTTTGCAATAAATTTCCTGGTACCATGAAAACCGGTTAAATATTTGTTTGTTTCATTTTTTTAAATTCACATGTGCGGAATTTCCCAGCAATTTTAAGTTTAAAAGTCATAAAACTGTTCGTTAAATGAAGAAGGGCATAAAGGTAACAGCTTACTGCTAATATAAAAGTAAGCGACTTCAGTGATTGTTACCCTGTTTATCTTAATCAGACGTGGAAGGACGTTGTATAATACGCATTAGGAAGGAAATAGGAGCAGGAGACAAGAGCAATCCTTTGTCTTTTAAACTTTAGATCCTTTTCAATGAATATGTTTTATTGTTAAATTTAAAACAAGACTTTGCCCCGTTATTAGCTTAACTTGCGCTTAAAGTTCTTGCTTAAAAGAATTTGAGGCAAGTGTCAGTGTGGCGGCATGTTTTTTTCCAATTTGAATTCTTGTAAGATTTGTGTAATTAAGGTTTAATTCTTTATCGAATTTGGTTTTTCTTTACAGCCATTAAACATTTCGCCAATGGAGTTTTCAAAATTGTATCTAATTATTCGTCCCGATGTTGTTTAATAATGAACCGTCCATTCATCATCAATAATATTTACATATGTCAGATGAATTGTAACTAAAGTCTAATAACTAAATACTTTATGACAAACGATTTCTCATCTTCTTTGAGAGCTCTTCTTTGTTTCTTTCTTCGTTGTATGTCACCAGTGCAATAAGATAAACTATCTCTTAAATTGCCACTGGACATTAATCAATATTGAAATACTTACATACTCGTAGATATAGAATTTGAATAAATCTTGTAAAAAATGCAATTTAAAATTTGAATACACTGAGAATAATACCAAAGCTTTAGTTTTGTTGTTAATGTAAAATATTAAAAATTGCTTGTGGTTTGAATACTTTGTGGAAGTAAATTCCAGATTCGTACGGCGTGTAGAGAAGATTGTCGTCCCGCCGATTGGTATCGGATATGCAATATCACTTTGCCTCTAGTCGATTTTGCAATTGATAATTTCTAAAACAGATAGGTGGGTTCCTTTCAAGATGTGTACATTACTGTACGCAGGAAAGTTAAACTGCAACATTTTAAGAGATCGTCAAGAGAAGTGTTAAACAATTTCTTAGCAAACTGTGAAACGCTGTCAGGCGTTTAATCCTTAATGTTCGTAGGGTAGCATATGTTTTTCCTGTTTCATTATTTATGTGATGGTCCACGGCAGTTCTTTGAAGAGCGCACGATTTTAATTTGGGAGTTATCCAAACAATTATAAGCTGATACAAGCTGTCTATTTGATAGCTTGTTGTCTTTTTGCTCTATTTAAAATATGTTTACGACCAAAAAAATTAGAATTTTTTTAACAGTTGAAGATCGTTGGAATTCATGTTATAAAATAGTGGACCGAGAATTTAATCCTGTGGGACACCTCTAGAAGCTGGCAATTGAAAAGAATGCCTTGAGTTACTAAATACAGTCTGATCATTCAAATAAGATGATAATAATTTTGTATGTACCTGCAAAAAATAGCTGTGTCAGTTTCTTACAAATGATTTCATGGTGGACGGTATCGAACGCTTTGGAATGGTCTGGAGGTTCTAAAACGTCGATGTTACCTTTATAAATAACACAGCGGATTTCTTCGGAAATAACTTTAGCAATTTTTGTTTTCGTATATTGTCGTTCTTATTGGAGTTCAACAATGAATGTTATTTTCTTATTTCTTATTTTATAAAATTTACTTATTATCCTTGGATAGATTGTAAATAAGATGAATAAAAAAAAAAAAAAAACTTCAGAAATTGATGTAATGCATACATGTGTTGGCCTAAATCCTGACTGATTAATAATATATTCTATCAGTTGATTGTGCAGCTTACGAAATGAAAATATTCACCGGGATTTAAGTATTTTTACAATCCAAGAAGAAATTAAAAGTTACTCATGCAAATACTTAAGTAAAATATCAGTAAAAAATTCTGAATCCTTATTAAATTTAAAGCCTCCTCCAAAAATTGTCATCCCGAGGACAACCTGATAACTTACGGGCCTAAATGTTTGACCGAATTAAAAAATTAAAAAAACCTAAATTTCAAAACTTAAGAAAGAAAACCGCAATCTTCCAAAAACCGAATTTCAAAAAAAAAAAAAATTGAAAAGTTTGAAATTTCCCAAAGTTTTAAATTTACCACAAATGCAAAAATTCAGTATAAAATCAAGAAAACTGGATTTAATTTTTTTTTTTTGCGAAAAAATCAAAACTCAATAAAAAACAAAAATTCACAAATTTTCAGATATTCATTATAAATGTTAAAATTTGGCCAAAACTTCCTAATTTCACCAAAAAGTCGAAAAACTTCGCAAATTTAATTAAAACGGCGTTAAACAAATATACACCTAAAATTTCAAATTTAAAAATCACTAAAATATTTAAAATTCGTAAAATTTATAAGTTTTACCAAAAACATCAATTAATCTGAAAATAAAAGAAACTAAATTTCACCATAATTTGGTAATTCACCAAATCTGCCGAAAATTCGGCGGTTTTTCAAAATGTAAAATTCACCATAAACTAGAATAAATAAATGTTAATTGCCATAAAATCAAAATTCAATGTAAGCCCGAAATTTCACCTAAAATACCAAAAACACAAAATTTCGAAATTTCACGGGAAGAATTTTGATTTCACCAAAATTTTTTATATTCATCAAAAAGCCGAAAAGTCGCAAAAAATTAATATTTTACAAGAGACGTCGAATTTTTAACAAATGTATCAAAAAATTCTAATTTCCCCACAAATGAAAAATAAACCAAAAAATTACCAAAAATTTAAAAATAAAAAAATTGCAATTTCAACGCAACTTACGAATTCACAAAAGTTTTTAAATTTTTATCGAAACCAAACTATAGTCTGAAAATATTAAATTACCATAATAATAAAATTCTTTAAATAAGCGATGTTTTTAAGAAAACTGAAATTACAACAAAATTTACAACAAATATCGAAATTTAAACTGACCAAAAGGTCGAAAATTTACAATAAAATCAAAATGCGCAATTTTAACAAGTTCCAAAAAACCTAATTTTCACAAACAAGAAAGCAAAAAAAACTTGACCACATTTGAAATTTAAACGAAAAAAATTACCCAAGTGCTGAAATTGCTCCGAAAACATAATTTCGTAAAATATTACGAACTTTACTACAAACCCAAAATCAGCTAGTATCTACAATTCACCAAAAAAATCGAGAATTTATTAAAAAATGATAAGCATTTAGAGAAAAGAAAAAGAAACCGATCGAAAGTGCTTATATATACAAAGGGAGAGTTTAAATGTAAAATAAGACGACTAAAACCGGAAGACAAAATTAAATATCCCAAACCGGAAAAAGATCTTTAGTATATTTTGTGAAGGGTATTTAAGAGCCGGCATGGCCCAATTAACGCTCTTACTTGTTTGAGAAGTTTATATTAGAATATTAGCTTTTAACGAAAATTCTACACTTCGCAAACTTTAAATTTAAATATTTCATTTGATTTTTTTGTTTTGTGAAAAAATATTCTTTAACCCATTCGCTCTCAAGGACGATTATACTCATCATAACATACCGGCAAATATTAGCAAATTTTTTGTGGCCACAAACATAAATTTAGAAATGTAAAAAATTTGAAAAAAATACTACAAATACAAATATTTATTTCACAACTAACTAATACTACTGATAAAAGATGTTGCAGTTACTCAGCTCGATGATAATGAAATCAAAATTCGATATACAACATTATCCCGTTATCGGCCGAGACACCGTAATCGACAAGTTGTGTCTCGTTTTATTGCATTTTCATTATTTTATCCATCTGCGTGATTTTTAATTTGTTTTTCTACTAAAACGTTCGCAAATACGAAAAATTTGATGTCGAGTCCTGTTGCCTTCCCATAGCCAACGACGAGTATACTCGTCTTTGGTTTTATTCATGTAAATGATTATGTGTGATGTAAAGATAGACCAAGAAATAACAGAACTTTGGTAAACAATAACACTCAAAATACAGGGTGTCCGCCGGGAAGGTATACTACTTTGTTTGTTTATAATTCTTGATTAAATGAAAGGGAATGGATCGTATATTGATAAATGTTTTATTTAATGTCGGCAATGATGTATGGAATACAATATCAGATAAGTGTCCGCCTCTGTTAGCCTCACGAATGCGAGCGCTTTTGAACACATTTTCCATTATATTCTCACACATTTCACGCGGTATTTCATTAATTTCATCACGAATATTTTGTTTGAGTTGCTCCTGCATAAACTTTGCTTTTTGGATATCCCCACAAAAAGAAGTCCGGAGCAGTAAAATCAGGCGACCGTGGAGGCTAATCTACATCACCATTCCTAGAAATAACTTGTTGTGGAAAGAGGTCTCGCTTCATGTATCCTGGCTGTATGCGATGTGGCACCGTCTTGTTGAAACCCCATGTTAGTCAAGTCCAAAGCATGCAGTTGTGGCGTTAAAAAGTTTTCAATTATATCTCGATATCGCTCCCCAATGACAGTTACTGTTACGCCGTATTCAGTTTCAAAGAAGTAAGGTCCAATGATTCCTCCTGACCAAATTGCACACCAGACTGTCACCTTTAATTAATGCACAGTCCATTGCCCAGAACCGACTATTCTGATTATTCACAAATCCAATCAAATGAAAATGTGTCGTCACTCATGATTTTTTCATGAAAATCGGAGTTGTCATGGGCGAGCTGTAGCATCCTATTGTCATATGTACGGCGGCGTAAATGGTCTTCTGGAAGAAGCTCTTGTGTCAACTGAATCTTAAATGGAAACAAATGCAAATCTTTGTGCAAAATTGTGGCGAAAGTTGTTCTTTGAAGACCAAGCTTCTGAACACGGTGTCGAATTGACGTGGATGGATTGTTTTGAACACTTTCTTGAACAGCAGTAATGTTTTCAGCCAATCTTGCAGTACGTTGAGGTCCATGCTTAGGCCTATCAGGTACAGTCCCTCTTTCTTCGAAACCATTCACTACACGATAAATAGTGCGTCTTGTTGGAACGTTGTTTCTCCCAAAAATTTCACGTAACTTTCTCCTCGTCACAGTAGTCGAAGATTGATTTTGATAAAATGTTTTAACGATTAAAACACGTTGGTTTACCGAATATTTTTCCATAATAAATTTGCCACGTCTCTACTTCACGACTGCCAAATATGAACTGTCAAGACTAATGTTTACCAAAATAGCGGCAAAACAAAAGAGTATACCTTCCCGGTGGACACCCTGTTTAAACTAACTTACAAAGGTTAACATATTTAAAGTTTAATTTATGTAGCCTTAAGAAAAGCTGCTTAAAAAAAAATTTTATATGAGAACAGAGCATTCGGAGATACCAGAAGTAATACCAAGAATTTTATACAAAAAAGGGGCGGCATTTTGGGAGTGACAAAATATTTAACAGGCCCGGTTTACATGTCTTGAGGGGGGGGCTACACGGAGGGCTATACGGAGGGCTTTCACAAAGGTCGTACTAAGAATTTTGTCAGATTGAAAAACAACTCAAAATGAAATTGTAGTCGTTTTCAAATCATTAGCAACAATATGCGCTATGTTGTGACCTCAGCTCTTAAGACGCTTGTGAGAGTTTTCGGGAAGAACTCAAGTTATTTTGATTCTTGATTTGATATTCCGACAGGGTAGTTTGAACGAATTTCCGTCATCCCTTGTCAAGTTTGGTTTGGAGACAAATCGGTTTTGGCTATGTGCTATCTTCAGTGTCAGTGAAGATGGCTTGCCTCCAAACCAAACTTGAAAAGGGATGACGGAAATTCGTTCCAAAAATCTACATCGAGTTATTTTTGTGAGTAGCCATCTTCATGCCCCAGACTTTATCAAACGCCTGAGAAAGCCCATCTAATAACATTGATTATTTTATATACTTCGTCTATAGCACTATAGTTCGTGCGAAAACCAAACTGATGATCCGGAATAATGTTTCGCTTGTTCTTTACAACACGAGTTTACTGACATAAATAAACTGAGTTGCTTAAGAATCTTTAAAAAGTCGCTTTCTAAACATTTGGCGGAATCATCTTCGGGGGGGCTTTTTGAGCGCACAACTGAAAAGTCAGTTATTAGCCGTATAAGGTAGAATTAAAAGACTCTGTATAGTGATTTTTCCAAAACAATCTTCCAAATGCTGACTAATATGGTGACCAGATAAGAAATTTAAATAAAACAACAACACGACCGACCCCTTTTTTGATGCTATGCTGGATGGCATTAGTAACTTTGACAGCTTCTGAAATGTAACAACTGGATAATGGAAACACTGTCATTACTGTCTGAACATTTTTGACTTTGTCAGTGTCGAAAACAAGTTCAATAAGTGAAGAACTTCGATGGTCTGAATTAATCCATGTTATGTCCCTCATTGAAAAAGAGAGCTTAAAATACAGCAAATTAAAAATCAGTCAAAATAGAAATTCGACATGAAAGAAGAAAATTATAGGATTGTGTAAAAAAAACCAACAACAAACATTGAAGTTTTTTTTGGCATTTCTGCATTGAATTGTCATTTTCTTATTAATTTTGCTTTTGCAAACACTCCACTGAACCACTGTATGGGCATGACTTTGCCTGAATACTACAATTTGTCTGTGCGTGTGGGTTTTACTACTTTATGAAACGCAAATATTTTTGTCATCAGTTTCCAAACAACTCGCTGTCTGTCTAATTTTTGGTGGTGAACTGATGCCGGTATGTTGATGATGACATCATTTACATTTTTTTAATGCGGCCAGTTAATCGTTAGCGGTGGGGTTTCGTTAATGGCGGCAGAGGTGTTGTTGCGTATTCATTTATCTTCTGAATACAAATACGTGAAATGAGACAACTCGCTTTAAATATTGACACAAAGAAAACAAATTCGCTATGACAACAATCAATAGGAGAAATCTTTTATTGAATTAATTTATTCTGTAGATAGAACTGACAATATCAAAATACCTACCTCTAGGTGAATAAAACTCGAAATATTCTAAGCGAATTTAGAATTCTAGCCCCATCCATCAGTGGAGACTTTTCGAAAAACTGAACGTGTTAAATGACAAGTATTCAATATATTTGCATGTATTGATACATTGATACACGTTTTTCAAATATATCACCATATTGTTTGATGTTAATTCGAACTACGAAAGCGTTTTTTTGGAAATAACTCAGTCCTATCCGATCCAAAATATAAAGAGGCCTAGCATGAATCGGCCCAGATCTATGGTAAAACTTCCATAATTTCAAGCCTCTGTCTTGTCAAGAAGTCAGTTCTAAATCGGTTGCTAAATATGTTGGCGAAAAGAACCGTTTTAGTCATTATCGTTATTTTAAAGATTTTTGCACTCAGAACGTAGCTTCTGATAATTTCACAACTTGCCAAATATTTTTCGAAAGCTAAACTCAATGCTGATTTTTTTAAGTTCTGCCAAAGAAACTAGTTTCATAACTACTTTCAGCAGTTTAGCGATTTACTTGGGCTTTGTCAACTTAAGTTTATCACTTTCGGAACTGGTCCACATGATTGCTAGTATGAAGTCATTCCTCGCTTTTATTATGAATTTAATTTGAAATCTGACATCTGATAATTATAATTTGGCTTTCTTTTCATGGAAATTTTTTTCTGGTTTAAAATGTTTCAAATTCTCCATTAGTTCCACGGATATTAGGAGTAGTTATTATTTGGCTGCTAAGCAATTGATGGTTTTTGTTTTTGCAATTCGATCACGACTAGAGGAAAAATTCATCTGGCAACTATGAAACTTAAAACCAACTTCCAAAATTCATGAAATCGTGTAATTTTACCACAAAAATTTAAATGTCACCAAAAATCAAAATTTTATGACAAAATTTTTTAATTTTGCCACATATCGATATTACACAAAAGAATCATAGGGGAATTAAAATTTCGCCACAAATGTTAAAAAATTTAAACTTTCACCACCAAAAAATACAAATCATCGAATATTCACTACAAAGTCTAAAAATACAAAAATAAGAATTTAAAAAACCAGAAAAAATTTTATTAAAAAAGCGAATTTTCACTAAATATCTTAACAAATTCACCAAAAAATCGAAATTATAAAAATTTAAAATTTTATTAAAATTTGGTACTTCACAGAAAAGAGTTAAAAAATTAAAATTTGATCAGAAATTGTAAATTATAAAAAAAGGGAAGTTGTTAACAGTTGGAAATTTCAACAAAAACTGAAATTTAAAATCGTAAAAAAGTGCATATATAAAAAAATCCGTAATTCACCAATATTTCTTAATTTCACAAAAAAATTTGTAATTTGCAAAACAAATTAATAATTACCAAAATTAAAACTCCGCTAAAATACCGAAATTTGACAACGATTGACCAATGAAAAGAATTTCACCGAACTTCACGATTACACTATAAATTGGATTAAACGTTTCTAGTTTCGCCAAAACGTCGCAATAATACTACAATTCCATATTTAACGAAAAAGTCATCAGGTGAAATAAAATTTCATAGATGGATAAGCTAGACGGCATGTAAAATAAAACGAGTAAAATCAGAGCCCAAAATTAAAGATCGTTAACATTATTTTATACTGAAAAAAAAACCTGTAGTCTTCCAAAATTTCTAAGTGTGAATGCTTAGGTGAAGGGTAGATAAGATTCGCCACTGCCCAATAGTTATTTGTTTTATTTATATTTTCAATTCAGAACAGCTCACTGTCAAACTCCCTATAAAAAATATGACTACTTCTGTCTCACCTCTCTAATGCATTTACCATTTCGAATTTGCCTTGGACTCATCCTTAGAGACTAACCCAACTGCATATATAACTACATATACATAAAAACATATGTATGTATATATGTGTAAACTAATACAACAAATATTGATTGCATGATTAACTTATGCACGCGAAAGGAATTGTTCTTCAAACGTAAAATGATGTCACTTTGAATGTTTTTGTTTAATCAATGAAGGAGTGCATACAAATTCCGCGCAATAGTAAGACTATTCATTTCATTCTAAGCAAATTATAATTACTTGTTTAACAAAAAGGGATTTAACATTTTTTTTTTGTAATTAGCAGCCACTCATAATAAAGATTTCCTTACATCAGCTTTAATAGGAGTGTACGAATGAATACAGGTCAACGACTATTTTGAATGTAGGTAGTCAGTCTAATAAGTGCGATATATTTTTCTGATAATGATGGAAGCAATACAAAATTATAAAAATTGAATTTGAACTAATTAAATTTTATTTGAATGTACTATGAGGTTTTATTAGTCGCATGGCACAGCTCCATATTCAAGGATACGTCAAACTGAGACGATAAACAACTTGTTGGTTATATGAAGTACAGCAGGAGTTTTATAAGTTACCGATATGACTTCGAAAATGCGATGTTTCTATCTGAAAGAACCCCTAGATAGGGAGTTTCTATATTCATAGTTTAGAAATTTTGTAGGGCATGTGATGTAAAAATCACATCTTTCAATTTGTTCGCGTCTATTTAAATCAAATTCATTTTTGCATCATCTGAATACATCAGGGTGCTCGAATGTCTAACACCACAGGGGAGATCGTTCAGCACTTGCCACGTTATATTGAATCAAACAATTTCACAAGGACATGTTTTTTGTCCAACCATCGGTCAGATTTTTCACTGTAATTGTGAGATACAACAGCGGTTTAGTTGCCACTGCCAACACCATCGTTTATCACCGTTGTGAGTTCTAACAGGACATTTGAAAGCCGTTTCTTTATCACCAGCTACTACAAATCCTGAGTGACGTAACAGACTACCATGGCCAATGTTTTTACAATAAACTTAAGTCCATGTGGCAATGTCATTACGGATTGCGTAAAAATTTTAAATAATGGCGTTTTCGTTTCTTGTGAAAAATGTTACCTTGTTAAAGGCTACATGCTGAACATCCCCTTATTATTTGCGATTTTATATAGAGCAAGAGCTTTCGCCATTATTAAGGGTAAAATCTAAAAAAAAACAAACCTTATGTGAGCGTAAACGTATTTCGGCTGTAACAAAAGGGTCACACCACGAGCCGCAGACGATTAGTCGTAAATTTCATGAAAGTCTTCTTTGTAACTAGGGGATGTTTGTTGCACACGTAGCACCCCACAGCTGTATGCTGTATGAACCTATTGGTTTTATAATAGACATGTATGAAATGACTTCTTGCTCCAGAGCCAGGATTAAGTTAGGACCTGTGAACCAGTGAAGTTGATTCTAAGTTTAATGCCAATTATTTTTACCTTAATATGGCGGGACCAAGTAAGCCATCGATCTAAGTGGATACCCAAATATTTAACGTGGGTTTCCGTGGTATTTGTTATTGTTATGTGAGGAAAGCTTCTATGCCTTCCTAAAAAATATGCAATATTCAAAAAACAGCACGTTCCTTTCTAAACATGTTACACAAAAAACTGGCAAAAAGGGAATTTGTTTGTACTCAACTTTAAGTTTAGGTTGAAATACTACTCTTTTTTACAACTCTGTTAACTACATTGTTTATAAAAACAAGAGTTTTATTTCATTTGTGTATTTTGGTGTTGAAATTTGATTTAATTATTTATGTTCTATTGTAATCGTAAAATGTGCATCCTTTTATGAGAATTTGGGCAAAAGGCCACGCATTTCTATCAGAAAGGGAAACGTCATAAGTTTACACGATCGGATGTAAAAGCTGTTAGCTAACCTGTTCAAACCAGATCCAAAAATTTAATAATGAAAAAAATATAGGAGTTAGGTGATCGATTTTTTTTTATGCTGCACAGTAAAATTGATCAAGTAAAACAAATATGATGGCAATACTTGTCGCCGGTTTTTTCCAACTAATAAGAGATACTAGGTTTATTGTCAAAATTCTTCTATATCAAAAAAGAAATAATTGTTTCTCGAATTGTACGCAACAGCGTTCACAAACTGTTAACTCACGGCTGGCTGGAACGTCATCAAATTGTTTAATATTCCAATAAGTATTTCTGTAAAATATGTATAATTTTGTTCGAAATATAAGGAAGTTACTGTTATTCCATACTTGGAATCATTCTTTGCGAACAGAATTTTAAGTAAAAATAAAACAAAAAATTTCTTGCGGACGATATTGGGAAATACGAATAATTTGAATGTTGAAGCAAAAAGCAAACAAAAACTTAATAAATATTTTCTTCTCTAGCTTTGTTTTGGAAGTGTACATTTTTTTATTAATGTTTAACCTTCAGAACTTATTTATTATTCGGAATGATACTATTGGCTGGCATAATCTACAATTTTTATATTACAATTATCCATACCTGGTTTCTAAGTCATTCGCCCCAGTTCATCTCTTTGTAATGCGTTTGTTAAAGTTCATTCTTGCCGCAAATCTGAGGTAAGAGAAGTAGAAAGACTTCTTTCTGAACGTCCTGCTGCAAATAAATATTATGTGTGAAGTTCAAAAGAAACAAAATAAAATTAAATGTGCCGAAAGAAAACATCAAAAAAATAAAAAATTCACATTTTCCATCGCATTCGCGGATTCCTTTCCTTGGATCCGCATATGCCTAATGTAAGCCCAAGCTACATTTTTAATTCACTCATAGCCAAAACCAAAATACTTTCGCGAACAATGAAAAGAAAAGCAAGAATTCATTCATGAACAATGAAAGTAAAAGAATGAGCAAATACGTGCTCTGCTGCAAACACGGGCATGGAACATTTTAATTTTGAAATGTGTTTTTTTTTTAACAATTGAAATATTTTTTGGATAAAGCGAAGCAATGATTATATGTATGAATGTATTTTAAAATAGGTTTAGAAAATGATAACAATTGGATGAGGAACTTATTAGGAAGTATTATTCGAATTGTTCTTACTTTTGCCATAAGGGCCATGACCATAAGAGCCAAACTCGCAGTGTCGCAGAAGTTATTGCAAATATTAAAACTTATAAACATAAGCTTGAAGCGGTGAGGTGAAAAAATACACGACTGGTCTTATTACCCATTTGAAAGTCTTACTAATGCTCTTTGCAAGTAAAAGAAGAAACACTCGATTCTTGTTAAAAATCAAATAATCCACTTAACACGAAAGGCTTCTTTATTTTGTATAATTTGCATTACAAACTTTTGCCAAATCGATAAGCGCACTGAAGTCCTTGGCCAATTATCACTCATATTTGCATACACCATTAGTGATGTTACACACATATGTAGGTCCAGGGGTCCACACTTAAAATCATGCGTTAAGGTCAAAATATCATGTTTTGGTTTTTTGACACCAAACGCCACTTAAACAAATTGTTGGCATTTTTGCAGGGTTCTCTTCAGAATTATTAGAATTTATTAGAAAACTTTGTTTCTTAGATACTAATATTAGAGCCAGGACGAAACTGGCAGAAAATTTAATTTGGTTTGGAATAAAAAACTTCATTGCATTCAAACAAATTTGTATTAAATCTAAATTGAAGTCATGTTTTAATCAGATGAGCAAAATTGCGGTTCAACCCAGAGAGGACGCATTCAGAATATATCGGTAAAACAAAAATGCCGTTATTGATTTGCTGTGCAAAAGGGCGAGGTCTTCCTGTGCCAAAGTAGTATGACGCAAAAAAGATTTGCACTGCCCCTCGGGGTGGTAAGTTTTATATCATATATTAAAAGAGTAAAAATCCCTCACCCCGTTGATAGAGCAAACCTTTCGGCTGAACTATTTGTATGTAAGCCGGTTTAAAGAGAGAGGCTAACAACCCTGAAAATAAGCACCCAATTGTAATCTGTTCTGTTCTTTCTTAAGTTATGGAAATTATGGTAAACTTCTAACTTATGTGATAGTCGGAATCCAACAATTTACTTAGTGACCGCCAGTATGGTTTCTGTAAAGCACGCTATACGGAAAACATACTAGCTAGAAAGATGGTGTCGTTCCATACATCATATCGATGAATATAATGCCTCGAGATGTCTCTAAGACGTCTGATAAAGTGTGGCAGGGTGCACTACTATCAAAACTACATGCTTTTTTTTGGATTTATATCAAGCGTTCCCAGGGATCGCAGTATACGCGTTGTTATACATATATGGGGTTTCGTCAAACTAGCTCAAGATGAATTCAGGCGGTATAGGTATTCAGGAAGCAAAAGCTCTTAATTTATTGGCATAAAAATTCAGTGTAATGTTTATTGGATTGAACGAGTTTTTAGATCGCCAGAGAAGCACTCAAGTGCCTATTTTTCTAACGATTGAAGAGATACTTCCCTCCATCTGATCTGCTTACTATTTACACCACCTATATCCGATCCAAAATGGAATGCAATTCCCAGGTGCATCATAGTCTTTTTTTGAGCTTCTCGACTGCTTACAAGAGACGACAAGACTGCGTAGCGGTGACAGTACCGAATCCAAATCTATTGATCCACTGGAACTTCGATGCAATGTTGGCTGTGTGTCATTGATCTTTCGTTCTTACGACGAAATGTGCTCGAAATGAAGGAATTTGTTGCTGATACCCGAACATATCTACGTGTAACACATTTGACATTAAGTGCACTTGCGTTCCTCCTTGATTGGCCAGTAGACCACACAACACACTACAGGGAAACTTGTTCTTTAGCCGTACTGTTCGTTGGTGAAAGAAACCCCTTGCAGAAGTCTTTCCTTTTAATGCAAGAAAATTCAAATCGAATGTCCACAAACGTGGACAAACGTGGCTGACGTTATCGCCCTTCCTTTAACCTATTTCCCTACCTCCAGTACAATGACAAAATGCTATCTATGTACTACATTACTCTTGTAAAGACCATTTAAAAAATTAGAATAGCACTGAATTTCCCAGCCCTGCTATTTTTCTACCAGTTGCCGTCATCGTCAGTAATAAAGCTGTTTGAGTTTGTGGATGAACAATTTAATTTCTGCTTCATGACTGTTTTGTTAGCACAGTGCTTTAGTTTGTTTCGCGACTTTCAACGATTTACACGTATTTTTCGAACAGTATTGGGACTATAGAAATATTCATTTGTTTATAAACACACACGTCCACACATGGTCACACACATGTACAAGTAAAAAAAAAATAAAAACAAATATATTAAAAAGTAATTGTTAAAAACATATAGTATGTATTATATACAAATGTATGTAACAAAAAAGAATAATAATAACAAATCAATTTTTGCCCGAAAATATTTTAAAGATAAAAAAATTACTTGCTGACATACCGAATATTAGTTGCACATCATTTGATTTTAAACTGTCGACACAAGTACGAGTATAAGCAATCAACCAATTAATGAATGTATGTATATTTGTTTTTCTAATAAAATCAACCATCTGTTCGGTTTCGATTAGTAAAATCAAATTATGACTGACTGTATGACCTACATACAAACATTTTTCTAATGGCAAGACACAAAAAATGTAAACAGAAATCTTGTAACTGAAACTCTGTTCAATTGTTTATATTTAATTTTATATAATTTGTATATTTTTTTACCATTGTGCCAGATATGTCTACTTAGATTAGAATTAAATGAAATCCAAAAGGTATCATGGGTATGTGGGTGTTTCCCGGTGAGCAAACCTTTGAAGTCACCATACTTATGTGCATATGAATGTGTGCGTGTGAATTTTCCCTTCAATGTAGAATTACAACAAATTTTATTTTATTGTTGATTTTATTTTCTACAATCCATTCATTTGTTGATTTATGTCTAGAAAAAAACAACAAAATTGCTGGGAAACCCCACAGGTACATACACACACACACACATACAAAGAATTACTATACCAACGCAAAAAAAATAATTTGCTTTTTTCAATGGTGTCAAGAAATTCTGTGCAAGATAACCGTTAGAGAATACCGTTATTATAAATAGTCGTGCATGGCTAAGAAGGTTCTTGCACATTAAAATTAGCAAATACTTCAGGTAAATTCAGACTAGGCAAATATTTGACGAAATAAACGTAGCCAATAAAAAGATGCATTTGTTAAAGCGCCTTTCGCACTATTAGACCGATTAAAACGACTTGGCAAAAATTCAAGTAAAACAAGAAGGTATTACAGTGTGAAAGCGAAATTTGACAGTCGTTTTGCTCTCATTATTTTTAAAAATTTTCTATAAGCTGAGACTTGATTTTATAAGGGTTGCATTTTTACAGAATCAGACAATAAAAACACCAAAAGCATCTGTTCAAGAAATATACAAGTAGATTAGTTCGCTGCCAAAAACGCTCTGACGCAGTTTTTTTCAGCTTAAACCGGTACAAAAACTGCCGCTGTTCTTATCCCTTACACAAGGGAATACTCTTTTTATATGGGGCGCTGATTTCCCATCTGCCAGTTTTTTTTTCCTATCGGCCCTAATTGTCGTGATATACCGTTATGTCTTAAATGAAGGTAGTTGCGTGGCATACATATGTTAGCGTAACTGGAGAAGCATTTGTCCTATTGGGTTAAATGAAATATTCCAAAATCTACAATAAAACTGGGTGTCTGGTGGCAAATTTATATTTTTAAATACGATTATTTCAAAAAGTGTTAAGCGGTGCGGAGGGAGGGTGTTGCCGTTGGAATTATCGATCTTCAAGAACTTCCGTAAACATTGAACTGGTTGAAAGCAGTTTACGTGAAAATTCGCGACTTTAAATACGGGAAAGAGCAGCCTCATTGGGATTTCCAAGAGCGACTATTCATGGAATTTTAAAAAAGGATCTGAAGTTCCATCCTTTAAAACTCAAATCGTTCAAGAACATAAAGAAAGTGACTTTGATTTACGAAAAAATTTTTGTGAAACGATGTCGGAGCGTTTTCGCACTGTAAAGCCCATTTTTTGGAGCATTTTCACTTAAACGGCCACGTCAACAATCAAAACTGCCGTTACTGGTATCCAAGAAACCGCAAACATCAAAACCCATTGCATTGCCCCAGGGTAACTGTTTGGTGCGCCTTATCCACGCATAAGATAATTATCGACGCATGATTACGGAATTCTTGTTACCAAACCTGCGAGCTCATCCATCGTACTCTTCACATATGTGGTTTCAACAGGATGGGGCGACTGCACATACAGCCAGAGCTTCGATGAATTTGCTTCGTGAAAATTTCCCCCAAAAACTGATCAATCGTTTTGGGGACATCCCATGGCCACCGAGGTTGCCCGTTGGATTTTTTATGGGGATACGTCGAAGATAGGGCTTATAATGACAATCCCCAATCTTTTGTGGCTTTAAAGGGAAATATTCGCCGAGAAATTAGCTCAGTTGAACTAAGTTTACTGCAGCGTGTTCAACTCTACGGAAGACATCTGGAGTACATACTCTTAAAAAAATTAAATCCGCATTTCTATTCTATCGTACAATGCTCTTAATAAAACTTTGTAGCAATTAGTACGTTTTTTATTTAAGTTTGAAAAAAATCTGCTACCAGACACCCTGTATAATAGTGTAAAAGGGGCTTAAGTGAGATACGTTTCTTTTTAATATAAGAGGCAAGATACAAAGATTCTTGAATATTTTTTTAATTTCATTTTATTATTTGGTAATAATTCATAAATAATATTAGAAAAACGGTACAGCTACGACACACACAGGGAAAGGACGACGACTAAATCTAGGATATTGAAACAAGGAAATATACAAGCAAAAGACATTTGACGGTTGCACCATAATCGAAGAAGCAAACTCCGATTCAGACGTTATATTCAAACGTCTAAAATTAATCTACCAAACACACAACAAAAATAACACACAAGATACACAACGCAACAAAACAATAAAAATATAATACCAAAATAATAAGTAATTATAATAATAAAAATATAATAAAAGAAACTCTGCCTACAACGTTTACCTGGCACCAGCAAACACAATTCTCATGCAATCAAATAGTAATCACAAACATCTACTTAGCATGCAGCTTTACCTGCTAACTGCTCACACCTAATAGATTCCTGCGTGGTATACGAGGTTCACCTGCTACCGGTGCGCATGACAAATACGCATTACTTACTTACTTCTCAGAACGAAAAATGACACTGAAGATGGCAGATAGCCGAAAACAGTTTGTTTCCAAACCAAACAATTGAATTATTAGCTTAAAGTACACTCGTAATACCGAAAAACTAATTATCTGTACGATAACATCATAACTTAAACTATTGCTAAGTTCTACTTAATAATGGCCATAAGACGTAATACGTTTGCTAAATTTAATCAAAGCTTACACTCGACTACGGAGGACAAATACTTGCCAAGTATTTTTGAAAGGTATAAATTAAATAAGTATTTTAGAAGACATGAAATGCCAAATTGGATATGGAAATTCAGAAAAGGGAAAATATTTCTCATGCTCTAAACACATAGATCACAGCGAGCTACAGACTACAATCTCTCAAAAGTAAAATACACACGTTCATATGAAGGCGATTTTTTGGAAGCATCTCAGCTACATGACTACTAGACTACAATTGTCGCTGTCGCCAATTTAAACTATTTTCCATTTACCTTCATCGAAGGACCATTATTACAACTTGCCGATAGTTAAAGGTAGGATGCTATCGGACAGATAATGCGTTTTGTGTGTGTGTTATGAGTGTACGTTAAGGCAAACGTTTAACTTTAAACATGAGATTTATGTATTTGCTGTTGCCATATTTTGAAGCAAAAAATAAACATTTCACTAGTTGATTAGTTTTACAGTTTTTTGCATAAAATAAATTAAATAAATACACAAAACTAATAGACAAACACAAAATATCAGACAACATATGTTTGTTGCAAGTAAACATATAAAAAAAAACTACGTCGTTACCACTGTATGTTTTTTTTTTGTCAAAAGTAATCGGTTTTCGCTCTGGTAGTGCCATATTTTCAAAACGATTAATTTTATTTTATAAGAAAATTGTAATAATGAAAAAAGTTAAAGGTCACTTTTTATTCCTCAATTCAGCTAAACTTACCTTTTACGAACAGTAACTTTATCTGCAAACTGTAATAATAGCCCTAAATCTAACATGGTTATCTTGCATTAGTATTCTTTTTAACAGCCCGTAATGTCGTTAAAAAAACATCTAAGAAATTTCTCAGTAAATATTAAACTTTATAACTCTTTACGACCGTATAATTTTATGTCAAACTAACGTGCACATCATTTTGATTCTGTACCACTGTGCAGTGCTCCATGAAAAACACTCAAAATTCCATAACAAAAAGTTAACTGTGAACACAGTAGCTGGCTGCCATGATTGTGTAGCTTTGCTCAAAACATGGACTTTTACGATTTAAAAGAGACTACACAGACATTGATTTGCAAATAATATAATAAAAGATAAAAAAAACTAATTCGCGAGTGAACGAATTTAAGCCAATTTTTCAAGGCCCCAACTGTATGTTACGATTTATTGAAATTTTCCAACTAACGGAGTATAAATTAATGCGCGTCTACTCGCTCGTGAATTGTGAAAATTCGTACCTACATATGATAAACGCCAGTTGAGCGTAACTAATGTCGTTGAATACAAAGTGACTACGAAACGCTGATTCGCCCCGAAAAGTTCGCTCAAAATTATATAAAGCGCAATCCCAGATAGTGGCAGATCATCTAATTCATTGGTGCTATTGCAGCAATATCTAGTCGTGATAAAAATATTTTCTCCTTGGATTCCTTATATCTTAAGAACATCTCAAAATGGATCAAGAAATATAATGATTCTTCACATAGAAAGCAAATGAATTGTTAAGATGCGCCAAAATTGTTCCAAAAAATTAAACAAATCAACCCTTAAAAACAAATAAATATCTACCTTGACAATCTGAGATTTCACATAAAAGCTCAAACCAGACACGGCTTAATAGTTTAAATTTAATAAACACCCCTGGCGTCCTATAACTATTTCTTCTGCCTGCACTTCAAAGATAAGTAAGTGTTCAGAGGTTTGAGACAGTACAAGAAACCGTTGAGCACCACATTTTGGAGAAGCAACAATAGGAAAAGAAACATACGATAACAAGAATCACTTGAATGCGAGCAAAAGGAGAAATTACTGTTTTAATTGTCCGTTTGGCGCACAATATAACGTGTTACCTTCGTCATAGTAATAGCCATGTCTTATCACTGTGTCAATGACATGTGTTTCAGCGCACTTGTCGTGTCAAGATTATAGCAACAACTTTCAAACAAATATAATCAGAGTGCTATTAAAAAATTTAAGGCTAAAGAGCAGGAAGTTCTTTACAGTCCTTAAGTTTCAGCAAATTGACAACTGCGAGTGTAAATTGTGACACAAAAGTCACTCACATAATTACTTTAAAATATAATTACAAACACCAAAGAAATAATTAATGCTTTCTTTCTCCCCTGCTTTGTTAAGGCTCAAAACATTTTTTTTTTTTTTTTTGTTAAGGATTCTTAGGGAGTGAGTTAACGTCGTGTAATTGAAAACACAACAAAAATAATTTAAAATTTGTTCATACCCTTTAGACCTGCAATATTAATATTTTCTTTTAATACAAAAAAAAAAAATAATTTCATACAATTTTAAATTTACGGTTCATTTTGTCCCAAGAATTACGGTAGAATTCAGAGGAAAAGGAAAACATTTTAGTGAAATCACCCAAAATAGTAGCAAAATTCACTAAAAAAAATACATACATATATTTGAAAGTGTTAAAACAAAGAAAAAATTATAAGCAAACAGGCAGTCAAACCTTGTCAAATTATAAAAACAAATTCCGGTTGTAGTGCAGAGTGCGACAACTTCGTGAACTATCGTACCGTAACATGGCGCCTTGACTAGCCAGAAATATGTTCAACATTTTGTTGCTCGCCTAGAAAAATTGCTAGTCAAGACCGTCGCTGTTCATGGTCACTTCATGTTCAAACAGAGTTGTCCGAACAATAGTTCGCACAACTCTGTTATGGTATTACACAAACAAAATGCATAGGCGAAATAAAAATTATGTATGTGTATTCATACAAACTCGAAGAGAGACAAAAAAGTATACCCAAACTGAACAGGAACATCTACACGTATTCTTCAAGCATAAAATCACAAACTCATTTTCTCTCGTTATTTAACAGACCCTCTGTCAATGTGCGAACAAATTTATGGCCAGTCAAGACGTAGTGTAAAGCGCACATTGCATAAATCGGAATTTTACGGCATAACGCATGCTTTATGTCTTTAAACCCAAAAAAAAATATACATTTTGCTTAATTCCCAATTTAGCTGAAAAAAAATTCACTAAATATAAAAATGTTAACAAAAATTCGAAATTTCAACAAAAACTGAATTTGAACCGAAAAATCCTAGAAAGTTCAAAATTTACTTAATATCAGGAGTTGACTAGAAAAACTCTGTAAATCGACAAAAAATTACCAAAAAACCTAAACTACACCAAAAGATCGAATATTCACGAACATATTTCAAGTTTCGTAAAAACGTTGAAATTTTACCGACGAATCAAAATTTCACTAAAATCTTCGTATTAAATTTTCTAAAAATTCCAACAAATTTTATCGGGAAAACAAAGCATTCAGGTATGTGATGGAAATCGAATTTAAAAACGAAAGAACAAGTAAAAGAGCTATTTTCGGCCGTGCCGAATCTTATATACCCTTCACAAAAGTGTGAACTACTTCAAATGTACTACGGAGTTTTATCGGTACAAAGGATTATTTGAGATATTTTATTTTGGCCTCCGGTTTTAGTCGCCTTATTTTACATTTAACTTCTCCTTTCGTCTTAATCACAGTATTTTTCGATCAATTTGTTTTTTTTTTCTCTTTTCTGGGTGCTTATCAATTTTTTATAAATTCTAGAGTTTTTGGTGAATTGTACTCGTAGATAACAGCGGAATTTATAAAATTTTTAATATTCGATAAAATTTCGAGTTTTCGGTGCAATTTCAACCTTTGGGTAAATTTTTTCGTTTCATTTCTAAATTTGTTGAAGTTTGTTGTTTACTTGTTTGGGAAAATTAGGTTTTTTGGAGCTTGTGTAAGATCGGTTTTGCTAAAATTGCAATCGGAGGAATTCGGTTATCTTTGTTAGTTATTGAAATTTTGAGGTTTTTTGAAAAAATTTTTATTCGGTCCGCAGGTTATCTGAGAGTCCGGGATGATAATTTCTGTAGGGGACTTTATAACAACTTGATAAGGATTCACAACATCAAAATTTTTATGGGCTTGTGCTTTTCCCCGCAAGATTGAAAATACTAAAAAAACCGGAAAAAAAGGTTTTTGGGTCATATCTCGAGAACTTGTGGACCTATATATACTCTCTTCGTTTTTGTGCGGGGTATAAAAAAAGGTGGATTTCGTTTTCAATTACAATATGTTTGAAATAATTTAAAAATAGTTTTCAATATCGGCCGAAATTCATCATACTCCTTTGATCGGTTCCTATTACATACCTGATAAAAAAAAATTTCATTAAAAACCGAAAATTCGGAAATTCAACAGAAAAACAAAATTTACCTGAAACAATTTTAAATCATACAAAATTTAAAAGTCACTAAAACCGACAAATTTTGCCGAAATCCGAAATTAAACCGCAAGTCATTCAAAAATCTAAATTCTTAAAAAAAAATATGGAAACTCACCAAAAATCCAAATATTTAGCAAAAAGAAACCTACAATCCCCAAAACAATTTTAACACCAAGAGACCTAAATTTCGCGAAAAAAATCAATACAAATTTGACATTTCGAAAACGTACAAGTTTTATTAAAACCTCATTTTACCGACAAGTCGAAATTTAATAGAAACTTAAAAATTTTATCAAAAAACTCAAATTATACCAAAATACATTTCAGCAAAAAAATTGTGTAAAAAGTAAATCAAAGAATATAAATATTGAAATTTTTCAATTATGCGCCGAAAAATCGAAATATTGTCAACAAATCTTAATTATAATAAAATTCGATATTTCATCCATCAAAGCCGACAACAAAATTTGACCACAAATGGACATATTATGAAGAACCAAAATTATGAAGTATTTAAATGAAGCTAAAATATCTAAATTTTATCACAAAATTCAATACTAAATTTCGCTAAATTCGTGAAAAAATATTTCAACAAAAACCGATAACTTAACTACAAAACAAATCAAAAATTTGCCAGCAGATTAAAATTCACTAGAAATATAAAGCTTGTTAAATACCAATAACAAAAAAAATTTAAAACGAAACAACTCCAAAAACCGCAAAAATTAAAAAAAAAATCAAAAAAATAAATAATTTTTTTTAAAAAACATAAATTTTATTTAAAATTGCAAAAAACATAAATATTGTTATAAAGATTAGGAAGAAGTGCACAAAAAATATTCCTATATGTAAGAATTTTTGTGTAGGGAAAGTCACAGTGCAGTGCTTAAATAACAACAAACACAACACCCATAAACTCACAGAACAACAAAAACGATATCGCATCAACACGTACAGACGAATTGTAGGTATTCGTGGGGAAAGAATAACAACGAAAAGTAACTACCACCATAATTTACAAAGAAGACAGTAGTTACAAGACAAGTAACATAACGAAAAAAAACAACAACAGAAAAGATAAAGTTTACAGCTCTAGAAGTATCTACTGGATTCTTGATTGTTCTACAAGATTCGAGAAAACTAGATGACTATTATAAAATGACTTGGGTGGTCAAGCTAAACGTTAGTTCTCTCAGTGAGACATTAAAGGGTGAACATCGGGATAAAGAAGTAGCCGGTGTGTTTTATTTATGTCTTAAATAAAGTTACAGTGGGTAAAATAAATTCAGTCGTTTATTATTTAAAGGAAACATTATAACTAAAAAAACATGCGAAAAATTAAACACGTTAGAAAAGTTAAACGTAACAAGATCAAAAATTCAAAACTTCACTGATGTCTCAGCTACAATGTTATTAGTAGCATTCGGATTACTTCAGAAACTAGGGGACACGGTTCATTCTTAAACAGACGCTGCTTGATTGAATTGCAGCACAATGTGATTTCTAGATAAAAATTAAAAAAAAAAAAAACTTTTATTCAATTAAAAACCGAAAATTTGTCACGATTTGTTCGCGATTAAGTTAAGATGCGAATGTGAATATGTACTCGTGTTGGGAATTATTGATGCAACAAACTTGCTGAGGACTCATATTGCAGAAAATTAAGTGTTTTAAACTTGTCATGAGTTTCATTCACTTCGAGGGCAATTATTTCGAGAAGCCATATTTTTCTAAAAATTCCTAAAGTTCGTAAAATATGTCAACGACAATTATTTTTCTGCATGACCAGTCAGTGTGATGAAGCTGGAACACGTAACGATTTATTAATTATTAGAAAAACTGTTACACAAATTAAAAGAAAACCATTAGATTTGCATTTGGTGCCACTGTTTTGATTTCGTTTCCAAATAAATTCTACATTCTTAAGTTTTTCCATATAATAAAGTTACTGTGTACAAAGTAACGCGGTCGGTGTCTGCCGCCTCTGTCAAATTTATACTAGTACTTGTTTTCGGCATTTTACTGATTTGTTTTTATTTCATAAAATTATTTAGTACTGAAAACATTGAGTATTATTTCAAATTATTGTTGTTTAAATTAATATGCTATAAAAAATATTTTTCTATACAAAAACTTTACATGTAAAAAAAAAAGAATTTAAAACATTAAGAGCGCCGCATAAAGCAAAAGAACTCAGTTTTCAGTTTTAAGCCATTTTATTTTATATTCGCTTATCAGGACAAACAATTGGGTACGTGTAAGGATAATCGACGACAGGATCTTAATAAAAAAGGAACGAAATCAATAAATACATATAAGCGTAAAAAATAATAATTCCTATTGCTAAACATGGTAAGTAGACGAAACATTATTCGTAAAAGTGAAAAAGTCAATTAGGAAAATTCATTTCATTTCATCAAAGCAAATGTAATTTAAAATAATGGACACACATACATGTATTGTATTTCCTTTTTTCCATTTTTCTTGAATATTGAATAAATGTCTGTCAGTTTCCATCTTATACCATACGGTAAGTGTGATCATACCTGCAAATATTAAAGCGTTGTAATTTTTGTACAACAACTGTGATCATGCAAAATGGCAACACATTACACTGGCAGGGAAGGGGGTCACACTTATCTGGCAATCTAGTGACCTGTTTGATAGATAAGAATAGTATAAAGGGTACCTTCGAATGACAGAGAAGTATCATACACAAGAATACGGGCATTTATGCGGGCACGCTTGTATTTCCCCCAGAAATATGTGGAATAGCTGAGGTAACATTACTATTAAGGCATACGGTAGTGCATCAGGCCAGTTTGCTAAGAGTGCATATTTTAGTATCTATTCACTGGCTCATCAATATTATGGCGAAATTTCACTACAGGCCGAGAGATAAAATCGTGGACAAGAGTGTTCCCCCTTAGGCAAGTCTTGGAAGAATAACCAATCAGAGTAATCCAAAATCGGAACTTTTTATCTAGGGTGCCCCCTTATTTGTATAGAAACCTTCCACTGTAGCCAAAGAGCTGAGACTTGGTACAACCCAACCGTCTGTAAACTTTAAGTTAAAGAATTTTTATATATACATACAAATATATCCATTTGCACAAAAATATAAATGTGAAAATAAGGGCTACCTCCTATTCAAAAATTTCATGTTGTTGTTAAAAGTACCGAGATTAAAATCAGCACAATGTTCTCGATATATACATACAATACTATCTCATTTCTAGACAACCTGCTAGCTAGAGTGGTAACATTTCTCCCATAATTCTTTCCTACATTGAAAAGTTGGGAAAAGAGTGACAAACTAATTTAAAGGATTTACTACTGCCCAGAACAAACTGCTCTCAACTAATGCCAACCTGATTTTTGTTGTTGAACAAACGTGTAAAATAAGACGCTTAAAAACGTTTTAAGTTCAAAATTATTTCTCCCAAATAATAATTTGTTTGCTGTCAGTCATTAAGTTCATAATATTTCGTATAAAGTTCTGAGATCATCGTCGGGCTTGTCGAGTTTTTATTTATTTATTCTTTGTTGTTGCTGTCATTTATTAATACTTCAAAAGTTGTTGCTTAGAAATTAAGCGTAGTAGATCGTAAAACAAGATTTAAACGTGTGAACATTAGGGCCGTAACCAAAGAATTTGTAAAATAAACTCGATTAGAGATTTGAAAGTTTATTTATTCGTTTGGCAGAGTGGCCAGGGAAAAGTGAAATTTCTGGTTCCTGGTTTACAGCCCTAACGACTAAACGCTCAAAATCAAAAATACACAATCACCCAAGAATTTTGGATCATGTTGATATAATGAATTGCTTAGTGTTTAACAAATAGCCAAAACTAAAAAATATACAATCGCCTGGATTTTTAGGCAGTTGTTCCCTACGTGAAATTACCCAAAATTTTAATGAACATTTGACCAAAAAATGTGTTCGCCAATTTAAAATTTTTTAAAGTTTCGGGCAATAGTTCATTGTGAACAAAATCCCGAATGTCGGCATATGTTAAATTGGCGAAAGTTGGTAAATAATCATCAATTTTTTCCTTAGATTTTCAAGTTTGAGTTGCTATTTATATCGGCAGAAATCCTTCACCTTGCGCAGTCGTCTGCTGAAATACCGTTGAGCAGCAGCTTTGATTCCTAAAGCTTCCCTGGCCAAGCTTCGGACGAGCGTAGGAATTTGATCTTCTAATGTATGTCCTAAATAGGTTTCGCTTACTAACGCTATTCTGAATTGCCGGCCATTGGCCAGGTGCAAGTCTTTCGTAAGCATATTTGCTTACGAGAGTGTCTCTGAATTGTCGGCCAGCCGCTAGTATTTTGCTCTTTAGGTATATCCAAAAACGACTTTGCGATACAAAAAAACTTTAGTAAGTGGAGTTGCTATTGGGTATCGCCCAGGACAGGATTGTCAACTGCGACTTATTACCCGAAACTCGTCGTGTTTTTCAAAGGTCCATGTCTTCATGCAAATATTGATTGTTCTTTGCAGCGAACCAATAACATTTCATTATTTTTATCGAACTTTTAACTAAATTAAGCTTTTGCTTTCGATCGATAACAATATGTCGATTGAAAAAAAAACCATTGGTAGATAAAAATTTTCTTTAAACATTTTCCTACTTTCGACACTTTCTCCTTATTATGAACTACAGCTACACCTCAGCTGTTTTGTTCTCAAAACCTATGCGTGGACATAGCTTTCGAAATGACCTAAAATCCGATAATTTCACCGGCGCGGCTGGTAATAAAATTGTGTACATCCATAAATAATTGGCTAATGGTCGACAATGTCAATGACAAAAACCTCAGTGTCGCAACCAATTTCAAAGATCTGAACAGATTTGAAGTGTTTCAATCCATCTTTTATACGATTTTCACTTTGTAATCGAACGTGAGGTGTTGGGTAAATCTTCACCCAAACCAAACCTTGCATTTTATTAGTGAATTAATGGTTTTTATTCAAGTCCTTTTGGCAGCTACCGGTTCAGCATCACTGTAATTCATAAAATCTGAACGAGTGTCAACATAATGCACGAAGCCTTTGACTTCTCCGAGAACGTCATTTAGCAAGCCTGGTGCAATTTCCTTGTTACAAAAGTGTTGACTTGTTACATTTGTGGGAATTTCGATCGATATCGAGTGCCATCATTTGCCCCAATATAAATAAGCTCACTTGAACTGAAACTCACTCGAATTTCACTCCATCAGTAGTAAGAGAATTCTCTTTTGACCTTTTTTTAGCAACGATCCCTTAGCCAGAATATCTCCGATGATAGGACGCAAACCCTCATACGGTTGGTGTTCGCCTACGGAAAGTTTTACTGTATCTTTTGCGTTTTGGTCTGCCAGATCTCTTATCTGTCACGAGCTTAATTTTCAGTTCATTTTTGCAAATAAAGTCGCATTAAAAAATTATTAATTAAAACAAAAATTTTTGGTTGCGATTCAAATCAATTTCAATGGGGCAGGTTATATGGAAAAACAGATAAAAACATAATGCTGTACAGTAAGTGACAATTTTAAATCACGAGTGCCACACACGAGTTGTTTTTCACCCTCAGAGTAAAATTCGACATTTTCAAGCGCCGCATTTTATTAAAGTAAAACTAAATTTGAGGAAAGGATGACTTAACGTCCGCTTAGAACATTCATATACAATTTCTTAAATAAGCCTAAGATAAATAATAAGTTTCTTTTTTATTTGTCCATCTTTTTAGTCGGAATCAATTTGCCACAAATGTCAGGAGGTGATAACAGAACGCATTATAACAGCATTAGGCAAGACTTGGCATCCAGAACATTTCGCCTGTAAAGATTGCGCGTTACCTATTGAAGAGGCGACATTTAATATACAAGATGACGAACCTGTATGTTCAAAGTGTTTTGTGCAGAATTATTCCGGAATGTGTCACGCCTGTAAAAATCCTATTTTGGAGGTGCGTATATTGCGTGTGATTTGTTTGAATCCATATGTCATCGAAAATATTAAGACTTCCAAAAAGTGTGGACATTACGATTTGTAAAAGATTTTGCCAACCCAAAGTAAGCAACTGCCTGTCCGTCAGGTGTTTAATTTTCGGAAAGTTTAGATTATTCTCTTATGAACATTGCCTGGTAATCGGATCGAATCGTACGAAAATTATATTTTTTTAACTTTTAACAAGTCGACGATGCGGTAGATCGATTATCAGATTATTTGAATAGCAATTTAAATATGTATATTTATTTTGCTATTTCTTTTGAGCAATCAACTGTTCGATGCCTTCATTTTCAGCTGAAATAATCGAATGCTTAAACTTCGGCATTAAAAGGCACATGGTAGACTAAAATAATTACAGCCATTCTGAAATTATTTTATATTTGTTATCCCTATTTTATCATATATTTTTGGTTTGTTTAATCATTTGATTACTCGTAGCAATGAGTTTATGATTCAGTCTTTATTAACAACCATGTTCTAAAAATACGTTGCCCGAACAGTTGTTTTTTGTCTCTCGATGAGAGACAAAAAACTTTGCTCAAACTGAACAGGAACATCTACACGTACGCGAACAAAATTGTCGGTAGTCCAAACGTAGTGTAAAAAGTCAGCACCAAATAAATTCGGCCGTTGCATCGCTTTTTATAAAATTAGGCCCTTAATGTCTGCAAGCTCTTACATATAAAAGGGGTTATCTCCTAAATAGGTACAATAGGCCTGTTCCAGGTTATTACGGACGTCACCCAAAGTTAGACAAGCTTAACCAAAAATGGGCACGTGATAGAACTCGTGCGAGAGTAATTTCATTTCTCTTACACAAACTTTTTTTTTCATAAGTTCGGACAATAATTTAATGATCAGCTGTTTTGTGTTTACATATAAAACAATTTTAAAAGTGAATAAAATAAATTTTTAATAAAGAATTTTATTATTTTCAAAATTTTCGAAGGATATTTTTTTTCGTTTTTGTTTTATTTACTTTATTTTTTCCAGTGGTGCACGTTTTATTTGCAACAAATGCTGCACTATTACCTGAGTTTTAAGCGACTAAATGTCGTTTTTCGCATTTGAGAGAGTAAATTTGTTCTTAACTCTCATTTGTACGAACTTCCCCAAAACCTTCTGGAGCAGACATAATTTTTATGTGAATTTTTCCTTCACAAAAGCTAAACGAATTTTTAATTACGAATACAAACAAAAAAATTTATTTTATTTAAAGCGCACAATTAAGGCTTTAGGATTGACGTGGCACGAAAACTGTTTCTGCTGTAGTGGACCGTGCAATAAACCCCTGGTGGGCTCCTCCTTTTATGAGCGAGATGGGAAGGCCTACTGTAAAAGTGATTTCGAAGAACTATTTGCTGCCAGGTGTGCAGGATGTACAAGGCCTATTGCGGAAAATGCCATCGTTGCTTTGGAAGCCAAATGGCACAGGGATTGCTTTAAATGCAACGTACGTAACATACAAACAAACATATGTGTTCTTAGCAGAACATGAACCAATTTCAATTTATAATCAACTTTGTACTTTTGTTTAACAGAAATGTGCTAATCCTATAACAACTTCGACATTTGCCGTAGAAGACAATAAACCCGTATGTACGGAATGTTCTGCGTAAGCACGACTATCCACCAACGACTTATAAAATAATTGTTAATAAATAAATAATTTAATAGCAAATTAGTTCCCTTAATTGCACATACACATGCATACGTATTTACAACACAGTGGTATCTTATGAAACCCGATATCAACACAACTGGTCTTTATTGTTTTAATAAAAAAAATGCAGTAAATAAAATTATTATGCGTTTTTTTCTATTCCCCCGTCCACGGAAAATAGTAGGTGGCGAAATGACCAGTCTAGCTAAGGTAAAGGAGCATCTTAAAAAGAATTGCACTTAAATTATTGATGACGTTTAGCAAGAATACTTTTCACCCACAAAAGAGTGTCAACATACTTTAATTTAAATTTTGTTGCATTTATGTTGTGCAAGTGATTGATGTGTTTATTAAAATTGGAACGTGTCATTATTGTAAAAACTGTGTGGAATTTTTGGCCGAGGAGGTATGTACATCTAATGTGTCAACAAATCGAACAGTGGTTAGAATATTTAAAGCAATTAGATTGTAAGTCTCATTTGAGTAGACGCACAGTGGGGTGCAAGAAATTTAAGGAGTTATCCGAGATTATTAAAGGTTGAAATCAAGCATTTTATTGACTAAATTAAGAACAAAAATGGATTTTCATCAAAATTGACCACGCCTACCGCACATCAATCAGAAGTCCTCGAATTCGGCACATACAAAAAAGCTACTCATGACCACCGCCCAAGAAACCCATTCAAACTATAGATAAGATTTTTTGTTTATATTTTGTTTATCATTCGACAGAAACTTTATTTAGTCATCATCTAAATCCTGTTTGGATGGTTCTTGTATTAAGCTGGTTAAGGAAATGGTCTTTTCAAAGCCTTCAACTTGCTCTAAACTAAGTTTGGAATTTTCGGCTTTTATGCAAGTGTTTAGTAGTTTAATTTCTACATTGCAATTATTTATTTTTTAACACATTTCTTCATATCAAACCGAGAAGAAGCTCACTTTTACCTAGAACCGAAAAACACCAATGCGGACAATAAAACAGAAAAATATTTTAAATGTGGATATTTAAATCGGAAATAAATTGCTGATCTTAAAAACATTATGGGTTTGTTTTGAATTACCTCTATGCACCTTTTCGATCCAATTGTTAAGAAATGTTTATTCTATTTCTAGTTTTTTGCAAAAATTTGATGACAAATCTCGTGACTTGGCCAAAAGTTACGAGGATTTTTTTTTTTAATCCAAAGTAGAAATTTCCACTTTTTTTAATTTATGAAGAAATGCTATAATTTTTTAAATATGTTAACGTCAAATCGTATAGAACACATCTTTGTACCAACGAATTACGTGAAAATATAGGTCATTTCAACCTTAGCATCCTTGCATGGAATTCACTCCAATTTTTCAAACATAAAATACAATTTATCTAAAAAATCATAAATTCAGATTTCATATTTAAACATTTATTTACAAAATGCATCATTCGATTTATAAAATCTAAAAATAGGGTTTTGACACAAAAAATCCGGTCGGTCTCATTATTGCTGTAAACGAGAGTGGTTGCAAAACCCTGAAAACTTCAGTTCGTCATCGTATCCAACAAATTCGTCCGCCGCATACGACTCAGCTTACTCTGGAACTCAAACCAGAAAACCGTTTAAAGCGCTGGCAATTCATTCAATGGGGAAGAAGGCAAGTGAATGGTATCTGAATGGATTCGTAAATAAACAATATTGTCGTATTTGGTGCTCAGAAAATCCGCACATGATCCATGAGAAACAAATGTATCTGTCTGGTGCGGATTTTGGTAAGACGGCCTTACGTTTTTGAAAATGAGGCCGGAATTATGGCAACATGATAACAGAGTTCTTGTGGCCCCAACTGTACGACATATAGTTTCAGCAGGACGGCGCCATCTGCTGCATTCTACGAATGAAATAACCGATTTATTGTAGCAGCAATTTCCAAAAAACACCTCACGACATTCCTATGTCAACTTGCCACCTAGATCATGCAATTTAACGCCGTGCGATTAAATTCGCCTGTGCGAATAAATAAACGCTAACTAATCTAAAAATTCAATGACTTGAAATTTAACCTGCATACATGCGAATATATAAAATCGTTGCTAAAAGAGAATGAATATTTTTCACATAAACGAGTGTTATCGGTAACCTTTTTTCACATAAATCTCTTAACATTTTATTGCTTTTACATGTTAGAAAAGAACAAGTGGCTTTTAGTTATTATAAATCATTAATGGAGTTTAAAATCAATGGGTGGGTAATAATAACGTTTTTAACACAATTCCAACTTTATTTATAATAAAAGTATTTATTTATTAAGATTAATTCCCAACCAAGAGTTAATAAATTTTGTGAAAATAAAAATATATATATGAAAGTTGACTTTTACAATTTCATTTCTCACACGCTGCTGTACAATAAAAAAATAAGATTCCGACTTCGGATCTGAGGACCGAAATATATAATACGATGTTTGTTTTAGGGTGGGGTCAAAGTTGCCCTCTATGCCGTATTACTATGAATCAGCTTAAGAATCTCTGTGACTTAAATTTTAGGTATAGGATACCTGTTTGAAGAACATTTTAACTCTTCTGTTCTTCAATTTATGGGGCTATATTGTTTCCTTAGTGATATAGGGCAAACAACAAGGATATAGTGGGTTAAAGTATTTGCCACACAAATCTATCATAAGTCTCCGAATACACCAAACATCAAAATTCCGCTGGAATACCAAAAATAAGTCCAAGGCCAATATGCCTGGTTTAAATAAAAAAAAACCCAATAACAGTATTCAGTGTTTGGTGCCAATGGTCTTGAAAAAGTGCAAGTGCAAAATATCGTAGCTTTTTAATGAAATCCAACAACAAAATACACCAAATATTTTGCATTTGCACTTTTGCAAGATCATTTGCACCAAACCCTGACTACCGCTAATAGAAATTTATAGTGAGAAAAAATGTGCCCAACTGTAATTTTAACTTTTATTTGTGGCAGTTTTCCTGGTGTTTGAATCTTTCATAGATATTTTACTCTGAATTTTAGTTCACTCGAATTAGTTTTTATTAATTATTTTTTAAACAGCTGTTTGCTTGGCTACATGCACAAACTTGCACGTAACAACAATCTAAGATGTTTCGTGCAAGAAGAATAAAAATATTTCTCTCATTTGCCCAAACTTACAGTACGAGAACAGTTTCTGATACCGCGGGATCATAATGTTGAGTACGGGATCGTACCTAATATCTATGTATTGATAAACGATGAGATGAAATTTATACTTATCGATAGCATGGTAAGATAAAAAGCTTTGTTAAATATTTGGACACTAATGGAGCGGCATTAAGGCGCACCGTAGTGTGCCAGTCCAAGTTACACGAAACCATTCGCGCTGTTTTTATCCCCCTCATAACTTTGCATTCTTTAATCATAAAATAATAAAACTTGAAACACAATCTCATAGGCCAAGTTTTACTATAAAAGCTTCCCGAGATATGAAGGTGTAAAAAGTGCATACTTTGTTACATATTCACTGACTCACTTACTCATTAATATAATGGGGCACTTCCACTCTAGCTAGAGAAATTCGGTATACAGGTAGGCCTTGGAGAATAAGTGATGAGTAAAATTGTACTTTTCATCCAAGGGCACTAGGGTTCCTCTTATTTGTATGGAGCATTTACACTATAGAAAGGGAGCTGAAATTTGATACAACCCAACCGTCTGTAAGCTTTAAGTTAAAAGAGATTTTATACATAAATTATTAACAAAAAAATATAGCTTGGAAAAAAGGACTCAGATCTACACAAAAACATAAATGTGAAAAAAAATTACTGAGATCAAAATAAGGACCAACTTCTGCATATGTACAATAAAATCGTATTGTTTTTAATTTAATATGTACGCGACAAACGCACAGAACCGCATTACGCGCATTTTCAAATGTCATTTTCGGATATTCTGTTTATATTCTTCGGCTAAGTGCTTTTGAACTGCTAGGTGTTCATGTCAACAAAAATTAATTTTTTAAATTCTCACCTGGGTTACCACCAGCATCAGTTGGCAACAGTGTTACCGTTGAGAAATTTTAAAAAGTTGTATTGTTAAAGTGTTTTAAAAAATTGCTTTAAGTTTTTATACAAACATATACCTCGTTTATACGCTCGCTTTTTTGCAAATATTCAACTCACTATTTACCCGGCAAATAGGACATAGAAATAAACGATAATATGGCAATAGGTGGCAACATTTTATATCTTATTTGCAAATAGTGTCGTTAATCAGTAATTGTTTTTGTAAGTTAATTTGTTGGAATAACAAAAAAATATACGTCAACATGTTACATTTTTATTCGCAAATAAGACGTGCGTATAAATGAGGCAACATATAAGAATGTATGTATGGTTGAGGTAACTATATTGTGGTCAACCAAAACGGACGATGTAATTTGTAATAGTTCTATTTCTCACAATTGATCAGAAAGTAGCACGAACTTGTTCAAAGGGTATTTAAGAAAAGGATCATAAAATGCTGCATAGAAATCAACGAAGGGTGAAATTGATATTTAAGTAAATCAAAGGTAAGGCCGAACAGTGAAGGAGTTGCAAGCCAAACTTGGATTTGATCGCAACTGTGTTTTTTTTTATTTTGTTCTTTTATAAAGACGGGGCTAACGAGTTACAGGAAGTATTTCGTAACCCTTTAAAATTTAATTAAACGACTTAAACTTGATAAATAACTTGTGTCCCAAAAACCAAATTAATCAAGTTCAAGTATGAAAACGAAAGCTACAACTACTTTTATCTCAGCTTCATTCATCTCTATATATGTAGATGCGAATGCTTATTTATACCATACGAATATGTACCTGCATGCAGACACGTGTGTGTTTTTATGCAAGTGAAAGGGATTGGGCACAATAAATGGCAACACTTGAGTGAAGTGCACAATGTTGTTATTTGCTTGTTTGCATTTCAAATCTCTGGCACTTCATTCACGGCTCAAGTGGTTTCTGAAGTAGAATTGCATATTTTTAGCATTTCTCTGCGTACGACACAAGCAAGAGTTCGTGCTCGTATGTATTTATAGAGGTGTGTCAGTGTGTGCTTAACACATGCAGGCATTTGTATTTTGTTAACATTGGCATTAGGATAACAATGCGTATTGACTTTCAAACTTCCTTCTATACACAGATGAAGTTGTAAACTAACTTACACCACATCAGAAACACAAGCACACACGCCATCAAACGCCTACAAATTGAGAGACCTGCAGAGCTGAGCACGTAAAAATTGTTAAAGGTAAAATTAAGGATCTCTGGGGAAGGGCAATTGAAATTTTTATGCTTTAAATTTGATTGATATAAATTTTTTACTATTAAAGAAGGCCAAATAAAGATTTTATTTAAAGTCTGTCGAAAAATTAATATTTTAGAGGAATTTGTTTTGAAGGGCTTCAAAGAAAGAAAAAAAAGGCTGGAGACATTGTCAATTAAATTAAAATAATTATTGGAAATTGAAAATACTAAATTCCAGTCAAGTTTAGCTACTTTTCGCTAGACATGCATATGCTGGAAGTCGATCGCTTTAATAAGCCGTTAAATGCCAACCAGGGACAATACGTTACAAATTTACGAATAAAGTACATTAACTGCATTTAGTGTTTGGTACAAATGGTCTGGCAAAAGTGCAAATGGAAAATTTCGTAGTTTTTTATGAAATTCAGCAGGAATTTTGTGTATTTTGTTGTTGCATCTCATAAAAAAGGTGGGAATTTTTGCATTTCAATTTTGCATGATCATTTACACCAAACACTAAATATCGCTGGTAGAATTGTTGCTTTTTTAAATATACTCGTATGTATTTTACTTGTAAATTTGTAACTTGTACTTTTCATAGGGCCCCGAAACATAATCATATAAATAATTTAATTCAATATTTTTAACAAAATATATCAAATCCTAATAAAAAATAATATTAGGAGTCGATTTAAGATCCCTTTTGTTGAGTACGAATGGGAACTAATAACAATGTACGAACTAATGTATGAACTAATAGCAGAGATATCTATAGAACAGAGTAGAGAAAAGTGCTGTAGGCAAGCGATAATAAATATATACTTTGTATGTAAAGATCTGATCCAAGCACACCCACGCATTATTAGCTGGACTATACGGCGCGTTACAGAGTACTTCAGACAAAATTTAGGACTATCGCTGTTATAGTTCTTTTGGGTTCCTTTAAATTTTCCACACAAAAAAATTCCGCATTTGGCTTTGAGTAAGACGATACTTAATATTGTAGAGCGCGGCCATCTCTTAACCAGTAGCGAATAGTTAATATTGACCGAAAAATCAGAGCTTAAAGCGATGTAGAGACCTTCCTTTTCTTTTTGAAATTGTTGTTTTCTATGAATGAACAGAAGCTATTCTCTATGCGCATTTTGCTGGTTGATTGAGCTAACGCATCAGGAAACTTGAAACGAATTTCCGATCCTTACAAAGCACCCGACCTACGCGCTTTGCCTGTTGACACCTTACAGATGCCTACGTGATAAACGAGATTCGCATGACAAATAGATACCGGACAAAAAATAAAACAATAATGATTTCATGCAAACTTCTCAGAACGAAAAATGACACGAAAGCTGGCACATAGCCGAAACCGGTTTGTCTCCAAACCAAACTAGATAATGATGAGGGAAATTTGTTCCAAAGATCTACATCAAAACACCCTGTCGGAATATCAAGAATCATCAGGATACGTTTACCCAACTTTTAGAAAAACTTGAACGTCCTATTCCCGAAATTCTTTAAACCAAATGAGAAAGCTTAAAGCCCTCAAAACTAAAATATTAAAGTTGTAACAAAAAGCCGGGGCTTTGTATTTTTTATTTTTTTTATTTACCTTATCTACACATATTTAAATTTAGTAAAATTTTGTTTCAAAATATGGCATATTTTTGTGTGGCTTAATTTTAGTTCGTTTAAATCCATCTCTAACTCTTTCACCAGCCACTGTAATCGATGCTTCAGTGACCATCTTTAAACATCGCTCCACTGCTTAGGCGTGATTAGAGATTGTTTATAAGAGAGAGTTAACTTCTCTCCACTCGACTTATTTAGCCAGACACCTTGCAGCGACAGAAACCTGTTACCGGCCGCCATCACGTGGAGGTATAAGTCACAACTTTTCGCAGTGCTCCTAGGTACGGCAAGGACATATCTTTGTGCCTGCAAGCTATTGGCCTAAACAAACCTTAAGCGCATCTTCCAAAGCTAGACATGTTTACACGGTTTGTCTTATTAACAATCATTGTTTTTGCAATTATAAAGTTTTTTAACTTAAACATAAAAGTAAGTGCAAACCAGATTTGGAAAAAAAAATATTAGCAACAAAACCCAGTTGAAAATGCTATACCATTATATTGGCAAAATAAGGAGGAATATATAAATATATGCAAGGAGTAAAATTTATATTCTTTGATGTCCAGTTTTCCAGATTTTTGACAGTAAAGCAGGTAAAAATTTCATAATTTTTCATTATTTTTCAGATGTTACCGATGTAGCGATATTAAAGATTGAAAGTCACAAAAAATAATATGACACCCTACACTATTGAGCATAGGTTACTATACTCCGGTGTACTCTGCGACATCTTGAGCCAGAGCAGCGATATTCTCTACAGCATGGCTGATCCAGGGACGGCCATACCTGTAAGCTTCGCGTGTTGCCCCATACTCTTCAAGGAGAGCGACTAACCGCTGCAAAATATTTGCGGTGCTGAACGCGAATCATTATGCGCTTTTGGCTCCAGCCGTGACGATCTTATGGCAGAAATTATATATAAATAGATACGGCAGCAAACCATCTTTCATTTCATTGTAATTCATAAATATTCAGCTGAGGCTTACATACATACATTCATATTTCATTTTAAAATCTTGAAGTCTAAAAAACTCTCTTTACATAAGAAATCTCTTAGTATTCATTATTCTACACAAACGATTCATACCAGCAGCTCAGTCTCTTTAGAATTTTCTGTGACCCTTCACTACTGGCGGTGGTAGTACGGGTTTGTCACTTCGGTTGTAACGAAACAAGAATTTTTTCCACGATCACGTGGTTGTTTATTGCTTTAAACTACTGTGTGTTTGAGCACAAAAAATATTCGAAACCTTCAAAAATAGTTTCAATGGAAAAATTAAAAAAGTACTAAAAGCCAGTAGAATAGCTTTGCGTAAGAAAGGCAATCTAGGAAAACTCGCTGATGTTACAAAAAACCACCAAATGATAAATAAAAGCTCTAAAATTAAAAAAAAAAACACCCCTAATGGCACAAAAATCCGTTGGTACGTTAAATGCCCAAAAATGGTACGTCAATTGCAATAAAGGCCACAATTTGCTAACATTACAAGAGGCCAACACAGTAAGAACACGATTACTAAACTGGCACAAATCATCCAAAGCCCAAAAATCATTACAAAAACAAATTGGAAAAAATTCCTTAAATTGAAAAAATCGTAACTCTAAAGTCTAAAAAATAAAAACAGCTGCGAATCATGTAGAAAAAAAATTTATGTGAAACGAGGAACAAACTAGAAAAATAATTAGTTAGGAATTCTGAAACCGGGAATAAATGGGAAGAAAGATAAAATACAGTAGTAAAATGCAATAGCCGTAACTGAGGAAGGATGTTTAATAAGTAAAAAGCACACGGAATCGGAAAAGTGTATAAATCCAAAGAAACCCCCAAGATCAGGTTGGAACCGAAGGAGTAGAATAGTCAAACCACTAACATACTCTTATTTCGGGAAAAATCGATGATTTCGCAAAAACTTACTCAAACATTTCACAACATATTCAAAACTTGATAACCCACTTCGGTGAAAGGTGTCAGAGATTCGGCAGTGCCGCGCTCGCTTTCTTATTTATTTCTTTACATAGTTATATTTTTACACAAGCGATTTTGAATACTTAAAAAGGATTTTTATCCAAAAACTTCATCTCAGTCTTAATCCAGCTTCGTTTTGGTTTGTTTATCATTTTGTCCGCTTGTGCCGTAGTGCCGTATCACGATATGAGAATGGGGCTAAACATTCTTGCGCTGTATTTTATTGTAACTATTGGCATCGTAGCCATGGGGCAAGATTGTGAGGTTGTTCAAAAAAAAAAAAAATACGTAAATTCTTTTTAAAACACTTATCGTAATTAATGATGTCATGAATATTTATAGGGACCAAACACGATGACTTATGTTGATGAAATAGTGATTCTTAAAAAGATTTTCAGCCAACTAAATGACCTTAAAAGTGAAATTGGTCAATGTCGTGCAAGGTAATATATATATTTTTTTTGGAATAAATGGTGTTAATGAAGGTTTTAAAGCAAGAACTTACAATAACTTGAACAGCTAAGGAAAATCTAATTAGGGTTCGGTAATCAACTTTTGCCCTTAACTATCATTTAACAAGTCTCTATCAAACAGACCTCTAGAAGCAAAATGTTCAATTAATTTGACTATCGATTGGAAATTTCTTTTCAGTTAAATTTCACTTTGTTCTAAAAATATATTTTATTGTTTACAAAGCAAGTGGTGCAATTGTGCTCTGGTGGAATGCCGTGGACATTGCCATTGCCCTGTAAGGCAGTTCTATTATTAGATATCGGTGAACTCCGACTGAGGCAGGTATTGTCATCCGGAAATAGTTTTTAGTGTTAAAGAGGCTGAGGATAATCACCCTGGTATCATAGAACCTTTTTCTCTCGAGTCGATGGAATGGATGGGAATATCTGAAGGAGAATGGAGTAGGAAGAGGTGCATACATAGGGAAGCATGCTATTGAAAATTAGGCTTTCTATCGTCAAATTATCTGGATTAATACAGGGTATTTGGCAAGCACATCCGGATCTTTATTAACAGTCAGGGTGCAAGCAGGCCCCTAACAAATGGCTCTTCAGCATGTAACGTACCCCGAGAATACCTGGATCGATTCAAAGAATGGAGTGCAAATAGCACCAATGTAGCTAACTGCAAGACCGATGAACTGATATAAAAAGAAACACGCTCAGTTTTATCAACATCCTTCTCTCAACCTGCAAGCACAAAATTTGTTTAATCTCTTCTTTTCAAATCTACGCATCTTCCCTCCAAGCTTAAGCTGAATGCGCCTGATTTGACGCAGGCTATAATAAATCAAGTACGCTGTAAAAATCCCTTAAGACTTTAGACTGAACATAGTACATTTGGTAATCATGCCAAACAAATGGCATTGCTTCCACTGACTACTGAAGGAGCCTTGATTATGAGGAAAAAGAAGAGATACTGTTAATCTCTGAACGCTTTGCAGGATAAAGGATGGAACTCTTTAGGACCACAGGCCTATATTAGCGGAATCATTGATGTTTCGATTGAAGTACATTCCTTCATAAGGAGTAGCAACTGGTAATTCTAACTAAACTCCTCTGACTTTGACATATAACAAATGAACTGTCAGAAAACTCTTCTCTTTGAGTCGAAATATAAAAAAGATTTTTTCAATAAGAGCGGGAGATTTTGAAGTCGGTCGATCACGGGTTATTGGCACAGATCTGTGTTTGAAACAACACCACAAGAATTAGTTAAGGGCAAATTGCTAGAGAATTAACCTCAAATTATAAATAAAGAATGTTGATTGCGGCGTTCGCTGAGTTCTGTCAGAATCACTTGCTTCCAACCGACCTGTTGTTCAATTCGGGTCAGAAGAAAATTGATTACCATTGGACCAATGACACCGCCGTGCCAAGTTCCCTACGAAACCTCTGCCAAATTCCGACGGCAGCAATGGACCTCCTCGAGATCTTGTTTTACAGAAGTTGGTCTAATTTTTATCAATCCAATCATCGCGAAATTCGCTACCAAGCGTTGAAGGTTCCATTTTATAGGCACAACGCGCGCTATATTTGCCCTAACGAACAATTAGTTTAATAACAAAGTTTTTTGATTGGGGCGTGCTGATCAATCGTATAAATTAACATGATGAGAGAATAATAAATAGTAGTTTTGACACACCCCGCCAGAGACTGTCAACATTATTAGAAACCCCTTTAGCGTACAACAAACTAAAAATTTACAGTCTACCACCTCCGTTTAAACAATTTGGTTTGAAGTGTCCGGACAATAATTTTTTAATAAATTTGCAGATTTGAAGAAAGCAACACCAACACTGGAATTGCACTTAATGGTAACCAACATGTTGCCGCATTCGTTTCTGGTTTCCATTAATTAACACTTTTAAATTTCTATATTTCAGATTCATCTATATTTGATATACGGTTTGATGCCCTCCCACAGAAATGGTAAATATGTTTAAGTTAAACAAAATCTTGACAAACGTCAAGAACATTTTGTACTTTAAGCAAAACCATGGCTCTACCAAAAGGTTGTGCCGAAGCTACTGCTTGCACTCAGCGCAGTGGTATTTATAGGATTCTGTTGGAGCAATATAGTTCTGAGCCATTTCTGGTCGAATGTGATGTTAAAACTGAAGGTGGTGGCTGGACTTTAATACAAAGACGACAAGATGGCTCCGTAGATTTCTTTCGCAACTGGATTGAATATCAAAAAGGTTTCGGCAACATCGAGGGTGAATTCTTCATTGGTCTGGACAAATTGCACGCTCTGACGAACTACAATGGGCCACAGGAGTTACTTATTGTCTTGGAAGATAATAAAGAAATCAAACTGGCTAAATATAATAATTTTGTGGTAGGCAATGAAGCAGAGTTGTACCCTTTAAAGCATTTAGGAGTTTTTTCTGGAGATGCTGGCGATTCATTAATTTCACATTTGGGCATGAAATTTAGTACGAAAGATCGTGATAACGATGACTATGAGGGAAACTGTGCGGAAGCTTATACAGGTGCTTGGTGGTATAGGAAATGTCATGTCAGGTGGGTATATTAATATTTTATAAATGAAAGAAATATTCAATCGATTTCAACAAACATAATAATAATTTGTTTACGATTTTATCGAACGGAAAATAATTGATGTGAATAATTTTGTTCAGGCTTAAGATCGTTTATTATTCTTCCAATGAAGAAGCAAAAACGATAATTTTTATAGAATACTGAAAAAGTTAAGTATCATCAGCATTCTCTATGTCGTTCTACTGATAAGTGTCTATTGAAAACGTCCTCGATTTAACCCACCTAATGACACAAAATTGAATACGAGAACTTCTCACAATTTTCATATTTTTCGATAATTTTTTTGTTGGGTTGGAACGAAGCTTGCGCCACTGTAACTTTTTATTCACTGTATTCTTTATCGTACTCTTTTTTCAATTTTTGCTTTAGCCCACTCTTCGCTGACATTGAACATAATAATAAAGTTTATCTTTTTTTTAATTTCCTGCAGTAATCTCAATGGGAAATATGGTGATACATCGTATGCAAAAGGCATAACCTGGATGTCATTCCGTGGCTACAATATATCCGTCCAACATGTTACAATGATGATCAGACGCCGGACATTTTAAATATTTTCAATCCAAATCATTTCCAAGTCGTTCAGACAAAAAATTTTAGAAATAGACATGGCTCCATATAAATAAAATGAAGTTCAATCAATAATAAAGAAAAGCCCAGAAATTTATTGTGCATGGACACTAAATTCACTAAATTTCTTGATAAGAAATACAAATATTTTGTGATATGCCCTGCCTGGTATCCAAATCTTTTACCTTTAAAACTTGTTTATGAATAATAAAAAGAAACTAATGCGCTCAAACATTTAGGACTCCCAAGGGCAGGTGGATTTCCATCAGCTTAGAGATTCCATCCACGTTTTTGGTCATCTTCAAACAGGAATGGCAAACCTGAACAAAGTTTAAATATTCTCGTCCCGATAGCATCCCAGATACCTGACAACTCCTTTGGCTACCTGCTGTCGCCATTCAGATTGCTAAAAGAGGAGAGTTGCATAAAACAAATATGGGTTAAACAGAAATTAAAAAAACCCCTTTTCGAACACATTTTTGTCATATTCAAATTGTTTTAACAAACTTCTATCGTATGCAATTTACAACATTAACCTCTTCTGACATTGGGAATACCACCATGCACCCAAAACCTCTTGGGCACAATTCAGTATATCATGTATGTCGTTGTCGTGATCCCTTGTTGAAAATTTCATGTCTAGTTGCTCAGTTAAGGAGTCTCCTGCATTACCGGAATAAGCCCCTAAATGCCGTAGAGCGCACAATCGATGTTCGTTGCCAATTTAACCTGTTTAACCTCTAAGTAAATCCTACATTATAATTTGTCAGAGCATGCAACTTGTCTAGGCTAATTACAAATTCTCCATTTCTTCTACCAAAACCTTTTTGATATTCGGCCCAATCGCGGTAGAAATTTGCGGAGCCATCTTGTCGCCTCTGTATTAAAATCCAACCACCGTCCTGAGAGTTACCGTCGCACTCAACTAGTGCAAGAGGTAGGTAGCTTTGATACAGTTTCTGGACATGGGCTCGTTTTTGTTTTAAGAAAGAGAAGAAAAGCATCCTATAATAACGTGAATAAAAAAATAAATAACGGGAAAGCTTAAAAAAACTGATAAAACGCGGAAGTTCCGAAATTTTCGTAGGGCCAATAAAAAAGTTAAACAATTGTACCTCAAGATGGTTTTTTTAAACCATATTAAATATATTCGGCCATGCCGAATCTTATATACCCTTCACAAAAGTGTGAACCACTACAAATGAACTATAGACTTTTCCCGGAGCAGAGGATTGTTTGAGATATTTAATTTTGGCCTCCGGTTTTAGTCGTATTATTTAATATTTAAACTCTCCTTTCGTTTTAATATCGATAATTTGTAATAAGTTCTACATTTTTTGGTGAATTCCAGATAATAGCAGAATTGAGTTTTTAGTGAAATTTCTTTTATGAGATAAAATTAGGAATTTTCGGTACAATTTCAACATTTGGATACATTTTTTCGTTAAATTTCAAAATATGGCGAAGCCTCTGTTTGGTGACTTGTTTGTGACTGGTCATTGATCTGTTCCCCCAACGTACAAATTGCTGTTCGGACAGGAACTTAGCTTGTAAAGACCGTTTCTTTTGATGTGTTGTTCGTGTTCAAACAACGTTATCCGACATTTGTTTGCATTACGTTGTTCTGGCGTCACACAAATATTGTAGTTTTCAGCGATTTTAAAACTTTTTGTGAAATTTTGAATTCCAGATTTTTCGCGAAATTACAATGTTTTTGGCGGTACATTGTATTTTCGTAAAATTTTGACGTTTTACATAAAATTTTGATTTTTTAGCGAAATGTTGTGGTAAAGTTTCTTAACTTTGTGAATTGCGAAATTTTGTTGTATTGAGATTTTTGGTATTGTTAAACTTTTTGTTAACATTTTTATGTTTTTTCGCAAAATTGTAAAGATTTGGTCACTTACATATCTATACTTTATCCGGTTTTTAAGAAATTTTAATTTCTTGTAAATTTAAAAAAAAACTTTTTTTGTTTTTTTAATGAATTTACAATGTGCTCCAATAATTTGATATGTAAGTAGCCAGTATATGTATACATATTTTATGGAAATGTTTTCCCATAAACATAAAAAAATTGTGTTTGCTCTTATGTCGGTATTTCGAGGACCCATGTGGTTAAGCCTTCATCTTTGGTGATTGTTGTAAAAAATAAGTGTATACAATGCTATACTGAAAATCTGAGAAGCATTAGAGTATTAAATACAAAAACAATCAGTTTTTTAATATCTTTTTTGAAACTTAAAATACGTGTTTCATAAGACCTAACCAGAACAGAAGTATACAATATAGTAATTTGGTATTACTAATTAGTTACTATTGTAACTCAGAGGATCAAATTCCAATATTACACAAGATTTAAGATCAAAATATATATATCAATATATAACGAAAATGTTTGAAAAAGAAATTTACATTTTCAAAATCGATATTCATCGAATCGTGTTTACATGTAGCACAGTTAACGTTTCTCTATCACAAAGTGCCATCTCTTGTACAGTAGAAAACGAAGAAAATTTTAATAGAATGCATTTAGTACATAAGTTACTTTATTTTACATCTCTGTTGTTGTTGTCAGATAGCAGAGACCTACGCCGAGTTTAATGAATGCTGGGTAGCTGATAATTAATAATAGCCGCAGCCGCCGTAAATAATATGACTTATTATGTCTTTTAAATTCGATTTCAATATCGTCATGATTTAATAATCGTCGAAAAAGTTCATCTTATGATGAACTCCTAATGCTTAAATAAATAAAAACTTGTGTAAGAGTATATTCTTATAACTTAAATAAAATTTTTAATTCTATTAAATATTTGGGCATACATATGTGTATACTGCCCCAGAAATAGTATGTGTGTACGGAATTTTCTAGGATTTATGATAATCTTTATTATTGCCATTATTAGTTAAAATAAAAATATTGTCGTTTGATTCGGAACTAATGAATAAATTACCAAGGCAATTTTTTTTTTTTGCGGTGCTGCCAAATTAGCCGTCGCCGTATAAAATTCGCCGTCGATTAAAACAGCCGTCGCAGATCTCTGGTTGTTGATTACATTGTTTTGATATTTCAGCTTTTTGCATGCAAAAACAACAAAAATTTTATTGTAGCTTTTCTACACCTTTTGAAAACCTTTCTTTGTTTTACAAAGAAGAAAAATCCATTCATTAAGTTTTAACTTGTATCAGAGTCCAATTAAACTAATAACAATTATGCCATCGTCATAACTTTCGAGTCAAATATCAATGTAATGCTACAAAATATATCGGTTTGTGTGATTAAAATCGAAATCGATTCACCAACCAGTGAGGACTTTGGTAAGATTTGTCTTAAAATATATGCTTTCCCAAAACGGAACATAATTTCCATTTGTTGCAAAAATCTAAGGAAACGCTGGAGCCGTGTCGTCAGAACATCCCAACAATCCAAAACTGCAAAAAGAACGCGAACGTGATCGTGGTTTACGTCCGTCTTCAAAAATTACAATTGAAACATACACGAACAAATTGTGGTCGGAGGAAATTGATTCTGTAGAAATGAGTAGTATGAACAGTGACAAGAAAACCCTATCTGTGAAAAGAGAACTGCCCACTTCGAGTAGTAGTCGTGAAACTACACCTTTAGAAGAAGGACAATGTGCTTCGGAATTTCCTAAAGAAATTGGCTTCTTTTCGGGCAATCCCAGTGTGGAGGTCACGAATGGCATTATACATTTGTATAAGAAAAAGTGGGTTACACAATATTACAACATTTTTTCAAAACGTTCATTATTTAGTATTTTTATTTATTTTAGTGAACGCAAGGAAATTAAAGAGGCTCCCTCGAATCAACTTTGTCTTTTAGCCGTACCGGCCAGTTTAAGCTGTCATGATCTTCTAAGTTTTGTGGCTCCTTGTCATTCGGAAATACAACACATACGCATTGTAAGAGATGGCTGCCCGAATCAATTTATGGTTCTGCTGGAGTAAGTACAGTAACTTGAATTTACCTTAACATACAGTTGTATGAAATGAACACATTCCTCCGTGTATTTAATAGAGAAAATAGAAACTATAGTATAGTAAAACCATAGAGCTTTCCCTAGTCGGTAGACTTATAAATTGCTAATAATTCGGCACTTGTACCATTACTAACCACACCGTTCGTTTTTCTGTTGCACAGGTATAAATTATATTATTGTTCACCGATTATTAATTTGTATTCCAACAAATTTGGGTAAAGTTTTAACTTAAGTTTTTTAATTTAAACTATTTAACGAAATTGCTGGAATCATTTTTTGTTTAGTTGCCAAAAGTCATGTATCGATGATGCCAAGACACTGTCAAGCGTTAATTCTTAAATTGTCTTTAGTTTGTTGGAAATTGAAAATATTTATATACAGACGAAAAAACTTTAGTGATAATGCATACATTTGTCTAAAATATGAAAATAAAAAAACTTATATTTTCTAATATTGTGCAAGTTTACCAGCACCTGTATTTTTTTATGCAACATGCAATTAGATAGGATTTTATTTAAGCACAATTGCATTGTAGGTTTATTTAAAATATACTATACTACGAATTGTATTCCAAACTTGCCTAAAAATGTATATCCCTTCCATTTCTGTTTTATTGTTAGATTATTTAATTCCGTTTTACAGATTTCGTTCTAACGCAGCAGCTTTAGAATTTTATCAAACTTATAATGGGGCAGCTTACAATACCTTAGAACCTGAATCTGTTTGCCATGCTGTTTGGGTTTCTGACATCGAAAGAGGTGAAGATGGTGTACCGCCCTTGGGTCATACAGAACTGCCAACATGTCCAGGTATGAATATGAAGTACTTTCTTAATCAAGTGGTTAGCGTGTGAAATAAGGAAATAGTTATAAACGAATAATATTTAAAAAAATGGTTTTCGAACACAATTTCTTCACTAAAACTATTTTTTATAAAGAAATATGTTAAAAAAATTCTTACAATTAACTAGATATTTTTTTAAAAAGGTTATGAATGTTCTTCAGACAAAAAATTCGCTATGAAAAAGAGCTTCTATGAACAGGAAGCCATAAGTAAACCGCTGATTACAAGCAAATTGCTTGCATTAATGTAATTTTTTTGAAAGTTTTTATTGTAAGTTAGTTTGGGAAAATTTTATTGTTTCTTTACCCATATAAAATATATATTGACAATATTTTAAATATATTATTCAAATATAAACAAAAGCGCATATTCTTTTTGGAATTTATACTTTATCTATGTGTGAATTTTTTTTAAATTTATTTTAATTTTTTAACTTTATAAAAAGTTACTACTCCTTTATTACAGTTTGCCTGGAGCGTATGGATGAAAGCGTTGATGGCGTTCTTACCATACTCTGCAATCATGCGTTCCATGCCAATTGTCTAGTCAAATGGGGCGATTCTACTTGTCCTGTTTGTCGCCACGTACAAACACCCGAACTAATCGAAAATTCCGTTTGCATGGAATGTGAAGGCACCGACTCCTTATGGATCTGTTTAATTTGTGGCCATGTTGGCTGTGGCCGCTATCAAGGAGCTCATGCTGCCGCTCATTATCGTGCCACCAATCATACTTTCGCTATGCAATTGGGTACATCAAGTGTTTGGGACTATGCTGGTGATAATTTTGTACATCGTTTGTTTCAAAATAAAACAGATGGCAAACTTGTGGCCACGCAGGCTCCTAACGATGAAGGCGAAGAAAAAATTGATTCCATACAATTGGAATTTACATATTTATTAACATCTCAATTGGATACACAGAGAAAATACTACGAAGAGCGTATGGAACGTTTGGAACAAGAATGGCGAGATTTTCGAAGTATTACTGATGAATCAAAATCGAAGTTGGAGTCCATGGAACAACGCATACAAACATTAACTAAAGAAAAACAAACAGTCGAAAGAAAGTTGCTACAGAATAATGCAAGGTGGGTAATTTAAGCTAAATACCCATATTTTATATTAACAAAAGTTGTTCGTTGCATTTTCAGACTCAAGGAACTACAAAAGAATTTTGTCGAAGAGCAAGAACTATCACGTGCTTTACAAAATAATCAAAGCTCCTGGCATACTAAATACAAACAGCTGGAGCAACAATATAAAGAATACAAGGATGCCAAGGAATTGGAATTAAATGCGCTGAAAGAACAATTACATGACATCATGTTCTATATGCATGCTCAAAGCAAAATAGCTGAATCTGATTTAAAAGATGATATTGTCGGTGGTACTGTTGTAGTGCCTGAAGCCGAAGCACCCACAACTAGTTCCGCCAAAGGAAATCGACGCAAGAAAAAGCACTAAATAGTTTCCATAATAAAAACAAGTAAAGCGGAAAATATTTATTTATTATCTGCTCGATGAATATTAAAAAATTAAATGCTTATTCTTTTTATGTCTATTACTGCAATAACATACAAACATAAAATTTTTTATATATTTATATTTATTATTAAATGTGTTTTTTAAACAAATTACAATTGAAGCTTCACTAAGAGTATATTTTTATTGAGTTTGTATATGCGTGTAAGAGTTGAAAAGTACTAACATAAGTATTAATATTGATGTGTAGTCTCTATATTCTGACTGTAACCATGCTTTGAATCATATTAACCATAGTGAGTATAATGTGGAATTTTTATTAAATTTGTTTAATTTTCGAATACCTTGTTTTTATATATTATAAGATTGTGATAACATTTATAAATAAAATATTCTCAAAAATGTTAAGAAAATTTTTTAGTAGTAAGTAGACGGTGCGTTTGGGGTTTGCACTAACATCGTTTTTTGTTACCTGGTGAGAATATTTTTGTAATTTTTATATACAAACATATGTATGCACTCAAAGGATATATTTTCATAATATCCGATTAGGTCGCTAAGACCCGCTGTACTGGGTTTCCCAAATGAGGCGTGTTACGTACCAAATTTGTGGAAGATTTGACTTTCTTTCGTCATCACCAACAGTATATTTCAGCTCTTTGTACGAAAGAACATTAGGAAATAAATGTAATAAAAAACTCAGCGAAGCGAATCGAAAAATAATATATGATTAGCATGAAAAATTTTAGCCTGCTTTGAAAATGGCTTCCCCAGCTAGAGTTATTTACTTAGATCTGTTCATATAGACAGCTGTACGTGATGGTGATGAACCGTATTACATGAAATTCAAAAACTTGACTAATATAGGAAAAAATGGATAGTTTCACAAAAAGCCGCAAAAAATTTAAAGCCATTATCTATTCCTTGCTCATTATCTTTTTTATGAATTACTTATAGCACGAAAAAGAAATTGAAATTATATGTTCGTAAAACTAAATGCAATTTAAAACCTAAAAGTTGGTCTTTTAAATCATTTAAATGAACTCTTGCTTTTTAAATAATATAAAAATTAAATGACAAAAATTCCGTTAAGTTAAAAAATTATTGTATTTTTATTACTTTAGTTTTCGTTAGCTATTTATTAATTAATCAACTATAAAATCGATATTTTAACTACCAAAAAGGAAGTAAGTATTCATGAATATCGTAAAGATAAATTACTTTTCCTCTTAGAAATGCAATTAAACCATAAAATTAATTTGGCAATTCAAATCGTATACCATTGAGACAAGCGACAAAGGGTTAAATTACATTCGTATGAAAGTTTTCACCAGTAACCGGTATTAATTACTTAGTACTAGTTTTTGAGTTAATCGATTATATTCTATGAAAAAGGGAGAGACTTACAAATGTAATCGATAAATAAAACGCGCCTAAAATAACAAAAAACTTGCAAAAAATATATGTGAAGTAATTGTTTTAAAACATAGTTGCGTACAATACAAATTGTATTAATGGATACAAGAGCGGCTGTCGCCCATGCCGACTGCCTGAAAAGCTGGAACACTAGTGACTGTCCCGTCTGCTATTATATAAAAAATCCCGAACTAATGAAAAACTCCATCTGTATGAAATGCAGTGAAAACTATTCATTGTGGTTTTGTATTACGTGTGGACACGTTGGCTGCGGACGTAAGGCACAGGGTCATGCCTTGGAGCATTATGAGGACACTAAGCATGAATATGTCATGAAAGTAAAGGGATTAAATGTTTGGGATTATAAAACTGAAAAATTTGTAGAATATTTAAATGGTAAGTGAATAATTTTGTTTCTTTCTGTGGTTGCGTGGCTGACAGACTACACTGCACGAAAGGTTTTTACGACAAAAAAGAATGTGCAGTCGGTTAACCCAATTTGAGTACGCTGATTTTTTTTTATTAATTTTAAAATGTTAGGCTCGTTTCGTTTCTAGAAAAAAATATTAAATTTTTTGCCCTTCTGTCATACTCGAAATTTGTTTATCAACACAAGATAGGCATTTTGTTTGAATTCCGTTTCCAATCCGTGTCTGATCTTATGAGCAGGCTGATTAACAAACACTATGTTAATTAACATTAAAAACCTTACTTTTTAAAACGCAACGACCAAATTTTATGCAAAACAAAAACAAATATCAAACAATTTTTAAAATTTGTTTTTGTTTTACATATAAATTTTGTGTCTATAAAAACGAAACCAAACACCTTAAAAATATAAGTATGTATATGAAAAAGCTATGGATTTGCAAGCAAGTGTCGCCAATGTTTTGAATTTTTGCGATTTTGTTATTTCTATTTCAAAAATTATTTCTAAGTAATTTAATCCCAAGTAATTTTTTTATAAAAATGCAATTTATAGTCTTTATGCGCATTTCGCTGGTGGTTTAGGCCAGCTCATCACAAAATCGCAACTCATTTTTTTATGACATGATGTGTTTGTTTTTATTTGCAGAGTTAATTTTCCTACCCACATCAGTCGAATCTGGAGTGATCGAATTTCGAGCAGGGGAAAATATTAGTATATAATTAGTAGGCAAGACGATTTTTTGCTATCCCTTTTAAGCTGACATTATAGAGCCGATTTTGACAGAAAATATACCATTTTAAAGGTATTTATTTGCCGATGTGCGTAATCTATTTTTTATTTAGTTGGTTCAGAACAGATTGATAGATCTGTTCTCCCAATGTACAGCTTGCTGTACGTTGAGGAATTTGGTTCGTGAGTACCTTCAGTATTGATGGTCTGTTCGTGTTCACAAAAAGTTGTTTTGCGATCACACAAACAAAACACAATCAGCCAAAATAAAAATTATGGGTGTATGCGGTCGTCTGTAAACACGCGTACATATACAAAAAACAGGAACAAATTTCGTTTTCGTTATTCTGCTGACGCCCTCTCCATGTGCAAGCAAATTTGTGGCTAGTCAAGACGTAGTGTTAGACGTGCGTACATATGTGGTCGAATTGCGACCAGTACGCAAACTTTTTAAGTTAAAAGTATTTTAACAGGAATTTAAGAAATATTAACTACTATTTCAAAATGTTTTTTGCATTTTGCAATTATTTGCTTCTTAGTTGTTCAAAGTTACATTCTTCTTCTTGCAAATTCCAACAACTATCACCCAAAAGACAATCGAAAATTCACCCCTTATACCAATGCTCCAATCTTGCTGTCACTTGCTAGAAACGTTCGCCATGTTTATCAGACTTGGCTGGTGTTTGTTTAGCGCATTTTCGCAAATTACAATTACGAAATATAAATATTGAATTTTTAATAACATTCTTACTTTTATAAGTTAGGGTTTCACTTCTAATTGCTTCTATGATGACTGGGCTTAAATATGAGCCAAATTTCAATAATGTGTGTTTGCTAACGCAGCAGAGATCGAAGATTAATGATTATAGCTAAAATTTTTTACAAAAAATTCCATTTTTTTTTATTTATTTCTAGTAGTATTTTTAATAATTTTTCATTACATTTCATTATATTTTCCACTCTCTAATTTGCATTAACATTTTTAATAAAATCAACAACTTTTCTTCTAAAAATATTATTGTTTGTTTCACTCTTTATACTGTTTGGCATCATGTTGTATGTTCTCAATCCCTTGTAAAATAGTGATCGTTGTGTATCGCTAGTATTCGATCGATTCAGTCTAAAGTTTTGATTATTTCTTACTTATCTCATTTGCTCTATCAGGTAATCTGGTGCTTCTCCCATGTCCATTTTTTTAATAAAAATTATTGTGTTAAATTCTAGCCTTTGGCTTATATTCATCCTTCTTAGCGCCTCTAACATGTCCCTTATAGATGCAAAACGGTTTAATTTTAGTATGTACCGCATTGCTTTATTTTGCAGTTTTTGTAATATAATTATTTGACTGTCTGTACATCATGTAGTATTATAAATGTTTATTGCTGTAATAATATAAACTTTATTTCTTATGCGTTTTAAAAAAACCCCAGATATTTTATTTTATCTACTTTTTCAATAACTACTTCATTAATATTGAATTCTTTGTCGTTCTTCAAATTTATTTCCATTAGTTTTGTTTTATTTTCATTTAATTAATTTTAGTTCATTCATGTTTAGCCAATTATTAATTTTATGAATATTTATTTTTAGTTTCTCATAACATATGTATATCCTCTGTTTCGGATTCTGCGAAAATAAGGGTATCATCTGCGTATAGAACTATTTCACAATTTTCTAAAACTTTTAACATGTCATTAATATATATAATAAATAACAGAGCACCTAAAATTGAGCCCTGTGGTACACCAAATTCATTTTCTTTCTTCACTAATTTTATATTATTAACTTTAGTCATTTGTCTTCTATTAGTTAAGTAAGCTTGAATTCACGGTCAATAGTTTCGAAAGCTCTTTTTAAATCTAAAAATATGGCCACAATTTTATTATTTCGCTTCACATACATATTTCCATCTATTTAAAACATAATTCACAGCGGTCTCACATGAATGTTTTCTTCTAAAACCTGACTGATATTTTGACAGTATTCCATGTTTTTCTATATATTCTTCAAGTTGATTTTTAAAAATTTTTTACAGAATTTTTTCACATGTTTTTAGGCTGTTTATAGGCCTATATTCTTCACATTTCTCTGTATTTTTAATCGGAGTTATAATTTTTCTATCGGAGTTATAATTGATTCTTTCCACTTGTTTGGGAAAATTTCCCTGTCAAGTGATTTATTTACAATATTAAGTATTTTATTGCCAACTATGTCCCAATTGTCTGGTTTGTTATTTATTTCCTTACATACATATACTTTTTAACTGTGTTAAATTTATTGCATGAAATTTAAATGTACTGTCTATTACAGGTATACGAGTATTATCCGTATATTGCACATGATCAATGGAGTTATTTATTTCCTTTATGCTATTTATAAAATAATTATTAAAATTGTCATTGTCATTATATTCTATATTGTTAAATATTACAGCTCTTATCACAGATTTGGGGTTTCCTAGGACCAATTCCTTTACTTTTCTCCAGATTTCTTTTTGGTTGTTTGTATTTATATAATTGTTTTTTTCTTTCTCAATTTTTACTTTATATGTATTTCTTATTACTTTATAGGCATCCCATACTTGATTTGTATTTTCATTAATTTCCCTTTGGTATTTAAAAATCTTTTCTCTTTTCATGTTTATAAGATCATTGCTAAACCATTAATTGCATTGGCATGCTTTACATTTATTTTCATTTTAACAGTACATACATTTTTTTATTGTATTTTCTATACATTTATCGAAATGATGGACATAACAGACTAAGTTGCTCACTTCATTACATTCTAATTATTGCACTCAAGAATATTATGAACATGGTGTTGTACAATAAAATTATTGGTTTTCGATATACTTTTGAAATATGCAATGAACTTTTATTAATTTATAATAATAAAATCAAAAATTACCTAATTTTAAGTTTTTCACCGACTTAATATGTAATTTGTGCTCAGATTCTTTAGTTTAACTTTTAAATTTATTTATTACATTTAATTAGAATAACAAATTTTAAATTGCATTTCCAAAATTTTATTAAAAAAATTCATGATCATGATCGAAAAAATATGGTTATTTATAAGAAAAAACTAAATAATCGTTATTGTACAAGCAAAGGATAAAATCAAAAATAATTGTTATATTTCATTCAAAAAAATTAAATTCAAAAATTATTATTACTCGCTAAGTAAAAAATGAAAGCTAAAAAATAACAATGATCGTGTAATTTTTATGCTATTGCTCATAATTTGTACTGTCCGTTATAAAATTATGTACCGAATTTCATCTATTTTCAGAATTGCGCTTTTAATCTATTAAAAATGGTCCAAAAACTGAAATTTTAATTCTTGAATATTTATTTTTAGAGAGAAATGAATAGTACCACTGAAATCAGAGTACTAGAATTGGGTTTACTCGCTGGGTACCCCACTTTTGCATTCTTTCGACTAGCAGAGTGTTATTATTTTTTGTTTAAACAATGATCTGTCTGAATATACACGGCCACGATTTTGCAGGAACAAGTAGTAATTTCAGCCTGTAGATTAGTCTACGTACGACCAATTTAAGAGGCCTATATTAAAATTAAAATAACAGCAAAGTTATCTTACATTGTAATTAATAAATTCATTTGTTTTTTCCATTTACTATAATGAAGCGAATAAAGAGAAAGTCATTGAGACTTGTCAGTTTCCTGCGAGGGAGATAAACCAAATAGTGTTATGGATAATTAATACCCCTTGATTTGAAGGCGTCTGCTATCAGAATAGTGGCAGAAGAGATGGGTGATCTGCTAACTCTGTTTGAATTGGTCTACAAACCTAAAATTGACTTCAATGGTTCAGTTAAACACAAAATTAGTAGAAATGATACGAAGAATGTTGATGACGTATGTGGCGGCATAGAAAATACATTCCACTCAGCTCGTTGTCTAATAAAATTTTGACTTTTACTGTATTCAAAGTTATCATATCAAATACAATGTTCTTTCTGAATAGAAAGGAAAAAGAAAACGAACTTATGCCTAAAAATTAAATTACTTAATGTTTTTCTTTTCTTCTCGTACAGCTAACAATCCAGAGTTGAAGAACGTTTATACATTCATCCAAGCAAATGCAGAATACAATTGTTCATGTCCCGTATGCGAAAACAAACGCTTTTCAAAGTTTGAAAAGCAACTCGCTTGCATAAAATGTGAAGATTGTCAAACACTGAATCTATGGATTTGCTTGTCCTGCAGTCATATCGGTTGCGGCAGAAAAAACAATCGACATGCCTTACAACACTATACACAAACAAAACATCCATATGTAATGCAGTTGAGGAATTTTCGTATTTGGAATTATAGCGAACACACACATCTGTACCGGGAATTGCATGATACTGCTGTCGTTAAATCCGAACATAAGGATTTTGATAATGAGCATACGAGTATAAGAGAAGACTTTGCAAAACGTATAGATCGCTTGGAACGTCAGTGGCGAGAGTTTAGTAAATTAACAGAAACTAATGAAAAAATCATCACAATCGAGCAACGCTTGTTGAATTTAACTGATGAGAAGAGGATTTTAGAAAAAAAACTTTCTGAGCATGATGCAAAGTAAAAAATATAACATAATTCAGTATAAATCAAAATTTATATATTATTTTCCTATACAGATTGAATGAACTTCTCACACAATTCGCTGGTAATCGTGAAAAGCCTGTTGATTGTACGGATTTAAAGTTATTACCAAATCGACATATTTTAATAGATCCTACAGCCAGATTGTTACACAAAGATAGCTTTCATAATCCCTCAACGACCATTAATAGTTTCAATCAATCTAAATTTGTATCCTTAAATATTTTAGGTCTCTTTGTTTTTTTATTTCTTAGGTTATGTTTGCAAAGAATCGCTGAAAGTTTTCTCGATTTATTTTAATTTTTGTATATGTATACTGTAAATATGTAGTTGAGATTTATTTTAAAAATTGTCTTCTTTTTTATTTTGGATGTGTTAATTTATAAAAGAGCTCAAGGCTCATGCTGCTTTGTTTTATAATTTATAACTTTATAAGGTCAATAAATCTAATAACAATTTATTTAAAAAAAAAATCAATTGTAATTCAGGGGTCTAATCACCGCATTCGATATCGAGTAAAACCTATTGTACTTTTTCATTTTGGTATCATGGCACCCGATATCGAATAAGAAGTATCGTAATTTGAGATTATGGCATTCGATATCGTGTAACCAAAGAAGGTACATCGCTCGATCTGTCATTCGATACGTTAGAGTCTATCGTATGCAAAAAGAAAACAAATAATTTTAGCGCGTAAAGTGTGTTTTTATTATTATTTCAAGCAATTGCAAACTAACAAAGGAAATGTAAGTAAATTTCAATTAAATTTGTTTATATTTTCTGTAACATATAGTAATATTGAATAGGACAAACGCGAATAAAATCAATGGACGACAATGGGCAAAGTTTTGTTTCCATTTCGTTTATAACTTGTCTCACAATTTTGTGAACTGTGCTCTGTCCCAAACCGACCAAATAGTCATTTCCCACGCTGTACTGAAAACTTCCACTTTCCAAAAGTGAAAGTGTGGCCGATAGTTGCAGCTTCGGTGGCACCGCTGTAGACATGTGCCCAATAAATTTTATGTGACATAGGCAGTAATTGAATGCCTTCTTTGTCAGTCTATACGTAGTCCTAAATCTACAAATAAAAAACACTCACTAAAAGATTATAAAGTAAAAGGATCACTTTTGTCTATAATTTCTTTTCTAATACGTGAAACACTTTCTTCCTCGGAATCTCATAAGGATAAATAAAATAGCCTTGACGGATTCATTTTTTTTCACGTTAATTTTATTAAAATATTTATTAGCACACAATTTGTTTAATGTTCTTTTTCTTTTTATCATTTGTTTTCTTTAAAATTACGATTCGATAGATATCGTATGCGTTGATTAGCTTACTTGACACGTATCGAAATGTTATTCGATACGATAGGTTACACGATATATTCATAAATATTCATATATGTATATATTAGGTTAGCAAACTTCATATGCATATATATGTAGGTATATTCTTTCCAGTTGTCCAAATTAAGTAAAGTATTTATCCATTATCATTATGTTACGTTCCTTTTATTTAATTTTTATATGCGGCATTAATTTATTTATTCAACATATTGTTACCTCTTTAACCCTTTTAAACGTCTGTAATGCAACAACCTTTCTAATAGTGCGCCATCAGCTCCATACGACTTTTATTTTGGACCTTGGGCTATTAAACTTCTGTGTTCTGTAAACATTTTTTAATATTCAGAGAAAACAAAAAACTAATTTTAAAATTAAAATAATTTTAGATATGTATTAAGATGTGTACAAAACTTATTTAATAACATAAATCAAAACACTAAAATATACTTATATTTACTATCTTATTTTCCGCTGCGTCTTGACTAGCCAAAAATTTGTTCGCACATGAAGAGACCGTCCGTAGAATAACGTATAGAATTGTGGTCGTAGTCTTTTGTTCGCCATCGAGAGTGTTTCAATGTTCTCAGCATAGTTTATGTACGAGTGTTTTGTGTGTGTGACGGCAGAACAGACTTGTGCAAACAACTGTTCCGACAAACTGTGTTTGAACACGAACAGACCATCACCAGCAACGGTCTTCACTAGCCAAATCACTGTGCGAGCAGTACATGATGAACATATTTATGACTGGTCAAGATGGCATGTTAGGAACTAAGTGTCTATATATCATCTGCGCAACATACACTTGTTCAGGTACCGTATGCCAGAACAAATGCACTCCAAAGCTTCAAAAGCAGTCCGCTTGCATAAAGTGTGAAGATTGTCAAACATTGAATCTATGGATTTGCTTGTCCTGCAGTCATATCGGTTGCGGCAGAAAAAACAATCGACATGCCTTACAACACTATACACAACCGAAACATCCATATGTAATGCAGTTGAAGAGTTTCCGTGTTTGGAACGATAAGGAGCCCAAATATCTGCAATGTCAAATGCATAATACTGCGGTTAAATCAGAACATAAAAAATAGACAACGAGAATATGAGCTTTAGAGACGATTTTTAAAGCGTATTAATGGAAGCTAATGAAGAAAAATTATATCAACACAATGAAAAGAAAAAAATGTGTTTATTAATCATTTTCACCTACAGATTGAATGATCTCAGACAATTCGGTAATCGTGAAAACCCTTTCCTCGTAAATCATATAAAATTAAAAGAGCCTAAAACAATTACTTTTACGAATATAAAGTTGCAACCAAATCGAGTTTCAATAAAACTAAATTTATATCCTTAAATATTTTAGCTCTATATGTGTTTATATTATTTCTTAGGTTATGTTTGTGAAGAATTGGTGATAGTTTTTCTTTTATTTATTTTTATTAATATTATGTGTTACCTTAAAAAATTTATGAGGATTTAAATTTAATAAAATATTGTTTTATCTTTTTTTTATTTTATGTGTTAATTTAATTTATAGAAGAGCTAACTAAAGGCCCATAGTGACATTGCTCTCTATTAATTTATTTTGTAATATGTATTTATAAGGTGAAAAATTGTAGTAATAATGATTTATAAAAAAACATAAATTTGTAGTTCCTTGACTTTAGGTGGAATTGATTTAGTCAACTGTGTGATTCCGTTTGTAAATACTACAATATTTTTTTGTATACTCACACATTATATAGTATACGTACGTGTATGTAAATATACTTATATTCTGAACTCTGCTCATCTATCAGATACCGTTTCGGAAATTTTCCAAATGTACCGAATCCTCTATGCCATTCATATGAGATTCGGCTCAGCCCAATGGCTTGTTCGAAGTTCACATAAACTGTTCGTAGGGCCCGGGCTACAAAACATGGAAATAATTTTAAATATAAATAATCGAAAAGTGGTAGATTTTAGAAAATGAGAATTTCGGGCAAAAACACATTCAATTTTAAAAAATATCCCAAGTAAAAAAAATTGTCTAAATAAATGGCAAAATTATATCAAATTTACAAATGTGCTTAATGCAAACAAAGTGTAAAAACCACGTCAAAATAACCGTTTGAATGCATATGCATTTAACAATGGGTGGCAACACCTCCTCGAAAACTACTTTCGGGTTTAGCCCGTACTTCTTCGAAAGCAATATTGATAAAGTCATAATTGGCAATTTCGATCAACCTGATTTTCAAACACTTTATTAATTGTGTGGTCTTTCAATGGCAACTCCAATTTCGAGTTTCAAAACTTCAATCGCCAATTGCCATCAGAATGTGGGCTGATTTTTTATAGTACGATAATAAAAAAGCGGCACCAGTCCCTCGTTTTTGGTGCATCAATATCATCGTTGAGAAACATTTGAATTTTCTGAGCCATAAATGCGACAATTTTGCTTCACCTGAATAGATAATTTTTCGATGCTGTACTGTAGGGCCAACCGACAATGTTGTGCTTCATTCTTAGATGTATTGGTTCAATCTTTATAAAAAATCAACACTTGAAAAACTATTTTTTCTATCTGGTTCAAATTCCAAACGTTAGATGACATATCCTTTACAAATAACCGCAGATGTAATCACGAAAATCGGGTGATTTCACTATGGGTAGACTTTTTCTCGTGGGGTTTTCTGAAATCGCAGGTCTGAAAAACTTGATTACCACCTCATACACAGTTTGTTTTATTTCAGATTAAAATTATACTGCGCGAGAAATTCCTTCATTAACTTATCATTGGAGTGCTTTTACAGCGTGGAGGACATTATTTAGTAACCGGCTTTTTCCACAACTCAACGAACGTTTATAAAATCTTCAGACGCTTTTTACCAGGTCAAGAGAGTTGGCAAGTTTTTTTAATTGAATTTAAAATTAAATTAATATCTTTATTGTAAAAACGAACTTTTTGTCCAAAGCAATATGGAAGGATGTTTTTAAAACATGATTGAAAACTTCTCTTGGGAACAACCTATTAAATGCATGTTGAGATGCATGAACATGCAGATATACATACAGACATATGTATGTGTGTAAATCATTTCCTTCATTCAATTGTCAAATTATTTGATCAGCTGTAATTGACTTTAGGGTTAGAAGACTTATTTATCTCCCCACTAAATTTCTGTACAATAAAACAAATCGTCTTAATGCAATGTTCTTTAACAATAACGAATAGTTTAAATATTTATTCTAATAAATTATTTTGATAATAGAAAGAAATGATCTATGACATGCCAAAGGACTTGTATGAATAATTATACATAAACAAATCTAATAATAGGAATAAATCCAACCAGGATCAAAATGTATTTTTGTTTTTTCAATTCATTTAATCAATAGTGTTAAAAGAACCCAGTGGTAATCGATAGAATTACAATAAACGTTGATTTGCATAATTAAATCATTAGATATTGGTAAAAATGGGTTGGTTAAGTCATTTAAAAAAGGTCGAGGGAAAACAAAGTAACAAACTTCCTTAAGGAAGTGAAATAACTTAAGGGGTTCAGAATAAGATTTAAATTTAACACCCTTCTTTTTTACCTTGCCTTGTTATTAATCCCCTTCCTACTTTTTTCTCTAAAATACAAGGTGTTACAAGAGTTAAGGACATGCATGTATGAGAGTCAATATATTCGACAATATTTTTGTGGCATGCAGACAGACTCTTGTGTAGTGATAAAAGGGATGTGGGTAAGGTTTTTGGTATTAAACGGCCGATGTTTAAACCAAAGAAAAATTAAATTAAATTGTTAAAAGTTTAACATTTAGAAAGCTGACCTTAATCTAACTATAAATAACGCTTAAGTTTTCTAGGAATAGATAATCTAATCTTATGTATTTATTGAAAAAAAAAAAACGAATGTAAAAATTTAAATGCAAGTGGAAATTATAAAACAACGTCAAATATTCAGACACATGTAGATACCACATTCCCATAACAAGTTACACAAGTCGCTCCTGAGCTCTTCTAATTGCTTATGGCCGAACAATTAATAATAAAAAAAAATTATTATACAAAACTGTAATTAAAATGAAAATTTTAGCTAAAATTTAAATAAGTAAATTATTAAATTAAAAAATATTTCAATGCTCGTTTTTTTTATATAGGGCGGTCCAGCCGAAACGAACGATGTTAATTGTGAATAAAACAAACAGTTTTAAGAGAATTATCTTAATATTTTCTATTATGATAGAATAGATTTTTCTATTATGACAGATAGAACATCGGCCAAATGCTCGCCATGGCTTCGAAAGCACAGCTCTATCCGAATGGTCGAGATTATCATTGACACTGTGACATAACTGAGGTTCAATGTCGTTATTGTGCCCAGTTATCTCATCTTTTAGGTCTTCAATTGTTCTTAGCTTATTATCAAATCACATGATCGTGACGGCGCATTAACATCGCCATGACGTGAAATAATCCGGCCATTGAATTTCTCACGCAAAAGACCCATTGTTTCGTTGGCTGTGTGGCAAGTGGCATCATCCTGTTGGAACAACACATTGGTCAGGTCCATATCTTCACTTTCTGGCCGCAAGAATTCCGTTACCATCTCGCTATAGTGACTTAATGCCCCTTACAAATAAGAGGGAACCCTAGCACCCTAGTATTCCTCCTTATTTGTATGGAACACTTCCACTATATCTAGAGAGCTGAAATTTAGTATATAGATAAGCATTGGGGACTATTGTTCCCTCTTATTTGTATGGAGCATTTCGGACATTTTTTATCTGGGGATGCTAGGGTTCTCAATTATTTGTAAGGGACACTTCCACTATAGCTAGAGAGCTACAATTTGGCATACAGGTAGGCCTTGAAGAATAAGTAATGAGAAAAATTGTCACTTGTCATCTAGGGGACCAGGGTTCCCTCATATTTGTATGGAGCTTTTCCACAATAGGTAGAGAGCTGAAATTTTATATAACCCAACCGTCTGTAAGCTTTAAGTTAAAAGAGGTGTTATACATACATAAACAAAAATAACTTGAAAAAAAGGTCTCAGATTAGCACAAAAACATAAAAGTTCCTATCCAAAAATTTCGGCCGTAAAAAGTACTGAGATCCAAATGGGGACCAAGTTCTTCATATGTACAATACCATCTTATTTCTAAGTAACTTATGGACCCACTAGGTAATACGAAGTGATGGTAGCGAAGATAAAAGTAAGACAGTACATATTTACTGTCATCCTGTGTAACCTACCCTGCCTATAAGTCAGCTAGAGTAGTTCAGTGACTGCAAACTTATATTTAAATCTCCTCTTATTAACTGCTATGAAAATGTTTCAAAAAAGTTGCCAGAAATTTAACGGTCCCTTTGAATAGAAATAACGAGATTTTGATTAAATTATAAAACTCATTTAAATACAAATGTATTCTAATCAAATTTACATCGGAACAAAAAAAAAATACTTTACCAGGACACACGTTAATAAAATTTTGTAAAAAAAAACCATTAAATAAAAGAAAGAAAAAAATTCAAAAATACAACATAATTGGGATGAAATCGGTAAAAAATTTTACAAAAGGTTTTTATAGAAAATTAAAAAAATGTGTGTAACTAAATTATTTAAAGAAAATCCTAAAACCAGATGTAAACATTTTTCTTTTACTTTAATGCAATTGTGAGAAAAATCTACATAAAAAATGCCATAACGAAAGGATGATACAAAAAAAAACGTGTTAGTTACAATGAAAATTAATTTGAAAAATAATCAAAAGAGGATACACGGCTGCACATGCGCATCGTGTAGTTTTGAAAAAATGTACCCAAAAACGTATGATTTTTTTATTCTCTATCAAAAAAAAACTAATTTGAATATTGCATTTTAAAAAAATGTGAGTTCACATTTTTTTTTCTCACGCATGAAGTTTTGACTGAAACATTGGGGTGAACACAAAGGCATAAAAAATTACGAAAAAAAGTCACTTCAACACTAAAGACAATTTGAATGAAATCATTTGTTACTTCCTCGAACTTGAACTTTAAACACCCAAAAAAGCCGGTTTTTTTGCCTCATTTCTATGCATGAAGCAAAAAAAATCAGCTTCTTCAAAGGATGTGTCTTTCTACGATTCCATAGAATGCTCTACGAATATGCGTCTTACAAAAGGGGTGAAAAAATATAAATTTACTCACACAACTGCGATAGACCAGTTATATAAAAACAAACAAAAAACAAAAAAAATGAAATTTATTCACATCACGTTTAGAAAAAATTCCCTTTTGGGATGCCAAACAAAAGGGTTAAAACGCAATTTCAAAGCTGGCTGTTGTTGTCCTTGCAACAAAGATCAACATTCATTTGCATACAAGATCACATTTATCATCAATTTTTTTCTCTTAAACCAAACGCCAGTGGCGAAAAAACTTTTAAAATTCACTCTTAATTTTTTCAATTTATAAAAATTGTTTCCACATGAAATGAATCAAAAACAAAAAAAATTTAATTTTTATAGAAAAAATTTCATAATTGTGTGTGGCAGAGCAGCAGTTTGTAATTGTAAATAAACACCCCGAAAATGTCATTTGAAAAAAATATTTAAAAAAAGTAGCAACTTATCGCAAGTCTAAATACGGGTGTTTTGGCAAGGAAACTTAGGTCCTCTCACTGTCTCTGTCACTTTTTGAAGAATGGGTTTGCTAGATGTTGGATGATCGGCCTCTTGAATGGCGTCGTAAAGGCTTGTGCAGGGCTTAGTTTAATCTGTGGTGCTGTAAAGATGTGTTAGAATTCAAGAATCGATCTAAAATTCAAATCTTACTGCTATATTACTGTTATAATAAAGGGTAAGAACAAATGGAATATCTCCTTTTATATATATGTCCTTGGGGTGGCAAATTATGCAGCTAAGCGTATTCATCTTGTTCGAATGTTGTATATAGGATCGAAGCAAGAAAACTGCTCTTCAAAACTGAAGTGGTTGAGTTGTATAGAAGAATACAATGGGGTATTTAATGTATGAAATGAAACGAGCTTTGCGAAAAGTTAGTTGTTCATGGAACTTAACCTTTATATAATGTTGTTCCTACATAGTCGATATCTAGAAACTTTTTTCATTTTCTCAAGTCCATTAGCAGCAGAGTGAATTTTGTATTTATTTGTATTTGTATTTATTATTAATTAGATTTTCTAATACAACAAAACACAATATCTTATAAATTACAGTGTTAGAATCAAATAAGTTAAATTAAACAAATTGAGTTGAATATTTAAAATTGATACTGCAAAAACAGTGAATATAAATTTAAGCTACAGAATTCAAAGATAATAAATAATCAAATAAAATAATTACATAAATAAAATAATTTTGCGTTAAGAATTAAACAAACAAGTATTACGAAAAATATTCTAATAGTAATTTTCTAAACCTTATTGCGTTGCTAGTGGTTTGCAAATTATTTGGAAGTTGATTCCAGAGACGTATGGTTAGTATAAAGAATTGACATTCAGATGCATGGTCACGGTGACGAAATTGAAGTATACCTCTGCACGATCTTGTAAACTGTAAACGTTTGTAAAGGTAATCTGGCTCTTTTGTCATAATAATTTTGTAAAGAAAAATAAGATTTTTAAATTGTAAATAGTTTGAAAAAGATATACTGTAAATACGACAGGAATATTGCGATACATTATCGAACCTTTTTAAAGAGAATATATAGCGAATAATGTTGTTGTACGTAACGGTAAGTTTTCTCATGTCCTTTGTGTTACAACCAGTAAAAATTTCACACGAATACAAGAGTTTAGGCAAGAGATAAGTTTTTGCTAGTAATATCCTTATTTTCAAAGGCGTACAGTGCTGAGTGGCATATAAATTACGCAACATACCGTATACTCTACCACATGCTTGAGTAATGTAATTTGACCAAGGTAGATGTTTATTAAATGTCACTCCCAAGATTCTTACTGAATCCACAATGTCGATTTTTAAGCCCCCAAGCAATATGTCTATATCAAAATCTATTCGAGCTGCTTTTTTGCTTACTAGTAGATACTTTGATTTGCTTGGATAAAACCATTTGCTAAAGCACATGTATATATTTTGTCAATATCAAGATTTAATTCTTGTATTCTTGTCGTAATTGAATCTCTGTTGCTACAAAGATACAGCTGAAGGTCGTCAGCATACATTTGTATTTTAGAATATCTGATTTGTTTGGGATGATCGTTAGCATATAAAGAGTATAGAAGGGGTCCAAGAATAGAGCCTTGAGGGACACCTCTTGTTACCTGTAAAGCTCGTGATAAAGAGCCATTGTTTGCAACTGATTGATATCTATTTGAGAGATACGACGATATTAATTCCGTTGCTAGTGTTGAAAAATTAAATAGTTTCGACAATTTCATGCATAACATTGAGTGGTGTACAGTATCAAAGGCCTTTGAATGGTCTAATAACACAAGGAACGTTAATTTATTATCATCTAAATTATATCGAATTTCGCCTATTACATCAGTTAGTACTGTAATACCGCTACGTTGTGGTCTAACTCCAGATTGCCGATCAGTCAATAAATTGTTAGCATTGACATGCTCATAAATTTGTTTATGCAATAAATTTTCAGTAATTCGTACAACCTCGGTATCCTACACAAATAAAGCTTGAGAAAACTTTTTTTTTGATTTTTTTGCCCCAGTTATGCTGAATGTAATCCAAAATCCCCATCAAGTTCTCGTGCTAATATTCTCTTATAAACACTACGAAACATAAAATGACAGGAGCGAAAAATGTATCTGAAGATCCCTTAGTTCAGAAAGAAAAGTTCTTCATGTAAAGCCAGGCATAATTAAAAGCTTTGTGAAAGCATTCGTTTTAATAACTTTAAACTAAATTTCCCCGTATCAGCGATGCAAAGCTAAAATAAAAGCTGGAAATTATCAGAAAATCTTTAAAGAACTTCTTTCTGTTATAAAGCCCTTCAATGTAATAATGTCCCATAATATTTATTTTTTAGACTCGCACATTTGTGCAGTATCAGATGAACGTGGTGAAAGGTTTCACCTAGCCATGTCAAATATAGAAAGGCGGATACAATAGAAAATTATCGAGAAACTCCAAATTTTCGCCTGTTTAAATTTTTTTATGAATTTTAAAAGACCACAAATTCCCTAATTTTACATGAATTTACCATTCTTTCTCTACTAATTTCATTTCCTGGTGAAATAATTTGGTATCTCACTTTATCATATTTTTATTCAAAAGAGGCAAACATTTTTTATTTTAGCAGAATAGTGTTATCGAAGGCTAATTTGTTTAAATATACAAAAGTTATTAAATCGTGAACAACTACTTACACAATATTAAAACGTGAAAACAGTACAAATATTGTTTTCTTCACATATTTTTTCTATCGCATTTTCATAGAACAGAATGGAAAATGAAACCAAATTCGATTTCAAACAAAGGCGAAATCAAATCGTTTTCAAGCGTTTTTAAATCGAAAATAATTTACATCACATATCTAAATATTCACCTAAACAAACTTTTAAATTGCCTCCAAAAATTAAATAAATACAAAACTTTATTAAATACATCAAATTCACGACAAATAATTATTATTATTGAAATAATGATAATGAAATATTTTGACTTAAGGACCGGTTAGACTAGAAGTCACATGAACAAAATCTGCAGGGTGGAGCAATTTATACTTTTTTATGCTTTTGCACGTCGAAGTTTTGGTAATAAATCATTTTATTCATATTTTGTTTTTAAGTAAAAAACACAAACTCTTCAAGTCTACTTTTTTCTTCAAATTTGCTTGTAAACCTTCCGGCGCTTTCAACTCTCACTTTTTAATAAAAAGTTAATTTTTGCAATTTTTTTTACAAGAAAACAAACAAAATATTTTAATCATTTTGGAGCCTGAAACCAATTTGGAATTAAAATACAGTCGTTCCAACGATTTTTAAAGTATTTGGTTTTGATGAAATACCTTGCAAAGATGTCTATATCATTCTGTTTGTAACAATGTTTAACAGCTTTTAAAGATTGAAAATTATAGGAGCAGTTGTGTTAAAATATTTTTTATAAGCAACTTTACTCTGCTTCAATTTCTCATTTTGCTGGCGAGTACTAAAAAGTGGTGTCAGCCTAAAATTTTTTATCAACTGGTTTTATTTATTTTTTTTTTTATTTATTGAGAAATTTGTACACAGTTTTATGTACGAGTAATTAGCAAACACTGATTTATTATAAACAAATTTTGGTGTTTAAATTAATTAAAATTGAATATATTAATCGTTCTTTGTTACTTTTGTTTTTTATGACATAATCCAGGTACATTCAGCAAACTTGATTTTTTAACACACAAAAAACTGTTGAAATCCGTTAAAAGTATATTCGGAATCGGTGGACTCACTCACATATGTATGATTGACGCACTCTTTAATCATTTTATTGCAAGCTTTGCAGTTCAGACAAAACATGACAAACCCCACGTATTCACCACATCCAAAGAATTTAATAAATTTGTTTTCTTACAACAGATTGGTTTGTTAAGATACTAAATAAATCCGCCTGCCTCCCTGTAGGTTAATGTGAAAGCATATAACATTTCGATGAAATTTGTCACCTAAGCTTTAATAGTTTGATGAAAAAAGGCCTTTTTAATTTAAGAATCAACTCTTGTTAGCCCCTCATTAAACCTTCGTCTAAGCAATGCTAACCACTTTTGTGGCCATAGATAGATAATTGATCGTAGCATTGTATACAATTTAAAAGAAGGCTGGCACCCGAAAACTGTTTTATAGCACTCACAATCACGATTACTCCCATTTTCTGGGATCAAGTCAATTCTATCTACTACTACATAACAAAGTTACTCCTATTTAATGTGTAGTCACCATTAAGTATTAAGTAATAAATGAGTTTTGACGAAAGACTTAAGGCTGTGATCCCGTGAGCATACGTTAAAGATTATAATTTATATATGCCGATAAAATGCGAGAAGTCATTATATGGAAGATTCATTATTCTTGCATATGCTCCAATAGTACAGGTTCCTGTTAGAACCGGTAATATGATGTCAATCGATATTCAACGTTGGTTCTGTTGTAGAACATCTGGTCTGCGAAATGGCTAAAAGTTCTTAAACTTACAAGCATATCTTCACTGAATAAGGAAAGCAGATAATAGCGTTTGCATGAAAATCGAAATGATGGAATATTTTTCATGTCACTGCCAAGCTTTTGCTGACGTAATAAATCACTTTATCGCGGTCGGCATACTACTAATACTAATTCGGCTCACAGGCATTGACTGGACAATATAGTAAAACCTAGCCTGGAGCACCGAATTTTTACAGCCCTCACAAATATATGTGTATAATGATCACAACGATTCCAATCCTATATTATCCACATTATATAATTTTAATATTAAATTCAAAAACACACGAAAAACAACCACCGGCTGAATGACAAAGTAGTACGATGACGCCTACATCCGCAAATCAATCTTATCCCACATTCGGTCAATGAACAACCTGTAATAAATTCAGTGAAGTACGGCAGATGTTAGAAACTAAAAGATTAAATTGCTATTGTCAGCGTGAAGAAGTCATTTCGTTGCTGCATAATGCGCAAGTACATATGATCGAATTGATCAAAATCGTTTTTGTTTTCATAAACCAGTTTACACAACAAATCTCTAACGATCGCTAAAATTTCTCTTTCATCACTGTCTTCTTTAACTGGAAAAATATCGTTATGGCTGCTTTCATGTTAAGCCATATTTAGAATATAATAGTTTTGATTAGATTTTGTAGAAGCAAAATATAAAAAAATATGAAACGTTCTACCTTGTAGAATCAAGTTGAACAGTGAATAAAAGGAACAGCTGATGGCAATACCATTTTTTAAAGTATTTTTTGTACAATTTGTCCCAGAAATATATTGTATATATCTATTTTCCTGATATCAAAGCAATTAAATATAAAATTATTTTTCTTTTGTTTTTCCATTCATTTGGTTGCATATTTTTACCTTAAAATACACCTGTGATCAAGCAAAATAATTAAATTTTATGAAATGATTTCAATAATATAGAGAGACATTAGACTACGAATTTTTCATTCGTATTATCATTCAATATCTGACAGTTTTATACGCCAAAGAAAATCGTTTCGTATTTAATTAAACTTAATAAAATTGTTTTTTTATTTATTAAAATTAACCGCCGGTCTGGCAACATTATTTTCATGCTTTTCATTTATTTGCTCAGACGAGCTGCTTTGTCCCTCCTTTTCCAAGTGCCAAACTCCATATACAAAAAATCAGTGACAATTTTAAAACATGATTAAGCAACGAAAATATATTTTTTTTTACGGATGCGTATAGCTGTTAAATCTGACCTAGCTTAACCTATCAGCTGCCTCTCAAGCTACATACTTACATATGAATATGGTGTTTTCAAGCCCGATAGCACCTACGAAAGACTTTACTGGCAAATGAACTGTCATACTGCGCTCAGTTTTTGACATTTGTGATCAGTATACTCTGGAAAATCATCATGATTCGATTGACGCTTGAACAACGCTACCAAATTATTCAGAATTACTTTGAAAATCAGTCATCAACTGATCCGATATCTTATCGTAAAATTGTGTTCGGCGATGTGGCTAATTTTTGGATTAACGGGTTTGAAGAGAAGCCAATCCACAATCAACCCTACAGACTCCATTACATCCAGAAAAATGCACCGTTTGTGCGGTCTACATGCTGGTGGCATCACTGGACCTTATTTTTTCAAAACTAAAGAAAATTGGACCTCCAGAATGCGCTTTGTCGAGAACATCCACCATATGCTCGAAATCACTTTCTATTGTTAATGCCATGTATAGATCTTGCGAATAAAAAAAAAATTTTTTTTGGACTTATTAAACTCCCTATGCTACTAACTCTTGCCCCTACCTAACTATTGAAAAAACACAAAGGTTTTTTTTTTCATTTATTGGCAACAATAAAAGCAGAGATAATCTAACAAAAATCCAACTCAGAAACAAATACAAAAACCATGACAAAATAACAGTTGCAGAAATTAATCACCTTTTGAAACCAAACAAAACCCTAAAACGGAGGAGTACGTATGTACCTAAGTCCTTTATAAAAAAAAACAACAAAAACTAAAATAGATATAACCTAAGAACTAAATAACAGTACTAGAGAGAACAACAACATGTAAAGATTGCTCAAGGATCAACTACAACAACAATATCATATGCAGGAGTATTAGAAATATGAGATGTTCTTTTGCCGATAAATTATAAAATAAAAAATTCAACACAATGTTGCAGCAGGGTCAGATAAGAATATTTTGTTGTAAAAAAGCCAATGAAGAGTATGTGAGTGTGTGTATGTGTGTGTTTACATAGGAATGTACACAAATGGATGACCAAACAACCTGATCTGTTTCTTTTCAAGATCCTCTACAAAAAGGCATTATTTAAGAAGTTTTTTGCAAGTCTTTGTTTTATTTTATAAATTTCTCTTTTTCATTTGAGTCACTGAGTTAGTTTGTGGTAAAAGTGAATCGCACATAAACCTGTTTTTGTGGTTTTTGTTGCCTGTTTGTTTCAAGTTGTTGTATAAGAGTGTAGTACGTGGGAATTTATTTTTTATGTTTAACTGATCAACCCAAAAATTTGTTTGAATTGATGTTGCTAGAGTTTATATATGTATATACATACATACATGTTATGAGGACTTTGTTGTTTCAGTTAGTTATAAACGAATGTCAAGGAATTTTAAGGATTTTTGAGATAAAAGTCAATACATAGTTGTAATTTTGCCAAAAAGAAAGCCATTTGAATAATATTCTTAAAATCAAGAAATATTCATATTGCAGGTAAAACCCGCTTATAGCATTCTTGTTGTAACACGGCTTCCCTCCAACAGGTTTCAGTTTTTGCGACATATTTTTGTTAGAACAGAAGTAGCCTCGTTCTTACACAGATGCCGAAAAAAATTCCTTGACTTTAATCTTCTTGGCCTTTGCTTTGTATTATATCAAATGGCGGTTTCGTTACATAAATAAAATGTTTCCCTATAATGCCTTTCGACATTATTAAAGTCCAACAAAAGTTTAGCATGGCAAAAAGTGCTTTCGTTGGCGTTGTGCGCATAGCTCCCGTGATTACACGATACTACGTAATACTTTCTCAAAAAGAGACCATTTAGAAGCCTACGTACCAGACTACGGCCACATAAAATAAGACGGATTTAATCACCGCCTCGAATAGCCAGTTCACGTAATACGGGATAATGTCCCATGTCGTTCTTATTGCGTTATTACAAATGTAAATGGCTTCCCTCGTGAGGAAAAAACTGGACTAAAATTAATCAATAAGTCACTTACTATCTAATTTTGTTAATACATATGGGCCATATGGGCAAAATAATCGGAATTGGCCTATATTTTTCGAATCATTCGAAAACAGAGCAATGATGAGATGAAGTATCATGTTTATAACTTTTTTACCATGTCCCTTATACTAACAACGTCAGTTCTAATTCCTTCCCTTTTACACATTTTTACACTTGTTTAAAGTTCATACTTCTATTAAAAGAAAAACTATTTCAATTGAAACAATAAAACAAAATTGGAACAGGCAAAAAAAAGGAACTCACTGCCTTAACTTGTGCCAAATACAAACAAACAAAAATCCTACTTAGACCTTAAAATATTCTTCGATAAAAGAAGGATCTCAAAAGGACTACAAAACCACCAGAATTAAAGAAAAATTGCAAACACGTAGATACTCGTACATTCGAAAAAAAAGGATCAATAATAAAACAACAAATCATCATAGCCTTTGTTTTCCATGACATCTATTTAGTTAGCAAAGATTGCAACCAATTACATATTGTCTAGGCTATTGTTAGCGCTGAACAATAGAAAACAATCGATCATTTTACCAAAAGAAGTTTGCCAATATTTTTTATTATCTAAAAGGAGTTTAAATGCACACGCAACGTTTGCCAATAATATAATTGATGAATGATTATTGTAAAATTGTTAAAGTGATTTGTTTAGGGGATGCAAATTTGGCATCTTTGCAAAAGATATCGCCAGTACATTTTTATTTCAATGCACTGAAAGAACTACACTTCTCAACAGATCCAGGCTGTTATTTCGAAATTCTAGGCATGTGCACTGAGGCCCCTGATGTATGTAAATGTGACTTTACTGCAAGGCTCATTTTCTTTGTTAGAAATAATTGTTTGGCTCACTATCGAAAATCTGAACTTTTTGAAATTGTACCTGGAATAAGGTGCCGGGTTTTACCTTTTACAGACGACTATTACTGAAGTCCAGTACAGCAAGTAAGCCGAGAAACGAAATAACAATGTCCGCAATACTTTAACGTAATTTTGCTGCGTTACTATTGTTAACCCAATGCTGTGAATGTTAATAAAAGATACATGAAAATGCTAAATAAGTATTATTATAATCGAGGCCCTATGCACCACGACCATTTGGGTTCTTTTGGTGAAAAATTAAATAGGTAAGTCTTACCCCTTCCTTCACTTTCTTTTAAGAACTCAGAAGTAACTAATACCTAGTTCCTTCATTCAATGCCACATGGTGTATTGCTCAGCCAAGTCGTATCCAAAAAATATGGGACGAAGGTGGCCGCCCATTGCTGACAAGTGACCATCCAATCAATATTCATAATTTAGATGATCAAATCACAAATCCCAAACCTCGAAATCATGGACTCAGCAAACCTTGTCCTTCGATAAATTGATTGTCACGAGCAAAGGTGTTGTATTATTGGTCACTACTCTACATCGCTTTTGAAAAAGTATTAAAAACCAGTACGTAAAGCACATCTCATAGTCACATTTCCTGAATGTACTGGCGTTTTAACGATGACCTGAGTTTAACGAACAGCGATCTTTATCGCTGCACAAAGTTGTTGTTTTTTTTCAACAGCAATCTTCTTTTAAGAGGTGAGAGAAAATTTATTTATACGCCCTTTTACTCATATAAGTTGAGTTGTACTTCCTATATATGTTGGTCATTTTTTTTTAATCTGTCATAAATCAAAAATTTTGATTATATATAAACTGAAACTACAGCATTTTCTCTCCTTAAGCAAGTTAGTGATATGAATTTTTACAAAAGCTGAAGCTTGATATAACGATTTTTGATAATCTTGAAGCAAATGAGGGATATGTACACGTAGACAATATTATTGATTTTATTCTCAGTGTATAAAGTTTTGCTTGTCAGTCCAATAATTTCAATTATTTCCCTGTTGATTAGCATATCAAGGAAATTGGTTTTATTCCTCAGCTCTCTTATTTACCTGGCAATTTCTTTGGTAATTCGTTGTATATTTTTCTTAAGGAAAGTGTAGAAATTATCACTTTTATAGCCTGAAGCTGTTAAAGAAAACCATTTTCTATTGTGAGCTGATCTAAGTATGTTTGTCTGTTGTTGGTAATCATCCACAGAATCTTCCTATTTCCTTTTCTTCTTTAGATCATTGTTATGTAAACTATGAGAATTTTATTTTCCATTTGCCAACTTTCTAAATAGTTTATTTCTTTTTTGTACTTTTGGGTAGACAAACAAACGTGGCATTATTTTCTAATGCCATAATATGCACCACCCCAGAGCTGTCACACGCAAACAATAGAGAGAAAAAAATTAAGATCCCCTCAAAAGTCCTTTTAACCATCAGATTTTTACCCACCCCTTATTATTGATGATTATGTTGAGTTTTTGTTTTGGTTGCTTTATTCTTTCTTCTATCTTCACCTTGAACATCTTGTGTTTATGTAAATCTTTTTTATGCGTCCATTAAAAAAATATATCTTCAGCAACATTTTTTGGGACAACAGCTCAAAAGGGTTACTTCTACTTGCAGCATTGTAGCCTGGGATACTGACTGTTCAAGCAGATGATGGTGATTTTTCAAGCGAACAATAAACTCGAACAGACAGTAATTAATAATAGAATTTTTAATGAACATTTTTTTGGTTTAAGAGGTAAATAAATCTCGAATGCCTTGTTTTAAATTAAGTTAAGGAGAAAAGGATAACGCATATTTTTAGAAGCAAACATTTTCAACTTAATCGCATGAGGAATGAACGACATTTTTGGTTTAGGAATTGCTTTAGAGTATAAAAAGAGGCCATTATTGAAATAGTTTGATACATATGTTCCGCTGCTGTCAACCCAATTTGTTCATCCTTGTAAAATTTCTTTATAGAAAATATACTAAAATAAGAATTCTCATACCTTCAACGAAGGTATTAGAGCGGCAAGCGAAGTTCAGGCCGTTCTAAATATTTATATCAAAACACCTTATCGGAATAAACAAAATAAGGAAAAAGCTACCATAGCGGGAGTAGAGTATGGAATTAAAAAAAGGCCTCGTAAAGTTCACAAGTCAAGAAAATTGGCAAAGAAATCCCGAGAAAATGCAATAACTTCTTCATATGTATCAGATTGACATACTATATATTCATATTATTTGCACAGTTAGGCCAGCGTGAATGGGCGAAGTTAAGTTTAGCGATGGAAGAATGGTAACACAATGTCTTACATTCGCCCTTTTTATATTTAGCTTCGCCGCTGTATTCCCATTGTCGATAACGACATTTATCGATTACTTTTATCTTGTACGTAATTATTATTCTCTAACAAAATTTTACGATGATATTATATCGCTGTGATTCTGATTCTGTCGTTGTCATTCTTAGTAACTACTTGAAGAGTTTTAAACTATTTTGAAGTGGCTTGAAATGTTTTAAAGCAAAAAAAACATAGAAAAATTAAATAACGAACTCGAATGAATTTGAAAACTTAGTGAAAGATTTGCCGTAAAATTTATTGCTTGCCCGAGGATTTCGCAAAGGCACTGTTCCGAGTAATTTCAAAGAGTAATAGGATAAAATATGGCAGAAGATTTGGAGATGGGTGATAGAAGGTAAAGAAATCGTGAAGGTAAATAATGCATATTATAAATATAACCTAAATTTGGGGTTTCCACTGGGGCACACTGTAATTTCATAGGTATCCACTTTCAATAAGAATCGTAGAAACGCATAGCTGTCCCTGCCAATTTGATCTTGTTCTGCATATATGTGAATCTAAACTCGGTTTTCAAATGAGGGGAGCTGTGGTCTCCAGCACATGCTTATGTGCTACTTCGTTCAGTCAAGCCTTTTTTAAAGAAACAACAAAAGGCATTTCCTGCAAACAGCGGACTTTGAATTTACCATTTACCTTTTATCTGGTAATTGAGATGTGTTTGATTTATGCAAATCAAAGTAATCTTCTTCGCAGTATTCAATTTTTCTTATTTTCTTTATTATTCGAATCAGAATTTAAATCGGGAGGAAAAAAACATTAAAACATAATATGTTTAAATTTTACAAAAATACTTGTAATGTTTTATTATAAAAAATCCTTTTAATATTTGCTCTACATGTCAGGGGGTTTCCTATATGGGCGGGCCGATGCAGACAGCCCTTAGCGTTGATGTTATTATTTATTTAGCCATCTTTAATTTCAATTCATCTTTAGCAACGAGCTACATTTTTGTCTGAATGACTGTATTGACCACCAAAATAGGATGTGTATGGTACACATCCTTCCCCTTTGGTACGGATTTCACGCTGGCGGCATTACTGATCCGCATTAGCGTAATAACATCGTTGGTAATAACCAATTTCTTTCGAAATGTGCGTGAACGACTTATGGTTTTAGCAGGACGGTGCTACACGGTTACATGGCAGGTATTCCTTATGATCGATTTGAGAGTTTGGTTATCTTACGCGAATTTGACGGGAATTAACTATAAATATAGTGCGCGGGGTTTTAGCAAATTAGAGGTTAGTACCAATCGACCTATAAATTCAAAGTAAACATAACACAGGGACTCTCAAAAATTTATTTTAAAACGGACCTCTCAGATCCGCGACACTTGAATAAATGTTTGTTCCTTAGACAATGAAACACATGAGCATTTTAAATATAAAAAAATTATTATTGGAAAATTCTTTACTTAGGTGAAAGAATATAAAAATCGCACTATTTATTCTCTATTTGCTTGTTATTATTCATCGAACTGTACGTTTCTCTCTCTCTCTCTCTCTCTCTCTCTCTCTTTTGTAGAGATATCAATAAACTTAAACAATACATTAAACAAAATTGAACAAAATTAAAATTATTCATTTCTAATGAGGACGCATTTCTAATAAAATTATAATTAACAAACTTAAATAGAATATAAACTTTTGTTCCTGTTCATAAGATCTCCTTTGCCTTCAAGCAATCAACCTTTTATTTTGCAACCGGGATCCTATTTTTGTGAATTCGCAAAACCCTTCTTCTATCTGTTTCTTCGATTGCGTATGAATAATCCATTGTATTTTTCTTGAACATAAGAGTAACAATAAAATGATTAGTATGCTCATGAAAGATTTTTATTACGATTCGCAAATGGGATAAAGGATTTCACACAGCTACCTAACAGCTTCGAGAGTTTGTTTTTAATCAGAGGCGTAATAATTGGTATCGTAAATCAATGGCATAGGTTTTGCTTTTTTGTGTTGCAAAAACAATCTTGGTTTTGTTCAACTAGTTATTGTTGAGCAAATCAGAAAACCCCTTCAAATATTTTCCAATTTTGTCATTGTTTTGCTAGCAACACCCAATATTATCCTTCCCATCACCAGCAATACACTGTAATAAATTTGGTAGTTTCTAATACAATTCATTTTTGTTTTGTTTGTATTGAATGTATCTGCTTGCACGTTCCCTTTATAATTTTTTCGATTTCACGTTTTCTTTTCGTTTTTGATTTTGTGGTTTTTTTTTAAAGATTTTTTATTTTTGTGTGCGTGTTTCTTTTTCGAATTTCTAAAAAAAAAGACGTGTAATTTTTATTGATGATAATGACTTTTAATTGGTAATTGATGTTTAATCATTTATCTGTTGGGATTTGATTTGACAAGTAACCAACACAAGACAGAAAAGGCGTGATGTACTTCTGCTATCTGTCATCTTTATTAATTGCGAATGAGAATATTTTATTAGCCTCTAAGTTTTGTGAAGTGATTTCTTAAAGTTTGATCCCTATTTTTTTATACATTACTCCAGGAATTATTCCAATGATGACGCTCTATGGCGGTATTACGATATTAGGGCAGCATCTGCTAACTCTATTCTTTATTATTCAGGCACTGACGGCAAGTTATACAATTGAGCAGCGCTTTCAAATTTTAACGACCGATTCGTAAACAATCAGCCAATAGTCGTACATTAAAGGAACGGCATGTCGCTATCCGTCACAGTATGCAGAAGAATCAGAAGCAGTCGATTCCTCGTCGTGCACAAAATTCGGAGTCTCGATTTTGCCTGCACCCGTACAAGATCCAACGGTAAACTCTAATATTTTATTTCTGTATATAAAATAAAGTCACCCACACGATATTCAGAAAAAGTTATTGCTTGGTAGGGTCGGAAGCTTGAGGTTTTGTTTGAAAACAACATTAGTGCCACCATCAACGGCGGGCTCTACAGATCAGTGATTATCAAATTCTTGTATACCGAGTTGAACGATATGGTCATGGACAACATTTCGTTCCAGCTAAGTCCCATGCAGCAACATCACTAAGGGTATGGTTACCTTCCATCAGGTGAAGTAAATTAGCCGCCGAAATTGTGCGATCTAACTGCGCTTATTTCACCCACTAAAAGTTGGGCCTTTCGAACCGCACTTATTTTTTTCTTCCACTTCAACATTGGCCCGCCTTTATTGGAAACTATTTTATAATTATGATTGAATCTCGCTTTCTTTTTATTGGTAATTTTTGATTTGGAGTACAAATAAATCCTTAATTATGAAAAAGTACTTTTTTGGTTGGATAAAAAATACTATTTTAAAAATGTATCGTTCCATGTCTGCCAAGCTCAAAATGATCTTCAACAAAAATTTACCCTTTCGGTTTCTATAAATAATAATAAAGCCAGTATATTGCGAATAAAATAAGCCGTATCAAAAACATCGATGCACAAATCTTGGTTTTAATTACATTTGTGGTGAATTAGACATAAATTAAGATTGCTGCGACTCGAAAATCTAACGATATTACTTTGTGCCCCATTAGCAGAGGATCATGAATATATGATGACATATGTCTTCTATCTCACCGTGCATTCAATAACAACAAAACCAAATGCATTCGAATAAACGCCTGAAATACAACAAGAATAACTCTGGACAACACACCGCTGAAACAAGTGATGGAATTGAACTATTTCGGCAGCATATCAACATCAACCGGGTGCTCCGAAACAGAAATAAATAACCGAATGAAAAAAGCGTGACAAGCGTTTGGAGCCTTGAAATATGTCAGGACGTCATTACGTAAAGTCTGTCTTGCTCTCTGGGTGCGAAACATGGAATACATTTGCCAGTCATTGGCAGAATCCAGGCCTTCGTCTACAGATGTCGTAGGAGAATCCTGCGAATCTATTGGCGAAACATACATCTATATGAAAGGTGTAATCAAAACCCAATTTATAATGAAATAAAAAGCAGGAACCAGCTAAAACAAAATATTGCAAATGAAGCCCTTGAGTCGAACCCACAAGGTAGCCGATGCAAACATGGAGATGAAATGCTCATGATAAACTAATGAAGACACATTCGAAATAAAGTGAAATTGTAAGCAATAAGAAGTGATAAAAAAATTTGTTCCTCCTAGAAGCTTAGATAATAATAATAAACCATTAATTCGCAACTGGCTACAATAACTTTTCCTGGTTAAGAATGCTTATCTCCTGTACTTTGAGTTTTCTACCGATGAAAGAGAAAAATATAGGGCGCCAAAAATTGTATGTACAAGTTGCTGAAGGACTGTGAAAGGTTGGCTTAAAAGAATTCATAAGACGATCCAACTGACACATGGCGATACGCGGAGATTTCTGAAAAAGACTTAGAATAAAGTCAGATATCGAACATTGATCTGCCTGCCGACCAGTATTTCGAAATAATGGCATCTTACCTCATGTACCTCCTAACAGTGACGAATTTCTACGATCTTAACCAAGTTAGTGCTCTCTAGGGGCTTCATCACCTTTATGTGAAACTCCATTAAGAAAACCTCATTTTATAAAACAGCCTGACATGAGTCTTGTTCGAGATTTAGGACTCTCAAAATTAAAGGCTCAACTTTTCGCATGAAGTCTAAAGCAATGGAGAATATGTTAGATAAAAACGCAAAAGTTTCACACTTTCGAAATAGAGAAGAAATTCATTCTGCATATCGGTTATCGGAAGAGCCGTTCTCGAATTATACAGGAAATAAACTAGTGTAATCGCCCTATTAAGGTCGCCATAAAAAAATATGTGTACGTGGTAGAACAGACTTTTATTCAGCGCTTAATATAATTTAAATTCATTCTATTTTTATTTAAAAGCGGATTTCGTTGCAGATCAGTGTTATTTTTATTCATAACTAAAACCAAATAAGAGACATGTGGAGTTAATAAGATGCTATTGCAAATAGTTTGTGTTTTATCTAATTTTTTAATTTCATATGCCTTAAAGTAACAAGCGATTTATAAATAAAATTTTAATAAAATTATACAAATAAATTTATTTCACTGAACGATACTTGATAGTGAAAGGGCTGCGAATTTGAAACTAAAACTTACGAGTATGCTTTCGTTAATAGAAAAAACATACATACAATTTTAATACGATTAAATTTGATTGATCAAACTTTATGTTGTTTACATTTCTTTTACATGGGATTTCGATTTCATGTGGAAGACAAATTTATTTTTTTTAATACCACTATCACTTGCCTTCTAGCCAGCAGCAAGGAAACATTGTTTAAGCCCTTGTTAAGAATTGCATTTTTCAGAAACAATTTAGGGATCAAGAAAATTATTATCGAGACATGATCTGAAACAACATTCTTTATTACCTTAATCCGCTTAGAATTTAATACAAATGAAATCGAAATAGGAAGAAACCTTTTCTTACTGCAATTTAAAGGATTTAAAACCATTTCGATACTCGTAACTCAAAATATAGCCGATCAGTGGTTGCAATCTTTGACACGTCTGCACAATTTAAGATTTAATAAACTTTTGTGTCTATTTAAATTCCGTTTGTTTGATACTGATAGACAGCCTATTTGAAGTGCCCCTGAATGTTCTGCATATTTATTTTGAAATATTAAGAAAAAAATTTAATTTCGTTTAAGCTGTAGTTAAAGTATGACTTGACAATTTTATTTCACTGCGAGTTCAATGTTCAATTGTGTAAATGATAAAAAATGAATTTCTAGAATTTTATCTCTGCAGGTATTCACCAATCGTGACTTTAGAAAATAAATCTTAGTGTTTGTTTGCTAGACAATTAAAAACGTTTTAAATTTATGCCGAAGGGACGTAAGTACAAATATACAAAAGCATGATGGAGGCACATAGCGTTTGGCCGTGAAGTGGCCAAAGATGTGGCGAACAACCGACACCTACAACCCTGAGTTCATAACTGACATACATATATTTTCGAAGTTTCTAAGCAATCAATGGAATAATAATCCATGGAGTCATACGGTAAGTTTCCGACGACAAAAACTGCTCGGGGTTTTTTTCACTTCGAATATCAGTGTTAAACAATCTCACTCTTAATTTTATCGCACAAAGACTCCGTTTTAAACAGCGATTATAAATTATTAAAATTTAATATCAAAATGTATATTTCCTGTAAAATTGTTTTATGGATTACGATTGAGCTTGTCATAATCCAGGGCCTGTTCGTAAATGCAGCTCTGCGCTGCATAATGTGATTATTATGCCATGATTTTGCTAATCAGCTGTGCATGATGTTTTTATTTGCACATTTGTTTGTTTGCATTTACGAACGACATAAGTTAAGAATGGAAAAATTATTAATAAATTTAATTTGTGAGTTAGATAATAAATCAAGTGATGTGCGATTAAATAGTGTTTACAAAAGAAAAAAATTTAAGAGTAAACAAAGGAAGTTGTTATTAAAAAATTTTATTTATGAAACTAAAAGCCGCATTCCAAAGGTTTTAGATTATTGGAGAGTTATAAAAGAATATCCAGAAGACATATTTTTTGACCATTTCCACATAAAAGTTAAAAAAATGTGACAAAAAATTACATTTAACTACTTACTTTTCCGTTGCATCAGCCATTTTTTGATTAGTATTTGCAGTCGTTTGCGCCTAATAAACTGCTGTGTTGCATTTTCGACCGTGTTACATTTGCAGTGTTGCCACTGTTTGCATTTTTGAACATACTGCGCATAATATGCAGCGCAGTGCTGCATTTACGAACAGGCTCTCAGCTGCGGAGAAAAAACTGCAAGCGCTTGTATGGGATCCATAAGGGATCTGTTAAAATTTCAGATGACGTAATTAAGGCATAATGCGGCAACGATCGCAGAACATTGCAGATTTGGCAATCACGCCAAGAGATTGAAGTTGCAGAACGATGAGAAAGAGCAGACAGTAGTTTATCTTTTATGCCTCCGTTAATCTCTGCGAGATATAGAAAGTGAGAATAAGGGATTGTGTTTCTTCATAAGAAGCACCAACTGGCTTGGTAATGACTCCACAGCGCCACAAATATAGTGACCATTGACTTTCCTTTCATCTTTTTTACTTTGGTGCTCACTCTCATTTGAGTAACGCAAAGAGACCATATCAGCGGACCCACTTGGGACTGCGGTGGCGGTCTGTTAACCTTACCGAACCCATGAGACCTATTGTAACGTCACGTTTTCCGCTTATGGCTGGGGTAGACTACGCGAATGCCAAGGTCGTTTTAATCATTGTACGGCAATGATGGCCGTAATAAAAGGCGTCTCTTAATTTGACGTTATAAAACTCTAGAAAAACATTACGTGGCTTGGGGAGACCATTTCACCAACTGTTGAGATACTAGGTGCTCCAAGTGCTAGTATAACCCAGCTGCGATACTCCTACTCTCACCACCGCTGTCCTCTTTGCGAAGTAGTAGGTCTCACTATAGCGGAGTATAATCTGCAAGCCCTGACAGGCTCACATCGTTGGCACCGGCTAGGTTTACTCCAGTTGCAACGGTTATTCCACCAATTGTTGAGAGACTAAGTAGTACCAAGAGCGATTATAACCTTCCCACACAGTTTCTACTAATTTGTATTTTTTACAAAAGCGGAGTATAGCCCACAACTCAAGTAATTCTCACTTCTTTGGTATCTGCCGGCAGACCTTTTATAGATCTTGGCTTGGTTTGACAATGGTATTGGCCTGTTCGGAAATGCATCACTACGCTGCAGTTTATACGCAGTGCGTTCAGAAATGCAACAGCTGGCAACACTACAAATGTCATGTGTTCTAAAACGCATCACTGAAATATACGATGCGCAAAAAAACGTTAAACGTGCATCACAAAAATGGCTGATGCGGTAAATAAGTAAGTATTTGGATTGTAATTTATTTGGTATATTGAGTTTTTAAATTTAATTTTTTTTTATAAATTTTTAGTTTTGGTTTTGTCTATTGTATAGTTTAATTTCATTTTTGTTATCATCTAAGTCAAAATATAAACTAATTAATAATTTATCCATTTTTAATATTTTTCATTTGAAAATGTAAGCAAAACTGAAAATCTTTTGTTTATGCATAAAATGCGCATCAGCTGATTAGCATCGGCATCGCAAACTAATCACTCATGCGCACCAGATGCAGCTCAGTGATGCATTTCCGAACAGGCCCTATTTCACACCATTCTTCCGTGAGTATACATGTATGTATAGATAGTGCTGTATGTATATGTATGTGGTGGATGGCTCTACTAAATTGGCCGTTATTTTAAAATTACATTAAATTTATAGGATAACTTCAGAACTAAATGTATGTTAATTCAGCAAATAACTTATAAAATAATAATAAGGGAGTACATCATAATGATAATATTAATAATACTAATATAATAATTATAACTCGGAGGCAGTATGTTGAGGAGATACTACTTTAATAATTGTGGGGCAAAACCGAGTGTTTCCAATAAATCAAGTTGTGTTTGAGGTATTAACGAAATTCTTTGTTTCTTTGAATTGCTCATGTATGTCATTATGTAAGCAATATGATTTCGGTAAAATGTCCTCAATGATTATAATTCGGCTGAATTTGAGCGCTGGCCTGGATTTTGTTTTCTTTGAGGGCATCAGTCTATTCCGGCTTATTAGCGTAGACCTGGGGGGTTTCATTGTCATTCATTTTGAAAAGAAAATCATTGGAATTCGTATGCCTAATACATTGTGTTTCGAGAATATTTTTTTAAGAATCGTAATACGCAGTAAGCCCCCTACAACTTAAGAAAACCTCTCAAGAAAATCACTAGTGGAGTCAAAAGGTACGATCTCTTGGTGACTTCAACACTTAAAGCCTCTAGACAGAACGCTATGTAGCGCTTGGCATTGCCACGGATTGACTCCCAAACGTTGTTTTCAAATGCGGACAAATAATGCCGCTGCCAAAAGATCCACAACAATCATTCATTTTTGTGAGGACATTGCCATTCCCTCCAAAATGCAACTTGCAGTTTTTGGGTAAACATTTGAGTCAGCTCCGATGTTCACAGCTGATCTGACGTAAGGCTGATTGTTTATTGAGTCGAATGGCTAACGTATGTGCTGTAGAATGGGCGTAAACGAAATTTTGACATCCTAAACCGATTAAGATGGACTATACAGACGCCATAGGTAGATTTACTTAAACCGCTCTGCAGGAGCTTGTCAGAGTTGCGAATAGAGAAATTCTCAATGGGGGAGCTGCTTTATCCGTCTTTATGGACATTGAAGGAGCCTTTAACCAGATCTCTTTCGGAGAGGTGAGAAGTGCTCTTACTGAGCGTACGGTTGACCTCATTATTATAGAAAGCTTCGGATTATGGCTATAAATCTCAGAAATGGATGTGCCAGAATCCGAAGTAGGGTAGTTAGGGAAGGAGTTCTGCCACCTCTTTTGTGAAACCTCAGCGTGGATGCCTTTCTTTGGAAACTGGATTCAATAGGCGTCCATACGATTGCGTGTGCAGACGATCTGACACTTATGGTTGGTGGTAAGTTTGCATCTGGAGAAATATATGTCAGTTTACTAGGCTGAATTGTTTGGGTTGCTACATGCATTGAATCATTTGGTCGAGAGTCGGGTGCGCGGAAGAAAAATTTCACTTGACAATCAGCCGATTTCTGTGGACCAGAACGCAGAGTTAGGGAATGGACTAGCGCGAGCTAAATTCCTACAATGGGTAAACTCATTACACCTGAAAAAGTGGAGGGAGGCTACAACATGTAGAAAGGCTCGAATGATGCACAAAGAGCCCCTTGGCAGGAAAGCCACTAAGATTCTTAGATAAAATAGGGCTACCTTGACCTGGATCACTGCGTTAATGACGGGTCATGGACACTTCTAGTATCATCTGGCCGAAATGGAAGCTGGTACTTGCAGACTGAGCCTGGAAGAGGCGCGACGGCGGCGATCATTGTGTGTGAATGTCTAGCACGGGCAGACACTTGTTAAATGTGAATGCCATGGGGGAGATGAACCCTAGACAAATGCTGGCAATTACAAGAGACTACGTGATGAGGAAGAAGGTCGACAGTAAGCAGTCATTAGTCTGAAATCACTATAGTCGATAGTAAATGCTAATGGTAGCACGTGGCTAAATGAAAGTAACGAAAAACGCGAATTACAAATTGGTTGCCTAAAATCAATTTAAGGAACGAAGGGGGTCAAAAAGTGTCTCAAAAAGTTAGAGCCCTGCTTCAATATCCGCCCTACATTAATCATATGATGAACGGCTGCATAAATCGTTTTTAAAAGACCAAGCGCGAAAAATCACTCTATTGATGGCTACGAATTTTTAAATAACCCTCACAAACCTGTTTTAAAGTTCAACATTTGCCTTCGGCATTGGGGTCGTCCATCATTTCCCATTTCAACTGAAAGGATAATTAAGATTTTTTTTTTCAATATTCAACTTAATTAATATTTAAATCGAGTATTTTTAATTTATGGTTAAAATGGTTTTGTTTATTACTTTTTTTATTGTGGGTTTATTTGACAATGAGTAATTTATACTTTTGTGTATTTATTATTATTAATTATTCATGTTTGAATACGATTAATTATGAGGTGAGAGACACAAAAAAATAGTGACTGCAAACAGTGGAAGCTTAATTGATTTCGAATTTCCGGTTAGGAAAAATTTGAATTGAATGAGACAAATTCGGTATAAGGCGAATTTTTTATTATGGCCCTCTGTGTGAAACATGAGCATGATATGATGATGTTTTAAAATTGTACTGCTCTTGAAATACTTTTTAAAATGATACACGTACTTTCCTGTAGTAAATATATGTGTGTCAAGAAGAGTAAGCTGTGGAAATCGTTGCTGCAATAAATGTGGTCTGCAGTAGCAATGTTTTCAAGAGACCGACGAGTTAGTCGAAGCGAAGGAAACTGACTATCATCCATAATCGATCCATTTATTTAAAGTGTTTATACCACTCTTCGAATTGCTAATACAAGGTGTTCTTTCACGACCGAAAATTCGGCGAAGTTTGCGATCGGTATCAGCGTAATGGGTTGTTAACATGATAACGCGTTCTTGTTTTTTTAATAATCAGACCAATCATAGGTGACAGCTGTTAAATAACAGATTTGCACAAAAAAAATCCTCAATATTTAAATCACGAAAGTACTTTTTATTGAAGGTACTTTATGTAAAAGTACTTTTTATATTAGAAAACCGTATGGAAATGGCAATGTGTTACTGCATGGCCGCACCGAGCTCCTTTCCCGCGTCCTCAATGAATAGGTCTTAAGCGAACATATATCCTGCCGGCTTCCAGTAATGTCGTATGTTACATGGGCCGTATTTTATACAGACCGAATTTTATCTGGAGCCGTTGTTGCCTGACTATCATGGTAATCTGTAATATTTAGTTTTGACAATTTTAGTTTTTGTAAGACTCCTTTTTTGTGCCCCTAATTGGAACAAAAATATTGAAAGGGGTGAATATTAAGTAGAATTATATGTTCTTACACTCGTATTTTGATGAAGAATCTGAGAAAAAGTATAAAATTTTTTTTCGCAAAAATTAAATCTCGAAAACAGCGCCGCTTATTGCGCACAACCATGCGTACTTACAAATTTTCACTGAAATCGATTCGTTCCTAACCCATACCTGTATTTGGAATACTGTCTCTGCATGGAGTCTGGTAAAATAAGTCGAGCGGAGAAAAGTCAACACTTCCGTATAAAATAGTCCTAATCCACGGTGGAAGAAGAAAGGGGTCGAACAGTTAGCGTTCTGCTTCGATATCCACCCTACATAAAAAATGCCATCTAGCTGTCAAAATATTCAGTAAAGTTTAGCATTTCATAATGCATCGTTTCACGCCTGTCACACGTCTGCTACCAACCAGGCAGAGATTGATGTGAAGTGCAGAAAATAGCAGCCAGTATGGAAGAAGACTCAGAAGTGTCGATTCGGCGCCGATCAGCTGAATCGGGTATCGCCATAGACTCAAACCAAGTCGTCTTATTTTGCGGTTGAATTTTGTGGTGACGCAAGAGTTAAAGCCGTACGACAATAGTGAAGGCCAGAGATTCGGATCTTAAACAATTTTTCGGACTGCCAGCAAAACACAGGCGGCCATTTCGATACATAATGGCAACGTAGCTTCAAAATAAATCCATTGTTTTTTAAATTTCTTTTTCTATTATTCAAATGTGGTTATTTAAATGTTAAATTTTGTTAAAATCCTAAATATTTACTTACCTGTCTCTTAAGACTTTGGTAGAAAATATCGAATGTGATAAACAATTCTCATTTTGTTTACACATTCGATATTTCCAATTTTCCCAAACATTCTTAAATAAAATTTTTTTATGATGCAATTTCTACTTCTTGGTGAAGTTACAAAATTTTGGTTCAATTTATATTTTTAATTTTAATAAACTTTATTCTAGTTTTTTGACCTTTATTATTATTATGCTTGTCTAATTTTTCCGAGCTCCAGGTCATCAATAAAAGCTTCTTTATTATAAATTATAATAAATATTAATTTTATTTTCTCCAATATTTCGCTACGCCTTTGTGTAGCATCGTCAGGAAATAAAATAAAATTATATTTCACAAACTTCAAAACAAAAATCAAATTGTGAAAATTATTGAAAAATGTTTCCATATACAATGAAAAATGTTTCAAATTTTCAAAAAACACAAATACATACAAATCATAAAAACTAAAAAAAAAAAAAAACACTAAAAAACTACCAACTAAAAAATGTTTTACATAATGTTTTTCAATAATTTTCACAATTTGATTTTTGTTTTGAAGTTTGTGAAATATAATTTTATTTTATTTCCTGACGATGCTACACAAAGGCGTAGCGAAATATTGGAGAAAATAAAATTAATATTTATTATAATTTATAATAAAGAAGCTTTTATTGATGACCTGGAGCTCGGAAAAATTAGACAAGCATAATTTTTAATTTTAAATTTGGATAAATTTAAAATTTTATTAAAATGTGAAATTTCAGTTTTTGCTGCAATTGGGATTTTTTATAAGTTTTGTTACATTTATAGCTTTGATGGATTTTCAACTCGGTACAACCTTAAGGTCCATAAGTTATCTGGGGTCCTCGGGCCTTTCTCATTGAAAACCGGCCGATATCAAATTTTCAAGATGAGAATATTTTGGACTGAACTGTACAACCAGAGTTTCAATACTAAAAACTTTTATTGAGTATTCAAGTTTGTTACGATCATTTAATTCATAAAGGCTTGAAATCAATGTGCATAATAAAACTATTACTGTTTATTTTTTATGAAATACTTTTAAAGAAATTTTTATTAGCGATAAATTTATAGCTTACATAATTTTATATACTAGATACATATTACATAGATACATATATTTATATACTTTATATATGTATATATATAAATTACTTGTTGCTTTTGTTATTAATTTAATTAAATTAAGTATTAAAACTTAAACGTTTGTAATTTCATTTAATTATTTTTTAATTTTTTATTTTATGTGTGTATATATTTTAAGATTATTAATGATTACTTTTTGTTTAATTTATCATTATTATAAGTTTGAAATTATTAACTTTTAAAAAAGTTTAACTACATACAAAACCAGGTATGTAAACTAAATACAAAATAAAATATTATTGAATCGTTTAATTATTAGAAATCGATGATAAAAAAGATTATATTAAATTAAAAAAATATATTATATAAAAAAAAATGAAGTTTAAAATCTTAAAATACTAATAAAAATATGTTTAATTTCACAAAGTACTTGGTACTATTTTAAACAAAAAGTATACCGATGATTTATTGATATGATCTAAACTAAATTGATGGGCTACATATTTATAAATAATGAGAAGCAGAGTGTTCTGAAAACAGAGACAGAGAGGAAAGAGAGACAACTAACGTTACAGCAAAATAAGTGTACAATTTTGTAGATCACAGATGTTAAAATGTTTGCGGATTTTTATCGTTGCTAACGCGCACTAGGAGTTGTCAAACTTTCTATATTAATGGTTTTCGAAGACAAATACTGAGACAAGAAAAAAAACGTGTTGCCGTGTTGTAGATTTTGCATAGTGGTAACTTTATATGCGTTAGGCAACCACTTCTAGGTTGTCCCATAACGCATTAAAAAAAATGTTAGTTTTGTTGGTTTTTCCTCAATGGTAACATGTTTTATTTTTGTCCATTGCAATACTTGCAGTGATACAGCTGACTTATTGTGTCTAGTTGAAAACAAGGGGATTGCACCTACCCAACTCAGACCTTACCTACACAATACAATAAGTCGTTGTATGTCGGAAACTCGAAATTATTCTCTATTTCTCTTCCAAATGTCTATCTCTATTTTTCCAATGCCAGTTTGCGCGTGAATATCTCGTTACTTGCATGAGATTATAATTTTCTGCTTTGTTTAAAAACTCTAAATTGAGGGGATCATTGAATACTTTTAAATACACGCAATAAGGGAAATAATTCCATATACATACATACATATGTAGTTAAAGATTTCAAAACAGCTTAAGTGGTAACGCTTTAAAATGAATTTGTTCATACAATACTGATGACACCAGCTCTGCGCAAAGCATTTCGAGCCGTTAAATCCGAAACAGGTACGTCTATAATAAAGGGATAATGCACTGCACTAAAATTGGACAACCCTATATGTTCAGCACATTTCTGAAAACGTCGCCAAACATTGTTCCCCCGTATTATCTATCAACTGCTTCGATAACATAGACACGAGATGGATGACGAGTACTTCTGATGTTATTAAGAATTATACAAATAATTTTTTATCGGGTTAAAATAGTATCTGCAAAATTAATCATAATAAATATAATCAGTTTTTTCAATAAACCTTAGAATTTTGAAAGCAAAAGTTGTACAGTTTGTTTATATAAAGAGAAATTACGGGGAAATTTGCTGGAAAAATAGTGTTTTACTATAAAGTGATCAGTGAAGCTTTGAAAGGAAATAAATTTTCTGCAAAAATTATCAAATATTTGAAGCTTTGAAAATGACTACAAATATTTAAGAATTTTTTTCATTGTGTGGGTTTTATTTAGTAACGATCATTCCATTATATCTTCCAGGCTATGCCTGAGACAATACAATTAATTTGAAATGTGCTTTGCTACTAGTTGCGGCAGCAATACACCATACAACTCGTGCGGCACTCATAAACAGATGACACAGTCTTCCTAAATTTACGGACTCGCGACGACTATTCTTGGTGTTGGCGGTGCTCGGAATACGGGCTCGAAAAACGACGGTAAACTGTTATTATTGCCTGCCTCATAGAGAATGTCAGAGGTGGCATTTCCTTTGAATTCTGTTATTCTCAAAGTTATTTTTAAAAGTTCAAGCATCAAGTTAATAAAAGAGGATCGCGACCTCTGCATATACCTCCACGACCCCTTCACCCACCCCGTACGTCGCAACGCGGTATGAGATGCTCATTCTTTTGAACCGGGACTTACGTACGGGTGACTGATGTGGGCCCTGAACAAAAACTTTGAAATATTTTGAATTATACCCGTTTTTCTGTATGTTTTTACTTAAGGACGTCGCTTCGAGTTAAGGACTCTTTGTAACTTAACTGACCGTATGTCCTTAATGAAACACCCAATATAACCCTTCGTATTCTAGATGTAAATTAAAAAAAAATTGATAAAAAAATGGAATCTTCGGGATGGCGTCGGCCCCACGTTGGGCTAGTTTAAAACCGTCTAATTGCTGATGTGGATTAGGCCTTGTCCTGGCGGTCATGGGATTGCATTGGGTCCTTTCAACCTTTTATATGTGTATGTGCTTCCAATCCCATCTTAAGAGAGCATTTTCTTTGTGTTAGCTGGTACGGAGTTTTGTAGCTGTTGGAAATGCCAGGCTGGTTGGCAAGAACCCCACCAAGACGGCGAGCTCTAGCCGGACAAGTTAAGGTAGGTTACTGCTTTAAATTTTTTTCCACAATAGGCAGCTAGTACAATTGTTTTTAGAAATTTTCAAAATATATTTGGCAGAGTTTAATAGAAGTTTCAACATTTTTATACGAGAAGCGTTATACTAGGAGGGACATAACTTGATTGTCTTAATATAAAAAAAACTTATTGTTAAGTTTGTTGTTTGTAAGTTTTAGTTTCAATCAAAACAATTATTCCTCGTAAATTAGGCTTAAAGCAAAATTTACTAGTAATAATTGCAAAAGTTTTAATAATATTTTGTTTATAAAAATATTAAGCTTTTTCAAAACTGGAAAATGTGATACCATTTTGTTTTGTGGCCAAAAATTTATTAAACCTGAGTTTTAGGATGTTTTAATGTTGTTGTTTGCGTTTTCGTTTAAACAAGAAAAGATTTGTTTTTTTTTAGGAAACTGTGGAAAAGAGAATTTTATTAAGAAAAGGACTATTTTAAAGCATGTATAAATTACAAAAAAGTGAAATACATTTTATTTACAATTCGTTTACTTAATACTTGTTAAAACAATTTTTTAAAGGTGATAAGAAAGAAGAAATTTTCAACCATTTAACACAATGCTAAAAGGTTATTTTATAAAGAAAGAAGTATTTAAGTTTTATACAAAAGTGTTTGCAAATATAAAAAAAAAATCTGCAAAAAAAGTAATTTACAAAATAGTACTAATTGCTTTGGCTACTTCTTTACTGAGTAGCCTTCGGAACAGTTTTCTGTTAAAAAATATATATAAAATTTGTGTGTTTACAATTTTGTAGGCCGATTATATACAGCAGTACAGTTTCCGACCAGAATTGGTCGGATGACAGGAATAGTAGTACTTAACCTACTTAGCTGCCAGTTTCCATTTGTAATATATTTTCGGGGAACTGGCGCCGCAATTGAAGTTTGGTAGCAAATTATAATCGAACTAACATTTCCCTTTCAAAAAATTACAACAAAATTGAAAAAAGTACTATTTCTACTGCGTTTTGGAGTTTACTCGAAAAAAGTGTTTTTTGAAAAGATCACTTCATTCATTCACAATGGGGCCAATGTATGCGATATAAGTAAGCCTATCCTAACTTTATTTCTTTTGCAGGTTAACTGTTAACCTAGTGTAGACTTGCTTAGAAAGTGTATTTTTGCGATTTGTGGTTTTTAATTCAAACAAAACAATTATATTCCTTTCGAAATATTATTTCCGCTCAAAATAATGTAGACGAATAAATGTCTCCTAAACTGTCTCCTACGATTTCGTATTTTTCAAAATTTACATAAACAGTTCAAACTTTTAAAACGTCGCAAATTTGCTTAGGTGAACAAATGGAAATTTAAGGATTTAAATAACCGGCCCTAATACTTATGTTCATTCGTTTCAAATCGTTTCAAATAAGTGACTGTGTTCAAAAAACACCTTTAACATCTTCGCACCTTTACCAACTTTTTATGATTCTTCTTTTTTTAATAAAGAAAAAGCGCTGAGCAGAACAGTGTCCAAAGAAGATATGCTAAAAATCAAAAATTAAAATATGGAATAACTTTCGTCAGATTCAGGGCTCTCGGTTTAATTATCTCTTTCCAAGTTTAAAAAAGGGCTTGTGGTAAAAAATGCCAGCAAGGTAAAGCTGGAATCTGTGGAATTATAAAACATTAAAACAAATCTTCTCTTGTTTTGTGCATAACAAAACATAAAGTCTGTGTAAATAAAAAATGTTTACGATTACCTCTTGTTGGCCTATTAAGTGCTTTTCTCTCAGAATGGTAGCTCATTTTACCAGGTATAGGGGATTTTTTCTACGCTATTTTGTATATTTAAATATATTTAATTTGTTTCTATATAAAAAATTTAAATTTTTTACCTAAAAAACTAACTTGGTTTGTTATTCTACATTTGTTTTGTTTTTGTATTTTAATTGTTGTTTTTAGAATTAAAAACAAGTAGAAAATAAAAATTAAAAATATATTATGGTTGTATGTTGTAATGGATGTTTTTCGTTTTCTAAAAAAATAACTATTTTGAATTTAGGTTTTGAAATCAGCTGACGACAGAAGAGGCTTTAAGTGATTCTTGTTGTTGACGCTGTTGGTGTTGATATTGCTGCAGCTGCTGTTGTAGTGTCAATGTTGTTGGTGGTAGGGGTTGTTGCTGTTGTTGGTTAAACGATTTGTGCTTTTTATTGATATTAGTTGCTATTGATGATTTTTTTGTTAAATTAGTACCAGTTGTATGCTTTTCCGTATGGTACTATTGCGTCTTATCCTTGCCCGCACCGCCGGCAGTTACACTTAGACCCAATAGATGATCACCAGCCAGCAGACCTGCTGCTGCAGCTGCTCCCGGTTGATGAGCATAGTTACGTATTTGATGCAACGATATTAGTTGCGTCGGAAACGCAGCAGCTGCTGCCGCATTTTGTTGATAAATATATGCGGCAGCCGGTGGTGCTCTCTGTTGGGCTAAAGCAGCGGCTTGCAGATGGGTTGGTGCTGTGGGAATGGGTGTGAAAGCTGATGTGGTTTTCACATCATAGGCAGATGAATTCACAACCACCATATTGTTGGGTGAATGGGATTGTTGCTGATGTTGTTGTTGCTGCTGTTGTTGTTGTTGTTGCTGTTGTTGATGATGTTGTTGTGATGTTTGGCGTATGACCAAATCTTCACCTTGATCATTGGGACTTTGAGAATGGTTGGGCGTATTGCCGCTAGTCGCACTGTCGCCACCACCGTTACCATTGGTAGCGCCATTAACGAGACGTTGATGATGCTGCAACAGTTCCTGTTGTTGCTGCTGATGTTGCAAAGAGCTGAAGTTATACCCGTTTTGAGCGGCTTGCTGCTGTTGCGCCTGCGCTTGTGCCTGCTGCTGTTGTATGGCTTCCGCTAATGTAGCGGCATTGACAGCGCCATCAGCACCAACCTTGGCCCAATAGGCCGCATTCGCGTCACCAGCCACAGCGGCCGCATTCATGACCACTTGCCGCTGTAAACTTAAGCCTATACCGCCAGCCGGCACATGATGTTGAACATTTATATTGGCATGTCTCTGCTGTTGTTTCTCTGCCTTCTCCGCATGCTTCTGCAAGTGTTTTTCCAGATATGTTTCTTGGGTATAAGATTTGCCGCATAAGTTGCAAATGTGCGTTTTCAAATGTTTTGAATCTTTGTGTTTTGGTATATGCTCGAGCAGAGTCATCTCATCGGTAAAGCATTTGTAGCAAGAATTGCATTTAAAGGGTTTGTCCGTTTGATGGCACCGCGAGTGGGATTGTAGATTAGAGAGCTGCGAAAAGGCCTTCGGACAACCGGCATGACGGCATTTGTATGGTTTATCGCCCGTATGTGTGCGTATATGTTGTTGCAGATGTGACAATTGTGTAAATTTCCGTTGGCATATTTCGCAACGGTATGGTTTAATGCCCAAATGTATGCGAGTATGCTGGGAGAGGTACGATGAATTGGCGAAAGATTTTGGGCATTGTGTACATTTGTAGGGTTTAGTTTCACGTCCGTCTGGCGAGGTATGTTGATGCGAACGATGGGATTTCTGATGATGGTGTTCAACACTGGCATTCGGATCATACTGTAAAACGTATAAAAAGAGGGAGAGACGAAGGAAAGTTTATAAAGAATAAATTCTAAATAAAATGTAAATGTTAAAGATAAAACAATTTTGGCCGAGTTTTATTTAAAACATTATGATGTAAAATTTTTATTAAAAAATACGTTATAAATAAATATCATTTTAGGGAAATTTTTAGTTCTGACAAATTTGTTCCCTTTTTTTTAAAGATTTTTTTGAGAACTTTATTAAGCAAAGTTTGATTAGTAGCTTTATAATTGAAGTATGTATGTACAATTTGTTTTGATACGTACATGTTTTGATACATACAGTGGTGGACATTATGTTAGCACACCACATATGTGTTGCAGTCAATAGCGTATATAATTTTCCAGTTATTAAAATTAAGAAAGTTTTTACTCATAAATAATGCCTATGGCGTGATCAATAAGCATTAAACACATTCACGACAGCAGGCTACCGACTACATCCTGTCAAAATTAAAATACACACGTTTATATGAGAACGATTATTTTGACGCCAACAAGGCAACATGGCTGCAGTTTGTTGTCCATGCTGCTTTTGTAGTTGTTGTCAAATTAAACTAATTTCTATTTTTGTTGGCTACAAAATAAAAATAATGTTGACAATAGATCAAAATATATTAAGCAAATTTGTGCTTAGATATATATTTTTTTTTCTAAACTAAAAGAGGAAATTATGAAATTTAAACGTTACAATAAATATGAATCAAAAGATTTTAAATAAATAAATTCATATGTTTTATTTTTATATACATGTATTCAAAATATTTAATTGAATTTTTATAATACTGAGTGAAATTTATGTACATGTCTGGAATCATGTTTTTTTTTTTTTTTTGCTTAAGTCTCGTTTATGTAAACCTCTCCGATTATACTCCAAGTTTCAGCGTTAAAAAAAACTTGACAGTATTGTTTGTTGGCAACACGTACATTCGAGCGAGCAGGGTACAACAGTTGAAAACTCTTCGCCCCTATATCTCAGCACGTTTAGTTCTTTTAGTTATTAACTACTCTTTGCTTTTAGAATATATACACAGTATGCACAGTACCTCTTTTGGGTACATACTCCGAAGAGCTTGATGCATCGCATCTATTATATTTCTACAGAGCTTGTTTCATGAAAAAAACCGAACTTTAGAAACGTAAAAAATGCCCAAGTGACAGCACTGAAATATAAATGAATTGTTGCAACAGCTGTTAATATTTTAACATTACTATGCCGCTGCCGTTTTCAAAATAATTAAGTAGCTGGCTACAGGGCGTCATTGGTAGCCAGCAGCATTTGTAGTCGTGTAGCAGTGTGGCCTGATGTGGTCAATGTGTTTAATGCCATAAGTACCATTATTTTTGTTTGTTTCTTATTTCAGTTTTTATATTTATGTTAGATTAATTGCAATTAATTAGTAATCCGAGCTGAACACTAATATAATATATTTGTCAAATTGTAACATTTTTCATTATTTTTCATGTTTCAAACTTAAGATAATTTTATTAAATTTATAAAAAATTATTTATTTAAGTTTTCCAATACAAAATTTGACAAAATTACCAACACTACTGGTACATGTAAAAATTTCTCATACACGGAAATTTTTTACTATTTTTATTATTTTATGAATTTAGATAAAATTATGAAAAACTCCGTAAATTATTTTATAGAATTTTATTACTTGACATTATTAAAATTTGCCAATAGTTAAAGTTACGATGCCATCGGACAAATAATTCATTTTTGGTTTTATGAGTGTACTTTAAACTAAAACTGAGCAATAAGTTAAATGGAAGGCGTTCTTACCTTTAACGTAGTAAGGCTTTTGCTTTTTGAGTTCGAATTTTTCGATTATTTTTAAAATTTTATTTTTGCGCTTAATAAATAATAGTTATTTTTAAGCTGTATTTTTCGTATGGAAAATAATAGTTATTTTTTAACGTTTTATTTTATGTTTGAAAAATGTACGAACTTTGCAGATAATATTGACCTTAAATCAGTACATATCAGTTAATGGCAGAAAATTATCTTTGTAAAGTAACTTGTTAACTGAGATATATTAAATAAAACAAGGCAAAAGTAATTTTATTTTTTAAGCAAAATATAAAACTCAAAAAATTTATTTTTTCATTTTCCAAGCAAAAAATATTAAAATTAAGTAGGTTAATTGTTATGCTTAAGTTCGTTTTTTTAATCAAATAAAAGATGTTTACAGTGGACACAAAATAAGTAGAAAGACACAAAGAATGTTGATAACGTGCGTAGCGGCATAGAAAATGCATTCCATTCTGCTAGCTGCCTAATCAAAATTTGAAGTTTTACTTTACTCAAAGTTATCATAACAAACAAAATTTTCTTTCTTACCAGAAAATATAAAACACCGAAGTTAAGCCTAAATATTAAATTACTTAACTAGAAAAATAACCATAACTATCGGCCGCTGATTCTAAAGAAATAATTTTGCTTTTCTAGTATTCGGGATGGTCAGAACAAGAACCCATACATATTTGTAAGAAATACCGGAATTTCTAAAAAAAATTCTGTTTTCGAAATTATTTTTTAAAAGTTCTTATTTAGTTTAAGCTACATTGTCAGCATTCGGAAAAAGCAGTTATCCATCACCATTTCCACATAATGATAATTGGTCATAGTAAGTTCATTTGCAATAGTTTCTCCAAAAAGGATGTTTTTATATGTGATTAAATATTTCTAAAATCTTAAATTAAAAAAAGTGCAAAATCAACCGCTAATCCAAGTGAACCCGTACGCATCTATTGGAAGCCTGTCCAACATAACGTAAGACACATTTAGAATATCAAATCAAGAACAAATTTTTAGTTTACATTTTTTGTAAGTTTAATATTTTTTCATGAAGAAGTAAAAGTAAAACTTTCTTAAAACATATCGCTCATTTACTCAAACAACCTGATAACTCAAAAAATGAAATTTCGAAGTTTAATATTTACTCCCACTACCTGCATAAAATAACAGCATATTCTCTTCAAACGGGGAAAGTAGAAAAAATATATAAAGATGAAATTTATACACAACATAAAGCATGACGTAAAGCATGGATCGAATAAAAATTAATTTTTTGAGTTATGACATTGTTTCAGTAATTGGGCGATATAATTTTTTTTATCGTAGAAATGCAATTTTATCGCATTGAAAAGGTATAACTTTAATAATCAACCAAGTGCTCGAAATGATTTTTTATTTACAAGCAATTTAAAAAAAAAAGCAACTTGGTCTTTATTTGAGACACAAAAGCACTCATAAAAATTTGTTGAGAGATTATGATTTTTTCTTAATTTAGGGAAATTTATGTAGATTTTCAATGTTGGTCTTTCAATTTTTGTAAAACAAATTTATGAAAAAATTGTAGAATATGAAAAAGAAATTCACCAACCTTTTGTTCGGGCTGTTCCGTCATATTCGGTGTTGGTGGCGAATTTGGTGGACTGTAGGATTGTTTTAATTGTTGTTGCTGCTGTTGCTGATGATGTTGCTGTTGTTGTTGATCGAGGGCCTGTTGTTGTTGTTGCTGCTGCTGTTGGTGTTCAACAAGTTGTTGCTGTTGCTGCTGCTGTTGTTGCTGCTGCAAATTGACACCCACTAATCCATTTTTCAACGAATAATCCAAACGTTCAACATTCTGTCGAAACTCATTGATGTTAAACGGTTTGTTGTACTCGTGTACCAACTGAGCCGTACGCAAGTCAGCTGTGGTCAAATGACTCAGCGACGATAGTACGCTACGTTCATTCATTGAACGTAATTGATCAATCGTGGAACGATGTAAATAATCGTTGGCTGACGTTGTTAAAGAAGGATACACAGTTGTTGCTGCCGCCGCTGTTAGGGCTGAAATATCAGCCATTAATAAGTAGTAAAAGCGAAATGAAAAGGTGACGAATAAGGTAAGATGAATGCTAAATTGGTGGTAATAGAGTTGAAATTGAAATAATGTTTTTCGACTGTTGAACTATATTTGAAAAGTCATAAAGGTGCTTTAATCGAAAAACACGTTGGTGTAGAAAGACTTTTCAACTTGAGCTGTTTTGTGTCGAAAATATATGGAAAGCCATCTAAAAAAGAATATTAAATAATTGTTGTAAAAATTATATTTTGCTCAGAATTTTTCTGCTTAAATAATATTCTTAAAAGCGACTTTGTGTATTAAATATTAAATATACATTAAATCCCAAGAATAAATTTTTGGTTTGGGTGTTGACAACGCAATTTGACAAACACGAGTTACTAAAAGCCGCTTATGAAAACACTCAATGGTTTTATTCCGGTTACAGGGTCGCCTATTTCAACATTTTCAAAACCCTTAAGTAGGTGGTTTATCAAAAAAGCGTTCGGAAAATATTTCATTGTTAGACAAAGAATCAAATGAATACTAATGCATAAGGTATTCTATTAAAAATAGAATACATATAGTCAAACGCTTATGAGAGAATCTACGTACTTTTTTAGTTTTTATAAAATTATACTAGTTTTGGGTCTAATCAAATTTGTTAATTTACTTATGAAATCCGTGATCCGCGATCAGTCAACGATTTTGTTTTGAAATGATTAAATTCTAATTTCTGGGAATTTGAAGGGCGTTGGGTTTAGTCTTTAGTAACTCATTAGACATTCTTTAAGGAATTCACAGTGATGTAATGAAGTCTTATTGACGATGTTTTCCACAACATTTATTTTAGTTCTAAACTCCCAGTTTATTCGAAAAACCGATTGGTGCCAACCACTTAGTTTTAAACCAGTTTAAGCCATGGGTATATTCAGTGCTCAGAAAACATACAGGTTTTACATGAAAGCGTTGCACACATCCACTTTAACAGAGATCCATTTGTCTATTAATATTACTGATTTTATTTTTATAAAATATTTTAACCGATTTTAAAAATTAAGAGTGTCTTCATAATATTTGAAGACCAAATTTTTACTTTAAATTTAGTTTTATACGAGTACGACCATGTTACGAGTAACAACCCAGAGATTGTTTAATGCCGATATGTCTGATGTCAGAAAATAATTTGAAACTTTCCCAGAAAATAAATTCGATTAGAGATTGAAAAGGGGATACGTATGTAATCCTGTTATGCAAAATACTGTTTGGATAATATACTGGTCAAAAAAAAAATTAAAAACCCTGTTTTTCATAGTACTGTTTTGCAAAATACTGGATTTCGAAATACTTTTCTTTTTCTTTTTATTGATTTTTGACGTATTTATAATAGTTTTATATCTAATTTTCCAGCTAATTGTCAACATTAGATAATGATAAATTGAGATAAATTTTACTTAATTATTACAGTGAAAATTTTTACAAAAATTTATAAACTTAAGTACTGTTTTGCAAAACCCTGTTTGACTGGGCGGCGAAAATTTTTGTAAAAATAAAGAAAAAAATGGCGCGCTATTTAAATACAGCAATATCGGTCCACAAGTTCAAGATATGGGCCAAAATAATTTTTCTGTTTGTTTTTGTATTTTTTGTTTTACGGGTGAATGTTTATACAGAGTAGCCCATAAACCAAGCATATTCTGTGTCCTTATCAATTTTGCTACAAAGTCCCCCTAAAGAAATTATCGTCCTGAATTCATTAAAAAACCGATATTTCACAAATCGAATTTCGCCACACATTCGAAAAATCATGACAAAACCGAAGAACTGGAACAAATTTTTTTTTTTGCCAAAAAAATCAATGGAAAACCGAAATTTTACAAAAAAAAAACCAAAATTCCTGAAATTCTTAATATTCAACACAAAAATTAAAATTTTAATCCAATTTTGTAATTTCGCCGGAATGTCGAAAAATAACAAAAAAATATTTATTGCAAATCTTCGAAATCTTAACAAAATCAATGTTTTACAAATATAAAAAGAAAATCAACAAATTCACAAACAAAAATTCTAAAATTCACCAAAATATTCAATAATAAAAATCACAAAAATATATAAATTTGACCAATTTAGCGAAATTTTATATTCACCGAAACTTTGAAAAATTAACGCAAAATTGATAAACGGAAATAAAACAAAATAACTCCAAACATACCGCAAATAAATTCACAAAACTTTATAACTAAATTTTGATTTCAGCAAAAATTTAAAAAAAGAATTATGAAAAATTTCGCAATTTTAACAAAACCACAGCGGTTACGCTAACTAATTTTCAGAAACAAGTAACCAAAAAAAATTCACTATATTTTAAAATTAAAAAAAAAAATTACCCAAAAGCTGAAAGAAATTGCATCAAAAAGTGTAAATTTTAGCGAATATTGCAAATTTTACTATAAATCAAAATCGGCTATTATCTAATTCACCAAAAAATCCAAATTTAGCAAAAATTTATTAGCATTCTGAGAAAACCAAGCAATTGATAATGCTTATATTAAGACGAAAGGAGTGTTTAAATTAAAACCGGAGACTAATATTAAATATCTGAAACAATTTTAAAGTTCTAGAACTTGCTCGTGGAAAATAATTGCCTTCAACTGGTCCAACGTCGGAAAATACAATCTCGCACCATTTATCTGATCGTCATTGTATTCTTTGCACATTGAAGGCGCTGAGCCTTACGATTGTCACCGAGTGGTGGGTCCTTCTGAATTTTTCGAAGATCTACGAATGGAACCTTTAAAGACGTTTCGAACTTCGCAAACACTTTGCGATGTTTTCGTTTTGAATTTTTTTCACGAATGTGCACGAATTTAAAACATGTGTACATATTTTTTTCCTTCCTCTATACGTTGTTTCCATTGCTTTTAATGTTTTATTTTTTCTGCTATTTTGATGGGATTCAATTCCACTGGATTTTACAAATAAAATTTGTTCTTTTTCGGAAGTATTAAGACCTTTTTTGAAGTTTAAAATAAAACTATTTAATTCGTATGACATTATAACATTCGTCGTTTTGAATTGCAAACAGAGCCTACTTTTTAAAATATAAAGACTCCTTGTGATGCATAAAAACACTCTTAGCGTCTTATTTCATAAAATTCAAGACAACTTAAGAACTTATATGGACAACTAATACAAATAGACCTAAAATTTTTGTGCACCATAATTTATTATATGTAGGTAAATAAACAACCAAACTTTATTTAAAAGAAAAAAAAATCCGTTCACAATTTTCACCAAATTAATTGTAAGAATATGACCTTCAAAAGCCCAAAATTGTATAATCCCCCAATATCTGATGTACATATAATATATATGTGTCCAAAGTTAATAAAATTAAATTCTTTCCTAAGTCATTTGCACTGTATCGTTGTTTGGCCAAAAATTAGTTCATTTTTGAGATGTGGCAAACATTCCTTCATAATTTGACCCAGAAATTCCATCAGAATTCTTATAGAAAATTTCCGATGAATATGAATTATTTTTCGAATTTTCTCCGACAAAAATTTACATGTTCTTGTTAAACACTCATATTGCTTTCGGTACGTTATCTGACCGTTAACGGATTCGAAATCGGTAAGATGTCCCGACTGCGCGTGAATTCCTGAATTGGGCAAAAATAGGCACTGGGATCAAAAAAGTTGAGACTAAGTCATATAAATAATCGTAGTGCTAGGTCTTAAGAGTTTGCTTTTTCAAAATACCTGTAGATATAAATTTTCATATTTAACAAAAAGACAAATCAGCACTTTTTTGTTTCTTTTTACTCTTTTGCAAAATAATAAAAAAAAAATACTATTCAGCGATTATAAATAAATATAAATATTTGGATTATTGTAACAAACTTAAAACGAGAAAAGTGCAAATACCAATGTATAAAGATTGCTCAATGAGTCCGATAACGAAATAAACCAAAATGATCATTTTTGAATTCTTCAAAAATATGAATATTATGTGCACAACCATTGAGCACAAATTGCAAAAAACTTTTCTCCACGGTTTGTTTTGTTGAACTTTTACAGAAAATTGTACTTTATTAGACCTTTGATTTAAGATTGAAAAAGCGTCATTTAATAACATACAAACAAAGCAACGCAAAGGCAAAATTTACATTCAAAACAAACAAAAAATTCACAAATTGCACAAACGTTTGTACAGTCACCGAAAAAAGTCTATACACAGGCCTTAAGCTTGAGCTATATAAGTCATTAATAGATTTTTTTTAATTAAATATGTAAGTTGTAAACATAAGAAAAACAATACGGCCAAAAACCATTAAATGTTTTTACAAAAAACATCTACAAACGGATGCAACAAATATATATTAGGTCACTGTTTTGTATGTACATATATAAAAAGATAATACTCTTACTACTTGGTTGATTTATTTGAAGCGTCAATTACTGCTTGTGCGTTGGTGTTTCAAAATTCTCTGTAAAAGCACTTGTATTTTGAGCCTAAGCACGAAGTTTCTTAATAACTTTTTATGTACCAATTCTTACACAACTGTTCATATATACGGCATTGGGTTCAAGTCCGATGATTGGATAGGTGAATTAAGTTGTCTAATAGCATAATAAAAATATCAGACTCAATCAACTTGATCTATACTTTCAAACTATCAACATATGTCTTCAGACGCAAATGCGTCTTAAAGCAAAGTTTAAGATAATTTCCCACTGCTTTTCAAGCTACGCCACTAACACCGCGCATATAAACCTTTTTAGGGCTGCTTATTTTGAGTTCTTTTAGTAAGTTAAGAGTGATCGTCTGTCCAGCAGGCATGTTTTAATTTAAAGGTGTTACCAATTTCTCCATATTGCCCTTTTGGAGTTTTGTAATAAAGAACTGTGTCCCCAATAGTGTGGACTGTTGGCTTCATTTTGCATTTGGTCCAAATGAGTGACAAAGGAAGATGTGTCCAAATAGGCCACAAAATTACTCAGAGAACTCTTATAAAATATTACAAAAACAATACTAATAACGAAAGCAAAGAACCTTAAACTTAAAAAAAAAATCGCAAAAATAAGGAAAATTATCAATTTAAGTTATTAGAAGAGCAAGTAAGACTCCAAGAGGACCTATGTCTAAGTTTATATAATAAACTTTCTGCAACAGAAATATAAACAGGAAATATTGATCAATGAAAAGTTGAAACTGCTTAATGATGAATTCAAAAGAAAATATACACACAAAAAAGAAGTTTTAAAAATCAGAAAAGACAAACTAACTGGAAATGCAATTAAAACGAATTGAAATCGTATTAAAAAATTATTTATAAAACATATGCTGAAAATATGCTGTTTTTAATAAATGTAAACTAGTAGCATTTGGATCATTTTCCGCGTAAATAACTTATAAATTTGGAAACAGCTGTGATATTTGACAGTTATGGTAACAGGTTGCTTCAAAATTAAATGTAATGTGGTAATCTGTTACAACATGACTCTTTTATAAAAATGTAAATGCCAAGGAATTTAAAAGTCGACTATGGCTATGACAGTCGAAATACGGCAACAACGCGATAAGGGTAAATATTTTTGATATGCATTAATTTAAAAAATTGCTGCTATTGCACTAAAACTCCAGAATCGCTACGGTATATCTAGTTTTTTTTCCTTGGCATTATGTTTAATTTTATCCAAGTCTTTTTCCTTTAAAAGAATATATTGGTCATCGCATCTGTTCTCAATAACAAATTATCGAATCCAAAGTATTTTAATAGAGATAACCATAACAATTGAATTCGTTCATGCAGAATTGTTTATTGTGGCATTTGCTGTGTGGCTTCCAGCGCCGCATTCCAGAACTACATGTCGTCCAAGTCTATATCGTTCAATAAGGACCAAAAGAAGGTGGTCATCATTGAATTGTAGCGCTTGCCGTTGGAGGTGATCACCTCAAAAACTCTGTTATCGGAGGTATATTTTTCTAACGTTTACTTATTTTTTAATTTGTAAGTATTTCGTCGCTTTTATGTCCATTTTTGAGGAAATTTAAAGACCGAAACTGAGAATGCATAAATCAAGAGTCGTAACAACCAACTATTGTATTCAAAAAAGGTAAGTAGCTTATTCACGTGTTCATGGGAATTAATAAATATATTTCTAGAAACCCTATGAAGCAATCACTAAATTCTTAAAAAGTTTCCATAAACTTTAAAGGCTTTTATAATACTTATACTACTACGGACTTCTACAACCCTGTTTTATACTACTTAATAAATCTGGCAACACTTTTATGTTTAAAACACTCAGATATCAACAAGCAACCTTCTTTCTATAACACAACCCCGCAATTTGTTATTCTTTCATTAATCCACTACATTAACGCAAGGTATATGAACGCAAGGTATATAAAATAACTGTATTTATGAATGACATGTGAGCAAAATGAACAAAATACAAAAAGTAGAAGAAATGCACAATATTTATTTATTTGCAAAATTGGTATATATAAAAAAATCAGAAATACAAACAAACAACAATCATAAAAATAAGTGGAATAAAAAATATTTGTACGTTTTTTTATCTGCATTTCTAAAACCCAAAACAAGCCGGCTGTTGACTGACTGACTACTGAATATAGTTGACCACAACCATAGAACCGACAGATGAAGGGCAGCAAAAAGAAAACAAAAACAATTAAATCATGCCAAGTTGTTGGTGCTTCCCTCTTTAAGCCAATTTTTTTGTAATTTCTCTTTTGTTTGGGTATACATGCGTACATATGCATGCATGTATGTATGTATGTATGTATATTTTATACTCTGCATTCACTTAGTATCTCACAAAAATAAAAAAGAAACACCCCGTAGTTGGTTCATTGATTCTCGAATTGGGATGAGTGTTCGTGTAATTGACTTTTTTTATTGCGTTTTCGTTTGCGGTCGTTTTTTTATGCCTAAATCAAAACGTTATTATATAAATCCTCTGTTTTTGTATACATACACACATGTATGTACATACTTATATTCTTTTCCACAAACAAAAAATCAGTTTAAAATAAAATGTGTTTTTTTGTTGAAATTCTAAATTGTCGTGTGGCAAAAGATCTTAATTTATGACCTGCAATAAAATTAGCTTTTTGGTTTGTTTTGTTTTCTTTTTTGCGTTCTTTGTGTTTATACAAGCCAAATAACACATGTACTAATATTGTGTTAGTCAGACTACAATAGTATGTATGTAGGTACTTACAGCTGTGTGCAAAATAATAGGAGTGCTGTCACATAATATTTACATAAGTTATTTTTTTTAGTGTATCAACTAGTAAACGAAGTTTTATTCTAACGGCAATTACAACGGTACGTAAGAAGTAAAATACAAAAGAGAGACTAAAAATAATTATCATATTTAAGATGCAGTTGACTCATTTCTATATTTGCCCTTTAATTGACTTGTTCAAAAAAATAGGAGTGTGATCGATTTCTTAAAAATAAAAAATAAAATACGGCATAAAAGTGGAAGAAAATAAAAAGTAAATATAGGAAAATAGAATAAACATTTTTTTTTTTTTAATAAAAACAAAAAATGTATTTTTTTACCAGTGGGACGAGGAAAGCACTGCTCAGAGGAAAAACGGAATTTAATAAAAAATCTGCGAAAAAAAGGAAAAACTTATAAAGAAATTCAGGAAAATTTGGGGTGCTCTGCTCAAATGATCGTTAATGCCCTAAAATATACGCAAAAAGCTGAAACACGTGGCCGCAAGCGCAAAACTTCAAAGGTTGATGACCGGCGAATTGTACGTTGTAGCAAGGGAGACCCTTTTGCGTCCTCAAATAAGATTCAAAAAGAGCTGAAACTTCCTGTAAGTACCTCTACGATTCGCAGACGTCTGATTGAAAATGATTTATTTGCAAGAAGTCCGCGAAAGGTGCCGTTATTGACTAAGAAACAGGCAACTGCGCGTTTAAACTTCGCAAAAGAACACATCAATTGGCCGAATGAAAAATGGAGAAGCATATTGTGGACGGACGAAAGCAAAATCGTATTGTTTGGTGGAACTGGCTCCAGAGAGTATGTCCGACGCCCACCAAATACAGAATTATTATTAAAATATACCAAAAAGACAGTTAAACATGGTGGAGCAAAAATAATGATATGGGGATGCTTTTCTTATACTGGTGTAGGTCCAATACACCGAATAGGAGGCATCACGGATAAGCACGTCTACGTGGAAATTTTAAGCAAAGTAATGCTACCATATGCAGAGTGGGATATGCCGATTAAATGGGTCTTCCAACAAGATAACGACCCGAAACATACAAGTAAGTTGGCAAAGGATTGGTTTCGGGTCAATGGGGTTGAGGTTATGTTGTGGCCTGCTCAGTCACCTGACCTCAACCCCATAGAACATTTATGGGGAGATGTTAAGAAGTATGTGACAGAGAAAAAACCATCGAATTCCGAAGAGCTATGGAACACAGTGCGTGATGGCTGGCATCGAATCCCGTTGAAGCGTCGCCAGGATCTTATTGAATCCATGCACCGTAGATGTGCTGAAGTTTTAAATAACCATGGTTATTCCTCTAAATATTAAATATATTTAGCTCTTTCTTTGACAATTTAAATATTTAATGCCTTTTGTTTCGAAATTATTAGGACAAAAACCAATACTCCTATTATTTTGAACAACGAATTTTGATTTTCTTTTTGTTTACATGAAATTATTTCAGTTTTTTTTAGCTTTATTGTGATAATTAACTATGTACAAACTACAGAACTTACCAAAAAACAATTTCAAGTAAAAAGAATAAAATAAAATTTTTATTTTTAATAGAAAACTAAAATTTTGTTTTTTTATGAAGGGCACTCCTATTTTTTTGCACACAACTGTAGCTATCAGAGACGAACAAGTTTATATAAATGTAAATTTTCTGCACAATGGACACCATAAAATTTGATCTAATATTTGATTTTTTAGGAGTTTTTATAATTACGAAATAAATGTAATTCAAATAAAATACTTAAATAAGTAATTAGAATATTGTGAATTGTCGGTATTGACCGACCGACCATTAGTAGAATTCAATTTATATTATTCACACGCAGGATCAACGCCTGCAGCTAGGAAACGATCAGACTAATTAAGTCGGTGGATAGAAGTACCCTACAGAATGTGTTACCCTATTATTACTCCTTCTTTGGAACGTAACTCGAAATGTGGCGTTGGAAGTTACAGGCTCCTACCAAAGGACGATCTCGAAAAAAATATAATTTTTCCTGATTACCATCGGTGGGTAAAACACAACGAACGAACCCAATTAAAACGGAACGTACATTATTTACGGGTTGATACACGATCCCAAACTTCAAGCTACCTAAATCGAATGGGGTTGTACTAATCTTATAAGGTAGAGCGAAATATTCTACGATCTCAATATAAAAGCCAGGGGAAATAAGACAATGGCAGCCATTTATATATGCAAAAAAGCTATAGCAACATAATGGGGAATTAACCACTGTAACGTTAATTGGATTTTCGAGGCGTTTATTAAACCTGTTCTAAGTTATGTGGCTGGGATATGGCAGAAGTCACTGGAAAAAGCTTCAAGAAAGTGCTACGCAATCATATTTATGGGAGCAATGCTCTCCACGCCAACAAATGCATTTTTGGAATGCTGAACTAGCTACCGGTGAATCGACTGGCCAGAAAGCTGGGACTAAATACGGCAGTTTTATAAATTTAGACCAATGAATCATACCATTGACTTTGGGTACATTCCAGCATTATTGAGCCAATATTGTATCTTCCTGGCCTCATCGACTACACCACTTCGAAGCCTTTCTTTTCGATGGGCTTTAACTTCTTACTATCGGAAAACCCGAAAAACCCCATTCGACCCAAAATCCAAAAATCCAAAAACGTATAGAATACCCAAAAACGAATTATTTACAAAATTCCACAGCGGTATTCGATCCTGCTGAGCTGTGGAAAGAGCAAAAGTTAAGTTTTGTTGCTGGGGGGTGACAGTTGTGTGATGATATTTTTTTGCTCTGTAAAGAACCGTGGCAGTGACCTAAGGACAACAATCAAATATAAAAGCAAAGCCTTAATCACGGTAAAAGGAGGCGAAGGTAGTTCTTTCTCTAGGGTTCGTATTTGCGGAAACCTTTGGTACAGTTGTCTCCCACAATGACCCACATTAATTTTTTCAAGTAGTGTATTTATATCGTAACTTTTTATATTTATATTGCAGAAAACATTTTTGATATTAAAAATTTAAAATGAAATAGTTATGTTGTCTTGTACTGAATAAATAAATAAGAATTATGTATGTAATTGTTTTATAACTGTTTAGCTTATGAAACAAGTAATTCAAAACTTACAAATTACTCCAATAAATACGTTAAATTCTTAATGTATTTAATATAATGCAGTATCCTATTAAAATTAAATACAGCGTTAATTGAGAACGAATACAAACACTCAAAGATGGAGCTGGAAAAAATCGGCTAAATTCTAAACAATTCTTATCTAGTAAAGTTTTTAGTAACAACAGGCTTTAGCCAAAACAATAACCCTAAAATACCTCCAAACTGCTCAGCTTCCCCTGATCATTAAGTTGCACTAGTTCTTTTTTTATAAACTGCTGACTATATTAAACCTTTCTTAGTTATAATAATTTACATCAATCTATGGATAAGAATTTTAATTAACTATTAAGAAATTGAGCGTAAAAATAATATCGCAGATTTTGATTTAAAATCTTAATAAAAACAATAGATTATATAAATTTTAACAAATAGGTATAAATGATTAAATGACTTTTCATAATTTCACAAATTGTCGACTCGTCAGAAGTACATTTTTTAGACGTGTTATGATAAATAAAACGTCATATGTTTAACACGAGCCCCAAAAGTTTTCTTCAGCTCTACACCACTACTTGACTAGTCAGCAATTTTGATTACAAACGCTGGCGAAATTTTTTTATTGAAACTTTTTTTACAGTTTCCCATTATAGGTTAAATAAATACCAAATCCATTATGCAAGCATGCTTTGGTTTGAAAATTTGATAATTGAAAGTACCTATGTACATACATACGTACATACGTAACTACCATGTACATATGCATGTGCGTAGGTACCCACTTACATACATAAATACATATAACAAAAATGTAGTGTTTAAAAACTCTACAAAAATACCTACCATATATGTATGTATGTACTTATAAGTATTTAGTACCTAGTATATATTTTAATTTTTAAAAAGTTTTAATTATCCTACTTGGATTATAAAAGAAAAAAAAACAACTAAATAGGCATTCACAAAAACATTGGCTAAAGTACAAAGTTTATTTATTTGCTCCTTATTTCGTCACTACATAAAATACGAATATTTTTTATAATTTATTTTTGATTCTATAATTTTTTTCTTTTTGTACAGCAGCGGCGTGCCTTAATCAGAAAAATTAAACATTTTCCTTTTTTTCTTTTTATTATTCATGCCTTCACTCGTATAAAAAATAGTATACATACAAAAAAAACTTGTCAGAATGAAAAAACACAAAAAAGTAAAAAATACATGCATAAAAAACAGTAGAGAAAAAATAAAGAGAAAATTAAAAAATTGTGAGTGAGGGAGTCTCTTATTTTACTCGTTCGATTTGCGCGCGATTGAGGGAAATATCTACAATATGTAGGAATATGTAAACAAAGTAAACATTATGCTTAAAAAAACTATGTACACACATAAAAACGGCAGCACGACAAAAATATTTAGAGTTGCCGAATATTAATGATAACAAATGAATATAATTTAAAGATTCTTTCTATCGAAGTAAAAATATTGGATTAAAGATTTTTCTTGTAGTACCCATTTTACGCCATTGGAAATGTTTTAGTGTTTGTTGAAATTTATACATATTAAACACTGTTTAAAATTAATAGAACGCTATCAATATTATCTTTTAGCGTTATGGTTCTAGATATTAAAACATTTTAAATTACATGCAACTTGACACTTGATCTACCGTGATTGGATTAGTGTGTTTATAAGAAAATACTGTATTCAAAGGTACTACAAACGAACTTATGCCTAAAAATGAAATTACTTAATATTAATAATTGTAGTTCCAAAAAGTTAGGTCAAACAAATTTCATTACTCAATTTAAACTATTTTCCCGAATTATATTAGGGAAAAATAACATCATAATAGTCGGTATTTATATATTTTTAGAAAGATTAAAATAGTTCAGAAATTAATTTTGACCGGTATTATTTATGAAATCGGAGATCAAAATGAAGACTAAGTTTTTCATATGTGCAATACCAACCCATTAATAGGCAAATTGCTAGTTTGCATGTTATTCTCCAAGGCCTATCTGTATACCAAATTTCAGCTCTCTAACTATAGTGAAAGTGTCCCATACAAATAAGGGGAAACAGTAATCCCCCAGTTAAAAAGTTCCCGTTCTCAGAATTTTCTGTTTACTTGTGCCCTAAAACCTGGATATTAAAATTCAGCTCTCTAGCTACAGTGGATGTGCCCCATAATATTGATGACTATGTCAGGGAATATGTACCAAAATATGATTCTTGATTTGATATTCCGACAGGGTGTTTTGATGTAGAATTTTGGAACGAATTTCCGTCATCCCTTGTCAAGTTTGGTTTGGCGACAAACCGGCTTCAGCTATGTGCCATCTTCAGTGTCATTTTTCGTTCTGAACGAAAGCCGGTTGTCTCCAAATCAAACTTGACAAGGGATGACGGAAATTCATTCCAAAATTTATACCAAAATAAGCAATTTTTACACATTTATATCTCGGGAAGCTTTTATTAACACGTTGAGTGCCACGCGGTTTTATTGCGACTTCCCCGGCAGGCCGCGCTAGTTTCAGCAGTGCGAAAATATTGCAAATCGTGCAATGAAGAATATTCGGCACAGAGCGGCAGAAAAATAGCTCGAAATTTGACCAAACAGGTTATAACATTTTGCGGCATTTGCGAGGGACAACCATTTTTATGTTTACCTTGTTTCAATAAAATCCATTAAAGTTTTATGAAAAAATGTTCAATTACCTTTTTTTTATCATATTTCATACCGTCAGTCACCGGTACTTACGCGGCCTAAAAGGAAGGGTCAGTATCAGTCACCGGTGATAGACGTGGCACTTAACGTGTTCGCCCATGAGGTTAACTGTACGTTAAGTCCTTATGTTTCAAGTTTCATTATTTTATGATTAAAGGAAGCAAAGTTATGAGTGGGGTAAAAACATGGTTTCGTGTAATATACACATTGCGTGTATTATGCCTGAACTTGGCCGAGCGCACTAACGTGCGCTTAGTAAACCTTGAACTTATGTGTTTTTGTTACGATATCCTTTTCAACTTTTTTGGAACTACAAGCGAATATTATAATCTTGACTAAAAATTAGGTGTTCTCAATAGTTGAAATACTTGTGTTCTTTAATCTGCAGTATAAGTCTAGTACCTATACAAAAATTTTCATACAAATACCATAAACATATGGATGTTCGTTCCTATTGCTTTGCAAAGCAGACACAAATTGAGAGAACAAATGCAAAAATGATTCAATTACCTGAGATTATAAATATTTCATGCTACCGATAACTAATTATTTCCTACTAGCTCATTTCAGAAGTTTTTCATAAGGTAGTTGATATTAATTTTTCTAAATTTTTAATAAACAGTATAAAGAGTGAAGCAAACTATAATATTGTTAGAAGAAAAGTTGTGGATTTTATAAAAATGTTAATGCAAATTAGAGCGTGGAAAATGTAATGAAATGTAATTAATTGAAATGTAATAAAAAAAAGTATTAAAAATACTACTAAATAAATAATAATAATAATGATAAATAATAATAATAATATAATAATCATAGGCCAATTAAATTTTTACAATACATACCTCATATTCTAAAACTAACTACCAACTTATGAAATTTCAAAATCAAGTTGGTAACACTATGAAGCCTAAATAAGCGCAATTCAACAGAATGGAAACATAAAAATCATTTTGAAAAACGAACAACAAATACTACACCAACAAAAACGTATGCAAAAAACACTTTTCGCTATTACTCAAATACACAAACATAATACACAACAAAAAGCAAATACGAACAAAAAACCCGAAATCAAATACACTTAAGCGAGCACAAGACGGTAAACAGACAACGGAGGCGCTAATGTAAAAAGATGTGAGAGAACAAAAAAACCAACAAAAGGAAAAATGAAAACAAGTCATAAAATTTTTATCCAAAAAGAATGAATAAGAAGTTATAAAATTATAAAAAATCTGGTATAAACATGGAAACAAAAAAGTGAATTAAAATTTAAAAGTAAAACACACTAAAAAAAATCAAAATTAAATGTTTATTACCAGAGGAAAAATGACAAACAACAAAAACTCAACTGTTGTTGAGGTAAATAACATGACAAACAGTGACGAACATTTTAATAAAACGAAAAAGTACTTATACCACTAAATGTACGAATGGAATATGATTTAACTAGGTACTTATTACTTGATTTCATATAAATATAGTCATGTATTATGGTGCGGAAATATTCTATTTACACGCAGATGGGCGATGTTCTTTTAGAATAGTTTTATATTACGGTTATTAAATTATAACTTTGATGTCTTATATCCCAAAAACACATTTAAAAACTAATAAGAAGTTCGGGATTATGTCAATTGACTGACCGCAGTCAATAAATATTACGCTCGGTACGTTAGACTTTCTGAACAATTAAGATAAATATTATAATGATATATTCCTTGTAGCTGAGGCTGCATTTGTAAGGCAATTAAAAGGTAAGAACACACAAAACAATTTAACCAAGATTTAGTTTTTCCATTTCTAAGCAATTCGCTATTTTTTAACTTTCTAATATGGGAAAGACTTATGGAAAATTTTTTTAACAAACTACCAAGTTGCCTAGCCATGGGGGATTAGTATTGTACACATGAAAAACTTGGTCATTTTGACCTCAGTACTTTTTACTGCCGACATTTTTGGACAGGAACTTTGTCTTACTTTAACATTTATATTTTTGCGCGGATAAGTATTTACATAAATCATCTCTATTAACGTTTTCCGCCCAACTAAAATTAGTTTTTCTCAGAATTACTACATAACCATTTTCTATAATTTAAAATCAATATATTAATGTTATAATAAAACTTAAATTTATTTTATAATGGGTGTGCCGGTAATCCAGTTAGTAGTGTGCTAGTATATCAATCTGGGGGTCGTGTATTCGATTCCTTCCAACGAATCTGGCCTTTTAAACTAAAACGACCAAAATTATAATTACTATGCTCGGTAATTTAGTTTGGAGTACAATTTATAATTGTATTTGTAGCGTAAGTATAATAAATAAAAATGTTTACTAGTGTTTCTCTTCTTTAAAACTTCACACATTTTGTATAGGCACATAAGTTTTTGCTTAACTAAAGTACTTAAATTAGAATTGTTTCGAATATAACTTTTTGTGTTTGCACAAATATGTACCACGTTCTTATCTCTGCAAAAAGACAATGCAATCAAAATAATATAAAATAACTTAAAGCTTTTCTTTTTCTCTAAATACTAAATATAACCCTGGAATATGTAAATAAAAATTAATTTAACTATTTGTTTACAAACAAAAATTTGTAATTAAATTGACAAATTGTTTAGATATACTAACCGATTTGAATTTAGACAAGTAGAGTATTGCGGGGGTTCTATTAACACGTGTTCCAATTTGCTTAACGGGGGTCTTGGTAAAACGAAATCCTTAATAGAAAATAGGCATTTATGCAGGTACTTTAAACTAAGAATATATGTGCATAAAATTCTTATTGATTTTTACTTTTGAATTCACTTTAAACTTGTAATATTTTTTGCAATTCTATTTGAGAAGTTTATATTTCTCATTTTTTTTGTTGTGGGCTTTATATATTTATTTATCTTTTAAATTAATCAATTTTTAATTACACACATGCTTCTTTTATTATCATCGACAATTTTTTCCATCTTGCTTCTTTAATTTGCGCTCTTTTTTGCACTATTTAATAATGAATAAAAAAACTTCGTCATTTGCAAAATCTTTTCATTTTTTACTTCGCCACCTCTTCGGTTTTTTTCGACACAAACGACGACTAAATTCAAAGCAGGCACACAAAAAATGGCCGCGCACCAAAAAAATATTCACTTGATTTAATTTGTATCTAAAAAATGAGTTTTTTAATACCTTCGTTTTTTCTCGCTTTTTTCTTTTATTTTACAAATTCATCATCAATTGAAAATTTCTTTTTTGTTATGAAAAAAAAAACTATTTGCTTTTTAAAGGTTTTTGTTTCTTACAAAAAATTCCAAGTAAATTTGTAGTTTTTTTCTTATTATAAAAACATATAGGTTTTTTTAACTGACGTGTCCGTCCGCAGTTTGAATTTTAATTCAATAATGTTCACCACGGCATAGCAAAAACTTAACTGTGAGCAGAGTAGCAACAAAAAAAATCTTTTGAAGAGTAATTGAATTTTTTCTAAACGTAGGCATGTGTTGCCATGTAATATATTTCTTTCTCCTACCAAAGTTATGTAAACCCCTAAATATTAAGAATATTTAAAACAACTTGGTAGCAAGGCAACTTTATATATACAAATATAGGCGAAATATGGAAACAATTTTTGATATGGAGTTTGACATCCAATAACTTCACAAAAAGTATTCGCTGCGCTGAGACTACATTAATACATAAATGCAAAAATAAAATATATTGAAAAAAAAATTACACAAATTAAGTCTTGTTTTTAACGAAAATTCCCAACATCTATTAAAGTTCAGTTTTGTAATTTTTCCAAAGATAAGACTTACGTAGACCATGATCTATATTTATTACCTCCAACATTATCACGTTTATCTTACTACTTATCTATTTAGTATTTTCATTTTTCGACATCTCGTCAATTTTCCAATTTATCCATCTTAAAAATGTCCATGACTATTTACTTCCCTAAATATTCCTCAAACAAAATATCCACTAATATAGACGAAAATGCTTTGAATTGGCAACACTGATGGAATCGCATAACTACTCCCTAAGAATTGCTAAAAGAGACAGAAATAATTACTTTACGTTAACTACCTAAGGGTTAAAGCAGGGAGGTTATATTGACATTCGGCCGCTCTCAAATAATTCTTACTCTCCTTATTTATTATTTATTGTTGTGCCGCTGACCGACGATGATTTGTGTTCAGATTTTTTTGGTATTTTATTTATGCAGCAACAGGGATGGAAAATTGGCTGCTAAATTTATACAAATGGTCTCTACCAGCAAATTTGGTATATATTTAATAATCTAAACGATGCAATGGCGGCTTTTATTTCACTATTTCTTCTAAATTTGTAAACTAAGCGAATAAAAATACCTTGTGTTATATCATTCGTAATATTATTTCATTATTCTCCTTGAAAACGTTACGATAAGTTGTTTCTATATCACCAATCATCCATTCAAATTTTTTCACATTTTAGACCCAAAACTAGCACATAAATAATTAATTAATATTAAACTCAACAAAGTAATTTTTTTTTTGGAGAAAGGTACCCTTAGAGAATTTATGTTTTCCATGCATGTCTGTTTTTTGGTTCAATTGTTTTGTTTATGTGGCTTTTGAAATTGACAACTCTTTTTAATCCTTTTTCCACCGTCCAACAACAGCAAGAACTTTCTGTTAAGTATTTTTTTTGTGTACGACTCTTTTTTGTTTTGTATGAGATGAAGTGGTGGCTAGCTGCTCTGCTTGCGTTCACCGGCATTTTTATATTCTCTTTTGTTGTTAGTACCAGGCATGGATAGCTGAGGTGATTTAATGGATTAATCAAGCACAATAGTACTTTTTAAAGATCGAAAGTAGGTGGTTTTATTTCCTATGCCATTAATAGGGTTTTCCAACAATTTCCTATTATGAAAAATTCCGAGAATATGAAATGCCAAATAAATTTATGAAAACTTTGTTCTTGTGTATTCCAATTAAAAGATATATCGTTTAATAAATTTCATGTTGTAAATTTTATTACATGAATTGTAATAAATATGGCACATTAAATATCGTATTATGAATATGAAATGGAGATTTAATACTTACTTGAGTTGCTTAGGTTTGAAATGCTTTGTTATTTGTGGAAGAATCTTCTTTAAGTATAATTGTAATATTTAAGTATATAAGTTGATATGTACATTATCTTGATTTTACTTATGTATATAAATGTATCAATGTTTTTTGTACCATATAGTAAGGTGTTAGGTGTTTGTTAAAAAAAATAATAAATTCCATTTATTTATGTAATTACCAAAATCTAAAAATGTTGGCTTTATAAAAAATATGCTTTTTATTGGGTTTGGGTAGAAGACTGCCAATACCTTACTTATGGCGTTCTCACACCGCCACTGAATAAGAGAACGATGCTTCTCAGTCGAATTCAATTTTCTTCTATGTCTTTATGGTATCTGACCAGGCTAAATATATATCACTGATTGGTCGACCATCACTTAATTGTTCGCCAATAGATTTGTTAATTTTTTCCTTAATAGTGCAGCACGTTTTAAGATCTCTATTTTAGCATGTTTGTAGCAAACATGAGACATCACTTCCAGCTCCAAAACCGACTTAACAAACTCAACGAGGATCATACATTGAAGTATTTTGTATTATAGTAAGCCATTTAAATTACATCAACCAAATATTGTTTTCAATGAATTTGCATATTGTGCATAATATAATTCATATTGTTAGGATGATATGCGCGAACAAGTATTTTTACCTGTAAGAACTGAGTGGTATGAATACTGGTGATCCACTGTGCAGACAGCGCTCTAAGAACACCAAAACACAACACCTGTAAGCTCAGACAAGTTTCCAGAGCAACAACAACGATATAACAGCAACTCGAATCAAAACGAATTCCAGGAATTGAGAGTAGTAAGAATAAACCCAAACAACACCACAAGAAACAAAGCAGATAGTAGTAAAAAAATTAAACATCATAAGCAGAATAGAAATTTCTGCAATCCAGACGAGTACTATAAAAAGACTTGGATGGTCGAGCTAAGAGTTAGTATCGAGTAAAACTTTAAAGTGTGGATAGTGATTATAAAGAAGTATTGACTTTAAGTGTTGAAGTAAAGAAAGTCACGGTGTGTAAAAGTAAAATTCTGGCGTGTAAATTACTGAAAAAGGTTAAAACGTAACAACGATTGATATTGGTATCTATCGTATGTTGGGGATGGCTTGCAGTATTAATTTTTATTGGTAATAGTTAAAAAAATGGATTTAAAGATTAGCTTCTTTTAGTGACCTTAATCAATTAATAATCTCAGCTACACGATTACATAACATACATAAACGCTATTGTTTCTATTATACTGGCACATTGTTACTTTATGTATTACTAGCCGAGCCCGGCGCGCGTATGTGTGTGCAAAGTTTAGGTCCAGTGTAAGTACCTCAAAATTATAACTTTTTTATGTGCCCACTTTTCTAATCACAAAATTATATAGTCATGACAGCTTAATATGTGTGCAAAGTTTCAGAAAAATCGATATAGTGCAAGTAGCTAAAAATGATAACTTATTTTTTATGGGCGTGGCCCTGCCCACTTTTCTAATCACAAAATTATATAGTCATGACAGCTCAATATGTGTGCAAAGTTTCAGAAAAATCGATATAGTGCAAGTAGCTAAAAATGATAACTTATTTTTTATGGGCGTGGCACTGCCCACTTTTCTAATTACGAAATTGTATAATCACGAGAGTTCAATATGTGTGCAAAATAAATCACCGTATTGGAAGATAGAATAACTTTTGCCAATATGAATTCATTTATGGCACTTTTAAAGTAAAAAAGTTAGGATTTGTGTGCAGAAACCATGGAACACACAGCGTGAATTTTATCGTCGTTTTCCTGATCTGTACAAACGTTACGGCATTTATGGTAGAATAAGTAGATTCGTATCGAGCTGTTAGGGATCAGCTGACAAATATCAGTCATATAAATAAAGCCGGTTACTGTTTATCTAATATGAAACGTAACGTAACGTTAGTGTCATAAAAACCTACAGAAACTTGATTTTTACGGAAAGAACATCAAAATTTGTCATATTTCAAAAACAAAGAGTTGGCTTATTTCCTTTCATTACTATGTTTTAAATAACTAACATCAATAGGTTAACGATACTGAAACTTCTAAAGTTAGACGATACGAATAGGTCAAGTTCAGGCCATTGCACACAGTGTGTATATTATACGAAACCATCGGCTGTTAAAGAACTTTGCTTCATTCAATCATAAAATAATAACACATAAAGGTAAGCTCTTGGGTGAAGCAAATATTTGATATACAGACAGTTTTTAGATAATAAGTAATTAGAATAATCTGAAACTGGTACTTTTTATGCATGAGGACTAGGATGCCCCTTTATTAGTATGTGACACTTCCACTATAGCTAGTGAGCTCAATTTTTCATACAGGTAGATTTTGGGAAATAAGTAATCATAATATAGAAACGGGTATTTTTTATCTATGCGGACTAGAGTGCCACCTTATTTGTATGCTTTATTTGTATGGAACATATATACATACCTATAGAGAGCTGAAATTTGGTATAACTTGGCCATCTGTAACCTTTAAGTTAAAAGAAGTTTTATACAAATATATACATTTATAAACAAATAACTTGGAAAGAAGGGGCCAGATTCACAAAAAAACAAATGTGAAAATAAGGCCAAATTCCTACCCAAAAATGTCGGCCGTTAAAATTACTGAGATCAATATGAGGACCAAGTTCTTAATGCGTACACTATCATTTATTATGGAAAATAATTATGGGGAAAATTCCAAGAAATGACATAGTATTGTACTTGAACTTGGTCCTCATTTTGATCCCAGTACTTTTAAGGACATGACCTTATTTGCACATTTATAATTTTGTGCGGATATGTATTTTATTTGAAAAATTATTCCCAGCTAATTTATACAATTTTTCAAGATTGAAGGTCTTTTATTGTATGGCATCATCAGAAAATGAAATAATTTTATAACAACCAAAATAACAAACTAATAATTCAATAATTACAGAAAACAAAAAATAACATTAAAATTGAAATAATTTTAAATTTGTATTAACATGTGTACTATACTGATTTAAATAACAGAACATAATATAAATCAAAATCACTTAAAAATACTCATATTAACTATCTTATTTTATAAACTAAGAGCCTAAATATCTGCACATCATTATGTGTAGCTGCTGCAAAGTTTTTGTTTTGTGTTTACAATTTGCAACATTTCCAATGTATAACGAGGCTTATAACTAATCTCTGTATTCAAAACCGATGTGTTTTTAAAGTTGAGATAACGATTAAATTGGAAAGAATGGGAGGATAATGCAGTGTTAAGGACATAAATCAAATCTGAATTGCAGATACCTAATAAAAATTCGCGTTTGTGGCTATTTTATTAATACCCAAAAGTGTTGAAAATACGCTCACACGCCGGATTTCAAATTTATTGAGCACTTGTGACACTATTTAGTCTAAAAAATTCGAGAACGGCTCATTTCCAATATTCATGATTTGAGAAAAGCACTAGAAGAGTGATTCAAAATGCCACCGAATTTTTGCTAAAAAAGAATCGCAGGTAGCATATGCAAAATATTAAAACTAAAAAAAATTATATTCAAACGCGTTCATTTAACAAAATACGTTGCACGATTTTCACTCAGTGATAATTTTTATTAAATGTTTTTTTTCATTATTTTCACTTGCATTTTTTTTAAACAATTAAAGATTTTTATTAAAAAATCTTCGTTTTTTCGAAATTTAAAATTTTTACAAATAATTCGCCTGTAGAGTTTTCAGTGATATGCACTGTATGTGAAATATTTGAAGGATATAGATAAAAAATTGGACCAATAAATTAACATGTTCACGGATGTAAACTTGTTTCTAACTTTTATTAAGAAATCTGAAAATTATTCGATATGCTTTTTAAATATGTGTATTGTTCCACCAAGAAGAAACAAAAGCAAATTTCTGTTATGGTCAGCATTTAAATTAAAAAAAAAAGTTAAAAACCTATAAATGGCAAATAATGCAGCTAATGAGTTTTTTTTATTATTAAGCTTATGACGGACATCGAAAGCAAAAAGTTGTCTAGAGTGATAAAATGTATTTAAAAAAAAAACTAAATAATATTAAAATTTCTAGAGGTTATTAACCTTCAATTGGCAATATGAAAATTTTGTTGTTGTTAATTTGAACATATTTTCGGTAAACAAAGCCGATGCCGAAATATATTACATAATCCTTTTGCATATTGTACTTAAAAGTTTGGAGCTTTTCTTTCCTTTTTTCATTTTCATATGTTCAGATTATGATTACTAGCAGAAAGAATTTTTTTAATGTTTTTGCAAAATTAACACGTTGAGTGCCACGCGGTTTTATAGCGACTTCCCCGTCAGGCCTACCGAGTTTCAGCAGTGCGAAAATATTGCAAATCGTGCTATGAAGAAAATGCGGCACAGAGTAGCAGAAAAATGGCACGAAGTTTGACCAAACAGGTTATAACATTTTGTGGCACTTGCGAGGGACAACCATTTTTATGTTTACCTTGTTTCAATAAAATCCATTAAAGTTTTCTGAAAAAATGTTCAATTTTTACCTTTATTATCATATTTTATACTGTCAGTCACCGGTGACTGACGCGGCCTAAACGGAAAGGTCGGTGTCAGTCACCCAACGTGTTAAAGTAACAATTCATCGATTTTAGTTCGTTATAAAATTTATAAGTTCTGCTTGTTTTTTTAATTCGGCTTGAATAGAGAAGCTTATCATCTTTAAGTTTCTTATACAACGGGCAACGTAATATTTTAAATAAATAGGAGTTTTGTTTTCCATTTACTATTAATATATTTTTATAAAGTGCTATTGATTTGCCATATACGACAGATTTATTGAAACAAATCAAAGAGATACTATAAAAACAAAATTTATTCAACAAACTTCCTAAATCACAAATTTTGTTCCGATTCCGTAACATTACAAGTAGGTTTTAGCAAAACTGGTTATAAAATTTGTTTCTTTGATTTTTTCTTAAAGAACGTTATTATTTGCTTGCATTTTATCAAAATACCTAATCTTGTATTTGAAAAACGAAATGGTGACATTATTAATGGTTACTAAGCGAAACCTTATCATCATATGGCCTGTTATACCCTCATTTATAGTGTACAGCCTTATCCAATCTTCCATTATGAGGATATATGTATTTTGATGTGTATTAGCACCGGTTGGTGTCTAAGCGAAATCATTCAAGGTTGTAGTATTTGTTAAATATTGTTAATTGTTGTAGTTTTGTCAATAAACAAAACTCAACAGTTGCAGATGCTAGTGCTAGGGTTGTCAATCGAAAAAGATTAATTCGAATATACGAATAATTTTTTAAAACTACTAAAACTAAAAAAATATTTTCTTCAATTAGCGTTTGCAAAATCGCTATTTAGAGGTATTAACGATAAGGAGTGTTAAGAGGGCATATCAAAACAAATTAAAAATACTTGTGTGCGGCTGTTTATGTGACCACGCCGAATGCAACTTTGTTTTTTTTATTCAAACGTAGCACATACAAACCGTCTTGACTAGTCATAAATCTGTTCAGTCATCGTACATTTTGCTATTCGCACAGAAATTTGGCTAGTAAAGACCGTCGCTATTGATGGTCTGTTCGTGGTCAAACACAATTGTACGCACCTCGCTGTTCTGCCAACACACAAACGAAATAAAAAAGATGTGTGTGTGTGTGCTTTCGCCTGTAAACACTCGTAGATAAACTATGCTGAGAACACTTTCGATGACAAACAAATAGTTTTGCTCACACTGAAGTTCAGTGACTGAACACACAAAAGACCAAGAACACATTTTTTTTCGTTATTCTGCCGACGCTCTCTCCATGTGCGAACATATTTTTGGCTAGTCAAGACATAGTGTAACTTTGCTTCGTTTTCTTTAACGTTCACTTTTGATGATTGGCAATGATGATTCAAATTGAATGCCTCAGCATTTAAAAGCTCTAAGTCCGCTTTGTGATTTTTCCTTATATTTGTTTATAATTAACCCTATTGTGCATGACCTTTTTAAATCGTAGACGACATATTGGCGACAGCCCATACAAATCGTTGATAAAGTTTTGAAACGAATGTCCACAAATCGAGCGAAACTGTCACTTAAATGTTGACCATATTGTCGACAATATATGATTTCGTCGTTGAACTTGTCGTTAGCGGGTTGTGATAAACTATTAATTTAGTATTTTGTTATCCAGGTATTCGTTAATGCTGGTTTCCATTATGCTGCCGTTGAACAGAATTTTCGTGGCAAATTTTGAGCATGAAAATGTATGAAATTTCGTCAAGAAATCGTTGAAGATAGTTTCATCTACAACGGTTGGCCAACAAAGAAGTGTTAATTCTGTTTTTAAAAATGTTCAAACGTTTTTTTACGTAATTTTTAGTTCTTCGAATCCCCTAGCCCTTTAGCCCCATTGATATCACCCAACACTAGATCAACAATAGATCAATTCAAATGATCTGGTTGCTACATTATCAGCCCTGTAACAGGATACCAATCCGATCGATAGTATTTTCAATTTCGTTAATTGCTTCTTCAGAAATCGAACTTTGTTCGGAACTAAAATTTTTTTATGTTTCCAAGTGGAGTTATTTTCTTTACGACATTAACTGCGAAAACGTTATTTTAGAAATATTTTACTAATGAAAATTTAAACATATATTTTTTGATTTTATACAGATGCGTAACATTGCCTTATAAAATCCTATGAAAGAGATTTTTGAACATTTAGGAACAAACGAAATAGATTGGAAGCAAAATCAAATTCAATCGGAATTGCAAATACGAAACTAAAGCCTTTGCGATCTGAATGTGGGACATACCTTTAAGAAAATATACATATATAGTTTTGCTTCTGCTGTAAAATTTCTAAAAAATTTATTTAAGTCGTTTTGAATTTTATATAACAATGTATGTACACATAGACAAACGAGTATAAATTTTTTTAATAATAGCTCCGAGTTTTTTAATACTCTTGTTTTTTTACCAATGAATTATTTATTATTTTTATATAATGAACTGCTTTTAATAAAAACCTAAATTTATATTGTAATTTTTATTTGATTTTTTTTTTTAATTATTTGATTGAATTTTTTATTCTTTATTCGTTCGAATATTCGAATAATTTTTAAATTTTATTCGCTAGTTCGAACATAAGAGATTTTAGGAATTTGTATATAAATTTAAACTCGAATACACATCGATTAAGGGCCTGCAAAAATGCAACTCATTTTATTATAAATAACACAATTTATTTGTTGAGGGTGGACAAGCTAGTCTCTACGCGCATTTCGCTGGTTGCTTATGCCAGCAATAGCTTGTGCAAACATTTGCAACACTTGCTTTTCAACCTAAAGCAAATCATAGCCTGTGTTGTTTTTATTAAGGCGTATGGTAGGACGGCAGGCCAAGTTCAGGCCTAATTATAAAGTAAGCCAAGTTTGAAGGTTTAACCATTAAAGCTCCTCGAGCTATGAAAACCATAAATATGAAATTAAGGCCAAGTTCCTATCCAAAAATGTCGGGGGTAGTAGGTTATAGTTAGGCTATATACGCATTTGTCCGGTTGCTTATGCCAGCTTATCGGAAATTCTTACCCAACTTTTTAGAGACTCTTAAACGTCTTATGCCCAAAATTCTTTAAACGACCTGAGAGTACTTAAAGAACTTAAAAACAAAAAAGCTTCTTGTTAAATGTTTCTGTTTTGAGGTTTTTTAATCGATTGGTTTGTAAAATTTCGATGTTTAAGTTTTTGTTAATTAAAATAATTCGTTTACTATAACTAATAGCATATATCTACATACATATGTAAGATATCCTAAGCACAGACATACTTACTCATGTACAAAATTAATTTACTAATTGCAACTATATAAACATTAATTATTGGAATATGGCTCCATTTTAGTCCAGTCGAAAGGTAAAATATTTGACCACTTTTGGCATCATTCAGGATATAATTTTTGGCCTTTAGGAATAAACAAGCTAAATATTGCAAGTTAAAAAGGTACTCGGAACGTAATAAACAAGATTTTATGCATTTCGTAGATGCTACCAATTTATGTACTTCTCCCTCATCCTCAGTTGCATTTAATCGTGACACTGGTTGGATGGACGAGAGCAAGAAAAAAATATATACGAGTATATACACAATTCATCTTACGAGCTTATGGAAGGTGTCGACTTAAGCAAGACGATTAATGCAAAGACAGAAGTGCCAAAGTACAAAACTAATTTTCCCCAACTCCCACTTCATCATCCAACTAAACAGGACTGCCAAAACGGGGAAATGTATTTATTTATGCGAAGAAAAATGTTGTTAAGAAGGCGATAATGCCACAAAACAAATGACTTGAAATATTGCTGCTGTTATTGCATGACTACGTTCTCCTTTTCGTTTTCCAAGTAAACGAGGGCCATAACAAAAGTTTGCTTAGCTAATTATTGACTCTTCATTTGATATTCCGACAGAGTGATTTGATGTATATTTTGCAACGAATTTACGTCATCCCTTGTCGAGTTTGGTTTTGGGGACAAATCGGTTCGGTAATGTTCTTTCTCAGAACGAAGAGTGATACTGAAGATGGCACATAGCCGAAACGCGTTTGTCTTTAAAACAAACTTGACAAGAATTTTTTTATTTTTCATTTTATTACGAAGACCTAGCCTAATAGACAATACTCGGTTTCAATACACTACGCATAACTTACAACTTTGGCAATCACCATTTTAAAATTGTTCGACATCGTTGCCTTAAACTAGATTTATTTCAGATTAGCTGTATCAATTACCTTCCTACTTTTTTACTCATCTTGTGTTAGTCATCAGATATCTCAAGGTGCTAAATATATAGACTATAAAGGATAAGATGCTGCACAAAGTCTAGGGAGAGGGAGTTTACATATGTAGAATTCTTTTGCTTATGTAGCGCCATGAACCGGGACATTCCTGTTATGTAAAAACGTTGTGGTAATCCGAATTCACTATACCAGCAGATACCGTTCATCGAGTTGCCAGAGGAATAAGGTCTACAATTTTGTCTCTGGCGTGATTAAGTGGCAACACTAATTTTGCTGCTGCCTTCTTCTATAGACATTAATGGGCGTCTAGCATCTTCGAAGCGCCTTACCAACGACTGGTAATAACAGGTGACTTAGCATGGTAAAGGAATATTTTATTTAAAATTTTACTGTAAACTAAAGAAGGGTAGGTGGAAGTTCCACACCGGAAACTTTGTAGACCGATCAAAAACTACAAGTGATAATAGAAGTGCGGGTGCAGTGAAGGCCTAAGTCGGCCCAGGAAATAATAATTTTTTTTATTTCGGCTTTAATGCTATGGTGGGCTTTAAATCTATGGACTATATCAGTAGTTGTGCTAGGCGGAATATTTTTTTAAAACTATTTGCAATTATCTTTTGAACTTGAAAATAATTTGTTGTTGCTTAAAATTACGAATAAGACATCGAAACAAATTGCAAGTGTTACAAACTTGTTACCCATTTTCATTATCAAGCTTTATTTGTTTCTTTCTAACACTGCTCTCTTTCTAACAGCTGATATTTTGCTATTTTCGTATGTCAAAGATATCACCCCTGGTTTTTTAAGACTGGTTTATGAAATTTAAAATAAATTATTGCGATACCTTGCCGCCATTTCACAGCCAGCTATGCTAACTTCCGTAGAGCCCCTCGTACACATTGATTAGTTACGAGTACAAGAATTCTTGTCTAATAAATAGTTCCGTTTCGCTAAAGACAACTTAAAGATTATGTTTGTTTTTGAGCAATTTTTTATTTTTATAAATTGTTTAAATGCCAAAGTATGATGGCCAAATAAAACCGACAAGCACATGGTCTTATTGTTCAATATGCTACCATCAGCATCACCCATTAAATATTTTTCTTTATAACACAGATGGTATTGAGCCGATGATGGTGTGGCAATGATGTTATTTGATGATTTTGCATTAAGTTGTATCCGAAGGCAGAAAAGTTTTACGGATAATTGCAAATATAGCAAGTCTACCCAACATGATTTGTAATCTTTCAAAGACGATTTCAGTGAAATCATTTAAACAACACGTTCATTAGTCACTATTTTTAGACACGCACAATTCATGAAATATTCTTTAAAATTAAAAATCAATTAAAACTTTTTAAAGTTACTTATGCCTCAAACCGCAGTATTCAGAGTGTTTTTTCACATCGGGCCTAAAAGTTAAGAGCTTGATTTTTTATAAGCAAGATCTGCTTTTGCTACCGCTTCAGCAAGTTTTCCGCGTTGATTATAGTTATCTCGGAAATACCGCTTCAGTTGCCACTAGAGTTTTTCGCTCGATTTTTCCGACCGTGAGTTCCCGGTAATTCGGCAGAATTTTCAATCCCGAAATCCCGCGAAATTAGTACGGAAATTCACGGAAATTTTACCAAGCACTGATTGTAGCTTTTTTCCATCATTACCAGCCAAATGAAACTTTAAAATCGGTAGGCTTAGGAATATATTAAAACAAAAATCACTATATTTCTTTCTAAAACCTAAAGTGCGATTTTCCCAGCTAACACAGATTTAAAATCGCTATACGAGTATATGGCGAGAAAAAATGGCTAAATCATTTCCATTGTTGGCTTGGCGTATGGAGCAGCTGATATATCTGATGATAGTGATGTTGCAAAATATAAAACTTTCGAAAAGATGTGATGCAATGAATAATAGAAATCAAACCTTTAAATCAAGTACAATTGCAACATTGATTTCCATTAAAAATAATTCGATTTAACGAAGCAATTGGTGAAAAAACACATAAAGTGTTGTTACGAAGTAATAATCAAATATGTGTGAAACAACCTATTGTACAAATACGCAATGTTATAAACATAAAGCAAAAACAATTGCGTGGCAGAAATTCTCCGAGCCGCGATTCAAAGTAGAAACAAAAACAACTTCTACAGAAAGAAAAGGTAAACAAAAAATACACACACACACAAACACATATACAAGACTACTAAGCCAGGAACTGAAATAACTGATGCGCAATTTAACGTATGTTCGGGACATTCCAAGAAGCGGCCGTGATCTGTATATAAAGGCGCCGTCCACCGAAGAAGAGATAGTTGACTTTGAGATTTCATAGAGTGAACATCTGTGTGTACGTAAGAGTGTTAAGTTTACAGTGTAAATTAGTACTGAAGAGTTGTAATTGCCGAATAAAGTTGTGAACTGATAAAATCATAAAGGAGTGTGTATTTTAATATTTGCAATTAAACGAACCCTACAAAATAACGTTTATTTTGGTAATAAACGTAACAGTATTTAAGACATTTTTGAAGCTTTGCTAACAATACGGCCTACATTTGTTGAAAGCTAGCGTATGTTTTCTATCACAGAGCAATACGTAACTAAAATTAGAAAGGCTTCGGTCTTAAAAATTACTCTCAAAATAATGTTATTTGTTTATTACATTTTAGGTTTAAAAGAAACTGAACTTATTTCCTTAGTTTTATGGTTGTTTTACTTTTAAATACATCACATAAATGTGATGTTCGAATAAAATGAATTAAATAAATTTATATCACTTTTATTTCTTTGAATTTTTATTTTTATCCCGATTTCCCGGGAAAGCAAAAAGTTCGGGAAAAGATAAACTCTAGTTGTCAACTACCGGTGCCAAATCAATTGCAATTTGCTCTTTCTCATAAGAATTCCTTAGACTGTGTTTATATTAGCCAAGTTTTTTCTTTCTTTCCAAACTGTTGAAGTTTTTAAGCGAACCATCAAAATATCTAAAAAAAACCTTTGTTCATTACAAGTACAAAAAAACTATTCCTTATCATGAAAATCAACTACTTTCAGTTTGAATAACTCTACTTCTTTTCGTTCTTAACTCACGTTGGTAAAAGAGCTTTTGACAATTTCTGCACTTGCGCGTTATGTTCACTTTTAGATCAGTGTTGCAGAGCCTCTGGTGCTATGTAGGCGCTTTCATGCACCAAGTGCATGAAAACTTTCATTAATTTCATAAAGTACATAAATTCACGCGTAATAAATGCAATGCAAAGAACAATGGAACGAAGAGCCTACCTCAAAAATATGCATCTTCTTTAAAACTAAATGTAGATTTTTTGTGGCCGAAATTAAATTTACGTGCCTAATTTTTATTGGTGAAGCATACAGCAACGTGATCTTACTTACACAAGGGTTTGTTTGTGAAAAATAACTTAAATGCCGAATTTCACTAAACTTTGAAATTTTATCACAAATTTTACCCAAAAGAAATTTTTCATCAAAAAATCTAAATTCACAAAGAAATTTTAACGCCACCATAATACAACCTAAAATTTTTTAGAAACTATATATTTTACCAAAAATCGTAAGTTAAAGCGGATAATAATAAAATCCCTTAATTTCACCGAAAAGCAGAAATTCATCAAAGATCGGAGTTCATTAGCAAATCAGAAAGTTAAAAAAAAAATACCAAACGAATTAAGTTTTCCAAAAAAAATCGAAATTTACCAAACGGCAATACGCCGTCTAATCAGGATACTGTAATTTCAACACATTACCTATTTTAGGAGTCAAAGGAAAATGCACTGAGCGAAGTTTTATGTACTTATTTTTATAGTACAGAGTTACACAGATACTTATTTGCATTTGTTTGAAACCAAATTGTGTCAGCGCATCTAAATATGTAAATGTTTATGAGTTTTAGGTTGTATTTCTGCTGTTTAAAAAAGAGATTCTAATTGTATTAAATCAAAATTTGGCGCCCCCTGCGAGTGCATGATGCCCCCCTTGATTGGGATAGTATAGCCTGGTTATTATTTACTTCGCCCACAATTTAGTTCTATAGAGTGATAGACGAAGGAAGCAAACAAAACTATGAAGTTGGTAATGTTTTAGAGTATTTTCTTTGCTTACCTAGTAGCTCAACATATTTATGTAAGACCAATTACACGTAAAGAAAAACCATTGTTGTGGCATGATCACAGCAACCATATTTTGTTCTCTACAATAATATATTGTTGTGGCAAATATATAATGGTTATTTGAAAACATTTTAAACATTACTTTTGATGCGGTAAACAAGTTTTGTTTACATTTAATCTATAAATGATTTTCACATATAAAAATGGCAACATGATTGAGTTGTACAATACAATTTTACCATAACTACAAACAGAGTATTTTAATTATACGAAAATAATATAATCCCTCTAACCATAAAATATGCTTAACCCCGTCCCTCTGAGGAGACAACGTAAGTCTAGCATATCACTCGGTTGTCCCTCTGAGGGGACATGATAGTTTGTTAGCGATTACGGACAATAAAATCATTCCGCCGCAATTTTTAAAGAAAGACGTGTTCTCCTGTAGTTTTCTGTTAAAAAGGCACAAAAAACTAATCGAAATATGATAAAATTAACAAGATGCATGATAAATAAATAAACCGTTTTACACGCCGAAAAAGAACGTGCGAAGTGCGTTCACGACGGACTGTACACTTCTCTGATCCGTTGAGCAAATTGTAGATATAGTGGAATAGGCGTACAAAAACTACAAGGGTATGGCTCAATGAAGAGGGAAACCGAGAGAATAAATCTACAAGATCTCAGTTCTTACTGAAGCGTCGAATAGAAAAGATCTTTGCAGTAGTAAGAAAGAGTTGTATATTCCAAGTGTGGGAGAAAAAAAACGGGATTGTATTGTCTGCTCTGATAGAAAAACACCAGGCGGAATGCGACAAAAAAGATTTGATTGTGAAACATGCACAAATCAACCCGCTATGCGTGTTGGGAATTGCTTTAAACTTTACCATGCTGTAGAAAATTGTAAAAAATACATTTTCATATTTTTTTTGTAAATATGTGTTCCTCAATGTCCACGAATTCATATAAAACAAATTTCATTACAGTTCCTTACTTGGTTCTAAAATTATACTGTATAATATCACGTTTCCAGGATTTACGTTTTCGTTAAAAAGTGGCGTCGAGTTGCTGGTAGGTAACGTTCGAAACGGTGCCGAGTGCATAGGTTTAAAAGACATAGTATGTAAAACCTTATTGGCGGTTTATCAAAGTATGAGGGTGTGTGGCTTAAGTGGTTAGCGCGTTGATTATGAAGCATTTGATGGCTTTAGTCGCCTATGCTCGTCCATCAGCCACTGCCAATTAGTATTATCGATTTTTTACTTTTGTATTGTTCTAAGAGAACCTCATTATTATTATCTACAATAATATGATTTGTTTACGCCTATATAATTCAATCATAATATGTTGGTCTTAGATTATGGTTACGTCAACCAAGTTTTTTTCTTTTCGTGATCAAAGCACGGAAGTCACTCCATGAGACTGTTTGTCTGAAATTGAACTAATCCGGAGTCATATTAGTTCGTTGTTTACAATCTTATCAAAGTTGGTTAAATTAATGTGAAAATACATTTAAATAATTGGGAACTGTTATTCTCAAAATAGTTCTATTTTGTATAGTAGGCAGTACCGATTGAAATTTTAATTTGTCCATAACTGTGGCGGCGTCTGAAATTATTCTTGATTTGATATTCCGACAGGGTGTTTTGATGTCGGTTTTTGAACTGACTTGCCGTCATCCCTTGTCAAGTTTGGTTTGGACACAACCGGTTTCGGCTATGTGCCATCTTCAGTCTTATTTTTGGACATTCGAAATTCGTTCTGAAAATCTACGTCTAAAATTGTATTTTTCCGGTTTTCTAATTTGTTTTCATTAATTTTCATGCAACCATATGTAACATTATAAATAAAGTACGTAAAATTAGAGTATTAACATAGTTAATGGACATATGTATGCCATGAATAGCCTAACTGTTGTGATCCCTTAATGACCACAATGACATTGAGTCATTTAAAAACGTCAAAATTTTTTTTTAATTCTTTATATGTATAAAAAAGAGGTTTTTTAATAATTTATTTCATAATGAATACTTTTCAAAATCTTGACACAGTTCATCTTCGAAACATAAATGTTCAATGCCACACATTCTAACATTAACACCATTCGTACCAAATATTTTCGGCCCCATTATATAGCGCAGTATATTTGGGGATCGATATGAAAATTTAAATAAAAATTTACCATCTTTAGCTAAACGAAATTCGGATTCACAAAACGCCACTGCCAGCTTGAAAGGTTTGTGAAAGTCTTCGAAAGGAAAAATTCCAGCTTCTTCATCAATCTCCTCTTGGCCAAATCTAGAAAATAACAAAAATGCAAAGTCATCAACTTCTTCATCATCAAATCTATAAAATACAATATAGCATTAAATCCTCGCAACAAAAAAGGTGAAATTTTCATAGTCTTACGATAATTTATCATCTGATTGACGAAATTTGAAATTTCTGATAATTTGTTTGGTGTCAAAACGTACGCTAACATGCAACTCTTGACGTTTATTGTCCTGGGCATGGCGGAATTGCATTATGAATCGACCCTTGCTATTGCCTTCCAGGCAGGCCTTGATTACCATTATGTGGCCGGGTTTGAATGACATGGGCTGGGCATTGCTAAAATCTAAATAATCTTCGATTATTTGTATGGGTGGCCAGATGTTAGGAAAATATTTATGATGATCAAGTTGCTTGAGGTACTCTAATTTTCCCTTTACCTCTATTGCCTGAATTTGTAATTTGGCTAAATTGTGGTTGTATTTGAAGTTGACCAAAGGTTTGCTATTGAGCGCTATATGGAATTTTGATTCAGCCAGCATGATGTAAAACTTAAACTCGTTTACAAATTCTGCCATAAAGAGTTCTTTGGTTATCACGTCGTGGCTATTTGCAGTTGGAAATTTAGTAAAAATGATCTGTTTAGTGATGAAGTCCAGCAGGATTTGAAGATCGATGTTATCATTATTACTGAGGTCAGCCTTTAATTGGCTTTTGCTAAAGTTAATAGAGATTCTGAAAAGAAAATGCGATTAATGCTGAGGATTAATATGTGAACAAATATTTCGTCACGTTAAAAAAACTTAAAAATTTTAAATGAAATTTGCAAAAAACGCAATCACAGGAACAACACAAAGTTGCAGAATAAATCGCTTGAATTACAAAGGAAGGGAAAGTAACTAAAAGCCAAATATACAAGTAAGAGAGCTATAATCGGCTGTGACGAATCTTGTATACCCTTCATAGATGTATGAACTACAATAAATTTTTCCTGGTGCAAAGTTTATTTTTCCGGTGTTAATCATCTTATTCTACATTTAAACTCTCCTTTCGGTTTAATATGAGAATTTTCGAATTTTTTATTTACACTCCTTCTATTTTTTTTCTTTATTTTCCTTAAATTTTTATCAATTTGAGATAAATTCTCGATTTTTTGGTGAATTGTAAATAATAGCGGACTTAGATTTTTAGTAAAATTTCTAATATTTAATCAAATTTAATGTTTTCGGTGCAATTGCAGTTGTTTGGTAAATTTTTTCGCTAAACTTCAAAATATGCTAAAGTTTGTTTTTGGTTGCTTGTTTGTGATAATTAAGTTTCTTGCAAGATATAGTTCATGTGAACCTTGTGTAAGTAACATCGATTTTGTTAAAATGGGGTTTCGTGGTACTTTTGTAATTATTTTGTTTTATTCCGGTTTTTTAATTTCATGTGAATTTAAAATTTTCCTTATTTGGAATTTTATTTTATTTTTATAATACACAACTATAGTTTGGTTTTGTGGTGAATTTTAAAATTTTGGTGAATCGCCAAATTACGGTGGAATTTCGATTTTCTTTAAATCTGTTTAACTAATTTGCATTTTTGGAAAAATTTATAATTTTTATGTATGTTTAAATGATTTGGCAAATTTCCATTTGTGGTGCGATTTGATTTCTTTAATATAAATTTTCTTAAAATTTTAATGTTTTCATAAAATATTGATCTAATGTGACTTTTCGCCTTTTTGGTAAATTTACAAAATTTTAGTGAAATTAAAATTTTTGTAGTGAAATTCCGAAATATTTTTTTAAGATTTTATGTTGAAATTTAAAATTTTGGCTTTTTTTAAATTTAGTTTTTTTGCGGTGTTGTATTATTTTTGTAATTTATAATTTTTGAACTATAGATTAGTTTTGTGGTGAATTTTCGAAATTTGGTGAATTCCCAAATTAAGGTAAAATATATAATTTTTATGGTTTTTGTTATTTTTGTGGAATTTCCAATTTGTGTGTTAATTTGATCTTTTTATTAATTAGTTTAAAATGAATTTTGCTGAAATTTTCAAGTTTTTTATAAATTATTGGTTTTTTGTGACTTTTCCATGAATTTATACAATTTTGAGGAATTTAAATTTTTGTGGTGAAATTTTAAAATTTGGTGACCTTTTTTTTTGGTAAAATATCGGTTGGTGTTGAATTAAAATTTTGTGGCAATTAGATTTTTTTTTATTTTGGTTTTTTGATTTTATGGCAAAATTTTTACTTTTTCGCAATTTACGGTTTTTTTTATTAGTTTTTGAAACTTGAAGGTTTTTTTATATTTACTACTTCGATCCAACATTTTCGGTCTTGTTGATCATTTCTGTAGGGGGACTTTATAGCAAATTTGATTAGTATTCAGAGTATGCAAATTTTATGGGATTGTGTGTAAATGAAAATAAACAAAAATCCCAATCTCGGAAACTTGTGGACCGATATGTCTGATTATTATATCCTTTTCATTTTTGTGAAGAGTATAAAAAACACAACTGCATGTGAAAAAGGAGCCACACTCATAAAATATCGCTAAAAGCTAGTATTCACTTGAACTGGCAGAAAAAAATCGTTGAATTCGGGGAAGAGCTTCAAAATCGGTGGAAAACAAGCGAAATCAAATAAATTAGAGGAAGCCACCAAACCACAAATGGAAGCCAAATTAAGAATTAATCGCTAAAAACCCCATAAAGACTAAATTTCGGAATAAATTAGAAAAAGTTAGAAACTGCGGAAATCGTAAGACATGCAAGTAAATAAACGCGAAAATAGTACGCATTAAAAACACGAAAGGATTAAAATATAACTCCCACCAACGTTCACTCTTTAAAGTGAGTGCTTTCAGCGCAGACTATAACCGTTGGGATATGGAGTGGCCGCTAATGTTTCTGATTTGAGTTTTCTTCTTCACAGTGGCGAACATAGACTATACGAAAAGTGTGATCAAGCTTAGAAATATCAAATTAATTTTGTTATAATGCAGCAAGTGTGATCACGAAAAAAAAAAATTACACGGGGAGGGATGTGTGTCTAAAAGCATGTTCATACATGCGCCTTAATTTACGCAATTCAGACCTTGATTGAGATCAAATTACCATACAAGAACTCGCATAATTAATTGAGAATTATTACTTAGTCGCATCACAAAATCGCGTCAAATTGCACATGCAACACAGGTAAAGTGTGTTTAGTAAGCAAAAAAGACTGTAAAATGAAGATATTACTAACTATACTCGACAGATTATCTGGCAGTATGTCACGATTATCCTCTATTTTCGTTCATCAGGCCCAAGAAAAGCCAAAAGATTATGCTCGTTGCATTTTTTTATTCATTATTTCAGAAATGACTAAATTTTTCATAAGCCTCTAGGAAATTTTTAAGCGAGTTGCTTAGAACCTGACCTTCCTAGAAATATTAAAAAAAAAAGAAAAATTCCATGTTTAGCAAAAATACCAAGAACTTCAAAAATAGTGGTGGTCTCTCAAGGCAGTTATTTTTTAATAAATGTGAACTGATGGGCAGGCAAAACACATGATACAACAACGGATTGGACCAATACTTTGATAACTATAATATTACTTTATATTAGCTGCTGGTGTAGGATATCCTATGGTTAAGATAGGTGGTCAAGTTAAATGCAATTTCAAATTAAAATTAGTTAAAGTTATTAATAAATTTTTAATGCGGTTTAAACAAACCATGAAGACTTTGAATTTTTAATACTATAATTTTATTTCATTAATTTTTAGTTCATACTTTTATTTTGTTAAATTTACCTGCTGGCATCTTGCTGGGCTTTTCCGCAAATTTCCAAAATATGTCCAAAATTTAAAGGCTGAGCCAAAGTGGCTCGAAAGGTTTGCAGTGATTGAGGAGTCATCTCTTTAAGCGCGTAAATCACAACGTCTTATTTGAATTTGTAATAAAACGTGAATGTTTAGAAATAAAATGTTGGCACGTAAACCGTGAGAGATTTTGCACAGTGGCATAGGGGCAATCAAATTATAATTTAATTAATTTATTAAAAGTTAAAATAGAATTAAAAGTTACATTCCTAATTATTTTATCGAGCATATTAACGAAGAGCCTCATAGGCTTTTGTGAGCCAGAGTAAAGCCTATGACGTGAATCGAAATCGCAATCGCAACCCTCTATACAACTAACGGTAAAAAAATGGTTTGTCATAAGCGGAACGAAAATTACATAACTTTATCTATCGTCAGCGTAATGGTTGGTAAAAAATTTCTTACAATAATTGTTTAAATTTATTTCTTTATATTTTTAATTTAGCTCAACTGAATTATTCTTAATTTTAGCTGTTGCTGTAAATTTCAATAAACTATGTTTGCCTACTTATGTAAGTATATTTTCTTAATATGAACAACTAATTATAGATGTTTTATGCAACTTGTTCCCATGGTGCAGTGAGCACAATCATTTATAGAATTCATAAGTTTCTCCGCATCCCCAATGCAGCGTTTAATCACAATGTGAGCGAGCAAAAAAGTTGACTTCCAATATTTTAAATACTCGCACTCATCACATGATTCACTATATGAGTAAAATTTAATTTTGTGTGCGGATACAATAAATAAAATATTGAAATTCAATTAGTCGTGTGATTAACATAAATAAATGTGGTGCTTTCGACTCGTCTAAGTTTGAATGCAAAACAATGTCCGCATTTTTCCAGACGACCTTTGTGCAAAGTTTAGAACTTGGACAACATTTTGTAATTAAAGCCCAAGCTGAGAAAGATGCTACGTGGTAAATATGTTTATATAAGTATTAGTTATTATAATATTTTTACTTGAAAGATGGTGTATAGTGGGAGCAATAGTATACATTATTTAAGCAGTTTAGAGCATTCGACGGGTCAGCACATTGGCGTCGTAGAATGAAGTTTATAGAACGACCATTCGAACTTTTCCAAAACTGTTTTACATTTCTTAAACGTTTCTGAATTTTATTGCTTCTTACACATCGCGTCATAAATGCAATTGGGGTCCAGGAATTTGTTTAAAACCTTCTTTGGCAACCGTCCACAACATTATTACAAATATAGCAATGCTTGAGTTAAACTAGTTTAGAGGATAGAATTTGAGAAACCCATCCAAAACGAAACTTGTATTATTTGCGGGTACTTTGGGCTGGAAGCCCAATACTTACATATTCAAATGTATAGGAAGGCTATAGGAATGTCATGGAGTACTAACCCCAATAACGTGAACTGACTACGGACTACATGAACTGGTTACAGCTGGATCTACTTACTAGAAAACTTGCACTTAATATGGCGATTCTATTAGTCTCGAACTATGGGGTATTCCAGCAACATTGCGGTTCGGATGAATATTCCTGGTATTATAAACAAACTCTCCGAAACTTTGCTTCTTGAGAAGTAAGAAGTAACTTCACGATCTCGGAAAATTCCAGGTCATTCAGCATCATGTAACCCTGGATCTTGATATATATATACAGATGGTTCCAAATGGGATTATGCAGAGTTGTTTCGTCAGCGAACTATCAGAGGTGGGACTGCAGGGAATATATTCTTTCATCAAAAGCACCAACTGCTAAAACTTGCCATCATAACGCGGTCCCATCGTCCCTGGTACCTGATTGCTCACAGAACAGAGGTTTCTAGAGAAAAAAGTGGAGTTGAGAATGTAAACAAATAAATCTTGAGTGACAATCCTGAGTCATGATATAAAATTTCAGCTCTTTTATTGGCGTTCAAAACGACAAGGAAGTAGTTCCAAGTATTTAGTTCCTTTTTTTTTAAATTTTCTTTTTTGGATGTTTAAGAAAACATCGCTAGTTTGGACTTAAAATGTTATAACTTTCGCTAGAAGATTTTATTAGCTTCAGCTTAATACGTGAATTATAGGATCGACAAGAGGTTTTTAATTGGCAACAGGAAAGGTTGCTGGCCAATCTTTCCGATCGTTGCTTGGCTATTACGCAAGCACACACAACAACAATATTTTGTAAATAGGGCTGAACACTTTGAAGTATTGCATTTGAATTTCGGCAAAATATTGAAACGATTGTGATCTTGTCATCGTCAACATAGTGTTTATAAGTTAGATTATACATATCCGAAGAATCGACTCGATGGTTCTAAAAATGGCATTGAAAAGATTGAAATAATAAAATTATCAAGACCTCGAGCTCCATATTATTTAGTGGTAAAAACAAAATCTAATAAATGTATATAGGCTTGTCATTCCATTTGTAATTTCTACAATATTATTTTCCTACCCAAAGAAGTATATATATTCTGGATCAAACCTCTAGGGAAGTTCAATTAACGATGTCCATCTGTCCGATGTTCATATACTTTCTGACGACAGTAGACAACATAGGATCTTAAAAATTGGACAATTTGATCAGCTAATTTTCGCTTTTTGAAATCAGCCATATCGGTCCACAAGCTCCCAAGATATGTATGGTTTCGGTTTTTTGGTACTGTTACTCTTACGGGAAAACACTTATACACAATCCCATAGAACTTGCATATTCTGAATCCTTATAAAACTTGCTATAAAGTCCTTCTACAGAAACGATCAACCCGACGCCCCCAGATAACTAAAATGTTGGACCGGATAAAAAATTTTTGTTAAAAAACTTCAGTTTACAAAATTTAAATAAAGAAAATCTTTATTTCACAAAAAATTTATTTCACCAAAGTTTTGCAAATTTGCCAAAAACCGAAAATAAAAAAATAATATTTTAGTACAACATGTTATTAAAAAAATTAATTTCAGCCCAAAAAATTTTACACTTCACCAAAAAAATTAATAAATCTCAAGAAAATTTCAAAATCATAAAAATTAAATATTTTACAAAAAATTTTAATCAAACTGAAAAAAAAGAAATTTTAACACAATTTAGGAATTCACAAAAATTTGAAAATTCTTCATAAATCACAACTTTGGTCTAAAAATTGTAAATTACCGAAATAACAATATTTTCCAAAAAAGCAGAGTTTCAAAAAAATCGAAATTGCCCAAAAAAGTTACGAAAGTTCCAACTTTGTCAAGATTTGACCGTAAATAAAAAAACTGGAATAAAACAAAACAATTGAAAACATGTCACAAAAAGTTCACAAAACTTGATAATTTCAAAACTAAATTTTCAATTTCACCTAAATTTTGCCGGTTCGCCAAAAAATTGCAAAAATCAATATTTTATGAAGAACGTCGCAATTTAGCAAAATCAATGTTACACAAGTTTCAAAAGAAACTTAAATTTCTACTACTACTACTTTTTTTAATAGTTCATACTTTTGTGAAGGGTATATAAGATTCGGCACAGCCGCATTTGTGTTGGCAAATAGTTAGAATAAAACATTTTAATTTTAAAAGTATTAGGAAATCTTATTTCGTACTTTTTCAGGTTTTCCATTAGTTTAACAACAGGAAAAGTGGAAGATACTTCCATCAACGATGTTGGGCTTCACATGCTGGTGTCCATTAACAAGGATCTAATCACCTTCAAACAATGCCTGAGTGACAAGTGGAAAGATTTAAAAGTAATAGAATTTGATGGCGCACAGTTTCTGAACTTCTTCACTCTCACTCTAATGATTGATGAGCAAAATTATCATATTGGCATTAATGGCGAGCCCTGCGTTTATGTCAAATATGGAATACCCTTGAAAGGTTTAAATACACTGAGAATAAATGGACATTTACAAGGCATAAAACAAGTAGATCATCGCCAGCATTTTCCTTATATTTGGCCGCCAATTCAATTAGCGGAGAGTTTTCTGGATTTCAGCAATGAACAACCCGTGCCATTTCGCATTGGTCAAGTTATGGTCATCAAACTGAAGCTTTCGGGCAATAAAAAGGGTCGTTTTATCATACAATTCCGCAACGTTTGGGAGGTGGCTAGAGAGGAGTTGCACATGAGCATACGTTTTGATACTAAAAAGATTGTATGGAACTCGAAACTGCCTAAAGCCAATAGCGATGATTTGGAGTAAATTTTATTTTATTTTTTTTTCATTATAAATATTAATTGATTTCAAATCGGATCCTCTTTCATTTTAGATACGGCAAAGAGGAATGTGATAACAAATTTCCTTTTGACAATTTCTGGAAACCCTTCAAATTCTCCATAGCATTCACTGAAAGTTCCTTTAAAATTGCCAAAAATGGTGCGTTAATTTGCGATTATGCCTATAGAACGCCAAATGTTTTACAAGATCTAATGGGTGTGAAAATACTTGGCAGCAATGGTGTAAGTGTTCGAGTTTATAGTGTTGATCATATTCTCCTAAACGAAGAACAGTGTTTGAACTTTGCTGCTTATTCTTTAATTAAATTCACATAAAAACTCAAATTATAAATGATTGGAATTGTGTTGTTCGAACGAATTTAGAAATAATGGCAAAATACGTTTGGGTTAAAATTCTGCTTCAGATATTCAGGTTAGCTAAAAAGTTTTTAAAAACTTAAGTTGTGTTGACCTCTGGTTTTTGGACAAATTATGAAAATACTACATTAGAAAGTATCATTTATAATTCAGCTAAGCAATTTTTTAATACAAAACAAAATGATTTTGAAAAAATTAATAAAAATCGAAGAATACTTCAAAATTTATTTTTAATAAAACCCAGCTCAGCTGAATAAAAGTTTTCATGCAATATGAAAAACATTTACTAAGTTCTTCAAATTATAACTAAACATTCTCTTTAACGGCAATACAATCCAGCTGAATTGTGTTTTATAAATTAAAAAGTAATGATTTATGAAAATTTGTGGTAAAAGATCAATTCAAATAGAATTCAGCTCAGCTGAATTACGTTTTTAATAAAATGTATTATAAAATGTGTATTAATAGTATTAATATATAATTCAGCTCAGCTGAATTGAGTTTTGAGAACAAACTGCTAAATATTAAAAAAAATTTATCGTTGGAAGTGGATAAGCTTGTCTCTAAGCGCATATCACTGGTTGCTTAGGCCAGCTCATCAGGAAACCTTTACCCAATCTTTTAGAAGAACTTAGACGTCTTATACCCGACACTAGCTTATCCACTAGCATTTGCACTACTTTATAATAAAATAAGTTGGGATAAAATAAATTAGCTAAAAATAATTAACATTATTTTTTTAATAGAAAGAATAAAATCCCACAAGCTCTTCTTATAATAAATTATTTAAATCAAATTTAAGCCAATTACTAATGATAACACGATTGATAGAAAAGTAATTAATTAATCGTTCCCATTAATTTAGAAATTAATCCATATTTTTTAAATAATTGCGTAAAATTTATAAACTGTAAACTGCGGAAATTCCAAATTTGCTGGTGAAACGAATCCTACAATTTAAGAATACTATGTTCGATAGTTATACATAAGATGTCAAATATAAGTACAATGAAAAGATAATTTCCAATAGAATCTTTAGTACGCTTGCTGGCCTACTTGATACTCGTACAACCGAAAGGAAATTCAACCACTAAGAAGAAATTTGTGCAAAAATCACAATTTGCTAGAAGTTTTGCAATCTTTTGAAAACACAATTTAACTTTAGAAGAAAACGCTCCTGTATATAAATCCCGCAAGGGCAACATAATAAAATGTACTTACAGACGAATGTACGAATGTTTTTACTTTTATAACGATAATTTTGTGTGAGAAAAAAAAAGAATAAACTTCCCCCAACTTTAGCAGGCAATGAATGGGCAAAGTTAAATAGCAGATTGCCCAATAAGACCGCTGACAATAATCGACAGTTAGTAAAACATTTTATGGCATCATTGGCCATTTAACACCCCCAAGGACGTTTAAAAATCTAACAAGTGAAAAAAAGTTACACAATCAAAACTTTTTCCACAACTTTACGAAGAATTAAAAAAAAAACATTTATTCGGCTTGGTCGAATTTCAAACACTTTCCTAACTACAACAAAAGAACCTGTTTAGGTTGTCAACTAGTCCCGCCTAACAGGGAACTATTCATTGCATCTCTAATTGTGCTCAACATCAAGGATGGATAAACCGTTCGAAATATTTCATAATGTGCTGTGAAGTTCCACAAAGTAGGCAGGCAATAATTCTGGGAATTTGTGAAAGTTCAAGACAATTTAGCAAAGAGATTCTCTCTTTCGGTCAATTTGATATTGTAAAAATTCAGTTTATATGTTCAAAGGCATTTCAGATCAGTTGACGCAAAATAACAAATACCGGCGGTTAAATATTTTTAATAGTTCAAAAATAATAAAAGCAGCCAACTTCATTTCCTCAGTAGCTGCAAATGCGCCATAAGAATAACTTATACAGCTTGGTATCAGCATTAAAACACATGACGCGTGCATAAAGTGCGCTTGGGTACCACATACACCATTTATAAATTAAAGAAAAATAAAATCTGTTGTTTAGTAAAAGTCAATTAAAATGTATAAATTAAATCTAATTGTTATTTGTCATGAAAATAAATTCTATATCAAAAACTTTTTCCAACTTGTTGATTATATTCAGTTTTATTTTTGGGGTGTGACAAATCTGACCTCGTATTGCAAGGGAGATTTATGTTATTTTCGTTTCTAGAAAAAATGTAAAATTGTTTGCCCTTTAGAGTGTTTCTTTTTTTAAGTTTATCCTTCATAATACCGAAAATACTTTTGACAAGTTTAAAACCCCAAACAATAAGTGCGTGTTAAGCATGTACTCTTTAACAGGGCAACATTTTAATTAAGAAACAAAAACGCCATTAGTCTCTTAGTTGCGGACGGTTAAAATATTGTGGTCTATTTCACTGATGATAACTTTGAAAACTAACTTTGCCCTATTTTAGTACATATTTTAGCGATTTTGGTAGTAGGAGCGATTTCTAGCTAATAGTTTGGAAAATGAATCCTCATTTTAGAGAACTTTACCGAGTTTGCCCTTTTCTTCTACTGCAAGTGTTTTTTGCTTCTGAATCTGTTGACTTTTATGTCTTTAGGATATTTTTCGATTTGTTCTGAATAAGGCGTCCTTTTGTCGCACTTAAGGCAATTTGAACGATTTTACAAGCTCCTTTATCCAGTTTCCATTTTTTTTTGCGAATCTATCGATTTTTAATCTGAATTGAAAGGTTTATCGAATTTCTTTTCTAGTTTGTCTTATTTTCCAAAATTGGTGGTGATTTTTGGCTGTTCTTTTTTTATTGTGGGCTTAGCTGAAGAATTTTAGCCATAATCAGCCGCATACCTCGGCGGCGTCAAAGTGGTCCCAATATGTCTCGGCGGCTAGTGACTTTCGGTGCTAGCTGTGTTTTAGTTGATCGGTTTCGCGCTCTGCTCCTGTTTAAGCGATTTTCATGTTGTTCGATCTTCTTGATTTTTTCCGAATGACATCTTTTTTATTTAGTTGGCTTTTTGTATTGTTTTATGCCAAATTAATAGTTAATAATTTTTTTCTGTTTGCAACTTTTTTGCAATTTTTTAGGTCATAGCGATTTCTTTCGATCTTCTTTGTATTTAAAACATTTTCCAAATTGATTTTTTATTAGACTAAATTTACAAACTGAAATTTTTCATAAAATAGTTTCATGAAATTTTTGTTTGTTGACAAGAGGCGTATAGAGGCGCTTGTTTTTCTACACCCCTTGGCAACAAACAAACATTTCAGGCAACAAATTTCCTGAAAAAATTCATAATCTAGTCTTGCCGATTTGTTTCTTGTGTCTGAATTTAGCCGTTTTGTGAAATTTAGTGATAATCGTAAAAAGAAGGATACGCTAAACATACTTTCTAATCAACAACTCAAAAAACATTATAAAAAGCAAATCATCTCTATAAATTTTATTGACTTGTTTTCTTTCTGTTTTTGGGAGTTACATTTGAAGGGGAGTATGTAAAAAGTTTTGTATGTTAAAAAAAAAAAACTTTAGCTAAAGGTAAATGAACTTTAATATGAAATAAAAACTTCAAAGTATCTCTTTGAACGGCTTTAATATGTTTTTTTATCTTATTATTTTAGTTGATTTCTTTATTTTAATTTTCATTCAGAAATTGCTTTTAGATCGTTTTGTTTCAGTTTCATTGAGCGGCAATATGTCATGCTTTCGAAATCCACTAAAATCCCATAAATTATTTTGTGTGCGCGGACAATAATAAAACATAAATATTTGTATTTTAATAAATAAATACTTAAATAATGAGAAGGAAAAAACAGCATGTTGTTTTTTGGGAAAAATACTGTGACTTAAATAATTTGCACATCTGACACGGAAGGGGCATGAATGAGTGCGCATATTTGGGGAAAATCCACCCCATATTTGAAGGCACTTGCAGACGTCTTACATACTCCTATAAATGTTCAAGTTAAGAGTTGCCATTAGTTTAAAAAGTACTTGATTCAAAGTTAAACCTTATGGATTTGTTCAATTATTTCTCAGTTGGAAATTTTATATTTGACTTTGAATTTTTTCTTTTGAGGATTGTAGAAGGAGGTATTACTTAACTGTTATATAATTATTATTATTCTTCCGACTGTCCAATAAACATTCACACAGTTGTTGTTGACATAATTACAAGCTAAAATTTTTATGAAATAATGCGAAAAGTTTAAGTATACTAAAAGATTTGACATGTCGAACTTAATTTCGAATTATCGAAAGGGAGAAAAAAACTTTTTCAAAGTCTAACTGAACGTAGGAAATTTATGGTTAATGCGAAAATGCAGAAATATCAACGTTAGAAATATGTTCGAAATTTCGAACTATTTGAAGTTCAATTGACTTATGAAAACTGTATCTTTTATACGAAAATTCCAACTTAATTCTTCAAGTATGTTCGAGTATTCGAATTTAGAATTCAAAATTTTCGCGCTTAAGTAGAATATTTATATTTATGAAAAAATGCAAAGGCATTTTGAAAATTCGAAATTTATTGGGAAATTTCCAAAACATAAAAATTACTAATGCATTTGGTGCCGTTCAAAATCAAAGCCTATGAAAAATTTTAGTATTATTACAGCAAAGTGGTTTTATTCCGTGAATTTTACAAAAATGTGACCACATATTAATGCAATCTGCCACTATTTAAAAAGAATGAGGCGGTTCCAAAACTAGTCGTGCTGATGAATCGACCTAGCATATTTCCGAGAATGCTGCTCATCGCATAATAATAACTTTTTCGGGCTGTATGCCAGGCAAAGACAGCGTCATGAGTGCTGGGGGATGATTAAGAGTAACAAAACCAAAGTTTTGCTCAGATTAATATCTATTAGTTCTACAGGAGTGCAGCTGCTGAAACTGCAAGTGAAGAACATGGTCCAGCCCTGTCATCCGGAAAGTACTTTTGAATCCTAATTTTAACTACAGCGATTGAGTGATGAAATCAGAATATAAATGCTGCTCTTATTTGTATTATTATTAATGTATGGGGGGATATCGAAGCAGACCACTTACTTCCTTTTCGACCCCCATTTTGCTCCCCAAACTGATTTCAGGGAACCAATCCGTAATCACAGCCACCTTACTTTCAATTGAGTCTCGTGCTAACCCTAGCCTTTACTCTTGACTAAAGTGATATCAGACTGTCGGCACTCTTCCTCATCACGGAGTCTTGCTAGTATTTGTCTAAGGCTTAGTTCCCCCATGGCATTCACATCTAACAAGTGTCTGCCCGTGGTCTTATGCCTTATGCTAGCCAGTGCTGGACATTCACACACAACATGCGCTACCGTCTCAGCCTCTTCCAATCTGCAAGTATCATCTTCTACGACTTTCATCTTAGCCAGATGGTACTTGAAGTTTAAAGTAGCCCTATTATATCCGAGCACGTTGCTGGCCTTCCTGCCGAGAGGCTCTTTGAGCATCATTCTAGCCTGTCTACATGTGGTATTCTCCCTCCACCTATTCAGGTGTAATGAGTTTACCCATTGAAGAACTTTAGCTCGCACTAGGCCATTCCCCAGGGCAACCCTGGGTTCTGGTCCACAGAAATCCGCCTCAGATCCACTTTCTTATTTGTAAAAGTGAGTGCTGTTTAGCTAAAACAATTAACTAGTACGCACATCCGCTATTGCAATGGTCAATGTAAACGATATATGATTGAAACTGCTTCCATATTCAATTTAAACTTCTATCAAAATCTGCAAAATGGTTCGCGATCGAGCAAAGAACATAATATTTAAAATTTCGAAAAGGTGTTCTTTTGCGGTATTTTTTATGAATAAAAAGCTCTGCTTTTAGATAATGTTTATTTGTCGTATTAAATTCATTCTTCCTTAAGCCATGAATATGATATCAGCCAGAACTGATGACCTAACACACCCGAATTATGACATTTTTCATCTCTCTTGCCAAAACTTTCGGCGAAAGATTCTTGCATTCTTGACGGATGCCATCTTTGAGGGCTTCTAAAGCCTGAGATTTGTTGACACACGGTCGTGCGAATCGCCAAAACAAGATATAAGGCGACCCGGAAATGTAACCTTCATAATTTCGGGTGTGAATCGTGTGCCATTGCTCCATCCTATTAGAACCACTTGTTCTTTACGACGAACTACTCTGTGGGGCTCGCTATCCGCAGTTGTCAATTGGTCCGGTGATGCCTTTAGCGTAAACATGTAGTAACTTGAGCAGGTGTACTGATTTTCAGTGCCCCTGAAGTAACAATTTTGCGTATTCATATATCTACTGAGATGGAAATAGGCCTCGTTGCTCATGATAATTTTCGACAAAAAGTTGTCTTTCTCCTGGTCATGATCCAGGATGGCTCCTGGTAGAGCGTAGGTTACACGTATTTGACCCTCATCAGCTAACAACTGAAGCATTCACTGACTGTACTTTGTAAGGGAACATCTTCAAGTCTTCTACTAATATTCTTTGTAACAACTACCGATTGATGCCCAATTGCGAAAGACGTCATCTGATCCGGTTTCTCTGTAACAACTTGAGCCACAGGCGTGACAGAGCTGCCAGTATCTCGGGTTATCGCATATTTTTCAATGCGAGCGGCTTAACGACATAGTTTTCTGCCCAGTTGCTGTCGTTCACAAACACTACTGATTAATTATTTTGTAAAAATATCGAAATAATATAAGGAAGTTTGCTTTAACGTTTCCAATTAAATAAAGTACTTACACATTAAAAAAAAAACCGTCCCAAAATTTCATAGCAGCTGGCAACTCCTCTATGTACAAATGCTCGTTTATTTAAATTATCCCAATATACTACATCATCATCTTCGGTATATGACCATTTTAGCTATAAATTATTTTTGTCTGCACATTCTCAACATCTTCTTGTAATACTCAATATTTAAGTATGTAATTTTGAGAAAACTTCTTCCTCTTAAGGATTCTCCTATTCAACGGCCATAAATCATTATTGTTGTCTTTTGCACAAACCATGCATGTTGGTATTTTTCAAAGCTCCCATTCATTTTCACCCCCAAATTATTAGCGTTTCATATGAAAGTCTAGTTAAGCAACAACTTGTGTTGTTCGCGTTCCTTAGGATTTGTCAGATTTGTTTTTGAATACGGTAACATATGAATTGGAAATCGTTGCTTGTTTTAAATTTATTTCTTTCTTCCTGTTTCTTTAATGTCAACTTATTTCATTTAAAAGTCATTTTAATGGATTTTGATTTTTTTTAATTAATTGAATTTTTACTACTTTAAAATTGTTCATGAACATAAGAAACATGAAATTTTGTTTAGAAATTTTAAGCAAAAAAAAAAAAAAAAATATTTTTGCAACGTCACATTCCTCCCTTTTGTTATATTTTGCCAAGTATTTAAATGATGTGGCAATTTTGAATAAAGAGTTTCACACAGCCACAGAAACAAAAAACTTTTTGAAGTAGATAAACTTTGTTTTTATCCCAAACGGAAGGAAGTCGTTTATTTAAAAACAGTTATAAACAGATTTTACAGTTATAAAATAAGGATACTGCGGAAATTGTGTTAAAGTGTCAAAAAGTTCTCACACTGTCAAACGTCGTTTCATGTTTGTTTTTGAAATTTTGGTTATATTTTTAATTAATTGTAATTAATTGTTTGTAGGCAACTTCAGCAAAAAATGCTGTTCAAGACTGTAAATTAAATACTTAATCGTAAATTATTAAAGATATTTGAAGGAAATTTAATAAAAAGCGCATCGTAACAAGGTCTCATTACGTTACGTAAAGTTAAAAATACACTTATTAATACTTCTGGGATGAGTACGCGCATGATACGTATCGCGCATGGGACCACCAACAGGAGCGTCAGGTGCAACGGAAGAAACTTTTCAATGGATTGGACAATCCGATGGTGATTAGAGGCCCGCAGGAAATCAACGTGAACAAAATATTGATTGTAGAATGGTAACACTGCTGTAGGTGAAGGGATGACTAAGCCTATTATGAGAGGAAGCAGATGAGGTGAATTGCTCTGACTTTCTGCAGACTTGAACACAGAACGGCACTGAAAAAGGTCACACAAGCTGCGTTTGATGGCCGATTATTGATTGTCATTAGACTTAGAATACTAGAAAAACACATATAAGATGTCAGCAGCGATGGGAGGACCAAAGGCTAAAACAAATACTAACGAATATAAGAAATTGATAACTGTGGGAGATTCAATAATGAAAAAGTAGGGCAAGTCTTCCAGTCGGCCCCTAGCAAACCAATGAAGTCCGAAAACGGTAAACAGCAGTGTCCTGATTGCATACCGCCTTACACAAATATTATTATCCATTTGATTTCATTTGTTGGATAATTGTCCATTACTTCTAACAGTCTACAAGCAATATCTTGCTAAAATTCCCTTACTTTAGACTCTTGAATGTTAAAAGACATTTGAATATTATAAAAGCTCCTTGCTCCAAGGGATGTTCCTCTGAATTTTATAGTCAGTGCTTTTTAGGTGAGTTAACGTTGAAATACTGGGTTCCTATTTGTATGAAAGCTTCGCAGTAGCAAAAACAACTTTTCGTCGTGTCAATGTCCTTATGACCTCTAGCTGCTAGTAGCTGCTCTTCCTATAGGAAGCAGATATGCTTGTAAGGTTTTCTGCCCTGTTGGAACACTGAAAATCTTTCTAATTGCGGCCCTGTTCAGTTTCAGCAGAGTCTTCGTGTTGTGCTTTCTAGTGATTCTACAGTTTCGTTGTTCCTCAGTGTGATATGGATCATCTATGGCCAATTTTTTAACTCAGTCCTAGTAGTCTCAACAGGCTTTGCATTATCTAAGTTTACTTGCTTGAATCCTCCGGCCGTGACCTGGCACCCAGACGACGAGCAGTCTCTTCTTTAACTAGTGGTGGTTGGTCACAACCCGGTAGTCCACTGATGTCCTTGTTCCGATTCTTGTGGATTAAATTCGTGGTCACTTGTCTATCAGTGATATGCTGGCCGTGTGGGTCTGCGATTGCCCGTAGTTCCACCTGTGTTACGGTCAGGAAGTCGGAAGTACATTTCGATCTCAGGCTCCAGTTATTGTCCAATTTATAAACTAACAGGAAAGTGACTATATTTGAAATAATAGTTTTCGACCACTTTCATTTTAATAAATTTCAGAAATGCAGTGCCCCATACCTGACCAAGGTATTGTGCAATCGTGAGGTATTATTTAGTATAAATTTTTACAGGGAATTAAACCATATATCGTTATTTAAGCGTCGAATGTTTTCTTCGAGGTCTTTAAACGTTTCTCTCTTGCAGGCCAAGGCCTACGAATTCGCGTGTCTCCGAAGCTAACATTCTTGGAGGCCGTTTCACAAACGATTCCTTTAATAAAGAATTATATTCCAATTCTTTACAGGTGATTTATTGATGCTTTATTTCATGTTTTAGTCGTACAGAACTACAGTTTATATAATGCAGTATCAATGGGCATTATACTTATTAAAATATATTCTATTGAAGTCGTCAAGAGTACACGACATTTATCAATGGCTGTTTTATTATTATTCGGCGCCGGTTTTGTTGTCGCGTTTTTTTGACAAAAAAATTTAAATAAGTTCCACCCAATTCTCGAAATTAGTAGAAGAACTTGAATAAAATGGTTTCCAGGCAAAAGAATCTATTCCAAAGAATTTAAAAGAGCAATGGGATGCTATTTCGATTGTTCTAAATGCTTTTGCCCCTTCAAAACGATCTCCAGTCGTTCCCAACACTCAGCTGGTAAGAACCCTGGCTTCGCAATTAGTGTGGATCTTATTATTAATCCCTATCGTAATCACACGGTCCACGGTAATGAGGAAAGAGATATCCACCCACACAAAGCTCCATTTGCACAGATAAGTCTGTATTAAAACTGGAGGTCGACTGGTATCTAGAGTTCGCATATTTGAGACCAAACACCCTCTTGGCCACGCATCCCTCGCGTATGCCGTTCCGCCGACGATTAGGAATTTTTTTATAATAGATAGTGTTAACTTCTCTCCGTTCGGCTTATTTAGTCACACTCCTTGCGGAGACAGGAACCTGTTACCAGCCGCCACCATGATGAGGTATAAGTCAGAACTTCTTACAGCGCACTCAGTTACGGCAATCCATGTCGTTGCGTTTGCCAGCTGAAATATTTTGTAAACCTTTTCAACAAATAAAACCAGACTCATCCAAATAGATATACTTCCGTCTCATCCGGTAATTGAAATATATAAGATTTCTGTCTGATTAATCTTCTTTGTAGTACAAGATTTTTTTGCTTTCTTCCTCACTGGTATTCGTATCTGACATTAAAAACATTACTTGTTTCAGCTAACCTTTTTCAATAAACATTGCAAACAAAATAAACCAGCTGGCTTCAATATTAGCTACATAAGTATGTGTATTTTATTTTACTCAAAATATCGATAAACCGCCGACGTGGTTAAATAATGGCAAATTATAATAGAATTGATGACGACGTCGATACAAAGTGACGTTGGCTAAAAAGTGACGACGATGTTGCCAACGTCAAAGAGAATATGGGTGATTATGCCCATTCTGCAGCGTCTTACATACATTTTAAAACAGTGGAACCATTCATATTTACATCAAAAGTAAGTCTGCTTAGCCACATGTATTTGTCGTATCGTATGTATATCAGGAAGAAAGATTAAATCCGCTCTGGAAGTACATAGCATGAACGAGACATTAGATAAGATGGAGAAATTTTTTTCTAAGAGGCGGGACATCACTAACCAAGTTATATTGTACAGGAGCGTAGATGCGCTTGGGTCCTAGCAGCGCCCTCCTTTACCGTGGGTCACTGTATGGGACTTAATCGTCGGCGAAGTAAAATAATTAATGAAATCAATGCGCCTATATAACACCGAAGGCGCTAAAACACTGTTCTAAAAATAAAACAACGCGCAATTGCAGAGTTGTCAACACTGACGCTTTTATATCCCTACTGCCTGTCTTCTTTAGACTATTCCTTTTCAAAGAAAGCAAGCAGAGTTATTCACAAAATAATTAGTAGGCATTAGTTGTCTGATGTTCCTTTCCTTAAAAAAAATTATAAAAAAGTGAGCAGAAAAGAAGGACAAATTTAACATCAGTCAAGTTTTGAGCTTTAGGGGCACATGAGCCGCAGATTGAGTGGAAAGCTGCAGAAAGTATTGAAGAGCATATGAGAAGCGTGTCGAAATTTCAAGATATCAGTCGCTAATCGGCGCGGGTTTTGATAATGAAAATTTACTTGATTTTAATACCTCGCGTCAACTTACTATCGACGCAATGAGTCATTGAGATGCAAAGTGGAAATATATGGAATGTGCTGTAGCTCGGCCAAAAGAACCCTTCCCTTCGGTTGAGTCATGCCACGTTGAGTACGAATACCTACTACTATACCGCTCTCCCTCCTCGTAAAAAGCTAGGAACCTTTTAATTTATAGTATATAAGCATTTCTACTTGCATTCTTTTAATTCATGCACATGTGGTACTTGGAGCAGTATTTACAAGTATAAATAATTTTGAAAAGATAAATGACAAAAGACAACATTTTTATATTCAACATTTGCCAACCCCTGTTAGGAAACTTTGCAAGAAAAATAATTTTGAAAAAGAATTGTTAAGAAACCCAGGCAGGCGTCGATGCCAATCAAAAACAGACACTGTGACAGACAACTATTTTTGATTTATGACAGTAGAAACCGTGACCTTAACCATGACGAATAAATTCCCCAATCATAAGGAATTTGCAAGGAACAACAGCAAGCAGGAAGTCAAAGAAATTGTGAAAGAAAAGTAGTCAAAGTGATAAATAGTAAAGAATTGTTTATGAAAAATCATATGTTTTTGCACATACATATGTATTGACGGATACACATACAAGCACATGAAATAAACAAACATATGTATGGATGCATGTGTGTGTGTGTATGCATATTCTTTCTTTGTCTTAAGTCCTTAAATTTACTTTAACTCCTTAATAAGAACTTCCTGCATCTTCTTTGATGGTGGTTTCAGAAATACTTTTTCTTTTCTCATAATTGACCAAAAATACATTGGATTAATAAATAAAATCTTTATATGTATTTTTAAATTCCCCTGGCAGTTTTACTCGTAAGTCAGGCAGATGAGACTTTACACATGTTTAATGTAGTAACAGATATGATTTCGTTAAAAATAAAGACAAAATAATAAAGATTTAATTCTTTTGCGGAGGAAAAAGAGTTTAAGATGTCAGTGAGTTTTTCGTTTGTAGTCTGTTATGTTGCTTCTGTAATTTCCTGTCTTTATGTGGTTTGTGGTGATTTAAGAGATTCCTTTTCTATAATTTTAAGATGATTATTTCGCAAGATACTCAAGTACGTGTATGAATATTAACTTCTTTGAGTAAAATTTTTCTAAATAAACAAAAATATGCTTTAAAAATATGTTGACATTAAAATATGGAAAAATTTGTCATTTTCATCTTCTTACGGGGTAAAATTTAATAGTTTCGGAAACTTATTTTAATTTTCCTATTTTTCAAGAAAGTCGTTTTGTCTGGAATAAATTCAGAAATCTCGGTTCGTAAAAAATTCCGAAACTTTGCATAGACTTTAATTTTGTATATCAATTAGGGTGATCGGCGAAGCTAATCGACAGGTTTTCATAGTTATGAAAACTTGATTTTTTCGAAATGGCGATTTTTCAAAAGTTGAAAACTTTGGTTCTCGATTTTATGTTTTGAATTTTTCTTTGCTTTACTAAACCTTATGGTACAAGTTTCTTTTCTTAGTCAAATTTTGAGTGTTTTAGTGGAATTTATTTGTCAGAGTCAGCAAAAGGTTCACTATACCAATAGGGATGATAAATTGGATTTTCAAAGTTTTACTTTTGGTAATTATTAGTATTAAATGACACAACATACACACACGACAAAAGTCATCTTTACTTTGCTGTTTCGTCGATACCAGCAGCCGACGTAATGGCCAACATCAAGAGTATAGATAGCACCACCATGTTGGCCTGTGGTCAGTGTGAAAGCCTCTTGTAGGCCAATACTCTCCTACCTCCAGACAGAACACGTCAAATCGACTATTATTCACTGGATCCTAGCGCTGGTGTGGAGTTACTTGTCGGCTGCTGGTATCGGCAAACTTGTAGTTATATAAATCATAATAGACAGGAACGTATCTCTAAAGATTTTAAAGGAAAATTCGTCACCAAGTTTACACAAGCTGGGCACTGGTGAAGTTTACTACTTTCAATGCAGACTAGACAAGGCAATACAGAGTCTAGAATCATCTACTTCAACGTGAAGTCTGTATTTTTTTATGGTAGTGAATCTTGGCACCAATAGGATTACATTGTGTGTGAACAGGTACTTCCGTATATTTTGGCCCGAAAGAATAAGGAACGTTGATCTTTGGCACAACACCCAAATAAATTCCTATTCGGACAGAGATTCGTAGACGAAAATACAGCTGAATTGAGCACATATTCAGCAACCGCCAGACGACATTATCAGAATGGCCATCGATTGAAATCCGCAGGGCCAAAAACGTTTTGGAAGACCTGCTCTAACATGGAGGAGGCTGCTGGTTAATGAAATCAGAACTGCAGCACGCAGTTCGAGTGAAATGGGGCGTATGACAAATGAAAGAGACGTTTGGGTCAACTTTGTTGTGGCCCTATTTTCCTTATAGTAATTACAGGAAAATATATACGAGTATATACATACTACGTTTAGTAGGTCTCCGATCATCAAACACGGATGAGATATTTTTAGATATTATTTTGTACTCCTTCTTCATGCCCGGATCTTAATATAATTACCCATTTGTAGCGTTAAATTAGACTTAAAGAAGTTACAATGGAATAATAAGCAAAAATTTGGTCGAAAGTGGGAAAGTAGTTAAAACATTCAAGACAGATCGGATTGTGAGAGGCTCTTAAGTCAAAGGAAAAACAAACGAATAATAACAGACTTCGAGTACGTTAGCAAATACATATAATAACGATGAGTTTTGTCCAGATGAAATACGATCTATTTTTATTTTTTGTTCTTTCTTTTAGGGGAGTAAGTTTTTTTTTTACAATGTAACGACAAAAGTTGGTGAAAAAAGACTCGTTTTTGTCGACAGCAGTTCTTACTAATTAAAATATAATTTTATATTCTTTTTTATTGTGAGCCTTACAGTGAATTTATTTATAGTTATATACTTTTAGTTATTAGAGTCATAAGCCTGAGTGAGTAGATGAAAAGTTCCTTTAGTTTAGTGAAATGTTAATTTTTGGCATCATCCATAAGATGAGAATAAGTTAAAGAATTAGAATTATGTGACGAAGCGATCAAGTGGGATCGCTGCAACGCGCGTGCTGTTAGTAATTAAGCGACAAATAAAGTACGTTTTAAAACGTGACGACAGCCTTTTATTTTTCCTCGAGTGTCCATCAATAAATATAATTGTGACCGGACCACTGGGCATGGCGAGGATACCCCTGCTAAGAGTAAGTATCGTTACAACAATTAAAATTAAATAAACACATTAAATAACCATTGACAATTCCTAAATTTAGGCCATAGAAAACTTTGAGGGCACAGGAGTTATTGAAACGTTAACGAAGCTAAGTGACCATGACTTTTGTCCATGTGTGCACTTTAACGAGCAATATACCTTTATAAATAAACAATATTGAAGTTTTTTTAAAACACAGTTAACCGGGTTTTCCATGACGATACCGGGTTTTTTAATTTCAAATATTTCAACTATGTGCCGGGTTTTGGAAGGTCTCGAACTATCGATCATCCTAATATTAGTGGAGTAATATATGATCATCATTATCTACTTTTCGAAACTTCCAATTTTAAATCGAAGGTTCTCAGTTCAAAAGCTCGAACTTGAACTAGAATTTTCAATTCAACTCTAGACTAAGATTTTTTAATTTTTCATAAATAAACAACAAATATGTTTACTTTTTCAAAAGTTTTTAAATTGAGGTCGAGCTGTTTATTAATAAAACATGAAATTTTTATTTTTAGAACATTTTTAGGTTAAAACTATGTTCGGCTAAAATGCTAATTCAATTCGCTAACTACGAAAGTTTTTAAATTCATGCACAGATTAATTATTTTATCTTGTTTAAGATGGCGCTATATAGCATCCGCGGCTTACATGGATAAAATTCACAAGGGCGTAAGATTCATAGGCATATGTATAACAAATGCAAAGCTAGCTACTAGCCTAGACATATTAATTCAATTTGCAGATATAAAAAATACGAAAATGTTGTTCTACCGAACATGCGAGTAAATCTTTTAAGGCTTGCACTTTGCGTCATGTGACTGTATGACCGTATTTATAATTTTTTGAAGGTTAAGTGTGAAGAACATTAATTTTGAAGTATTACTAAAAAAGTTCTTAGGTTTCAAATAAAATTGGAGAAATAAACAAGAAATTGATACCAAAACTTCTGTGGTAAGTCGGATTTAACTCCAGTCAAAAGGAAGGATATAAAGATTTTGGAATTTATAATATGTTTTTGCAAAACAGCCCCAGGGTGGTTTGTTATTGCTCTCTATTATTAACTGCCCCTAAGCTTATGCACTGGAAAATTTGAACTTTGAGTTCTCAAAATCAAAAAGCAGTATGGCTGCATGGGAGCTTTTCGCAGTGATCGCTTTAATGTTGTATTTATATATATTTATAAAAAGCTTTATAATTTTTACACATGAAATGATTTAACTGTTAAGTTGACATGATAGCCACAACAAGCAGATAAAAAATACTGGTAGATTGAATATTTAAAGAAATTAGCTTTTTTTACAGACGTGCATAAGAAAAGGCTGAAAAGTTCTTGTGATGTAAATATCACTGGATTTTAATTTTGCTGTGGTCGTACATGTATTTATAATTTAAGTAAATAAATAAATATAGTTGACTCTATTAACATTTTACAACAATCTTATCTTTAACGGGAGTTGAAGCATATCGAAACAATCGTACAGTAGCTTTTGCACAATCTAGACGTTTATAAATGTTGTGGCGGCTAGTTGCAATCAAATTTAAATTTCATTTTCCGCAAGTTATTTAAAATAATTATTATTTTAAAAAAAAGTACAATGGCAGTTAAATATTAACTATTTTCGAACAGTTTTATTTATAATTGATTAAATTTAAAGCCTTATAAATTAATCAACCTGTCTGCACATGTTCGAGTATATAAAGAAATAAAAACTGAATAAACATAAAATTATTTACACTTTGTTTTAGTGAATAATAAAAAGCAAAAAAGGCAAATAGGAACAGTTCAATAAACACGCATTTTGATACTCAAGTACGTGCTGATAAAACGTTCTTTTATTTGAGAAAGTGTTTCAACATTTCGATTAATTGGATCATTAAAGTTTTTATTCACGGTAAGTTATCTTTTTCATTTAATACATTATCTGTTGCAATATTGTATTTATTGTTCATTAAATAATTTGAGAAATAATTTTAATATTTTAATTTATTATTTTAAAAGAATTAATAGAAGAATTAATAATATGTTGGTCTTGGTATTTATTTTAGATTTGTAAAAAAGTTTTCGATTTTCCGGCAAATTTTACTTTTTTAATGAATTTTTGATGTTTCCATTAAATTAAAAAAATAATAATTTTGCGAAAAATTCCAATTTTTGATCAAATTTTATTCATAACAAGAAACAACAAATAATTTTTTTTATTGAATCTTTCACGATGAGTGCCACGCGGTTTTATAGCGACTTCCCCGTCAAGTCGCGCACGCAAGTATCGTAGTACAGCAATGCGAAGCTCAATACCGGCAAATTAGAATTTACTCGATGGTAATTTTAAAACGTATTAGGGCCATTGTTTTTTATCATAGTGGAAGCAGCATTGCAACTACTAAAGAACGACACAATCTGCAGACAAAACCTGGCTGAGCTTCAGCAGTGCGAAAATATTGCAAATCGTGCTATGAAGAACATGTTGCACAGAGTAGCAGAAAAATGGCTCGAAATTTGGCCAAACACGTTATAACATTTTGTGACACTTGTTTCAATAAAATCCATTAAAGCTTTCTGAAAAAATGTTCAAGTTTTACCTTTATTATCATATTTTATACTCTCAGTCACCGGTGACTGACTTGGCACTCAACGTGTTAATAACTAGCTCTTACTCGCCGCTTTGGTTAAGCCGTTTATCCGTTAAATCGTAACAATATTATTATTATTGGCACAAAAAAACTAATCGAAATATGATAAAAGTATCAAGATGCATGCGAAATAAATCAACCGTTTTACACGTCGAAAAAGAGCGTGCGAAGTGCGTTCAAGATGAGCAAATTGTAGATATAGTGGAATAGGCGTTCAAAACTACTAGGGTATGGCTCAATGAAGTGGGAAACCTGATACGATAATAAAGAAATCCGATAACCGAGGAAGAAATGTACAAGAGTATTCCAAATGTGGGAGAAAGAAAACGGGATTGTATTGTCTGTTCTGATAAAAAAATAACAGGCGGAAGGCGGCAAAGAAGATTTGATTGTGAAACATGCACAAATCAACCCGCTATGCGTGTTGGGAATTGCTTTAAACTTTACCATGCTGTAGAAAATTGTAAAAAATACATTTTCATATTTTTTTTCTAAATATGTGTTCCTCAATGTCCACGAATTCATATAAAACAAATTTCATTACAATTCCTTACTTGGTTCTAAAATTATTCTGTATAATATCACGTTTCCGGGATCTACGTTTTCGTTAAAAAGTGGCGTCGAGTTGCTGGTAGGTAACGTTCGAAACGGTGCAGAGTGCAAAGGGTTAGTAGTTAGCGATGCCGTAGAGGGAGTTAGTATGAACCACTAGCTTGCTTACATATTTTCTCTAGTATTTTTTTTATTACTTCCTGTATTCCTGCAAAGTTTTAGATTTCTATGGATCTTTTCATTCCTTATATACCAAGGGGCGCAGGCGATAAGTCATAAGATCGTACTCTGCCTCCTTTGTAACTTCTGGATATTTGAGGCGGAAAGAAACCCACACACACAGCTATATGCAACACATCGGTATCGGGGTTTTATAATGGATTTGTACAAAAGAACTTTGTTATCCAGAGACCGTGTTGAGTTGGGACCTATCCACCAGTGTAGTCGATTTGTTCTAAGTTTTATAGCTCTCATCTTTACTATGTCGGTACCAAGTCAGGCGACAATATAGCTGGATACCCAAATATTTTTTACGTGGATTTCCGCTGGAACAGTGATATTTGTTATAGGAATTGGTGGACAATTTTGCCTTTGGAGTATTTAGGTTACATGAGCACATTTCGTTGGATTTACCTTTATTCTCTACTTTTTTAGCCAATCTTCTAAGTCATGAATGTGAGACTGAAATTGTTCGGATCTTGATTAACATTTATAAATGCAGTGTCGTCTGCAAGCGTTGACGTACATGTATGTATGTGGACTTGTTGGTCTATCCGCTGTATAGATAATATACAATACAGGATCTAGTATACCAGCTTTATGGTATCTGTCAAACATCCCTTAAAAAGCTAGTGGGAGTTTTAAGGAAGAACTCGAGTTATTTAAGTGGAATGGGACGATTCTATGGACTTTATCAAAAGTACTATGCATCGGTCGGAACCCGAGCTGAATGTTTTAACATGAAATGAATATTTTTTAGTCATCTGTCAATGAAATTGACAGTAGGATAATTGGCCTAACTGGTGTAATCAGTCTTGAATCCATTCCTGTTTTAAGGATCGCAATGGGAAAACTCCAACTCGCAACGTGGCACTACAGCAGAGTTATGCAGGTTTCTTAACATTGATCTTGTAATACGGAACTGGGTGGTTTTCTTATATTAAGATTTTTAATTGTCGATTTTTTTCAAGATAAGCGGATAATTTACATTGTCGCTGATGATTAAAATGGGACAACTAATAATATCTGATGGTGTTTAAACATTATCTAGGTGCCTCTAGTTTGTGGCCGGAAAAATAATCGTAGGCATAGTCGTAGCTTTTGCCCATATCCCTGTTACCTACAGGCCGATTTTGCGGATTTTCACTAGAAGAAATTAGTATTCCTGTTTGCAAACGGACATATCGAAAATGTTAGTCTAGCCTCTTATCCATTTTGTCTTCCAATTCATTCCAAGTTTTAGGATTGTTCACATAATCTATTGACTTTACTTAATACCAGAGAAAACGCGTTATTTCTTCAATCTTCGTTCAATCAAATAGTACGATTAACGCACCATTTTGGTGGCTATTTGATTGGAGCAATTCGAGAACTAACGCGTTCGCAAAATGTTTCCTTTAGTAAGCACATTGCTTAATGGTGCCGTCCTGTTTGTAAAACATGTTTTCGGTAAACGTTCCATCCGATTTGGAACCGACAACATTCTGTAATCATGGCTCGTGGTCGACAATAACCTTCTCACCGGCCTCAATTTATGCTATCGAGGGCACCACACAGTGATGTTTGGTGGATGTAACGGTGTTTACATCTCGTGGATTTTTCTCCTTCGAATGCGGCAATTTACCACGAAGCGTTGTTCTAACGTTATAATAAAATTGCAAGCTGAGAACATATGATAGTAGAGTTGCCAGATCGTACAACCGTATAATACTTTCATCCCTGTCAAAAAGTGGAACCTTATAAAAACACCCTTGTAATATAGACTAAAAACGGTAGATAAGGTAAACCCAGCAGCTATTTGTTGCAGCAACATACAAAATACAGGCATCATTAGCTGTTTCGATAAACTTTAGTGTGGTTTAGATCGAAATAAACATATTTTTCAAGGGGAGTTAAACGTTATATAAAAAACCGGTTCACATAAAACTTGTACGCTTTATACTTCTCACATGTTTTAAGGAATTTTAATTCTTACTTAAATAGAAGATATTTAATTGTCATTTAACATAATATAACTATTTTAGATATGTTTCTTAATGTTTTTGTTTAACGCTCCTTCCTCATGTTCTCTTAGAACTTATTATCAGTGTCCATAAATATGCAGGCCATTAATTTCCTTAATATCCCCAAAATCAATTATCTGAGAGACTTTTTGCAAATTATTGTTTATTTTTATTTGAAAACGTGGAAAGCATTAAGTCTGGCATTTATGCGAAAACGACTTACTGCACTTTTTCTAGTTTCATTTTTTTTAGGTCAAACAAGATCATATAACCAATTTTTTATAGATCCTTAAAATTTATCGCTTGTACCAGAGCCATCCTTTTTTTCGGATGTTTTCAATTTGAGAAACCTTGTTTTGTGCACTAGAGTTGCGTCGGAATTTTGCATGAACCGTTTCATATCAGCATGTTTTTGTTTTGCTTCACTTAAGTGTTTACAAGAGTGGGTTCAGCGTATTCATTGCGATAAGCGTTGTATTGGAAATATCTATTTATAAATAGGTAACTTCGTCGCTATTGTTTGCCAATCGATTTTGTTTTTTTTTTGTTTAGTTGCTATTGACGAGTTAAAATGTTATCAAATTTGGAAAACTTGTTTTTTCGCCCACCTTCGCCTAAAGAATTTTATATTTTTAGAAATAATTTAATGATTAAATTAATAAACTGTCGTAAAGTGTGGTGATTCTTTGCACGTTAATTTAAACAATTTATTGAAATTAAATAAAATTTTTATTTTTCAATCAAACTTGCTTTAGGCTTCTAAAGGTTCTCAAATTAAAAAGGGAGCGAGTTGACGTATGTGGATTGTAGCAATTGTTTTTGTAAATAATTGTTGTTGCTTCATACTACAATTTTTACAAATATTTTATTTAAATTGTTCATTTCTTTTACATGGCTTTGTGCTTGTAATTAAATTCCAATATAGATTATTTTTTGGGTCCATGCTTCCTTTGAAAAAAAAAAAAAATATGTGAATAAAAAAACAAAACGCATGTCGTGTTTTTAATTCATGTTATTGTACCCTACACCACCACCATATGCTAGCGACATCCATTCACTAATCGACGCGGAATATGATGCGGTCTCCAATTATCATCAGATTGTCTGATAGTTGAGTCTCAGCGTTAAAGAAAGTCGAAGGATGGTGAAACAAAAATCGGAACACGCATTATTCCGTCAAAAATGCCATGAAATTTTCTGAGTGTTGGTCTATAAGTAATTACTGCTCTCCCTTCAATACCGATTAATACTCTTAATCGATTGAAATGCTTAAAAGATTCTGATCAGCAAATAACGTTAATGAACTGAAAGTTTTCCGAATGTTGTAAAACTCAATGAATTACTCACCATTGCTCTTTAACAATACAAAAGCTTCGGGCACTCAATCCACTAAATAAATTGTGAATTTTATAATGAGCGTTTTATGCTCTTCCCTTTAAGTATTCTTTGATGTAAAATATTTTAAGCAATAGTTTTCGATTTCGTATTGTAGTACTTCTACTACAATCAGCTCGGTTCCATTGACACATGGACTACTACACACAGCTATTGAACTAACTGTAAGAACTATTTCATTCAAGTGAGATGAACGAAAAAGAGCGCTCACTTAAAAGAGTTGATAAACCCAACATTGAAGGGGACTATGGATATTTACAGTTAATAAATCATAAATCTTTTAGAAATTATAAAGCGACAAAAAACGCAAGGCAAAATGTTTTTTTATAAAACAAATCGGAGTCGGTCCGCAACTGTATGCAGATCTTCTAGTGTAACCTTTCATATATTGTCATTGAAATAAACTCCTATTCCCGGGGTTTTGTTTTTGTGCTGATGATATAATCCACTTTGTACAAGAACTGAAGCACATTGATAACGCTATTCGACTGACACTGATCGGTAATAGGCTCGCACACAACTAGCTCAATGAGTCCCCGGGTACGATACCATTACTACTGCATCTATACGAAGTAGTGCCCGACAATATCCATATTACGCTCCTCCCGCATCACCCATTTACAACTTCAGCACAAAAACAAAACTAAACCTTAGTCTGAACCTATGTTTCTTGCTCCATTTATGGTACCCAATATAAGTTTTTGATATATTTGGTTTTCTAAATACAATGTTGCGTCTTCTGTATTAATGTTCCTAGTGCCTTATTTCGTTGAAACCAGATGATCAATTGCACAGACTATTAAAATCATTTGCTATTGTTTTCCGTATACGAGTATTTGCTTAATATTATGTACGATAGTCACACAGCCCTGATGTTTCGTTTATAGTTGCATCATCTGCATCAAAAAATGCAACTATGAAACAAGTTTTCTCTAAAGTTCCTACGTGTGTAACCGGCTTAATTCACCGGCGAATTGTTAAAAGAAAGCGGAGATGATATATTGGCCGTTACGTATTATCCGCCGCAAAATTATGTTTCGTAAGCATTACCTTAATAAGTCAACACTATTTGCGAGAATTTATTTTATTTACTTCTAGTGAAATAATTAAAAAATGTGTATGCAAGTCTACAGATCTGGTATGATTAATGTCGGCACCTGTCTTGCGCCCTTATCCGTTGGTGGTCTTAGCAACCGGTGTGTTAACGCGCAGCAAGGCCCTTGTGTAGGTAGCAATTGCAGATCATTGCTGCCTGCTGATGGGTTTGAAGCTACCCATTCTCCTGCTGTCAATAGCTATTTTATGGGCAACCTGCGCTGCAATGCAACGCCACATTGATCCTGTACAAAAATCTTCCTGCGATTTGGCTATAAATCACAGCTACCACGTGTATTCCCGAAAGAGCCTCATAAACAACTAGTTTAGGACTTCCGTCCCATGGGACACTGGTTCCTGTGGAACAAGTGTTTATATCGTTACTTGCCGTACTTATAAAGTCCTACCTTCTTCCATATTCAGGAACCAGACAAGCCTTGGGGATTGGTGCCCCCCGTCTCTACGTAGCAATACATTAAGGTGGCGGGATCACCAAGAAGACATGCCTGCAGGGGCATATCTGCAGATGGCACAAGTATCTGCTTTTACTCAGTTAACGAATTTTGTGTCCATAGCTAACAATAAGGCTATTGATACTGTCAGTAGTACCATCGAAAGTTTTGCAGCTCTACACGCTATGAGCGGCAAGAAACAGACCGACAGAAAATTTAATGCATACGAAATACTACTGTAGTGCGATTCACTATTCTTTTTTAACGATAATCTCATCGTTTAAAATTTTTAATAACAAAGTTAACGATATTGCCATTCAGTAACTTGTTTTAAACAATATTCGCTATCGTTAAGTCAGCTATTGTTGTTAGCAAAACGATTTTTGTGTTGTTTATTTATTTGACAAACTAAAATTCATGGCATCTTTTCGGGGCAGTATGAATATAATACACGTGGAAAAAGCCTCACATGTTTTTTTACTTACCTTTTTCGAAAATAGTTACGCGCATACAAATTTTATCCATAACGTTTTTGTTCTCTTTTGTGCTTTTCGTTTACTTGACATTTTGTTGACAGAGATGCCACTTTATATCAATTTGAATAAACAGAAAATTAACGATGTCGGCTATCGTTTACGAGTCATTACTGCAAACAACAAAAAATTGTCGACAAATTGTGCGAATGTCGAATCGTTAAAAGTTAGCGAATCGCGCTACTGAAATAGCGAGGCAATGAGCAGCATGTGAGCGAGTTTTCTGAGCGGCTTAGAGGCGGCGCTTAGGAATAAAACTTGTTCCGATTTTTAGTTAATTTAATTTTAATGGCAATCAATAAAAAAGGCAGAATTAAATTTAAAAAAAAACTTGCCTCAAAGTTCAAAGATGCGTAAATTCAGTTTTAATTTTTTAGAAATCCAACGATTTTACAAACATGCGGGAGTATTGCAAAAATCTGCGTGAAAATTTTCTTTGCCTTATACGTCCACTCTTTTTATAAAAATGAATACGATTTTTGCACAACAACAGGTATTCACAATACCATTTTAAGAACTAAACGCTCAGCTGTCCGTCGTTCTCCGCTGGCCGATTTGCCACTCATTGCGTGGCCTCGACCTAACCGTTGTAATCCATATTCATTTCCTTGTATGTTTACCAATCGAAACACACTAATTCTTTTTATTCTTAAGCGATGGGGGAATCTCTATTATTATTACAGTGCGCAGTTGGTAAAAAAACAATCTTACAGTGTTTATTTTTGATAATTCGCGTTACCAAAAAGTAAGGCCTCACTTGAGCAGGCCACTCTTCTTAATATCCACTCGCTTTTATCTTTAAAGTTTCCTCGAGCATTTTTTCACTTTCCTGCCGTTGCGCGGCGCTTAAAAAAATAAACAAAATATGATAAAATCATGAAATTGTTTTTTTAATACAGGATGTCCGCCAGGAAGGTATACTACTTTGTTTTGCCGCCATTTTGGTAATCATTAGTCTTGACAGTTCATATTTGGCAGTCGTAAAGTACAGACGTGGCAAAATTATTATGGAAAAATATTCGGTAAACCAACGTGTTTTAATCTTTAAAACATTTTATCAAAATCAATCATCGACTACTGTGAAGATGAGAAAGTTACGTGAAATTTTTAGGAAAAACAACGTTCCAACAAGACGCACTATTTATCGTGTAGTGAATGATTTCGAAGAAAGAGGGACTGTAGCTGATAGGCCCAAGCATGGACCACAACGTACTGCAAGATCGGCTGAAAACATTACTGCTCTTCAAGAAAGCGTTCAAAACAACCCATCAACCTCAATTCGACACCGTGCTCAGGAGCTTGGTCTTCAAAGAACAACTTTGGCTACAATTTTGCACAAAGATTTGCATTTGTTTCCATTTAAGATTCAGTTGGCACAAGAGCTTCTTTCAGAAGATCATTTACGTCGCCGTACATATGTCAATAGGATGCTACAGCTCGGTTTTGGGCAATGGAAAATGCAATTTGGTCAGGAGGAATCATTGGACCTTACTTCTTTGAAACTGAATACGGCGTAATAGTAACTGTCATTGGGGTGCGATATCGAGATATGATTGAAAACTTTTTAACGCCACAACTGCATGCTTTGGACTTGACTAACATGGGGTTTCAACAAGACGGTGCCACATCGCATACAGCCAGGATACATGAAGCGAGACCTCTTTCCACAACAAGTTATTTCTAGGAATGGTGATGTTGATTGGCCTCCACGGTCGCCTGATTTGACTGCTCCGGACTTCTTTTTGTGGGGATATCTGAAAAGCAAAGTTGATGCAGGAGCAACTCAAACAAAATATTCGTGATGAAATTAATGAAATACCGCGTGACATGTGTGGGAATGTAATGAAAAATGTGTTCGAAAGGGCTCGCATTTGTGAGGCTAACAGGGGCGGACATTTATCTGATATTGTATTCCATACATAATTGCCGATATTAAATAAAACATTTATCAATATACGATCCATTCTCTTTCATTTATTAAAAAATTATAAACAAACAAAGAAGTATACCTTCCCGGCGGACACCCTGTAGATAAATAATTTGTTGAATGTATTAGAAATCTTGAAAAATTATAAGTAGAAATAACTCGTACTTAATATTTGCATATAAATAAATAAATTCGATTAGTTCGATTGCTGTTGAAGGAATAATAAATTTATTAATTGTAATCAAATTGTGCTTTTTATACTCCTTAAAAAATGATAAGTATATATGTATGTATATAGGTTTGTCATTCCGACCCAACAAAGTGTATATATTCTGGATCCATAGGTAGGGAAGTTCAATTAACGATGTCCATCTATCCGATGTTGAAATCAACTGATATTGGGTCACTAAGAAACGCAAAAAGATCACAAATTCACCAAAATATATAAAAACTACAAATATATTAAAGATCTCAATTAATCTTAAAGATGAGAAAAACCAAATTTTACCATAAAATTTCAAAAAACCGAAACTGTAAAAAAAATCGAAATTTTTTCAAAATTTAAAATTCACTACATATTCCAAAATATACTATAAAATCCAAAAAACTGTAATAAAAATATAATTGCTAAAAAATCAATATTTAATAAAAAAACTGAAATTTCACCAAAAATACGGAAAATAGATTCACCAAAGATTAAAATTTCATCAGAAAAATTTTAATTTTACTAAAAATCCGAAAATTCCCAAAAAATTTGTATTTAAGAAAAAATTTCAAGGAAATCAAAAAATTTTATTTCATCACAAATGGAGAATGAGAATGAAATGAAATATAATAAAAATTATAAAATTTACCAAAAGTCTAAATTAATTTAAAACTAAAAATTTAAACTTAATGTTAAAAAGCACAAAAAACCGAAAATTCATCACAAATCCAAACTGTAACCCAACAATTTCTAATTACAAAAATAACAAAATTTTCCAAAAAAAAAAAAAAAATCCGAAATTTATAAAATTTAAAATTCACCAAAAATGTGAAAATATAATAAGTCGAAATAAATGGAATAAAAAAATTTAATTGCTACAAAACCAAAATTTAATAAAAAAAAAAACTGAAAAATACCACAAAAACCAAAAGTACCAAATTTCGGAATTTTACCACAAAAATTTTAACTTAACCAAAATTTTGCAAATGCACCAAAATTCCGAAAATTAAAAAATATAATATATCTTAAACAATTATATAAAAAATCTCTAATTAAAAATTAAAAACTTTACCAAAAAGTTTTGAAATCATAAAAATTTTAAATTCCAATATAAATTCGGAGTTCAGGATATTTACAAATTCTTCCCAAAACCAAACTGTAGTCTCAAAATATTAATATAATATAAATATTAATATAATTGAAATATAATATTACCAAGACTACAAAATTTTACAAAAAAGCAAACGTTAAAGAAAACCGATATTGCACCAAAAAAGTAAGAATAATTATAATTTTTCAAAATTCTAGATTCACCAAAACTTTGAAATTTAACATCAAAATCGAAAAACTGGAATAAAGCGAAATAATTCAAAAAATACCACAAAAACCACCAAAAAACTCACCAAATTTTAAAACTTAATTTCACTAAAATTTTGTAGTTTTACCAAAAATCAATATTTTATGAAAAACGTCGTAATTTTAACAAACTCGATATTACACATCAACAAATTTTCAAATTTAACGATAAATTTTACCCAAAGGCTGAAAAAATTGCACTGAAAACTTTAAATTTGATCAAATATTAAAACATTTACTTTAAACCCAATTACCAAAAAAAAAAAAAACTGAGAGACAATTATCTTTGTAATTATAAATTTTATCGATGGTATATTTTATGCTATAAATTTAAAAAAAAAACTGTATCTAAAGATATCATGCGTCAGAAAAGTATAAAACCAACAACAAGTTTAAGTTCTTGCTAGCGATTGGGTTCCTCCGAACGCTATTTTGGAATATTCTATTTAACATTTGAAATTCGAAACAAGGAGAATATAACACCCAAGTAGCTTGATCTTATCGAAAATTTTAAAGGCAATAGTCCAAAGATCAGCCAATACTTCCATACATACATGCATACACATGTATTGAATTATTGGGGATTAGTACGAAATTACAACAGTGGTCAAAAAAAGTCCTTGTTAAGATACTTTCATTTGCACCATCCGCACATGAGTTACTTAAAATACTTAAAAGCATTGCATAAGATTATTTTGAACACGACACTTCATAATTTGCGTCATTGTTTTAATGACTCATGGTGTGTATCTTTGTATTTGAGATTTATGTATCTCTTGAATTTATTTTATTATTATTTGTATGTTTACTTGTACATGCACTTATTTGCGTGTTATACGACAAGTAATTTAAAATAGAATTATTATTCCAAAATAAAATGGAAAAGAAATACATTTATTTACATTATTAAAATTAAGATTAAATTTTTTTAAAGAATTTATAAATTCTCGACCGACCTACATACGTAATTAATATTGTAATAAGCAAGCCGAACTGTTTATACCCTGCTTTAATTTTCTCAGGAATATTTTAAACGATCATTACTTACTTTCTACAAATTTTGTAAGGCCAGTAAAATATAAAAATAAATAAATCCCCTTAACGGGATGTTAGATTGTGATAACAATTTAAAATTATTGCAAAACAAAAAATATCAAGTCGTACACTGGTCGTCTCACAATTGCTTTTTAACTCGATCTAATGATATTTATAGCTCCACCTGGTGGATGCGTATCCATGCAAAACTGAGTTTAAAACTTCAGGTCGCATTTTTCAGACATAAGCTTAATTTGAATTTTTTTGGGAATGGTGATAATCGGTTTATGATGCTACGAGACGTAACACTAATGCTTCCGGCACTATTAATATTCTAAACATTTAATGTCACCTAAGGTAATATTCACATATAAATGTTGATATCGACATAACTCTCTACAATAATTGCTTTTTTATACGGTTTGCCAATAGGTATAGTTACATATATATAGAAAACTTCAGTTTTATTATTAGGTTTGACCTACCAATAAGTATGAAAATCGTATAAAAATGAAATATGACAGACAAAGGGTTAAAGGGCTATAAGGCATCTCTACGAAGTCTTGTTCAGAATTGCGTTTTGTTAAGCAAAGTACACGAGTCTTATGTGAATACAATACTATCACTAAATTAATTAGAGAACTAGTTTTAAATATTAACTCTTGTCCACTTAAATCTCATACGAGGATACCTAGAGTTATTAATTAATAACTTTTTTGTTTATCGAGTTTGACAGTAAGTTTTACATGAACAGTAATTTGCTGGCAAACTCCATATGAAAAGCAAATTATTAAAGCTCTTTATCTTTTCTAGTGCCTACACTTTTCTCATTTATGTCTTTAGAGTAGCGTAATAATTATGCGCACAAAAAAGATAATAGTGAAAATAGGGCGAAGTTCCTATCCAAAAATTTCGACCGTAAAAAGTACTAAGATGAAAATGAGGCACAAGTTCTTCATATGTACCATACCATCCCACTTCTAGGCAACATTTTTCAATAATCCTTTCCCATATTAGAAAGTTGAAAAAATTAACCCATGAGGTTGCCTGCACGTAAAGTCTTCGTGTTTCAAGTTTCATTATTTTATGATTAAAGGAAGGAAATTTATGAGGGGGTAAAAACAACGCGAGTTGCTTCGTGTAAAATACACACTGTGTGCTTTAGGCCTGAACTTGGCCTGGCGCACTACAGTGCGGCTTAATATATTCAGGTATGTCACAGAAAACAAATTTGTGCGAAAGTGATAGTGAAAACGTTTTTAGCTTCTCCAGAAAAAGTAAAACAATTTTTTTTTGCGTATATTTTCACCTCAAATAATTGAAGTGTATTTAAGAATTTAAGAGTTATTGCGCCAAAAGGGTGCTCAAAACAGATTTTATATAGTAAATAATTTTGTTTTTATTTAAATTGTGTCTTAAAGCATATGTAAAAGAACGTTTGTAATACATTTTGTGTATTTTTTTCAAAGGTATTTAATCAACAGGAAAAAAGTTTGAAAACGAACAAACAAAGCATTACCACGTCGTTTTTTTATTACTTAAAAAATACTTTACTTTCGTTTATTTGTATTCCTTTTATTTTATTTTATATCCGTTAGTAACCAGCTGTTCAGTAGTGCTACCATATTTAATGCCAAAAAATCTATGTTTATATTTTTTTCGGATTCCTAAAAACGGTTGAAAGCTGGAGAACCAAAATAAAAACGTTACGAATTGAATAATATGGAAATATTCACTTTCGTACAAATCCTGTGACATACCTGATTGTATGGAATGTTAGAATTCATCTTTTAATTTTTTTACTCAAAACACATACATTTTGCCAAAAGTATACTTCAAAATGTTAAATGAAAGAATATAAATTAATACAAAATAATTATATGACTGTGATTGAAAATTTTAAATACACTTACAAGAAATTGACCGGGCAAATAATAGAAAAGTTCTAAAAATGTAAAAGCCATTTGAAAACGTTCATTGTTTTAAATATTAATAACGACAATAGAAGTGGATGTATTTGATGTTAATACTCCAATTAAAGGCCCCAAATGAAATATCGTAGACTGATATGCTCTGACAGTAATAGATTCATGCCAGGCGCGGGACCAGCTTAAGCTCTCAGAAAAAAATAAACATGCCCTTTTTTATTCCTTCAGAATCTGCGTCTAATTTCAGTGATAGGAATAATTAAAATGACATCTGCGAGAGAAATATATTCACAGTAATTTTCGCAATAGAAATATTCGATGTTCACGACTAAATAAACGCACATTTAACACGGGAAACTTCAATTGAAAACACGGAAAGTAATAAAATGTGAATCTTGAACAAAAACAAAAAAGGTAGGGTTGCAAGACGTCAGAAGCGAACTTGTAAACTTTAGCAATGTCACATTTTAATACCATCCATGTCCATAAAAAAGCAAACCGAACATAGCCAGACTTGCTTTATGACACCACATACCAGAGTGGTAAGGCATGTGGTGGTACTGCCATTATTGTGCGTAAAAACGTGAGGCACTTTGTAATAGCAGAATTCACAGAAAATTTTATATAGGCCACCTCTGACAGACCTTAAAGTAGTAATACCATGCGTATATTCTACTCATGGACATAAAACGAAAAAAATCAGTTTACCAAATTCTTTTCCACATTGGGGCAAAAGTTTAATACGACTGCCAATTATAATGCCAAGCATACGTATTGGGGTAGGAAGGCAACTATATACACGGATGTCGGAAGCAAATTAGACATCTTATATGGCAGAAAACCAACATTTGGCCTTTAGATTTTAACATAACTCCAGACCTGATTGTGTTTGCTGTGACAAAAAATATAAAACTTAATCTAATATCAGTAAGTTCTACTTATGACCTATCATCTGACCATTCACAGACACTTTCAACCGTGAAGAATCATTATTTTATTCTAGAAAGGTACATGAACTTTTATCCAAAGAAAACCACAAACTGGTTAAAATATAAAATGTATGTGAGGTCCCACATCTCTCAGAACATTCCTCTGAGAAACTCCAAAGATACTCCATCAGTCGCGGATCATTTCAGAGAGGTCATAGCTTCTACAGCCAGGGTCGCACCATTACAGGTGGCACATATAAACCATCGGTTAATATGTGCATTTGTGCGAGAAAAAGAACTTATGGCAAATTGTGCGAAACTATGTTAAGTAGTAAATAATTTGGAAACAATGAAGAACACAGATAGAAAGCTTTGACGAATTTCGAATGAAAAGGTTGTCACTTTGGCTGGTCATCTGCAGAAGGTCTTAACACCAAATGAGGCAAATATTTACAACAGTCTATTAATTATCAATAATACCGTCAATGACACTCTTATATTAGTCTTACTTGCGCTCAAATTTGATCGTATGACTAGATCTATGGTAACAAACCTACCTACTTCCGCAGAATTATACTGTGTACATTTAACGCCATGGAACGTATTGGTTTCTTTCCCCTCCTGTTGGAAGATATCTTTAATGGTTATGGTCACAAAACCAGGAACAGATGCTAGTCAAATTACGTCATATAGACCAATTCGCTTACTTTAAATTTCATCAAAGCCATTTGATATAATGTTCCTACTCATTATATTTTCTTGCCCTAACGAGCGGTGTATTATCCCGGAACATCAGTTTCAATTTCGTGCGAAGCTTGGTACAATCGAGCAAGTTCATAGAATTGTTACACTTATTAGAGCTGCCTTTGAGAGCAAACAATATTCTAATATTTCTGACTATACAAAAATAATATAATATTTCTTTTTTAATTATAAATAAAAATGTAAAGGTCTTTCGTTTTTAATCAAAGTATAACTAAACCACAATCATACAATGTTTGTCTTCGAAAAAATGTTGTTTTTGAACTCGGTGAGGTGCTTCCCTGTCAGATTTCGGGGGGGGTTGTATTTTAACGTGTTTCTATATATTGATGTCGCCTTTACCTCAGGCTACTTCTATTTCTCTCAGTAGAAATAATTTCCTATAGTCAACGCAAAATCACAATTTTTCATTTCGGTAAAGCGACTTATGCAACTTTCAAAATAAAGAAAAGAAGAGCCCTTAATTCGGCTTCTATGGAACTAAATGCCAGAAATTTCTGGACCTATTTGGATTCTACAACATGATATTGCTCCTATACATAACGTATGTTAATTTTGTTCGATGTAATTTATTGAAGTGATGTTTTGAGAGCACAGCGTTTTAAGAAAATTAATAGATAAATTATATATAATAATTTATTATATTCTTCAAGCTTGAAGGTCTTTGTATATAAAAACACTTTTATTCTTCTCGATATTTCGCTACTCCATTCTGTAGCATCATCCGAAAATAAAATATTAAAAGAAATAAATTTAATTAACAAAGGTCAAGAAAAATCCATAATCGGCTCAAAATACAAAAATAATTATTACATTTTGACACATAATTATAAGTAATTTATAAATTAAAACGCACTTCATATAAAAGTACATCAGTTCAACTTATTCGTCGTAAATACCGGGAGTGATTAAATTGCACGTTATAAAAGTTGCTATTTCATTTGCTGAAATCACTCTCATGCAGAAATATTTCTATGCTCATTAAAAGCCTATTAATTTCATAACTAAAATGAGAATCTCCTATCTGAGGCACTCATTGCCTGGTAACATTTTATAAAAGAAATTAAACAAAAATAATTCTATTTATGTGTAATATGTATATTATAGTGATAATATAATAAAACTTACAGCACTGCACTATTTTTTTTCCACTTATAAAATTATACCCAAGATCACGGCGTAAAAACCCAATACTGAAAATGTTTTATAACAATGCCTCACACACTTTTATCTGTCTTTAAATATATCGTTAATTCTATCTCTTTGCCACTAAAAGATAACAGTGAATTATAATTAATTTCTTTTTTCTAAAAACGTGACTTATGCCATTTTTAAAATTAACGGCTTATATTATAAGAATTCGTCACCCCTTAAATAAGTTTTTTTTTCAATAATTAATTTGTGTTTTAAATGTCAACCATGTATTCTGTATAACATAAGTATAAGACATTATTACACTACCATTTTATTTCAATCATATTATGTTTAATAGAAAACCAGTTGTTATCGAAATATGATGTCTTATGACCATTTTCAGTTATATATTGATTTTTTAGAGATATAATATGATAAGTTTTAACCACATAATTATCATGAACAAATTTCGATCATATTATTATTATGTATTTTCATAATAAATACGCTTTAAAGCGATTATGTTACGCCATGTAAAAGTTATATATTATGTACTCGTATGTTGCAAAAGGCGTTTTTATTTTCTACAAAAATTAATTGATTTGATAACAACCTACAACGCAATCGTAATATGTTGGTCTTAAATTATGGTTGCCTCAACCATGTTTTCTCTTTGTGTGTATATTCCCGGTATTGGCTAGCGACTTCACATACTCATACAAAAAATATTACATTTTACAAATGTAGATCTGAATATTAAGTTGTGGTTAGCAATTCTGGTGAGAAAACAGGCCCAGTGTCACAATATAAAAATAATCTTAAATAATTTTTAGGAAACAGTAGTGTTTTTTCCAATATTTATAAATATTGGTTTGAAAGTAATTTAAATAGCGAAAAAGCTCATTTCTTATGCAAATGTTGAAATCTTTAAGATACATTTTGTAATATCCTATCCAGACATACAAACAATTGCATCAGGTAGTAGAACTTCATTAGTATTCATTATTCATCAATGTGATGAGAGCTTGTTGATTTGTTTTTATTTTTTCTTAGTTTTTTTTTTATAATTTAATTACAATTAATTCTCTAGACAAAATAACTCTAATCACTAGATGAATAAATTATTAATTATTATTTTTCTCTTAAGAACAAATACACATTTTTTAATAAGTAGGGTATGTATCTGTTAAGTAGATCTATTGTAAGAAACGGTTATTTAGTAATTCCATCTGAAACATACGTACGTATTTACCCAGCCCCACCTCAAGTTAACTGGCTGCAATATTTTACCCTACTGTATTTACACTGTCAATATTTTAACAAGAGGCACAAACTGAATTAAAACCATAAACAACTGTTTATTTCCAAAGTAAAAAAAAGATAAGTTACATAACAAAAATAAAACTTAAGGTTGTATTAAAAACATAAAAAATTCTTATCACTCATTATTTTACAAAGAACTAAGAGGGACGAAGTCGGCATTGTCGAATTTTGTGCACCATTTACACAAGAGTGGTGCAATAAGTACTTTGTGAGAAAGGTGGCTTTTATTTTCATTTAAGTGAGTTTTAATGTGACAATTTTGTACATGTTTAAAAAAGAACATGTTTATTCATACTCTTGCAAAACTCATGTAAAACCCATTAAACATTTTGTTCAGAATAGAAAACTATTTAAGAAATATTTGTAAATCCAAATCATCGTGCGATTCGACTCGATCCGCTCCGATTTTAATGAAGTTCATGAAATCTGTTTAAATGAAATTCATTAAAGCCCATTAAAAGACTACAAAACCTACCGGGTCCATCAGTTTTCAGAATTATGGCAAATGCTTATTTTTGGAGCGAATTTCCGTCATCCCTTGTCAAGTTATATCAAATCAAGAAGCAAATGTTTACTTAAAAATATATCTATAACTTTTAACCTACAAAAGGCACAACGTCGTTTTTGCCTGAATTATTCACTTCCTTTATGCTCTAAACACATAGACCACAGCAGACTACACAGCTTCATGGTTACAAATGCAGTTGACATCATATGTCGCCGTGTAGTCAGCTACTTAATTTTTTTGAATGCGGCAGCTAAGTCATAATCAGCTGATAGGAAGATTGGCGTTGCATTATTAGTATTTGTGTTTGGCGAACAATGTTGCAACTTCTTTTACTTTTTTTGCCTTAACGCAAAATCACTCATTTAAGAAACTGAAACATAGAAGAATCTGAATATGGTCAAAAAGAAAATCAAATAAATAAAAAAAAAATATTTTAACAGGTCTGGCCTGAAAATACTTTTTTCGCACCTTCCATGTGGTATTTCAGGTAAAATAACTTGTTTTTAAATGTATATAAATATAATTCATTCCATATATTCAAGCTGATTTTTTTCTACACGTTCTTTGTAAATTGTCAACACTTTACTTGTCAATTGAAGGATCGCCGCGAATAACGTTGCAAATGACAAAATAATAATTTTTCAGGAGAGCAAAAAAACATATTCAAAAGGTAGCAATAGGAATATTAAATAACCGAGAAAAAAGTGCTGCTTTGTGACAGCAAATGTTTTCGATTTTTGATATTGCTGGATTGTGTTTATTTTCAACATCTCAGTAAGAGCCAAATTATTTATTAATAAAATTTGTAGAATTTATAGCATAGTACAGTCTTTTCTCCGTGCTGTTGTTGTATCGCAGTTCGCATTTTAAACACTGGTATTCAGTTGATTAACCGATCAGTAAAAAAGGATAATTTCTAATAACCGTTTAACAAACTAACATTTCTTTTAAGTATTATTGCATATTTTCTTTAAGTGCATATAATTCGCTCAGCAACATTCTCTTGTAGTAAAACTTTTGTAAAGTAAGTAAATTAAAAAATCTTTTAGATTTTTTAGCACCTTCAGCATTGTTCAAGTGAGCCCAGATCGATGTTATATACTAAAAAAACAAGAGACTTAAATTAAAAAAAAATTAAAAATTAATGATTTTATCTATGGATTTCGCGAAAGTTTGCTCATTTTTGTAGATTTAAATTTATTAAGGCGAGATGCTTTTTACATGTGTTTGTGTTCTGACAAGTTATGTCACTTTAAAACGATTAGTAACACAAAAGTTGTTTAATCTACACATATTTGGAAATTACTTTTTGCACAATTTTCAGTTTCTTAGAACTTTCAATTACTTGTGCATGACGAAACCTTCATGGGCTGACCCTATCATTTTTATTCAAAGGAAACCACTTATGCCGACATAAGTGGCTTGATTTTCATTAAATTTTTGAGTCTCTAATGGATTGATTCTTTTCTTCTTCGCTGGAATCATACTCCTCAAATCTCTTTAAGTGTATGTTACGGAAAATTTGCCACCGAGCCCGCATTCGCATTTTTGGCAAATCTGAATTAATGACTTACGCGATTAGTCATGTCAATATTCCGGTAAGCCCTACAAATGTGGGGAAGGAAGAAGAATGAGCCCTACTATATTCGGGAAAATTACCATGATTTACATAAAAGTATAATTCCATATCTTTTGATTATTAACGGATTAGGTCTTTACCAAGATTAACTATAATTATTTTCGCCTTATAAAGGTAGGGGAGTTTATTTAACCACCATCCATCTCACCATCAACTTTCAAAAGATCTGTTGAAATTACAATCCGTTTGATAAATTAATTTTTCTATAAGCTTGTAATGATGCTTAAAAAAAAACAATAGTTCCAGAATTATCTTCTACTCATTTTATCTCTGCGTAACTAAAAGATAAATAACTTAATTAAAAAACGAAATGTTTTTTTCAGCTGAAATAAAAAAGTTTTTAGTTTCAAAATGATAATTTTCGCAACACCCCACATGTGTTTCCCATTTTCATAATTGTATTTTATAACAGACTATTTATTTGCTGTACTTTATAGTACCCGTATTGTTCTGTTGGGTTTGGATTAAAAATAAAATTAAAATTACTTTACACAATCATTTAAGAAACTTTTGTAAGATTAATTTTATTTCAACAAATATTGCTTGCATAACTCTGGCATTCAAATGAACTTCTATGGGTTTTCCGTAATTTAATCTTGCGCACGATCGCTGCAAATACTAATAATCACTGGCGTGTGACCTAATTGTTGCATCAATATCAATTTGAATTACAATTGCTCGGGCATGTAAGCGTATTTCGGGTGTTTAATTTAGAGAACCATTTAGCAACCTTCCATATAAAAAGTTACGGTTACAAACTTATAATTAAGAATAATAATGTCGACAAGTTCGTCACACATATTGGATGCTTAACGTAAATTAATTTCGTATTTTCGATATTAGTTTTTAATTGAGCGTAATTTACCATACAAAAACTCAATACATTGCGCAATTAGTATTTAGCTACACCATTGCTTAAGTCCAATTCCCAATGCAACTCTGGTGAAGTGTGGTTAGTGACCAGAAAAAACTCTGTACAGTGACAAAATCAAGGCACATTGTATAAGGAGACTGCATAACCAATACAACCACATTTTATTCGTGGCAGTTGTTAAAATCTATATCAAAATGCTTTTAAAATTAATTTCACAAGTTTTCACAAAAAAAAACAATTTAATAGTACATATGAATTGCGTAATTAATTGAGTAATCAAATTTATTGTTCACTCATATGCAATTTAGCTTACTCTATTAGCATTTGATAGCTGCAAAAATTTAGTTTTCGCGAATAGTCGATTTTGATATATTGCTATATAAAAGGGATAACAAATCTTGATGTTACCAATTTAGCTATCTCTTTCATATTACGATGGTAATTGCACGTAAAAACACATAACACATGATTCCGCGCTTTTTCAAACATAATTGTTATGAAAACATTTGCAGCTATCAAATACTAATTGAGTATGCTTAATTGCATAAGTATGTGCGAACACTAAAGCCTATAACTCAATTTGAAATATATTAGCCTCATTAAGGCACATGTGTGATCATAGAGTTAGACAACTTTGTGTAGTGGACAATCGATATTATTCGGTAATTTGTGCAACCAGTAGACTTGTAGAATGGATTACTCGCTCACTTGAGAGTTTGACGCTTAAGCGGCATTCATTTTCAACATTTAACGTTTTTTCATACAGACCGTAAATGTCTCATTGTATACAATTTGTTTGATGCTTTTCAATTATCCGTTTGATTTATTTTTATATTACAAGGCCTTGTTTTCCGACTGCAATGAACTCGTTTTTAAAGTTTTTATAAAAATATTTTTTTTGCTACTTATGGTAATTAGCAGGAAAAGAATATTAAATGGTTTGATGGCAACAAATACTTCAGTAGTTGTGTACCTGTGTGAAAGTAAAAAATTAAAACATAAATATAAAATTCAAATTAGAGATAGTCCCCAGAAAATTTGTAGCAAGTTTAAGTCAGAGCTGCTTTGTTTTGTTTTTTTTTTTAATTTAATTTCATTACACTATTGTGCAAATTTATTAACAACTTCCACAGAAATGTCTTAGCAAATGTGTCATTAATAATTCATTAAAATATTTCTATGACATTTCATATTAATTTAATTACTTCCAGCATTCTTTAAATGCCTTAACAAAATTGCAATAAAATTGTTAATCATATAAAGGGTGTTCCTTTCAGATATACACACAGAAATCAATATGGCATAAATATAATTAAATTATTTACTCAGAATGAAAAATGTCACATACGCCATACCGGGATGTGTTCAAACTAAACTTGATAGGCGATGACGAAAATCAAATCAAAAAGTATTTAAAGTTATTAATTATAATAAAATACTTTTATTTGATAGAATAGATTAATCTTATCTGATTGATAAATATCAATAAAAAATTGTTTGCACTACAGTTAAAATAAAAGTTATATTGAGGTGGTTACCCAGATGCCAAGGCATTGAATCGCACTATGTTGGTGGCCAAATAACGAGACCATTCCCAAAATATTATTTTACATAATTAAATTTTAAATAATTGAATTTTCAATCGGAACGTGCGATGGCGAATCGATTAATTTGGATCCTCCTAAATATTACGCTGTATTTAAGGATGCGTATTATCATTTAGAGTATACGTGGTGCAAAAACAATCCACAAATAAACATATTAGTCACTCGGATTGTGTGGACTGTACGATGGACGTAGTGAGTGGTAACAATCCTGAACTAAATCATGACTTTCGAAAGAAATTTGCATAATTTTCAAGCTTTGTTTTGGCGATAGTCTATACTCGATAAAATGGCAAACAATAACAGAGTTGCCAGATCTGACAACATTATGGGAGTTTAATCCCTGTTGGAAAATGGAAAGTTGAACAACACCAATTTATATACAATATACAAACCTTTTTGTAATATTAACTCGTAAATACAAAAATCCCGATGTATTAATAAACATTAATTGCTTGGCCCACGATGTCGAACGTTAACGTTCTCTTGAATTCTTATAAAAAACTGATTATCGTTCCCCTAATGAACTGTTGAATGAGTTTATTTTTGTAATCAGCCCGTAAATAAATAAATATATTCATAAAGAGGGCTTACTCGAAGGCCGAAGGGAAGTTTATTTGCTAGAAGAATGCAAGCGGAAGCTATCGTTCGACATCGTTGGCCTGGCTGTAAATTTGTGAAATTTGATAATCAATTTGAAGTTGTGGCTGGCAACCTTGAATCGTGGCTCTGGCAACACTGTCTCTTCTTGCTCTTTCGTTCTCTGAGAGTGTTGCGTTCCAGTGCTGCTGTGATAAACTTTTTATTACGTTTATTTATCCAACAATTTCTTATAACTAATAAATAAATAAACAAATAGTGGTTTAAATAATTTTAATATACTCTGTCCCGTATTCGAGCACGCCAGAACATTTATATTCTCTTTAAAACAATTTGAGTTCTTTTTATAACAATTTATGGGTTGATTTATACAAGTTATAATACTTATGTACATTGATGATTGACCAAATTTTAAATGTAGGAAAAACAATTGCAAAAACACTACCTAAATATTTTATTATAAAATAAGGCAAATAGTTTCCGCACTGATTAATTCTATAGCGTAAAATCGCTTTTATGAAATATGAAATTCGATTTCAGTGGTTCCTATTCAGTTATTGTGCCATAACTTCATATATTATTTCACTCAGTTTATATATTTTGTCGAACACAGGCAACTGGATTTGTTTTTCATTAAGACTCTTCAATTAAATACATTTAATTAATTCTCCAACCATATTAATAGAGTTTGTTATAAAAGTTTTTGTTTTGCAATATTTCATTTCATTTTTATCAATAAACATTGTTGTAGTTTAGTAAAAGTTTCTGTCTTGTTAACATGTTTGTTAAAAAATAATTACCTGATTATATAAAATATATATTGCTGCATATTAAATTATAATCCGTTGATTATAATTTAAATTTAGTGGAAGTATACTCGTACACCTTTTTCAAGCAACAGTGTTGGTCATAACGTTACCTCTAACATTGATATTTTCTTTTTGTACATTAAAAACAAAGTCAGTTTTTGAATTAAAAGAAGTCCTTTGGACTTCTCAAATCAAGTAAATTTCTTGTTTTATATAGTGACAATCTTTAGTTAAGAATTTATTTCGGAATGCCGTAAAAAACTAAATGGGCTTTAGGCGTTAGACTCTTTAAGCAAGCTTTTGATATTTAAATAATTTTGATATTTTCATAATAAATACGGAAAAACCATTATCATCGTAATACAAAAACAACAACAAACAAAAAAAATTTAATCAATGTTTCAAAAGTCTCTCACAAAAATTGTTAAAAATCAGCCATCCCTAAACGAAAGCATAATAATATGTTCAGACATGCACCTTAATTGAGGTAATTATATTTTAAATTGAGTTATAGAGTTATAGGTATTCACACATATGCAATCAAAATTACTCAATTAGTATTTCGCAGTTGAAAATGTGTTAATTTTGTTCGTGAAAACTTCTGTTTGTGAATTTTGATAAATGAAGAGGATCTCGGCTTTAAAAGACACTTTTTTAAAAAATGATTTGTTTTTTAAAGAAATTAATTATTTAAAATATATTTTTGGCAAAAGAATACTGAAATTTACTAACTGTCAATTTGAACTGTCTTTTCTTTTCTTATTATTGTTTTAATTTTATAGATGTACAGTTTGACAAATATCATGACGAATAAAATGGAGTTGTATTGGCGGTAGAGCCCCCTTGTTGATATTGTCATTGTCTTGATATTGTCATTGTCTTGATATTGTCATTGTCTTGATATTGTCATTCTACAGAGTTTTTTTTTCTTACTAAACAGACTTGACCAGGTTTGTATGTTGGATTAAGGTAAATTGAGCTCATTTAAGGCCATATTGAGTAAAATTTACAAATATGAAGAATTTTATTAAAATAAATAAAATCAATCAATTCTCACATAATAAATAGAAAACTTCTCAGATCGAATCCGATAGGTGATGCTGGAGCATTTATAATTTGGTTTTATATTCAAACAATAGAGCAAATCGAAATCAATGTTGAGCTTTTAAGAATTCGCCACAAGGCGCCAAATCGACATGAGACGTTAGTAATGCCCTAAATTCAAAAATTCTCGTAATAAAAATTTTACATCTGAATATGATGAATATGCTTTACTACATTCAGGTTTCGAAAAGAATTATAGTACAATACTACATCGGTAAATAGTGCTAGATTCTTAGCACATTTCTAAGAAGTACAAAATAATGTTTTTCGGGACCAGCTTGTGGATAATATTGTACTTTCAGAGTGCTTATTAGATATATATAAGTAGATTATTAACGAGGCCGTCTGCAACACATGGCATGTAGGCCTGCACATGCGGTCCTTATGTGGAAGGAAATCCAAAAGTGAAAAGTGAAGAAGACTAGAACGATTACAGAAGATTGGTACCATTGTACAGTCATTATAACCGCGCCGATGTGGAATCATTGCCGCACCATTCACTGTTCCTAAGGAAAAAATACATTTATAGACCAAATATTTGTTCTCTCAAGACTGATTGAGTTTTACTTAATCAATTAATTCCTAAATCTTAATTTTTTGGACTGATTTTTCAATATTTACAATCGCAAATTATTTGTCTTAAACTATGTTTGCGTAACGCACAAGTTTGAATATTTTTATAGGGATCTTCAAATAGGCAAACAATTTCATCTTTCACTGTGCTGATCCAAACAATTCAAATGCATAAAATAAAATTCAAATCACGTCTTTAAATGACACCATGTTGTTGAAATAAATATTCTAATTACAGCAGTATAAAATTTGTAATTTACTATTTGCTAAACATAAACAATTTAATTAAAATAAGTAGCAAATAAAATAAGGCGAGTGAACTTCATAATAAGTAGAAAAACAAAAGTAAATTTAAAATCGAATCGAAAGATTTCACGCAACATTAAAATTTTGTTCGAAATTTTCTTAATAAATATTTCTATTTAAAATATCGGACACAAGAATGGTAATTGGGTGCTTTGTCAAATCTAGATGATAAAAAAAACATGAATAAATTAATTGCGAGGCATATGATATTCTCTGACGCAGCGGAGGCCAAACCGAGATTGTTCTACGTCGATTTACGAAAAGAAAATTATGTTAAGTGAAGAATATACTTATTGTCGGTATGCTTCTGTGAATGATGAAATGGGGCTTTCCAAGCACCCACTTCACTTACAGACCCATATTGTTCGAACAAATATAGTTTCAAGATTTGTGAATAAAGAGCTGAGGTATTTATTGAAAAAAAGCTAAACTATCTCGACTTTTTCACGGTTTTTCCTGTTGTTGTTACACTCTTCACCACATGTAGTGAATTTGCAATAAAATTTAAAAATTTACCAAAAAAATTAAAAATTCACCAAAATATTTAAAAATCATAAAAATATAAATTTTATCAAAAATCGTTTGAAATTGTCCACTTTTTTATTTAGTGGGGATATCGAGGCAGACCTCTAACTTTATGGATCTCTTTACGATCCCCTTCTTTTCACGAATTAATTTCAGGAAACAGATTTGTAATTTACAATTACCTTACTCTCAATCAAGTCTCGTGCAACCATTAGCCTTTACTATGGACTAAAGTGTTTTTAGACTGTCGACTGGTGACTGCCAACCTTCTTCCTCATAACGGAGTCTTTTTTAATTGCTAGCATTTGCTTAGGCTTAGTTCCAGCATTGTCTTATGCTAGCTAATGCTGGACATTCACACACAATGTGTGCCACCATCTCAGCCTCTATCTCAGGTGTATCTACACCGTTCACCCGTTGCGAGGTTGTCTAGTCCAACTCTTCAGAATTCCTTCATTGGCTAATAAACACCAGAGTTCCTACAAAGATAAATACTCTCCACCTCGTGCAAGGCTTCATTGCCAATCCTTTTCGGAATCTCACGGTCTAACGCCTTAGAAATATCTTTAAAGATTGACCCGTCCACCCCTCGCGAGATATTCTTGTCCATCTTTTCCGGATTCCTCCTTTGGCAAATTAAAACCGTAGTTTCTCTACGCTTCTGATTTATCCCCCTAATGGAGAAAAATATGTCAACCCACACAGAGCTCCGTATGCACGGGTAAGTCTGTATTAAAACTGGAAATCGACTGGTATCCAGAGTTTGCATACTTGTTGCCAAGCACCTCCTTGGACACGCATATCTGCCGTATGCTGTCCCAGCTTGGATTAGGGATTTTTTTGTACGAGAGTGTTAATTTCTATCTGCTTGACTTATTTAGCCAGACTCCTTGCAGAGACAGGAACCTGTTACCGGCCGCCACTACGTGGAGGTATAAGACAGAAACTAAAATTTTACCAAAAATATCAAAACAAACCAAATTATCCAAATTTTGAATATTGAGCACAAAAATTTTAATTTCAACACAATTTTGTATGTTTGCCAAAAACACGAATAATCACAAAAAATCAATATTTTATGGAAAACATCGAAGTTACAACAAAATCGATGTTTAACAAACATATAAAAACCAAAATCAAAAATTTACTACAAGTGGTGAATTCCCAAAAAAAGTTAAAAAATTCACCAAAATGTTTAAAATAGAAATTTTATCAACAATCAATTAATCTGAATAATGGAGAAAATTGAAATTTTACCATAATTTGGTAACTCACCAAAATCGAAACTGTACAAAAAAGATTTGTCAAAATTTTAAATTAAAATTCTATTAAAAACCGACATTTTACCAAAAAAAATACGGGGGCAACCAATTCACCAAATGTTAAAATTTCACCACAAAAATTTCAATTTCGCCAAATTTAGTAATCTCACCAAAAAGCCGAAAATGTACAAAATTATTTTTTTTAATTCTTGATTTGATATTCCGATAGGGTGTCTTGATGTAGATTTCTGGAACGAATTTCCGTCATCCCTTGTCCAGTTTGGTTTGGATACAAGCCCGTGCTTATAGAAAGCATTTTAAAACCGGATTTCTCTAGTATATGGATTACACACAGCCGAACATAGCGTCCTCACTTTTTTATTTAACTTTATAGCTAATTTAATTCAGTGTGTTCGTACGTTAAGAACGGTGTTGTTCGATGATGACCTCAGGAATCGATAATTTGGTATGAAATAAAAATCTTAATCACAAGTCGTTATTACAGCTTCGCAGGGGGAAGTATTTAAAAATAAACTTGTTTACAATTTTCGTTACAGACCAGACTTTAACTAGCTGATCATATTTTCTATACACTGAAAATCAATATTCTCATTTTAAAATAATTAATTTAATTTCGTAACATAAAGACATACGAGTTTATTAAGAATCAAAGCGTTTTTAATATTTTATTGACAGATCGTAGCATTATCTATATAATCTACGCGAATATTAGCTGTATGAAATATTATTTGAATTGGTTATACAGGAATATTCTAAAAAAGTGAAGGGCAATTTGTCACACCCTGAGGATTCTACAGGGTGTTTCCTGATTTCGACTACATAAAGAAACTCAAACACATTTTTTTCTTTAGTTTATATAAATTATATTTTCTTACTTCATATAGTTCGGATACTTTTATTAAAATAATTATTTTAATGGTTTTTAAAAATAAGTGATTTTAAATGGCAACCATGCCTGCAATTTCGATGTAGCAATCGCTTTATTTATCGATTAAAGAGATTGTACTAAATCATTTTCATTTTCAATTTATAAGCTTCCTGTTAGCAGTAACCCCGTGAGAAAAAATCTGCTATAGTTCAGTTCTGAGGACCGGGGAGGCCAACGAAATGTTGAGTTTCTTCAAGTAGTTTTACTTGGAAATTTTCTTTGTATCTCTGCCGTAACGGTATGTGTGAATTTGATCCATCATGTTTAAACTAGTGCTGACAAGAACTGTCTTTCGGCGCAGTCCCGGCAAAAATTTCATGTTTTAAAATTGTTATAGTGCGACCGCCTTCTTCCAAAAGTATAACCGGCAATGCAGTTTAGGAACCTGCGCACCACACTGTGACTTGAGACAGGGTGCAATTCTCACTCTTTCTCTCATAGAGAGTCTGTATATTCGTCTTATTATAGTCCACATGCTGGAAACCCTGTCGCCAAAACTACGACGAAACACCCTATGGACGGGATGCCCGAAAGCGGCGCACGATACAAATACCTGTTTCATTGGCATAATTTTTCAGTTTTACTAAATGGAAATGGAGCTTACTTAAAAAAAAAGTTGCTATATAATATTTCGGCAGCGTTGCTGATGACACCTTGTATCTTCAGTTTCGCATTCGCCCGAAAGTTTTTTATAGCGCAAACAGTTTAAAATAAAGTTGTAGAAGAAAAAAGTAAAACGACATGAAAAACATGTATTCATTTTATGCTCAGTTTTGGTAACACAAACTCTCAGTGTTGTATACATCAACGCGCTTCCAGTCTTTCGATGTAATCAGTCGGTGGTCTGAGCACCGGGTGTGATATATGCGACCATCAGCACGCTCCTCTACGCATTTGTATAGTTAGAAATTTTAGGACCATCTGGCTGAGGTGATTCGGATCTCTCCAATATTCTGCTGTGAAGAGCTGATCATGCACCACGATTTTCTCGCAATTTAGGTTTAAGCTACAGTCGCCATCTGTACTCCCGAAGACGCTCCAATAACAATCACTTCGGGACTTACGTCGAACTTAGAAAGTCTTTCCCTCGTCCAGTTTCAGGCTTAAGAAATGCCTCGGGGACTGGTTTTCCTTATATTTTCTAGTTGCTATACATCAAGGAGAGTAGATCGCTAAGAAAATGAGTCCTTGGGGAAATCGTACGAGTGAGTTGTAAAATTATATTAAAATACTTTCCCCTATCGAAATTGGTGAAAATGCTTTACTTTGTTATTTTTATTTTGTTAACTCAACTGCAAGGAATCGCAAATCTGGTTGGTGTTCTTTAAGCTAACGATGGTCATAGTGTTACCAAGAGTGGTAGGCATTGCCATTCGAAGATTTTATCTATTGTACTTTTGTTTTTATATAAAATGAAATAAATGTATCTGGCGGTGCTTTCTACAATCAATCTAACTCGCGAAAGTGACCAGTGAATTCGACACTAATATTATACGATGGTATGCATCTTGGTTATGGCATTACAAAATCGGCCATTGCAATCTTCGAAAGCAATATAATACATGTTAAAAGCGAGCTTTCATCAGCTAAGCTCGAAGATATGTGTGTGAAATTAGGCCTCTCGTTAGTGTTTTCTGCAAAAAGTTTCTAGCATTTGGTTACTTACCAAGAAACATTTTACAAATCTTCCGTACTCCTTTCTTCGAAGTCGAAAGGAAAGTAGGAGGACGGGCCGTTTTTACAATGTTTAGGGGAAATGAAAATATTATATCCCCCTCAGCCCCTCAGTTTATTGCTAATTCTGCGCCTAGTTTTGTAAAAATTTAATTAGCTTCAAATAGGACTGGAACACACACGTGTTTATTATTTTTTTTTTCAAATTGTTTATGAATTAAATCTGTTTCACCCAGAGTGGCTCCAAACTCTTAATCCTGATACTAATAATGCATGATCACGAGGAATATAAAACTGTGAATACTATTCGAAATCCAAGTGGCTGAATGCAAACGCATCTTTCTGTGTGCAACAGCCTCTGTGCGTATGCACGTGAATTGAAGTGAGCCAAGTGAAATATGTTTATGCTCTTTATAAGAACTTTGTGCATACTACTCATATTGAAATCGTTGGGTCTTATTTGTAGTAACCAAATTACATGTATGTTGTTGTTTGCTAATGTTGCTGTTGTTAATAGTGAGAGAAAATTTATGTCGTAGCATTTTTCTTCGTAGGCTGGCGGTTATAGTTGTTGTTGTGACACTTTAAATTGTTTTCTAATTTTGTTTGTCTTAAAAATTCTACTTGTGCAGCTTGTCATTATTCGCTCGCCTGCTATCTGGCCCAGAGATGGAAAACGTAGTCATATTGTTGTTTGTTTTAGTACTTTTTTTAAAACGGGCCTCGAGAAATAACAAATACTTTTCCCCATAGAAACGAGTACAAAAGTAATTTTTAAGTATCAAAGTGGTATTAATATTTGAAGGCCAATTCGAGCAGACAATTCTCCAAGTTAATGTAGTAAAATTCAGCGAACAAAACATTTTGAGATTCACAGTCAATCCTAATGAGTTCTATTTCGTTTTCACTTCATCATAAATGCTTACTGGTTTTTAAATCCCTAATAAAATATATTAGGCTCCCAAAACTCTCAGTCATGCAAGAGTTGTCATCCGATTTTCTTTGGCTGTACTTCATTTATGAATGAATAACTTCGGTCAGCTTTCGGATAATGTTTATATGATGTCTAAAATTATTTCTATTAAGTCGAAAAAATGATAGTCCGTCAAGTGATCTTAAAAACCCGATTTATTGGCTGTTTTAATTACTGGTGACAGAATTTGCTGCGATTGCTTCCCGCACTCGCGACAGATATTAATTATGAATACTGATGGTATAGAATCGCGACTGCAGAAATTGGGCAATCTTTCCGGCCAGTGCAAACGTCAAGGTGAGATATAAGATGACGATTAAATGCAGCGTTTAGTATTTCGGTTCTAACTCGTGCATTATGCCCCGTTATATCATCATGTCTGAACCGCATGTTCTCCAATCTCAAATCAGCCATTGGAGAAGAATGACGCCTGCAGCGGAAACAGTGCACCATGCAGTAAGTTTGAGAGGATGCAATGGTTCGAGGATTTTCGGTGCCCCAGAAGCGACAATTTTGCTTCGCATATTCACATATCTACTGAGATAGAATTATGAGGTTTTTCAGTAAAAAGTTGTTTTCCAAAATTCTCTGTAGAGACCTCCAGTTGCTTATCCGGTGCCGGGAAAATCTAATACAAAGTCTTCAAATCGAGCAGCTAAACCATGCAGTGTTTGAGCAGTTAATATCGGACGGCAGGAAAGTTTGCGCCAACATAACCGATCAATTGTTTCGTATATAATTGAAGCAATTATTCTGCATTCTTGATGAGTATATCGAACCGTGTTTTGTGGGAGTGTATTGACATTTACCGCAACTTATGAAAATTATAGTATTCTACGAAAGAGAGGTGACTTTTGTGCCATTAAATTAAGCAGAAAATCCTTTCACAAAATTCAGTGTATTTCAAAAGCAGCAAGGAAATATGTATTTAGGTGAGTATGAGGCTTTGTTTAAAAATGCATTTTCCGTACCTGGCCTGGGCGATATTCTTTCTCCAAAGACTTGACGGGCCTGTGTGGTCAGTACCTCTTAAAGTAAAAATTTAGTTTAATTTCAATGTTCGGCACAGTTGCTGCGGTCGTCGCTTGATAGTCTTATTATTCCACTATTAACACAGTTTTCGAAGTGAGTAAAGTTCATCTTGTGTGTGTTATTTCCATGGATATTTTATTTTCGGTGATAAAAAATGATAAAATATATTTTCATATTTCGCTTGATAATATTTGTGTGCTGATCATTTAAAGTCTTTTTCTGATTTCGTTTTAATTTGCTTCAATACAGAAATTTAAATAAAAAACAATCAATAATTTATTTTTAAAATTAAAACTTTTCTTATCAATTTAATTAAAACAGTGATTATGTTCAATTTTTATGCAAAAAATAATGAATTTATTTTAATTAATATTTGTGTTTGATTTAAACACAAAATTCTTAAAGTTTATCAAGTGTTTTGTTACTTTGAAAATCTCTTATCAGTAGCTGAGTTTAGAGATTTAACCTTGATCAAGGAAAATGTTATTTGTTGAAAACATTTAAAACTTTGCCGTTGACTTAATGTTCAAATAGACAAAAATCAAGGTCAAGTAAACATAGAATTGTCATTTCTAAAAATAAAAATCAGACTGCGTGAGCTTTTTTTGGATTTTTACATAAAAATATATCAAAACAATTTTTCTTTTGCTTGTATCAAATATTTATCTTACACCAAAATAGATAACACTAGCCTGCAAATAAAAAAAATGTTTTTGCCTCGTTGGAATAAGAATATGAAAAATATGAAGGGTTTTTATATATATAATATTTATATATATAATAAAATCTGCTTTATTTCTATCACGTACAGATTTTTGTTAGGTGGCGCGTGTAATACGAGATCCTTAATAGGTCGGTTACGCTAGTTTATTTCACCAAAACTGGAGAAAAGTCTGTCCGATTTCAATACAAATTAAGATTTGTCCATCGATTTTTTTATTCATACATAATGATGTTAGCAAATAGGGTGATAGAGAAAAAAACTGCAAACAGATTTTTATTCGGCTCTTTAAACACTTTTGAAGGCATGATGATGATTTCATTGCAGGCCAGTGTAATTAACGCATTACTTATTGTCAGTGAAATGCTCTTATTTTCTTTCAATATTAAATTTAGTTTAAAAAAATTATTTCAATTTATTTGTTAAAGAAGGAATAGCTAGTCTCTCTCTGTGCGCATTTCGCTGTTTCCTTAGGCCAGCTCATCAGGATACCTTTATCCAACTCCAAATCCAAATTGGAAACTTAAGCCTGTAAAGTAATACTGTTGTTGCTATTTGGATTTTCATATAATTTGTAGTATCAAGAATAAAATGTCATTATTTTTTATATTAAAGGCATCGAAATTAGACAGGGTTTCGAATTTTCCTCTAATACACTTGCTGGTTCAGGGGAGGGGGAAAATGTTTTCGCAAACAAATATTTGAAAAACTTTTTATCTTAAAAAACACGATGTTTTTCTCAGATTGATCTTCTTCGCAACATAAAGTAGGTTTTTCAAGTTTTGCCTTTTTAATTTTGCGACTTTTTAACAATTTTGACTATTTTTAGACTTCAGCGATATAAGATTTACATTTCAGCAATTGTTGCACGTTTATCAGATTTGAAGTATGTTTTTACATTTTGTCACATATTTTTAACTTCAGTGATTTTTTGCAATTTTTTGTTTTTGTACCCCTTTTCCCGAGTTTGACTCTTTAATGGATGTTAAGTGATTTAAAGTGACTGCCAGAATTTTTATAATCTGCTTTATAATCTGAACTATTTGTACTCTCGCCGCTTGTGGTATTAACCCAAAAAACCACACACGTACAAATTGTTAATCGTTTTTAATTCATAAAACCGCAACCGTAACTAAAATGTGTGGAGGGTATTTGGATTAAAACTTAAGTGAGTGTTTCTGTAAGAAAATCGTGTGACGACTCGTTCAGTAAATTTATATGAAAAATACTACATTTTTGTTGTTGTTTTCTATACAAATTCTCTAGACGAGTCGCTCGCTTGTGTTATAAAAAAAGGCCATAAATTTTTAAGTCTCACAATTTTTGAAATTGCATTATTTATATTCAAATATACCTGCAGTGTCTTTTCAATCGCAAACAAGGAATTTTAATTATTCTTTCAATATATTTTTGCATTTTATTTCGTATAAAAGCAACTTTTGCACCGGACTAAATACGACTGAAGGTTAATTTCAGAGCACGTGCGATTGTGAATATTAAGCAAATATCAAAGTAATTTTAAAAGCCGGCGGTAATTTCACAGGCGCGATTACAAATTTTGATTTAGAAGCTATTTAGATAACTTTCGATTTAGTATAAAAAAAAGTAAAACAAATTCTATCTGCTTGATTATCAAATATAATAAAAAGAAAAACAAATATTGGCTTTAGGTTCAAAATCGTAATCGTAGTTTGCTTTCAAACGGTTTATTTAACATCAGATAATCAGATTAAATCTGCTGATTGCATCACTTGTTAAGATTAAAAGCTAATAGACTGATTGCTGCTCCTGCTAGAACCTCATCACTCTAATCAGTTGGTCATTATTTTTTATCAGAGACATGATAATTGGATTTCTTAATTAACCCAACTAAATATTTAATGTCAGAGATAATTTTAATCATTTCTTATCTTACTAAATTTTTTTAATGATTCTTCGCCAGTTTTTGTTTAAGTTAATTTTCTTAACAGTGTTTTTGAAAGTTAGAATTGTATATTGTGTTCCTGGTGGGGTGTCGAGTTTTTTTCGGGCTTACAGCGCTCGAATGACGACTTTCGAATGTCGAATAACCCTGTTTTTTCTTTAAGAAAGTCCGGTTTTCATTTTTAGTTTTAATTTTTTTTATTTGTTTAAAACTTGTACCATAAGATAGATCTGTTCTCCCAGCGTAAAGGCTTTTCATATTTTTTAGTATTTTAATTAATTTTATTTGTTACAGTCAGGATAAAGTTCACAGTGCAACCAGTACCATTTTGTAGAATAACGTGCTATCATATTTTTTGTAATTTATTTTTAAATAAGTTAATTTTAAGGAAGTTTTTTTTTAAGAAAAATTAAATAAACACTTTTCATAATCATTAACAATTTATAAATTTTGGGCATGAAAGTTCTTTGAATATTGAAAAAGCAAAGTGACGAAGACTTTTGTGTATGTGTGTACTTTAACCATACGTATCTAAATTAATATCTGAAACAGGTTTTTTTTTAAATTTCAAACATTGGAATTCTTATAAAACCGGTTTTTCAAAAATCGAACACCCTACCTCATGGGATATATTTTATAATTATTTTCTGACATAAATTAAGTTAATTTTACGTTAAAATAGCTGGACAGAACTTTAGAGTTACTTTCATCAAAATTAATTAAATTAGTAATTTTGAAATCGAAAATTTGTAAACTTTGGCATCTCCAAGTTTGATTAAATGTTGCCGGTTTTATTTAGCACACAGTTTTGTGTTTTTTGAGTTAGCCTTCTTTAAAGTTTGATTAAATGCTGCTGTATTGATTTAATAAATTTTCTTTTCATAACATTTGCGGAATAAATCGTGAAAAAAATGTGCCCGATGGGGTTTATTATTTTCACTATGGGGTTGTATGGGGTTTTACGTTGACGAAATACTTTGAAACTTAACTTTACAATGTACAAATTTATTAATGCATATGTCCAGTAAACAATCACTTATACACATACATATATCGCATAAATTATAAAATCGGAGAAAAAACTAAATTCTTAAAATAAGGGGAACCCTATACAGCTTAAATAACTTACAAATCTTTAAACCTGAAAAATGAAAAATATTAGAGAGCAAGAAAAAGTAGAAGAAAAACAAAGAAAGTTTTTAATACTGGCTGTGACAGCTGATTGTTGTGTTTTTACTGTCACTTATGACTGGAATATGAGTGAGCCCCCACCATGAACGCTTTTATGACACTCTTCCAGTGTTTAGTCTTACGACCAAACAATACTTGTGGACACCATGTAGAACGTTTAACTAAAACTAAATATAACAGATTCGAATTAATCTTCTTAAAACATTTACTTTTCATAGAATGCATTACGTGCAATTATTTGATGTTGAGGGTTTAGGCATTCACAATGCCTATTTGAATATTCAAGTTATTAAAGCTATGCCTTCGACTATTGATATAAAGCTATGAGTATTGCTTAGGTTTCAAAATCATGTTTAAAGATAATGTGAGACAAACCATAAACATTTTTTGTAGTTTTATTGATAATTTATTATAATATTTTTCTGACATTTTCTCTTAATAACCCCACTGTGCACTGTTGTCAGCTCCATTACATATTCATAAAAATCATTTTATTTTATTTCTGAAGTACTTGCCTGGACACTCCTCTTTTGTTGGACTCTTGTCAATTTTTATAATTTAAATGATTTTTTTTCTTTGATTTTATTATCAACGCATTGATTTTTAATAGTTTTGTTTTTGTTTCGATTTGACATTAATAAAGTGCGTAGATAACAGTAAATCAGTTCGAACGTTCTTGAATCCATTTATTTTCTTTTTTGTGCCAGAGAAATAATAATAACAACAAGTGCGTCAATTATTATGACAGTGTATGGAATCTTTCGTTGCTCTTAAAGTTGTTTTTTATTCTTCTTCTTTTTTTTTGCATAAAAGACCCATCAATCAATTTGTTGCGGTTTATTGTTTTATTGTTGAATTTGTTGTTATTGTCGCTCTGAATTTTCTTAATAACCGATCATTTTACTTTGATTCCCTTGAACTTCTTTTATTTTTTTAATTCGTTGTATAACCAGAATTGAAATTGTATACTTTGCACTTACAAAAGGGTCAATATTAGGGTGGTCATTCGAATAAAAATTACTCGATTCAATATATGACGAATAATCGAATAAGTTCTGCAAGCTAGAATATTTTAAAAATAAAAATTATAACGGCAGCGTTTTTATAAAAGACTGTTGAAAAGCACTAGGATGTAGTATGGGAATTTGAGCAGAGTTTGAAAAAGGGCTTGTTAATAGTTTGTCCAAAGTTTTGTGATTGTAGAGAATAAACAGTATGAAAAGTGTAAAATGGTACTCAGCTTGATTCTGTATGTCCAATGAGGTCAAAATGTTCGTCATCACTTATCATTGAATATTTCATGTGCACGCATCCATTCGGCAAAGACATGCCGCTGTGGATGGTATTAAGCTGGCTTCTACGTTTGAGTGCTTTGGATCTTGTGTGCGTGTCAATGCAAATTCGTAGTCAAAACTGGCTACGTAGTGGATTAGCAAAACCCCACCTGCTTCCATCGCCATTTTCCCGACCTCTGAATAAATTTTGGTTCAAACTACCTCGTCGAGCATGGTCGAGCGGCCAACACTATATTACGCTTAAATAATTCGAACACAATCTTGAATAGTGTATTCCTTCATGATTAATATCGTTTCGGTTTCTTATATAAAACGTTGCCCTGTTAAAAAGTGTAGGCTTAACACACACACTCTTATTGTTTTGGATTTTATACAGATCATAAAGGGCAATGCCTTCAGCATTATAAATGGTAAAATCTAAAAGTAAACTTCCCCCTCTGTGATCGTAAACATATTCTGAGTATAACTAAAGTGCAAAAAATATAATCTTTTCCTAGAAAAGAAAACATCATAATTTTGTAAAATTATCTCATCGTTAAAGGTTAGAATTTCGAACAAAAAAATACATACGGAGTTTTTCCTAGGATATTTTTTGTTTATTCGAATAAATGAATTGCGAGTAATCGGTAGCACTTTTATTTCATTACAAATTTGTAAATCCTAAAAGCGAACAACGCTGCATCTGTAGTGTAATTTATATGTGTATCTAAACATTCAATAAATTTGTACTTCCTCTTTGGCTTATATAGCGCATCTGAGGTACCCACCATACTTCAGTTGCATTTGAAATACGGTAGAATAATTATTGTAAATATCATAAATGTTAAATATTTGTTTAAAACTGTTGCCGTAAATAACAATATCTACGCATGAAATGCTATAACAAACTATAATAAAAGTAACAATTTGTACAATATCGTCGTCGTGTTTGCTCAATAATGCAAAAAAAAAGACACAATAAAATACATTTGTAGACATAATGGAAGAGGTATCACCTTTTAATTAAAACAATTGTAAGGGAACAAATAACTAGATAATCTGTTCTTAATATTGGTTGAATATTTTATCACAGACAGACGGAACAAACTCCATTTAATATCAAGATATAGCGCTCTGATGAAAATATTTCGAACTGTAAATGAGATCAACTTCAGTCACAGCTACGTTTTTAAGAAAAAGATTTTCAACACAACATTTTTATTTCATTCTTATTGTACTAGAAAATTAAGTTTTAATAAAACAAGCTCAATTTGTAATGTTCAAACCATTTTTAACTCTAAAAGAACATGATTTTTAAATTATTCGAATAAAGTTATCATCAAGGATTTATTGGTGGGCATGAAAACGGTTGAATAGAAAAACAAACTTACTTGGTGTCGGTAGTCGATGAAAATTCAATTTAAAGTCAAAAGAAATTGACAAGGTCACTGGATAGCAAACAAATTTACGAACAACTCAAAGTCATTCAGAGAAAACACGATTGAAGCAAAAAGAATCACTCTGCCTCTCAGAGTGATTCTCGCAAAGAAAAAAACATGGTTGTGCCGTGGTCACGACAACATTACATTGTTATGGCAAACATATAATGGTTATTGGAACAAATTTTAAACATGACTTTAGTTGCCATGAACAAGTTATTGTTTACATTTAATCATTATATGATTGCCATCCATAAAACGCACAATATGCTTGAATTGAACAATAACATTTTTAGAAGAATTCTAATCACAAACAATGTGTGTTAACCAAACAAAAATAATATAATAATTATAACGATAAAATATGCTTAATAGACATAATATATAAAATTGTTTTCGTGTTTAATCAAAATATGCGGACGCTGTGGCCTTAGCGCATTTACTATTAAGCGTTCGATCGCTATTGTCGCCTGTGTTCGTAAACTAATTTCTTTTTCTCTCATTCTAAGAGGACCATATTATTATTTTTATATTCAATCGTAACTTGGTGTTCTTAGATTATGGTTACGATAAGTAGAGTTTGCAACATGACAATGTTTCTCATTATATTGGAATACCGCCTCTATCATTTGCTTCCCTCAACAGTAAACGGCTTGTCTGGGAAGCACTTCCGGTCTAAGAACAAGTAGGAAATCGCATTGGTTGTCATTTGGAATTCGTCGGTTAAGAGAAAAATTATATTATACTCGCAGATAGTTTTTTTGTTTTAATTTTAAATCAAACTGTCATTGCCAGAGCAGACAGGCAGGCAAACATGTTCATGTAAAATAAACTAAAATGTGTGTGAAAGAGCCGTTGAGGTTCATAAAGAAGAAGAAAAAGATCCATATAAATCAATAATTTTTATTACTTCAATTAACATTTCTTTGCAAATGCATTTCACAACGGTTTGATAATTTTTATTAAATAATTTTTTTTGTTAAATGTTTTTGCAACTTTTTGCTAATTGGTTATAAATTAAAACATTTAAATACTACACAAACTTGGTGGATAAAACAAATGTGAAGGCGCCAATTAAATATGCAAAAGCGTGTACTTTCTCATGCTCTGCGCCGGTGTGTGTGATTGGCTGCGAAGTTGACACCTCTCATGGGGTGAAGAAGTTTAAATAAAATGTCAAATATATTTTGCATTCGGCTGTAATTTTTAATGGTCATTTAACGACAGTGGCAATATTCGGTAATAAAGGATGTTTGTTTTTAGATGTATAAAGATGTATAAAATCAAATAAAATGGAGAAATTGTTTCGGTATAACTATTGACATCTAGCCGCAGTCATATAATCTCAATCACAATTTGTTGGTCTTAGATTATGGTTACCTTAGCCATGTTTTTTCTTACGTGTATCTGTTGTTGCTGTATAAAATCCATGACAGAATCCTTCACTCGCACGTCAAAGGAATGCCAGATCTCTCAAGTATTTCGCAGCTGTACGTAAAGCTAGACAGGAGAATCCGAAGCATTCAATTTGTTGTTATTTTTAAGAAATCGAAATTTTTCAGACTTCGACTAGACACCTGTAACCGTGTCAGATCAAACTGTTCGCTGCCTTCAAAGTCAACATAACCAAGGCTCGAATTCAGCCAGATGTATGCGGCAGTGCTATTGCAAGTTGGACCTCTCGGATACGTCCCACCTTGCGACATTTAAACGATGTTATAAAAATAGAATATCACACAGTGTATGTTTAATGCAGTGTAACATCGATTCGCACTTATTAAAATCCCCTTTGTTAGCTTAGTATAAACGGTGCTGCTAAGTAATTTGGTTTTCAGTCGGCTTCGCTGTGTAGAGCCACTTTTGGTTATCAAACCTACGAGTATCAAATTGTAGTACTTCAATGCTACACATGTAATTTCTATTGAAAAACAAACACTTTAAAATTGACTTGATATACTTCATCTAATGTAAACGACGATTGGGCACTTATTTTTAATATCAAGGGAAAAATAAATATTTTTTTGTTGAAAAAAAAAATATAAAATTGACCAATAAAGGAAAAAAATAGTTCAATCAACCGATTTTCATTTCAAGTCTACATAAACAGGCATTGTTTAAAAACCACGTGGTTTCAAATCATGAACCGTTTTTGAAACCATGCGGGCGATTTGATGCTGTTCTGCAATTCATACGATTTTACGTTTTTCTGCGTGATTTAATTTTTCGAACACACGAGCAAATGTTTGATTTTCAAATGTAGTGTTTTGTTTGTTATATTCTTAAACAATATATTAAGTAGGAATTAGGTAAGTAAAAATTGCGGGAGCTACTGTATTAGCAGTAATTCCTTTAAGAAAATAGCATTTAAAAATTTGCCGCGAAATAAAACTTCACAAACCATACAAAATATTAAAGTAAACAAAATATGAGTTCAAAAATGACCATGTTGCCATTGTTTTCTGTGACGAAATTTGCTTACGTTTTTTGTGCACTTGATTATTTATAAATTTTCACAAAAATTACTCGATTATTGATTTTGATTAAATTTTTTACAACAGTAAAATAATTTTGTCTTAAACAAAGAATACGATAATATAAATTGAAGATAACTTACATGACTTTGTAAGATTGTGTCACTTTGGAAACCTCAGCAATATCTTCGAAAGCTTAAACCGGCTGACTGCGAAAGGAGAATGAAGTAAATCACGCACTTTGCCAAACAAAGCAAAACAATTTTATACAAAACAAGCAGTGTCCTTAGAAAGGTTTTAATATTTATGTTTTTACACTTTTTGCGTGATTTGAAATCACTTTGACAACAAGTGATTATCAGAACAAGCCTGAAAATTTACTTAAATAAATACAATTATTTCAAATCTAGGTAATAGATTTGATTAAAAATACATTTTTATAAAATTTGTTGATTTGAATAAAAATTACTTCAAATTATAGCTGAAGTTCTGTTTAATAAATAAAACTTTAGTTAAAACAGTAGTAACGCATCGCAAGGGAAACAATAGATAAAAATAATTATATTAACATCTTCAAGAGAAGTTAGTTTAAATAAAGTATTCGTTTATTTGATTAAATTTTTTGTAAAGTGGTAGAACAAGAGGAAGAATAATAACAACTAGTAAAAAGTGTCGTTTTTAATATAAATAAATAAATTCGTTGAATTTTATTAAAGTGAAAAAAGAGATTTAGTGAAATTAAAAAATATTCGAGTAGATTTGAAGAATATTTATTAAAACAAAATATTTTTGTTTTAAATATTTACGAATTCAACTAAGAGTAATTCCATATAGAACTGAAGAAATTTTATAAAATTTAACCAATTTGTATGATTAAAATTGAATAGACATTTATGGTTGAGAACAATTTGAAAAATTTTTAAGTATTTGAAAAAATATAAAATATTAACTTTGACTAAAACTGTCAAATATTTGTTTGCCGTTGTTTGACCACAACATTTTTACTAGATCAAACAACAAAACAGCTAATTTTGGGAAAAAAATGTTTTTAATGTGAACGTAGTATGGCCACTTAATAGCAAATATTTGACTCGCTTCTGGGGAAATAGATATTTGAACTTACAAAATTGTTGTAAGATTAAAGAAAGGCAAACAAAAAAACTAGATATAAATTAATCGATTAAATATTAATATATATTAATTATAAATGAAAATTTTGAATCAAATATTAACAACTTCCGAAAAAAACGTTAAAATTCATACTACATTTTACAAATCGCATTTCTCAAACACGTGCAAGTATAATACCAAATGCGTTCGCACAGTGAAATGGGCTAAAGGAATTTTTTTGTCTGTTTTATTACACAATACGACACACAGTATTACACGGTATTTACATGACGTATTATTTAATGGCCGCAGCAAAACAATTTTTCCAGAATGTGCGTGACACTACACAGAAAAAAACAGAAAAAGTTAAAAATTAAAACCAACAGTAGATAGTTTATAAGAAATTGAATACAGTAAATTTTAAATAATTTGTAGAGATAAGGATTGAATACTTATTGTAAATTTTCCTTTAAAAGAAAAGCTTCAGTAAAATACAAATTAAAGTTTAAAAAAATTAGAATTTTAACTCGACAACATATTTAACGCTTAGACCACATTTACATCATGCCTTTCTTGTTGCAACAGTTAGAGCAGTTTTTAGTCTTAATTTGGCCAATGCTTTTGGCTCCATCATTCGCAACAAGTTCTTTTTAACTAAATAATTTGTAATTTGTTATATGCAACAGAAATATGCTAAAATCAACGCAACAATATTTATACTAATAAATGGCAAAATAAAAAAAAAATTTAAAATATGCCGAAATGGCAACACCGTTCGCGCATAAAATTACAAGATTACGAAAGAGAAAAAGATGTAAAAGATAAATCAAATAATTGTGGCATCCGTTGTCAATTCGTGCCTTTTTTTACCACCCCGTGGGAGAAGCTTTTCTACACCTCTCACCAACAAAGACAATAATCGCGCCCCTCGCGCTTCCGCCGTGTTATATTTTAACGCTTCATACATGTTACATATGCATATGTACAAAGAAATTTTTGGTAGCTAAACAACGCCAGCGCTTTTGTTCTGACATCCAAACCCAAATCAACGCGTCAAGAGTGGTGTTAGCTGCAGGATACGCATTTACAGTGCACTCTAACGTATTTATATTTTCAAATGTACTCTATATACGTACACTGCAGCCAACGCAAGGCTTGACGCGCAGATTCCGGTTTGGCTGTGAGCGAATTTGCGAGAATTTTTCTTCCCTCTGGTTGCATCTAGTACTCATAAAAACCTGCTAAGGGAAACTTCAAAATCGCTAGAAATTCACAAACTCACTAGGTTTCTCTCTAACATCTAAAGTGCGATTTGGATAATAAATTGTTAATAAATTCGGATAGTAAATGAAATAATTTTGTTAAATTCATCTTCCCACTCTCGGGGCATTTTGCTGGTTACTTAGGCCCTCTCATCAGAAATTTCAGGATTAGGACACTTCTAGTTTTTCTAAAGCTTTTGGGGTTTTTTATTTATTTGTTCGAAGCAGGAAAATCTGGGATCCCCGGAAATCTAAATTCATTTCTTGGTTTCCCGTCAACTGAAAACGTCTGGGTAAAGAGAAACTCTGGGTAAAAGTTTAACACATAAGTAGTCGTTTTATAAAAATGGTAAAAACACTTAAACTTGATTTAGCTCTTTATCCATCCCAAAATGAAAAACAAATCAAATTTATTTTGACTCAAATTTAGCGTTAGTTAATTATTATTTTGCTATTACTTTCATTTCAGTTGCTGCATTTAATTTTGGAAAATTTACAAAATGAAGACTGCCTCGTTGGACAAGATTTGTTGCTTTTTAGCTGAACTCATTGGCACTGGCTTGTTAGTGTTTTTGGGTTGCATGGGCTGCGTTAAGACTGACACTTTTGCCAACAATCATTTGCAAATGTGCCTGAACTTTGGCCTTGTCATTTTGGTTATCATCCAGTGTTTCGGTTGTGTCTCTGGTTCTCATTTAAATCCTGCAGTAACCATTGCTGCCTTCATTTATGAGATGGTTTCAGCCCCCATGGCAATTGTTTATTTCTGTGGCCAAATGTTGGGTGGTTTCATTGGTTATGGCCTGTTGAAGGTTGTGTTGCCAGAGTCAACCATAAAAGTACCAGAGGCTGCACACAACTTGTGCGTGACCGTGCCCCACCCTGATATAACACCCATGCAAGGTTTCGCCATTGAATTCATCATCTCTGCCGTTTTGATTATAGTGTGCTGTGGCGTTTGGGATCCCCGTAATGCTAAATTCCATGATTCAGTACCAATACGTTTTGGTTTGGCTATTGCCTGTTTGGCCCTCACAGCTGTAAGTTTTAGAAAACTTTTATAATAAATAAAGAAACATTTTTTCATGATTATTTTTCGCAGGGTCCCTTCACTGGTGCCAGTATGAATCCTGCCCGTTCTTTTGCACCTGCTCTATGGAACTACGACTTTGAACAACATTGGATTTACTGGTTAGGTCCAATGCTGGGCGGTGCCGTTGCTGCGTATGGCTATAAAGTGGTTTTCAGACGTGAAGTTGAAGAAGAAGCTGTCCATCATAAATTGCGTGCCATGGAAGAGGTTCCTTTGTCCTAAAATTTATTTACAACATTTAATCGTCTTTCCTTAAACTGGCGGAGTTCTGTCTGTGTGCCAGTGTTGCCATATAATTCAATTTTTAAGGACATAAACACTTGACAAGACCTCAAACGAATAGCGAACGTACAAGTTCGTGGATGTCAAAAACATGAAAATAATTACAAACATTTAGTTTTAAGCTGCCATATTTGCAATTAATATTTTGTTTTTTTCTCAAAGTTTAGTTCAATTTTACTTAGGTTATGTACAACTAAAGGTCGTAATTGCATTTCTTTTTGAAAGAAGTTATACACTTTGTTTTTAAGTACCACGAATAATAAAATGAAATAAATATTTTTGTTCAAAACATGTTTTATTTACTTTTGAATGTTGGCCTTGTCGGTAGAGCTGCAATCGGGTAAGTTTTAATTGATCACGCAACTTTAAGAGGTTTCCGAAATCGTTTAGTGGTAAATCGTGTGAATGTGCGCGCTTTTTTGGTTGGAAAAAAGTACAAATAGTATTGTATGATACTTATTTTATACTGGTCATAATCGATAGCTTAAGCTTAGAATTGATTGCGATGATGCACATTCCTGACCACAATCTATAACGCTTCCAGTCTTTTCAAATTGCTTTATAATTTTGCCAATTCCTTGCACAGTATGGCGATTATGAGCGCCATAATCATTCTGCAATGTTCGAAAACCACCACCTTTGTAGTATTTTTTAGCGTTCTTCGGTTGTTAAGCGATCCATATTCGTAAATGAAAAACCTTTCTCTATATAAATGACACTTTCGATTTCCTATATTTAACAGCTGACAGCCTTGAGAGAAATGAATAATCCGTTAGAATATTTTCACTCTACACCTATAAACCAGAAACCAGTTTACGCTATTGTAATGCTTGTTCGCCTGTTTGGGATCGGCCTAGTCGAATTGAAATGTACAAGGACTGGCCAATTGGAATGTACTAAGCACTTAGTTACCGATAGTAAGTATCGAGTTTCGTATCCTGAATTACGAACAATACGGGTAATATAAATTAAGCATCGGTAAGTCTAGAGATTTTCTTCCTTCTGGGATTTATACGAAGGTGTCTTTTCTAATCCTTCACTGTATTCACTTTTGTAGACACAAATTGCTTATATGAAAGCGTTTCGGTATTCCCAATATGTAATTGCTATAGGTAAAACTAACCAAGTAAAATCTCTTTTATATACGTGAATTTATATTACATATATTACCTTTCTCTCTGCGTAATAGAAATACTTCGTAGAAATCACTATTTCTAGGGCCCGAACCATTCAATTGCAAATTAAAGTAAAGCACGTTTTTATTTCTAGGATTTATTGATCAATTACTAATCTTGAGAGCACAGCCAAACTGAAAACAGACAAAAATTTTAATCTTCGTAAAACATTATACTCCGACAATTTATTTTAACAACTTAATGGTATAATAAGCCCTTAGAGTAATTATATTAAATATAACCCATTTGTAACTTATCCTATTTCTTTTGTTACCATTTATTGCTATTTTAGAATACTTTACTAGCACATCTTTGTAATATACATGCGATATACATGGTACGTATCCATTAGTAACAACATAATAGTGAGAGTCGCGAAAAGTCCATTACCTGCACGTTACCATCACTGGTAACCTGTGTAATTTAAGGAAAAAACCCAAAAGGAAATCATAAACGAAAAAACTCAAAGAGGCCAGTAGTCTTATTCACATTGATTGGAGATCAAATTGCATATAAAAAAAATATTTCGCCATTTCCGGTACAGTTTTTATCGGGCATGTTCTGACACTCGCAAGAGTGTCAAATCGCATGCGAGTAGCAAATCGCCAAACTTATTTCTGCATGTTCTGCAACTCACGTGTTTTACTTGCGATTTGCTTTTGAAAAGTTTTAAAAGAAAGATCTGTATTTTTAATATTTCTAATACCTGCACCTAGAATATTACAAAAAATACCCGGGCATTTCATTTGAATTAATTACAGCACTAGCTGCGCATATTTTTCGAAGATGACTCGTATCAGCTGTTTATTGAAATCTTCAGTGCAAAAGAAGGAAATACAGTGGCCAAAGTTGCAGAAGCAAAAAACGTTTTTAAATTTCATGTTTTTAGAAAAAAATTTTTACAAAATGTCATTAGTTTTGACTAAAATAAATTAAAATTAATTTAATTTATTCATAACTTTGTAGTTTCTTTAAAAACTAGTTTAGTTTAAATACAGCAGTCCACTTCAGTATACTCTTGTGACGTGAACTCGCCAAAACTCTTGCGAGTGCGAGTTACAGAACACCTCACATGCGAGTTGAAATCACAATCGTAAATTTTGTGCGAGATGCGAGTGTCGGAACGTAGCCGTATATATGTAGTTTGAGGTCCTCAAGGAAGCCGGAAATACTTTTAATTCGCCCGCGAGTCTAACTCTGAACAATTTGCCTTGGTTATTCATAGGAATGGAAAAAAACATTTTTTAACAACAAACACAGATGCATGAATGTATATTCTTGCTTTTCAATTTCTGTTCATATTACTTAGTCGTTTTTGAGCTAACACTACCAAGTCAAATAAAAAAACTAAGACTTGAGAATAAAAGTTGTAAATAAAAATTTACTATCACAAGCCGAAGTCGTAATCAAATTAAATTCTACACAATTATACTTTAATTAAAGCTAATTTCATGGGTATTGCAAACATGTTTCGGTATTTTATTTAAATTGTTCCGCCTCTGAAAACAAACACCCGATTTTTTTACAATTGATCATTTTATTAAAGCTAATTGATTGTCCAACTACAATTTTATGTTGGTAACATTTAACTTATGGTTTGTTAATATCATAAGGACTTAGCATACTTTCAGGCTTTCTACTTTCATGATTTCTTTAATGAAGCAGTTAACGTATTTTAAGGCGACCGAATAAATATATTGAACATTATAAAGGCCTTTGGGTTTAATATTAGAAATACTATGTTTGAAATTTATTGGCTTATAATCTAATTGTTGCAATTAATTAATTTTAGGCCCTTATGTTATAAAACTCAACGCAACGCCAGTATTTATATGGTAAACAAATTTCAAGCATTTTTGAATTTTTGTTATTGTTTTTCAGAAAAGTTATTGGGTTTTTTAAAGGAAAATATCAACGCTTTATATTTTGTTGAGTTGATTTACATTTTTCAAGCCCAAAATTTATATGTAAAACGAAAGCAAATTATTAGAATTTTTGAATTTTCTTTTCCATATAAATTCTGGCATTGCGTTGTGTTTTAAAAATTGCCATTGAAGAAATTTAAAGTGTTATTTTGTGATAATAATAAAGCAGCAGATCTGTTTAATTATTTATTTACATTATAAAAATTTAAATTCTTTTTCCAGCAAGTGTATGAACTTATTATTGCACGTGATATGAGTTAAAGTAGTATTATTTTTTTGAGCTCTAATAACGATTAAATTTAAACTTCAGCTCCAATTTCAATGAGAATGGACTGGTCATGTAATACGGAATATAATTAACATTGTATGTATATGGAGCAGAAATTCGTATTTTTCCATAACCAATTTATTATATTTTTGTAAAAACTAAATATTTAAAAATTTCAGCTCCGGTAATTTTTGGTAAAATTTGGTTGAAAACCCTGCAAATAAAAATCTTTTTTTTTTTTGCATAAAAATAAAATTAAATAAATAAATAGTTTTATTTTTGCCTAAAAAAGATTAAAATCAAAGATAAGACACAAATAAAGATAAGAGACGTAAGAGATAATTATATTTTCCTACAGCCAAAATTCGCATAATCAATTCATTTCAGCGTTTGCAACACTTTTTAAATCAATTTGTGGTGCATGACCTGGAGTCACAACCCTAGCAATAAAAGGTAACACTGAAATCGAGTCGGCTAAGGGCTGGCCGAAATTGGTAGACTCCATTTGCATTAGCGAAATTTTTGTCTATGGATGGCAGCCGTGCTGCTGTTTTGCGGTTTGTCTTGATTCTGATGCTTATTATATATTCACTGGTGTCAAATTAACATCGCAAGTTACACGATTAAATTGAGTTATTGTTATCTTGTGGTATGTCAAATGGGAAAGTGTTTTAAGTAACTAGGGTCGTCGATTGGTCGCAGATTGCAGCGAATATTAATGGGCACTTAGGCTTAGGAGCTCAAAGTTAATGACAAAAGACAACGCCGTCTTTTGCTGTGTGATCTTCGGAATATATGGAAGATGAACCAAATGTTGGCAATATTTACGCGATGACAAGTATTTTCTAATCCCTTTCTTAGGTTATTTCCTCATATCAAATACTATTATTCGAACTTTAAAAAAGAAAACTCGGTTTTGTAAAAGCTGGATAAAAAATTCACATTTATTGTTAATTCCTGCAGATTTCAGTGTCGACTATATATGTTAATTTTATATGATATTCTATATTTAACTTGCGATTTTTGAATTCAAATTCACTTATTATTAACACTTTATTTTTACGATGTTTAATTTACATTTTAAAAGAATATCTTTCAATATTGTTTTGATTACGATCCGAAATAAGAAATGAAGGTATCAAAAGTTTCGGTCTAGCTGCCTCTAAATTTGACCTACTTCATTCGTATTTGAATTGTAGTGAAGATAAAAGAATCTATTTTCAAAAATATTCACACAAAATTGCAACAGACTTAAAACTAATTAGTTTAGTGCTACAAGTAACCGTGAAATACGGCAGCTATCAAATCGTTCAAAATATTTTGTGCTAAAGAAAAAAAATGAAATATTCCCGAAAAATCAACTCTTTTTCTAACGAAAACATATCCTGTCTATTGGCCGAATTTGTTGGTACTTCTATACTAGTGTTCCTGGGATGTTGGGGATGTATTGGTTTCGAGAATAGTTTACTGAAAATTGCCTTGAATTTTGGCATAGTCGTCATGATCATCATCCAGTCTTTGGGTTGTGTGTCCGGTGCTCATTTAAGTCCAGCCATTACATTGTCCGCTTGCATCATGAAACAAATAAGCCCCATTTTATCAATGGGTTATTTATGTGCCCAGATATTGGGCTGTTTTGCGGGATACGCTCTCTTAATGTTTTTGATACCAAAATCTTTTATGCCAGTTGAAGTGGATAACGGAGGATTCTGTCTTACTTTACCGCATCCAGAATTGAGTTACATGCAAGCGGTGGCCATTGAATTTATTATTACGGCCACAATAGTTCTATTGGCTTGCAGCTTTTGGGATCCGCGAAATGCGAAACATGCAGCAACCATTCCATTAAAATTTTGTTTTGCCGTTGTTGGTTTGGCCGGCACTGCAGTAAGTAATTTCAGTTTTTTCAAATTTAATTTTGTAAAATACCCCTAATTATTAATAATAGTGGATGGCGAAATAAATTGATTAGGGATAATTATTATTAATAACTCTAATCAGTTAATCTAAGTTGATTAATTGCAATGAAATTGGCAAACACAAATAAACATTAGAATAATCCAAAAATATGGTTAGGTAATAAAATATATTTTAAGCAATCAGTCAGTCAGGTCTTTGCCTGAATGGATTGTTATACCCTTCACAAACATGAAAAGGATACCTAAAAGCTTGTCATTCCATTTGTAATTTCCGCCCCAACAAACTATATATATTCTGGATCCTTATAGGTAGCGAAGTTCAATTCAATATGCCCGTTTGTCCGAATATGAAATCAACTTTCCGACGCCACTAGACAACCTAGGATCTTGAAACTTAGTCCACTTGATCAGTGAGTTTCGGAAATTATGGCGATTTATCCACAATTTACCGAAATATGGGCCAAAAATCGTTCACACAAGCCCATAAACTTCGCATACTCTGAACCCTTATCAAATTTGATATAAGTCCCCTTACAGTAATTATCATCCCTAGGCTACCAGAAACCTACTAACCTAAAGGTTGGGTCACATTAAAAACTTTATAAAAAACGCAAAAAATTTCAGAAACTAACTAACTAATACCACCAAAAACCGAAATTTTGCGAAAAACAAAAAAAATTCACCAAATTTGGAATATTCACAAAAAAAGTGTAAATTTCACCACAATTTTATAATTTCACCGAAAAGAAGAAAAATCCCAAAAAGCTAATATATTATGAAACACGTCGATTTTTTAACACAATCGATATTTAAGAACCATATAAAGTCAATAATCAAAAATTCACCACAAGTGGTGAATTCCCAAAGGACATTAAAATATTTACCAAAATATTTGAAAATCATAAAAATTATAAATTTCATAAAAATGTCAAATTATCGGAAAAGTGAAAAAAAAAAATTCTAATAATTTGGGAATTCACCAAAATCCAAAATTCCGCCACAACAGCAAGCTATAATTAAAAAATTTAAAATACAAAAATATCGTATTATTCTAAATCGATAATTTACTATAAAATCCAAAAGCTGTATGTAAAAAATTTAATTGGTAAAAATCAATATTAGATAAAAAACCGAAATGTTACAAAAAATACGAAAAAAATAGACTTACCGAAAGCTTAATGATTTTTTTTTAATTTAACCACAAAAATTTTAATTTCATCAATAAGCTGAAAATTGTCAAAAATTTTTATTTTACAAACTTTTAATAAAATCTGTATTAAATAAAAATATATATCAAACGAAACAATTGAATTTATAAAAAATTTAAATATCATCAAAATTAGAAATTTTACCAAAAATCTAAATTAATCTGAAAGTAAAGAAAAAATTAATTTGACTATAATTTGGATACTCACGAAAATTTGAAAATTTTACCTCAAATCGAAATAATAGTCCAAAAATTTTAAATTGCAAATATTACAAAATTTACCAAAAATATTTACGAAAAAATATTTAGGAAAAAAACCGAAATTACACTAAAAAAGTACAAAATAGCTAAAATTTAAAACTCGAAATTGGGAAATATACCATAAAATTCAAATTCTACCAAAAAGAAAAACCACAAAAACCAAAATTCCCAAGTTTTGAAATTTCATCACAAAAACATTTAACTTAACCAACATTTTGATAATATAAGCCGAAAATTAAAGAAAAAAATCTAAAAACTTCAAAATAGAATATATCTTACACAATTATATAACCAATTTCTAATTCCACCACAAATCGGGAATTCACACAAAAAACAAAAAACTTACCTAAAAATGTTAAAATCATAAGAAATCGAAATCCCAAAATAATTTAGGAATTAAGTAAAATTTAAAAATTTAACACAAAACCCAACTCTAGTCTAAAAATGCTAAATTTCCAAAATAACCAAATTTGAGAAAACCGAAATTGCATCAAACAAATTTTATATTTACCAAAACTTCGAAAATGCCCCACAAAATCGAAAAACTAGAATAAAACAATATAATTCTAAAAATACCATAAAAACCAAAACCCATTTTGAAAAAATCAAGATTTTTTAAATACTTCGCAACGTGTTACTAATGTTGAACAAGTTCCAAAATAAAAAACGTAATTTTCCCAAATAAGTAACCAAAAACAAAGCGAAAGGAGAGTTCCAATGTAAAATTATGTGACTAAAACCGGAGGCAAAATTTCAATAAATCAAACAATTTTTTGCACCGGAAAAAATCTTCAGTTCATACTTAAGTACAATTAATTATAATCGAAACAAAATGAGTCAATTCTCATTGATATTGGTGCAGAAGTTTTGATTTTATTCGCAATTAAGTGACGATACCCAACAAAATATTAAAAAAAATATATTTTTATATATTTTGGAAAGTGTAACAGGGGCTTTAGTGTTTTTATTTTGCATTGATTTTTTATTTTGGCTGGTCTTATTGGGCTTGGAACCAATTTATTTGTTTGGGGTGGAATAAGCTAGTCTCTATTCACAGTTCGCTTGTAGCTTAATTCATTTGATCAGGAAACCTTTACCCAACTTCTTAGAAAAATTTGAACGTCTTATACCCGAAATCCTCCAGAGTTTAGAGTTTTTTCTGGTTCGGAACTTTTCTAAAGGGCTGTTTTTCAAACCACAATCGTCGTAAATTAAGCCGAATTAGACTCTGATTTATTAATTTAAAAAAAAAATCACCTTGAAGCAAAAGCGATGCGTCAATAGTGTTAATGAATTAACTCTCCTTTTGTTATTTATTAAAACTTTCTACGAAATCTTAATCCATGTGCATTTAAATATGCATCTCAGACTTTATCGCAGGTGTTTTATTTTGTAGTCTATAGATAAGATTGTGTGAAGATATATGATGGTTAAAAATGAAATGATATCGTTTGATATATAAGAGATCTACATTTGAGTTCGTAATATTGGCTATAAAAATTTTAGGGTTTTGCTAAGAATAATGAAAGGTACATAAAGAACGTGTTGCGTAAGAATTCACATGTGTTACGTCGGAAATTGGCAAAGAAAAAAAGACTCTCAATTCCGAGCAATCATACTTTATTCATGTTAATAAGATCAGTGCATGTCTTTATAGCCGTAACAACGTCATATAGATCGTAGCATTTTAGTCTAAAACGAATTATACAGCCGCTAAAATTCCATTGTTGGCAGAATTTGGGAATAGCTTATTAAAGCCGGACTTTGACGTTAAAAATTTTATGCGTACGACATTTTAGTGGTTTTACCAAGCAGAATGGGGCTATTTTTTTCACAGGTTCGTAAGAGATGATTATTGTGTGGAAAGTACACTGCCCGATACTACATTATTGCTACAAAACTGATAGCTGGAAAGAATTGGGAATGAATTGCATGAAACAATGGCAATAAAGTCCGTACTCTGGGCAAATTTCTGCGAAATTCCTCTTTCCTAGTTATAGCTGCATTACGTAGTTCGCTCTTTAATTGCTTTTCGTTAGACTACTGATATTTCTTATGCATGATCTTATTTTTATTTTTGTATTTGAATATTCCCGGCATTATCGGCATTAGCAGACCTAAAGCTCTTTCACTCAAAGATCGTTGATAATGAACATAATACACGGTCTATTCTCATTATTCGTCACCATAGAACAGGGTGAACTAAGCAAAACTTAGATGGTATAAGGTCATACAGTGCGGGACTGAAAAGAAAAAAATATTTCAAATAAAAAAGATGATCACTGCAATAATAATAAATATTTAAACATTTTTAATTTTTCTCCCACAGGGCAACTTTACCGGTGCCAGCATGAATCCAGCACGTTCTTTGGCGCCTGCTTTATGGAACAACAATTTTAAATATCAGGGAATTTACTGGATTGGCCCTTTAAGTGCTGCTGTTATCAGCTCGTATTGCTACAAGTTTGTCTTTTGGCGTGCAGAATAGAAAACATAAACCCAAATTCAAAATCAATTAGTTTAAGAATTAAACAAACTTTCTTATTTAATTAAAAAAAAGAACATCTTATTGAATAGTTTTTTCAATGAATAGAATCAATTTTACCATCTAAATCCGTGTTTGGATTAAAAGACAAGCTTAGAAGATTGGCAAGTACATATAAATTTGAAAAGCCTTTGAACTTTGCTTCTAAACTATAGATCGTTACGTGTCAAACTTTGTAACGGAAGGTTCTTTATCTACAAGAATTTCATCTAGATTTTTTTTCAGATTTTAGGGGTTTTTTGGGCCATTCTTTGTTAGCAACGCCGAAGCCTTTAGAGGATTAGATTATTACTGCAGTAAATGGCTAGAAGTCTATGCGTACCCTTCCATCGCCTGTATCGATGGTTACTGGTTTTGTCATGCTGTGATGATTGTTTGCGCCGACTACTAACATAATTTGCGTTTCTTTCGCGTGATTTTTTTAAAGGAAGGTAACACTCAGGCAACTAATGCCTACTAATAGGATAGATTCATAACTATATTATACTGTGTGTCTTCCGATGTAATAGAGCCGTTGATGAACTTGCGTATTCGGATCTAAACCTTCAACTTCTGTCTCCTCTAACTTGTTTACTTTCAATACATATTGCATCCTAAATAAAAATTTATCAAAATCTGGGTTTTTTCATATACCAGTTTACGGAACAAATTTAACTCTCTACTAACCGCGAAAATTTATTTAGCTTGGGTCGCTACTTTGTACTACTTTGGGCATTCATCCAAAAATGCGTTTCGTCTCTGAAGATGATTTTTCTGCCGATATTGGTGCCTTCTTTTATACTCTCGTTGCCTCTGACCATTAACTTTGATCTCCGAAGTCGGCTGAATCTTCTAAAGGATGTCTGCCAAATTCCGAATTCTATTAGCGAGCAATTAAATGCTTCGGGTTCTCCTGTACACTTTCATGATTACCGTTGACGTTTTTGACCAATCTGGCGCGTCCTTGACGTACATAGGTTGGCCAATTGTTTACCAAACCGAACGTCTCGAATTTGAAGAGTCGACTTTGACTTCGTCTGCTGCAAAATGGTCGCAAGGCGCACATTGTTTGTACTTACGAAGATTCATTTTGATAACAAAATTTTATTGTTTTATTGTTTGTTCTAAATTTTTTTTTAGAAAAATCCAAATTATTTGAGTTTATTACAATAGTAAAGTGTCATAGAACTAGAAGCGCAATCTGTTAGTCACATTTAACATTTTAAAATGTACCTTCAAATAGAGCACTACATAGGCGCACCCTGATCAATGTTTTGCATTTTGTCTAAGGGAAAGGTCCTGTTTGTATACTTGAATAGGTTTAAATGAAAGAACGACTTTATTTTATCTTTAAGGAAAAGTGAATTAAAATTCAAACAAATTCATTTCATTATATTTACTACTCATACTTTGTCGCATTCCTAACCATATCAAATTGTTTGTATACAATTTCACATCCTTTTTATTTCTTTTCTTCTTATTGTTTGCTCTTGTTTGTTAAGTTCTTTGTTTTTTTTTTTTCTTTTGCTTTGTAGCTCTTCTGGTTAATGTGATTTATGGCTATTTTGCCTTTTTGGCAGAATATTTAATACATGAAAGATTGTGCTTGTAGACATTTTAGTTTACAAATAGTGTCATCTTAGAATAAATACTACACTTTGTCCTCTAGCTTTAGCCCTCCACCTTCTACCTCATGCACCCCTCAAATTAAATAAATTTTTACTTTAGTTGTCAGTTGAAACATTTAAATTTCCTTCTCTGGTCTCTCGTTCTTATTTATTTATTTAGTTTGAATACGTGTGTGTCGGCCGTCTCAGCATTTTGTGTTGTCCTGTCTGCCTTTGGGTTTCATCCAGTTTTGGAGAAGATTCGTTCATTTGATAGTTTCAAATATGTAGTTGCGTTTTAAGTAATTGCTGACTCTTGACTTTACAATGTGTTTGTTGTTCTTTATTGTTTAGCTATTTGGGTTTGAAAATTAGAATTGAAGTATTAGTTTTCGATTTGAAAATTAGATATTCAAACCACATGCTGTGATTAGTAATGCTACATGCTTCGATATCCGTTTCCTGTTTGTCCTACACATTATAGAAAATAGAAAATAGTTTTGTAGTTCTGCTATGCGAGGAAGTGGGCGTTATAAAAAAAGAAATTGACGTGTGTGTTGTTTATGCTCTTTTTTGCAATACTGTAGGTTAAATATGAATAAAAAAAATTTCGTGCTTTATTTTTCAAGTTTTTTAAATAAAGATCTTTACCTCTGTTGAACTTTAATTATGGCAACACAAAGGTGTGCGAGACTTAAAACCAACAAAAGTTTCGGTATGTTGTGGCTTTAAGATCCAACACTATCTAAGGCGATAAGCATTTGGCTTTTCTATTATACCCTTCACAAAAATTAAAACGGTTTCTCATTCCGTTTTTAATTTTTACAATATTTATTTTCAACCCAACAATGTATATATATTCTGGATCCTTATAGGCAGAGAAGTTCAATTAACGATGTCCGTCTGTCCGTGGTTGAAATGAATTTTCTGACGGCACTAGACTTCCTAGAATCTTTGAACTTGGATCAGTGAGTTTGGCAAATTTTCGTTATTTAAATTCTACCATAGGTCCACAAGTTCCCGAAATATAGGCTAAAAATAATTTTTCTGGGGTTTTTTGGTATTTGTGCTCTTGTGGGGAAACGCTTATACATAACCACTAGAAATTCGCATATTCTGAATTTTTATAAAATTTTCTATAAAGCTCCCCTACTGAAATTATCATCCCGAGGCCACTAGATAGATAAACTAAACTGTGTAGCGAAATGTTCAACCAAAATAAAAATTTTTTGAAAAAGCCTAAAAATTTCAAAACAATACCAGAGAAAACGCAACTCCTTCAAAAACCAAAATTTCACAAAAACAAATTCGAAATTTGACCAAAATTTTAAATTCACCCTAAATTCGAAAAGTCTAAAATATAACATTTAGCTATTTAGCATAATTTAAGAATTTTTGTGTGCCAAACTTTTAATCCCATTTATTCTTTTATATGTGATAATAACATTTGCCATCGAACTCTCGAGATCTTATGTGAATCTTTAAATGGGGTTGATTTTAATGCCGGTAAGACTTAATTTTGTGTGATCCGTCTGTTCATATGAGTAACGTGGGTATTAAGGATCCTGGCATTCTTGATGTTCTTGAAATAAAAGTACAAGAATCAAAGTTCACGGCTTAATTTTCTTTAATGTGATTAAATTAACATCGTTTCCACATTGAAGTTTCTTCATATTAATAAAATTGTTAAATCGATTCAATTCCTTTCAATTCCTTAGTCAAACAACTGGAGTTTATTTCTGCCGTTTATCCATTTAAATAATTATGCATAAATTCAATAAAATAATAAAAATATTTCAAACTCTCTTCGCGTTCCTTGCACTGATTTTATTGCTTCAATTTCAATTTAAATTTGAATTATTAAATGTCTATAAAGACAGACATTTAAATCACTTTACGCTTGAATAACAGCCCTTAAAAAACGTAGAATTGCCAAAAATGTTCGAACACTAGATGGGGAGAAGCAAATTGTTGGCAAAATTTTCTTGTGAGAAAAGCACACACACACACACACACAAACACATACACACTCATAATCAAGGGGCTAATGATGCTCAATTTAACTTTTGTTGGTAAACGATGATACTCTGGCACTTTTTGTTGAACATGTATTTCAAGTGCGGCATAATGTGATGATTCCCCGACAAGAGTTTGTTTGTTTAGTGGGTTTATTACTCGTATCCTGAAGGTTGTTGTAGTCTCTATGCCTTTTTGTTTCTAATGTCTGTTTAACATAATTTAAAGTATTTTATTTGCCGTTTTTCTAAGAGGGTGTAATTTTATGTTGTAAAGTTGATGTTCATAATATTGTGGTGAAGTATTAATTTTAAGTGGTTTCAATTTAATAAAACTTAATTTAATTTAAGATAAATTAAGAAGAGTGAATATATGTACTAGACATAAACCTGTGTTATAAGAAAAAACATGGTTGAGGTAACCATAATCTAAGAGCAATCTATAACAATTGAATTTTATGGTTGTAAACTAATCATATTATTATTGTAGATATTAATAATATAGTGCTTTTAGTACCATAGAGAGCAAAACATGTATGTTACTGATTGGCAGGGACTGAGGTACGAATACGCATCTAAGTCCATCGAATGGTAAACTCTTAAGCCACTACATCTGCATACACATCTCAAATCTTGTCACATAACCATTATATGTTTGCTCATCTACACCTTGTTGTAGAGACCATAATATAGTTGGCGTGACCATGTCACAACCGTGTTCATCCTTTGCGTGTATTGTATGGAGCATTTCCTCTATAGGTAGAGAGCTGAAATTTAATATAACCTAACCGTCTGTAAGCTTTAATTTAAAGGGGATTATACACATACATTAACAAACAAAAATAACTTGGAAAAAAGGACTCAGATACGCAAAAAAAACATAAATGCGAAATCAAGGCCAAGTTCCTATCCAAAACTTTTGGCCGTAAAAGTACTGAGATCAAAATGAGAACCAAGTTCCTCAAATGTAGTATTGTCTCTTTGCGTAGAGATTTGATAAATAAAATTTACTTTATCGCTAATGCAGACTTTGTTTTGGTCTGGTTTATCGAGTATAAGCTGTGCCTGGTGATTATAATGAAATTTAAAACAGTGCTGCTAATTTAAACTTCTATCCGTGGAAAGAAGAGCGCGCTGCCAATTTTAAAGACGACAAACGTAAATAACGAAATAGTTGCTTAAGTTATAGGTCCAGTTTATTTATGATTCAACCCAGCCGAGTATGTTATTTACTTGGGAAGACTGACGACTTAGTGATATATTTGAAGATACTCGGACTTTTTGGTATATTGGAGTCAATGGCACTCACTTTCTGCAGAGGAGTACCCAACTACCTTTCAGACCGAAACCTATGATATCTTCGTTTGTGTTAGGCAATGCTTGAGTAAAGGGCTAAGTGGTATGAAAATATATCTGATGACGGCAAGCAAAGTAGATCATTACTCTATCTCGGTAAAAAAGTAAATTTTTGTGATCGCTCTATAAGAGTAACCTCAAAAAACTAATGGAATGGTTTAATATTTATCGCGAATTTGAGACTAAAGAGTTTTGCGAAATTCTCGAAGAGACTCCACAGCAAGTGATATGTATCTATCGCAATTTCTTACTTCACAGGTGATACTTTTACGACTCACATGGAAGTATACACGCTTACTGAATAAAGTAATTGAATTCATTTCTAACCTAGAAAACGCATAGTGCAGGGGCCTGCACGACAAATCCCATGGGTTGCAGTACATAGAGCCTTTTGCAAAATTATTCAAATTCCTAAAATATTACGTCCTTATTTCAAACGTTAAACGCCAAGTCTCCTCGAAGAAAAGTAGTAATAAGAATAAAACTTGATTCCTCTTTTTCAAGATGACTATTCACCTGTTTAAATCATTTTAAAACTTATTTCAATCGTACTGAAGTTCTTTTAAAACGGAAGTCGTAATAACAATTTTGTAACAGCTGCTCTGACTGTCGGCACATTAGCAATTCACTTTTTATTGAAATTAAAATAATAAATATGTTTTTTCATTATTAATTCATGTATCAATCTTGTCACTAGAGCAAATCATTATTACAAAAGGTGTTAAATTGCTAATAATTGTTTGAATTATTACGACAACATGTTGAAATTGTACAATACGAGTTCGAGTAGTTGAAGGTATTAATTAGTTTTGCAGCACAATGAATACTCGTTTTCAAAATACCCAGCAATAAACGATTTAGAAAATTTTTATAGCGTGTGATTTTATTAGAATTATTAGAACGTGACCGCAATGAAAATAAGTGAATGAAAAGCAATGAAAATATTTGTGGTCAATTTTTTATTTATAGAATTGAAAAGTTCTTTCGCTTAAATTAATTTAATATTCTGCTGGGCTGAATTGCAAATTTCTTTGCCGTTTTTTATGGTAATTTTGATTTCACAATTATTTATACATTACGGGAGTCCTCTTTACATTTTTAGCTCTTTAAGCAAAATTCGACAGAACGAACATATGAAGATCCCTAGGCATATCAACGACATTCGCGCTCAAACCGCTGTTTGCAACAGTTCTTGAAAGTCAAAGAAAACGGCGACGACAATTGAACTGCGTTAGAAGGGCAGACAAAGGAATGGCTAAAATCAGTTGTAATTATATATCCGCCCATTGCATGGCTTTATGAATTAAATTAGTTCTTCGTTGAGTCCAGAAATTTCATATTCGAAAATTGCGATTTTAATTTCCAACCCCATGCACTTCCTATTTAAAATAATCGTAATGTACTTATTCTGTCAAACGTACTATTTTATTTGGTTGAAGGTACTATTAAAAAATGTTAGTTCTCCATTCCTGCACTGTACCACACGGTCTGTACTTTCTTAAAAAAAATTTGTTAGACATGATTTTATTGTGGAAAATTCTTTGAATAGGACTTCTCTGAATCCCTTTCGCAATCAACATATTTGGACTTGATTTTTTATTGACCTTTAAATTCTAAATAATATAGTAAAAATCAAGGAAAATATTTACTTTAAGCTTTTAAGATATGGGGAAAGTATTCCACTTTTCTACCCCCTATGTCTGCACCTATTTGAATACAATCCAATTCTTGCCGAAATTCACTTTTCTGGGAATTTTAGTTTTCTTTTTTTTGTGAAATAAGATCTTCACATTTCTAAATGCGAACCTTGCATCAAAAAATTGCGCTGCGATAAAATAACGAATAAACCTATTTTATACTTACAAGATATAAGTGCTCGTTTAAACTATAGAATTTCTATCCATCGTTATTGAAGCCCCGATTAAAATTAACGAAATGAGGAATAAAAAATCCTTTATTAAGGCCCTTGCACACTATTAGATTGAGTAGAACGACTTGTCCAAAATTTTAATAAAATGAGAAAGTGTTATAGTGTGAAAAGAATATGTAATCAGGTATTCGAAAAATAAGAATAAAATATTTTATTATTTTTATTTATTTTATTTTTAATTATTTTAAGAGTCAGAACAATTAGATTTATCTTATTGCATTGAAAAAGGAAAGTGTTTATCCAAAAAAAGTGTTTTTGCGGGGAAATTTGGCTTTATCACTTTTAATTTTACGTTCTCTCTGAAAAAAATTGTAGAAGTTGCTTTCGACGATTCAACAATGGCAATGTTGATGTTGAAGGTAAAGAACGTAAATCCCTCTATTGCGTCGCATCATATGGGGGTTTTCTAATATGAGCTGCTAAAACCTAGTCGGATTGGCATAGAAGAACTGTATAGACAGAAAGTAATACGGTCAGAATATGACACCAGACTGGTAGATTTAATTTACCATCGTGAAAATATGCGCCCGATGTACCAGGAAGTATCTACGTATTTGATGTGATGAGAAGTAAGACAGCCAGCGTCAGCGTTCGTCGATTTATTTTTCAAATTACAACTTTTTTGATGACCTCTGACTTCAAAATTATTAAATTGACTTCACAATTATTAATTTTTTAAAATGATTAAATTTCGCCGCTTTTGCCCACTTTTTCTGCCAAGTCTGAAATGTAAAAACAATAATTTGATATATGTACGTTGACAAGTTTAATCATATTTAAGCTCTTTTGTTATTCATAAGGTGGCTAAAAAAGAGAATAAGAGTGCATGTCACGGCAGCTACACACGAAGAAACATTAGAGGAAACACAGGCATGTCCCATTTAATGGTGCATCGTCTGAAGCTTTGTTTTCTGTTGAATTTAGTGTTGCAAATTTTTTTTAAATATTTTTGTGTTTATAAATACAATGTTGCATCGACAGCTTCGAAGGTTTTCGATTGGCTAGTTCGTCAGAAGCAGCCGTGGTGTGTGATATTTACACAGAACTAATGTTTTGTGTATTGTATGGTTTGCTCTGTGGTTGCATAATCTTTATCAAAACATGCTTCCTCTAATGTTCCTTCTTGTGTGGCCGGCATACAGGAGCGAATATTTGTGAACAACTTTTTCAGGGACAGGTAAAAGTTTTGTTATTTGAAATATTCAAATATTTCTATATAAACTCGATAGATATCTTATTAGATAAAAAAAAGTTGCTGAAACTGAATCAAAAACCAAAACTACGCAGGCCAACGAGTTCTTTCTTAGTCTTTTGTTTTGTTTGAATTATTATTTTGTGGTGTGTTTTTCTTGGGTAAATTTTATTGAAAAACCATAAAGAAATGTGTGCAACTTTTTGTGCAACTTTTTTAAAACTCTCAGCGGTGACCCCCGAGTATAGCCAATTTTTTGTTTTTACATTTTCTTTGACTTAAGTTATGATTTTCTAATTTGTATTTAAATCGAATCGTTCACATCAGTTCTTAAACAAAATTTAAAACTCAATTAAAACAAAAACCGAAAATTTTTGTTGGAACCCTCGTCTTTAACTAACCTGTTCTTAACTAAGTAATTTTATACATTTTAAATTTACGATTCCCTTTCAATAGAAAACATTCTCATATTTACTCAAGTTTAAAAATGTTTTTCTCTTCTTTTATGCCGCCAGTTATGAATGAATGAAATGCTGGTGAACAAAAACACACACTCACATATGTACACATCCAAACAAATCCGGTGACAAAATCGTCTCCCGTGTAAAATTTATGTGGTTCACCTCCAAAAATATTTGCCATTTTCACTTCATAAGGAAAACATTTTCACTGCATTTTTCTTTTTTAACCAGCCCCAAAGAAAATGTTTTATTATCCACACATCGTCTTAACCACTACCGTGGGGCACTTGGAGGAGGAATGCAGAGTATTAAGTCATATTTGTAGGCATAGGCAAATGTATGTGTGTAAATGGCTTTGTGGCCTTTGTTAATGTGTGTGTTTGTATATGTGTGTTTGTTTTTTTTTATAACAAAGAAAATTCTTTTGTTTTTCTTAAAATATTTACGTTGGCCTGAAGAGTTTTAGCGCTTAAAATACGAGTAAGTTCATTTTCCTCCAAGTGTCAGTAAATTATATACAGGAATTTTAAAATTTATGTTCGTTTTTTAGTTTATTATGTAAATCGTGACATGAAATAAATGTTTTTTTTATTTGTGGGTTTTGTTCGGAATTTATTTCTTAGAAGATAAGCAACATATTTTACAAAATAAAGCAATTGTAAGTGATACTTAACTTTAATATAATGGGATCGGATATTCTTAGCAAACGGCAGTTGCTAAGAATATGAATCTTTGCCCAGCCATTGTGTTCTCCAGATACTGCTTCCTCTGATAATCTTTTGTTTCAATCAGTGGTACAGGTTCAGTACTTGCGCTCTTTCTTGTGTCCCTGTTCTGTATTCCGAGTGGAATGAAGACGTGTGGAAGTATGAAACCATTTGGAAATGAATAATTCGAAAATTAGCTGGTCTACATTTCACAAATTTTGAAGAAACACTTTCATATTTTAATACAAAATTGTCATGTTAAAAGTGTTAAAATAACTCGAAAGAAAATATTCGGAAGTGGAAGACAGAACAGCTAAAACATTCGGAAATTTCCACTTTAGAATAAAATATTGCGGATTCGGAATACAGAACAACACTGTTTACCTTTGATTTATCGAAGACTATTTCAACTTGATCTCGACTATTGTTCCCTTTTATTAAATTACCCTAACAACTTCTCTTAGTTCAGTCTTGGTTCAATTAATTGATTTAATACTCTACTTAACACTCAGAGCTCTTGTGTTCAAAAAGAATATCTGCAATCTTGCAGCTGATAGATAGACTTTATTAATTTAATATAAAATTTTCATTCAACTGCCTGACATCAGCAAATTATTTGTGCCAACAAGAAGATTATGAGTGAAATCAATTAAATTGTCATCAAGTTTCAGAAATTCGAAATTATTCTTATTTTTATTTTTTGCTGCTTGAAAGTGTGCGAGCTGACGATAATGACAAAATGTCATTTTAATTGCAAGTTGCACATATCGACGATTCCCCCTTCTTTTTAAAACTTTTAGAAAAATTCGCTCTCAAATTAAAAAGAAATTTTGGCGAGAGTAAAGTGGGTAAATTCTAATATTCGTGCGTTACCGTTTAACAGATGTAAAAAGGGCGTAACTTTTGAGACTGAAATTTCGAAACGACAGATGTTGTCATTAACGAACAAGCAAAAGAATATTTTGTAGCTGATTGGTAATTAGAGAGAGAATGAGTTGTGGATGTTTTAAGAATTTCACTTACTACCGTTTTAAAGTGCACCGAGGCCCCGATTTTCCATTTGCGACATTTTGCTCTGTCTTACTTTTTTAATTTTATTCGAAGATATTCGCGCCGTTTTGAATTCGACTTGGGCCCCTCCTATAAATCAAGCTTAGCTTATTCCTGTTTAAGTGCTAGCTGAAAGTTCTGCTGCACGACGATAAATTTATTGTTACATCCTTTAAGTTACATTAGGGCTTTTTTTAAAATCAAGCATCATCTATCAATCTCGAAGCGCCTTCATTTGGGAACAAAGGTTTTCAGGTTCTCAATAACTACAGCTCTTGAACGCAAAGTGAATACGTCCGAATTTTTTATAAAACAGAGAAAGACTGTCTTTGAACGAGGGTACTGAAAGCTACAGTTTGAAGCTCATAATTTACCAAGTTCAGAATAACCGTCAAGTTATCCATGTTATAATCCGTAGCAGACAACATGGAGACGTTAAAAATTATTTTCCATTACCATGTATCCTCTCCAATTTACTAATTTATTTTGAAAATATTGGCAGCAGGAAACTTCTTGTCACCTTACGAGCTAGTCGGAGTGAAAATATTGAAGCACATCAAAGAAGATTTTTAGGCGCATCGAATTCTAAGGTTACCGTAGATCCGCAAAATAATTTTCTTTAAACTACATATATGACGTAGCAGTTATATTATACAAAAAGTGTCACCAAACTTAAAAATATCGACCTCCTTCTTTCTCCGAATTGATTTCAGACCACCGATTTGTTATTTACGACTACCTCAATCAAGTCTCGTGCAACCATTAGCCTTTACTATGGACTAAAGTATTTTTAGACTGTCGTCTGGTGACTGCCAACCTTCTTCCTCATCACGAAGTCTTTTTTGTTTAAGGCTTCGGTCCACCATGACATTTACACTTAACAAGTGTCTGCCAGTGGTCCTAAGTCTTATGTTAGCCAGTGCTGGACATTCACGCACAATGTGTGCTATCGTCTCTGTCTCTTCCTCAAGAGCATCTTTAGAAGCTGACCCGTCTACCCCTTGCGAGGTTTTCTTGTCCAACTTCTCAGAGTCCCTCCATCGGCCAATTAACACCGGAGTTCCTACAGAGATTAAACTCTCCCTGTCCATCCCTGTCGGAATCTCACGGACTAATGCCTTTAAAGTACCTTTAAGGATTGACCCGTCCACCCCCCGCGATGCATTCTTGTCCATATTTTGCGGATTCCTCCTTTGGCCTATTAAAACCGTAGTTTCTGCAGAGATTAATATATCCGCCTCTTGCGAGGTTTGCTGGTTCATCTCTCTAATGGAGAAAAATATATCCACCCACACAGAGCTCCATATACACGGGTAAGTCTGTATTAAAACAGGAGATCGACAGGTATTCAGAGTTCGCATACTTGAGACCAAGAACACTCTTGGCCACGTATCCCTGGCGTATACTGTTCCACTATGGATTGGGGATTTTTTATACGAGATTGTTAACTTCTCCCCGCTCGACTTATTTAGCCAGACTCCTTGCAGAGACAGGAACCTGTTACCGGGTGCCACCACGTGGAAGTATAAGTCAGAACTTCTGTCAATGCACTCAGTTACGATAAGCCATATATTTGTGCCTTCCAGCTGACGGCCTTTTGTTATTCTTACTTTCTTTCTTGATATTTTGCAGTAATTCGAATTTTAGATCAACGACTTAATTCGTTAAACTCTTTATTTCTTAAACAATATCAAGTTAAATGACCCAATTCCTTAAATTTCAAATAAATTCATTATTAAATAATAAAATAAATAGGAAGACCTAGTAATGCCAAGAAAACTAAATTTTATACATTCTGTTGCACGCAGCTTCAATAAAACGTGATAAAAATAAACCCTAAATTGTATGTGAAACGACTTGAAATATAAAAAATTATTAAAAAAAAAAATTTCATTACTCCAGCAGCATCTGGCAAAACTTTTCGTGCTCACAATTACGGCAGACTAGAAGGCACGAGTAAAAAAATCTAAATTCAACTGCAACTGTAACATCTGTGTCCATCCAAACTCAGGCATAAATGTAAGGAGCAAATAAAAAGCCATAGGAAAATTTAACACTTCAACCTCATACAAGTCGAAAGTGTGATAAAAATTAATACGATTGAAAAGGAAAAATATTCATGTTTCAAAAAAAAAAAAACTTGTGGTCAAGTTAAACAACTGTTACTACCGTAACCAACAAACTGCTCTATCTTCTTCTCGTCGATCGAAATTGTTGTAGGGGATGGAAGGGCGAGTGTTTGGTTGAGTTGAGAATACTAACTTGGTTATCAATTTTGGTCTCACAGACAACAAGAATATTAAAAAGATTCAAAAATATTATGAGAAAACTTTTTTACAGATCTTTAGGCAAAAAAAAGTGTCAAAATAAAAAAATAAGGAACCGATGCTAAATAATTTATTTAAAAGCCATAAATCACTATTAGAGATTCCAAAAAGGAAATATTACAAAAGGACTTAACAACAAATCACATATGAACATGATTTTATTGGTAACAAAATGTTGGACTTAAATCAGCATCTACTTATAAATAGGCAAATTAGTTTAGTACATTTGTTTACCCCGTATGTCAGTACGTAAGCTTTTTCAGTTTACGAGCTTTAGTTGTGTGTTATCAATAATAAAAGACTTTCGAAACATTATTTTTTATCTGTTGTCCCATCAAATGGTCGATTTTTTACCAGTGGGTGAACACTAGAGAATTCAAAATGCTTACCTCTAAAAATCAAACCAAAAGTGATTCCCCATAGAAAATTTGAAATTTATCGATGTTTAAAATGGATGAATTTGTATATGAATTTTCTGATATCGATGTATTTTTATATGGAAAAATTTTGATATCGATACATTTTTATACGAAATATTTTTAATATCGATACACTTTTATTTAAGAACTTTTGATATCAAAAAAATTTTATTCGTAAAAATTTTGCTATCGATACGCTTCTATATGAAAAACTTTTGACATCGATAAACTTTTGTATGAAAAATTTTGCTATCGACAAATTTTTATATTGGAATTTTTTGATATTAATAAATTTGTATATGAAAAATTTTTGATATCGATAAATTTTCCTCTTTAAAGTTTTTACTACTGATAAATTTGTATGTAAAAAAATTTCAGATATCGATAAATTATTAAAAGAAAACTTTAATGGTATCCCAAAATGTTTGGAATTGATAAATGTTTATATCAAAAATATTTCTTATCGATAAATTTGTATAAGAAAATTTTAGATATCATTAGGATTTATATGGAAAATTGTTAATAGCGATCAAATTTTATATGCAAAATTTTTGATATCAATAAAATTTAAAAAAAATCCTGGTATCAATAAATATTAATATGAAATTTATCAGGTATCGATTCAGTTTTATATTCAGTTTTCTAAGATAATTTCAGGTGTCGATAAATTGTCAATAGCACCTTTTAGATGTCCATAAATTTTCTACAGAAAATAAATAAAATCAGTTACCAATAAACTTTGTAGATATCTCAAGTTTTCTATATAAAACTTATCGATATCTGAAATTTTCTAAACATAATTTGTTGATAGCTGCTATACTGCAAACAATATTCAACGATATTAAAATTTTCAATGCAAACGATTTCAGTTTCTACGGAATATTAGTGGATTCAATTAGTTTTGCTTGGAATTTTTTATTTATTAAAAAATGTTATATTAACAAATATCTGAATATCGTTTTATCGATTTACATTTAAGAATCTGCTTGAAATGTTGTTTTATTGCATTGCTCCTTTAGTTACTTTAAAATTTCGTAAATTAAAAATAAAAGATTTCCTGATTTAAACTTTTTTCAAACACTTATGACATGAGTATCTTAAAGTTTTAGTTTTTAAAGTCACATGCCCATCTAAGAATATTTGCATGACTATCCATCCCACTCCCCGTATTTCCAGCTCTTGTGGGTTACTGAAACAGTGAATTTCGCTGTCTGGCAATAAACAATTGTCTTTGTTGTGCTCTGGGACTATCATTAGTAACAGTGACATTGTTAAGTTGAGGGGGATTGTTAATTTTTTTGCAGGCTACTTAATGTAGAAAATGTTTTTGTTGTTGTCATTACTAATTATGTTATATGGCTGCTTTTACGACCGCACATCTTCATATCCACACAACGAAAAATAATTCTCTGAAAGTCTTTAAAAATATTTTTGCTGTTGTACAACAAAGTCCTACAATGTCCAACAGTATCAATTTATTGCCACCATATTTTTCTTTGCTTAGAAACAGGAAAAGTTTTCTCTCTGTGTATTTTTGCCAATATTTTTAATTGTCTATACCATTATATTGTGTGGCTTAAATTAGCTAAAACTAACCTTAAACCTTAATTGTTTTTATGTGTTTGGGTGTGTGTGTTTTTTTCCATTTAAGGTCATTTGTTTGGTTGACTGCAAAAAGAAGATTGAATTTTACTTTTGCCCACTTGTAGGATAAGTGATGTGAGCTGAATTAGACAATCATTTGGTATCATTTGTCCCGAGATAAACAAATCGTTAATGATCCTTAAAGGTTGTTTCATTTCATGTGCTAATGTATGTCTATGTGAAATGAACGCATTTTTTGTTTTGGTTAATTAATCTTTTCGTAAAGAAAACTTAAACCTGAGATAGTACTAATGTGAATATTAAAGTAAAGACTTTAATGTTTGAGAAGTATTTGTTTTGAAGCCAAATTTGTTTATTCTGGTTGAGGCCTTGTTTTCTTTAAATCTCCTGCAAAGGTAAGATATGGTGAGGGCTAGCCAACTTTTTTATCTGTGTAGCTAAAATTGAATATAATAAATGCAAAAAAAATATATAAACAAACATTTTAAGCAGTCAATTTATTTTAAAAATAATAAAGAAATTCTTTTTTCGGTTATAATCATATTCCGTTAAGTTTCTACATTTAAATTGTAAAAGATAGATTTCAGCAAAATATAAACTATTTTATTAGCGGATTCATTTCTCAGCGCACTTTAACCCTAAACTTTAAAATTAAAAAAAATTGTTCTCTTGGTAAGTCCAGAAATATTTAATAAATTTTAACTCCACCGATAAGCTAGTAGAGAAGGATAAGTTTAAATGATTGTGTATATTTTTTATAAGTTTAGCAAAATCTTAACGACCTTAATGTGCGAATTATAAAAGCTGGCAAATTAATTACTGCTTCCTTGTTTTTAATATCAAGAACACCTTTGGCTACATTTATTAGATGAAAAAACAGTCGATTTTTCGATTTTTAAATACGTTTTTGAAATTTATACATATCATTTCTACCCCAAAAACCACGAATGGACAATCGCCAATGAATTTTGTTTAATGCTTCGTAGGCTAGGTCAACAGGCCGCCTTTAACGCAGGACGCTGTGGGACCGCATATCCGGTACCTTTGTGTTGCCTCAACAATCATAGTGTGAGGTAGAGAGAGAGAGGAAGATATAGAAAAATTAAGAAGAGCTATGGGTTAAACAATCGCTATGTCTGTGCCGGTGTGGGGCCAGTCCCAAACCAGTTGCTGCTCCTTATGAAGGAATAACTCTTCCGTAGTTCCACGTTCGATGTTTCGGGGAGGCTGCCGAAGGATTACCGTCCGAGATGAGTCTGTTGTAGGTCGTCTAAGGCCGGACAGAGGCACAGGAAATGAAATACCGGCTTCTCTTCCTCTTCATACTGAGAAATTCTGTAAAAGTTATTTGCAGGCAACACAATTCTTGCTGCGTGCTTGTCAAATTTGCAATATCCCGTAATCGTCACCACGATATCACTTAATTGCCTCTTCTGAAATCTTAATAGATCTCTGGTTCGAACTGTATCTAAGATAGGCCAAACCAGCCTAGTGTTCAAACATGTGAGCTCTTCGAACCATCTAGCCTTAACTTCTAACAGGAGAACGCTACAAAAAGTATCAATGTGCTAAGTCTGCAGCCTGGCTCCGTCCACGCACACATTCTTAGGTGATTCTCGAATGTCTCGCCATCCGATTTAAGGATGCCCAGTATTCCTGCGCCAGTTAAAATGTTGAATTGACACCTGCCAGGGACTTGATTGCAGCCCAGCTGTCGGTGAAGACCCTGGAGTTCCCTTATGTAAATATCTCCGCCTACTCCATTATATCATTTGGAGCCATTTGTGAATATTTCTAAATAGTCCACTCGGATCCTGTGCTCTCTGGGGAACTCGGGTGTTCGGAGATGGAAAAGCAGGATCCTCTCTAGAAGCGCGGCTTCGGATTGGTATAACCTATCACAGCAGGAAGACTGCTCCAAGTCTCAATGATGCTGGAATGGCCGCATAGTCTGAAGTTCCTTTCATTAAATGCGTTTAGCGGTAGCGTTGTATTTAGTGCAGTTTTCTGGTTAATAGGCCTGCTGGTCACCAGTTCAGCATGGCTCCCATATTACGTAATGCTTTCTCAAAAATATACCGATTGGAAGCCTTGTCTATCATCTGCCACCAGACTACAGCTCCATATAATAAGGCCGGCTTAATAAACGCATCAAATTAACCAGTTCACGTCCTGAGGGTTGATCCCCCATGTCGTTCCTATGGCCTTATTACAAATGTAAGTAGCTGCCATCGCCTTTGTGCTTCTCGCTTAAATGTTAGGTTTGCAGGATGGCTTGCTATCCAAAATTATGCCCAGAAGTTTCGTTTTGGATGGATTGGCCCTTAAACCATACGAAAACTTCAGATGCAGAGTATACTGAGGGCCATTTCCATTCTATCTGAAATGATGTCCACGTCATCTGACGCACCAGATGAAGCATATGGAGTCAAGTTTCCTGAGAAACACGTTAATGATAATATTCCATAGAAGGGGTGATAACACTCCTCTTTGTGGTGTACCTGTGTTGAATATTTCCGTAAATCTGGTTGTACTCATTTTGGATGTAATAGATCTACATGTGAATAGCCTGAAGTTTATACCAACAGACTCCAAGGATTGCTCAATGGAAGTCAGTTCGACATTATTGAAAACACCCTCTATGTCCAGGAAAGCTGCTAATGCGAAGTCCTTAAATTCTAGTGCCTTCTCTAAATACCGCGCTAGTGAGTACAAAGCCGCCTCAACTAAAGCGTCATAACGACAGAAAACCAAATGTGCCCAATTAAAAAAAAAATTAAAGCGCACCCAAACTAAAAACTGAAAATCCCCCCGGAATGGTTGCGAATTGTTCACAACGTCATGCGCAAAATGTGCCGCTCTAATACTTGTCTGAAAACGGCTTCGTAATTCACAGAATTTCTAGAGAGTCAGTTTAGACTTACCCCTGCAGAAGAAGAAGATGTTTTCCTTGGTAATAGAAGCCGGTTTCGGACGTACCAATCAATTAAGCAGTATAAACAATCACCTAATTGATAATCACCAGAGACGAAAACTTAACTTTGTGTGCCCGTCATAATGAGCCGAAAATTACCAAAAAAAATTGTGCAAAATAATTCGAAATTCTGGGCGATGGTTTACTGCGTCAAATTCCCTAACATTCAAATGAACAATATATTGGGCGATTTAAAATTTTTCAAAATTTATGCTATAGTTCGTTGTGAATAAATGCCTTTAAATTTATTTACGAAAAAGATCACAAGTAATCACATCGCTGTACCACATACGCTTGCAATTTTATAACCATCATCATTTTTAAAGACATATGGACCAATGTGTCCTACGGACCATAAAGCGCACCAAACGTTAAATATACCTAATTATTATTATGTTATAATCTTGTTCAGCATGAAACATCTTCTGTCTAAACCACAACCTTTTGATATTTTTTGACGGATAAAGTGGAGTCCTTACGGACGCGAATGGGTCGATACGCTAGAGACCCACAATTTCCTTGAAAACTTTTTGCTTTTACATAATCCTAATGAGTTTTAAATCAATTTTAAATAAACAATTAACTACAAATAATTGATGAATTATTACAGAATAAAAAAAATCTAAACACAAACTAAACAAAAAAAACATAATTATATTGTTAAAAATCATCGCCAATGACACTTAGCGAAAGAGAAAAAAATGTTACAAAAATTTATGTGAATAAAAAACAAAATTAATAAAAATAATGAATGTAATGCACGAGTATTTACGTTTGTTATGTAAAAATACATACATATGTATGTAAGTATGTATGTACATGAATGTTGCAGTCGTTTGTGCCACTACAAGCAGCCAACCCAACCATTCATTGGTAACAATTTTTTGTTTGTTAAATTTCTCATTTAAAAACATTCGTTCGGGGTAAAAACTCCACAAAACATTTAAACTAATAGAGGGACAGACTTATTGAACAACACGGTAGCAAAACAAAAAATTGAAAATTATGCCATGTAATGAAATACTGGCAGATGCACGGACAGACAGCCAGTCAGAAAAACACTTGTAAAATAAGCGTTTAAAGAACGAGCATAGCAAATAAATGAACGAATGAGAATGGATGGATATACGACGATAGATGGACGGATTGATCGTTGCATGGATAACATTTCAATTAAAAACCCAGTACAATTAAACATGTTACGAGTACAAAAAGTTTAACAGCAACAACAAAACATCATCAACAAAGTGACACTTTGTAGCAAAAAAAATAAGCTCGAACAGAAAGTACTAACTCTGAAGAAGGTGCGTGTCAAAGCAATGAAAGTAATATTTATTTTATTTTTTCCCTCTCAAAAACTTAAATGAAAGAAATATTCATAAAAATTATCAATAATACAATAACAATAATTGAAGAGCAAACATTGGACTCTACTTCTGGCGTGAATTTTAAGAGTTTTGGTTTCAATAGCACTCTCTTTGAGTTATTTTTAATGCAATAAAAAAGAGTTTGTAAACTTGAACCTATTCTCCTGCCAAGGATGGACAGTTGGTGCTAAGGTATTATTCGTAAAACATATAATGAAATTTAAAAGTACAAAAAACTATTTGAAATTGCAAAGATTTTGCGCCTACGTATACGTTATGAGATAAATAGAAAATTATTACCTCGGCTTTCAAAAAGCCAGCAGCTAAGGATTTTGTTTTTCACTGATAACGAAATGATTGAAATAAGTATCACTTAAGAGACATTAGTAATTCACAATCTGTCTTATCGTACTCCAACCGATGTTTGACGCTATCGAGCAAGCTTGCGTTGTTTCGAATATAAGCGTTGATGAATGAGTAAAGTATAGAGGAGATTTCGAAAGAGTCATGCCAAATCCAAGAAGCGTTTTTAAATAAAAATACTTAATTTTTGCATCTTATTCTATTTATTTCAAAAACTGTTTCTAGCTGATTCCCAACTAATGTTTTTTTTTTATAAAAATGCAAAGTTATTTGTTGAGGGGGTATAACCAAGTCTCGATACTAATTTTGCGGGTTACTTAGGCTAGCTCATCGGGGGACCTTTTTAAAAAACTGAAAGATCTTATGCAGAACAAAATATCAAAGCTTTAACAAGAAGCCACCATAACAAACGAATTTTTGTTTTATTTTTCTTACCTGCCTTACTACGTTTGGTTGGTTGTTTTCTTACTCTAAATGTAGCTGTAATCTGTAAAAAACTATATTATTGAATTTAATTTTAATATTTTATGGGTTAAGCTCTAGATAAATGTTTAAAAATTATTAGATTTTATTTGAAAGTGCAGAAAACATGTATGAAAACATGCATCCCGTTCTTCTCAATCTGACTCCTCAGAATATGCGCAAGATTCGTGTTGATTATCCGAAATCCATGGAAGTAACCTTACCAATGTCTCCGGCCTGCACGGTTTTAGTTTTTTAATAGATTTAGGTCTATTGCACCTTAAGAGTAGAACTGATGTTGACAAAAAGCGAACGATAACATTCCTTTTACATTGATCCGCCTATTATAGCTAAATGGGTCATGTAATAAAATTTTATTTGAGCCATAGCAATATTTATCTAAGACTTAAGTCGCGAAAATGCCTGCAAAAATATTTGCTTTTGCTCATCGGGTATGTTTGTCAATTTATAATATTTTGTGCGGCTATATCCATTTTTGTTTTGTTTTGCAAAATATCTTTCACCGTATGATTTTCTAACAGTATATATATAGACGCTCTCGTGTCATAAAGTTGTAACAAGAACAACCTGAACCGAATTAAATTATTAAAGAGAGAAGCCAAAGTATTTTTTCTTCTCTATGTATATACGAGTATATAACAAATTTAATTACATTTTTTTAATGTGTTAGGCAATTTCCGGCAGTAGATTATGTTTCAATTTAGTAAAGGAAACTCTTTAAGTAAAAAGTTGTAAAAAAATCAAAGTCGGGAAAAGCTCGGAAATCAAACAAAAGTACTTCAACACAAAACAAAAAAAAACATAAATAAATTCAAACCAAGTATTTCTACAACAACAAAAAGTAACTTAAAATTAAACTTAAAGAAAGCATTTTATTTAAAAAAAACATACCTGTCTCTGTCACATCCATTCTAAAAATGTTCACTAGTCACTGAACAAAATACAAAAACACCGATAAATATATGATACGATAATTTAGCGATAGTACCTGTAATCAGCAAGTACCGTAGAAGGTGACTGAGTGGAAGGGAATATGTTACCAAATAAAATGTTGACCCGCGATAGATGGATGAAATTTCTAGAATTATGTAAATTAGCATTTCCGACTTTTGATCATGTTTTTGTAAGGAATATCCATCTGTCCGTTTTGAAGTTCGGCTAATATATTTCGCGCCTCTTTCTTCATTTCGAAGATAACATATATCTCGGAAATGAGAGCCAATATACAAAATTTAGTGCCGGTTTGAATTCAGGCCCCCAAATAACTCTAAAAACAACTTTCAGTTGTTCTATTTAAAAATTTTGTATACTTTCATATTTGAAATCATTAGTTCCCAATTTTAAATTTTTTACTCCAATATATCCAATTCATCTCAATTAATTATTTATAAACTATTTTCAGGTTCTCAAAGCAAATATTAAATTGAATTCGTAGATAAGGAGAAATTCACTAAAAATAGATTTGAACAGTTTGACAGTTTCAAATTAAACTAATTATCGGGAAAACTAAAATCAAACATGTAAAGTTTAATTATCCTATCGCGATTTCAAATATTTTTAAGTATATAGTACAGTTTTAGTTAATAAAGGTTTACATTTTAACAGAGCTTGTAATTACAAGTCCAAGTAATTGTATTTAGCTGCGTAATTTTAGTTTCGCAGATCATAATTACCTAAGAGCTGTTTATTCTCAATTCCAAACAGACAATAGCTTTGTTATTTTCTGTTGGAGTGATCCTTATATCGCCGCTAATGCTTAATTTACTTAGTTTTGCAAAATTTTGATCAGAAAAAAATTTATTTCGAATATTAATGAGATTTACTCTGAAAGAGCAGGCATTTGACACATTTCTGACCATAATAAGCAATTCACCGAAGAATATTCTTATGCTACATATCTTAGAAATAGAGTAAAATTGTCCTCAAAAAATTCGATTAATATCTAAATACGTCTGCACACAAAATAATTTCTACATTTTCCATCCCTGATCGAAGCTCCGAAATTGTTTGCTTCTTCACATTTTGTTTTTCTGTTTGTTGGAGCAATTTACTCAAAAGCACAATTTTGTTTTCTTTTAACTAAAACGAGTGCTTTGATTTCTGTTGCTCTTAACTGATTTCATCACTGTTTAAACTTTGAATGTGTTTGAATAAATGTTTGACAGAAAAAACATTTGTCTGATTAGATACCTACCAGTTGCTTGTGTATCGTTCGCATGTTTACTGCAAATATTCGTCCGTCAATTTATCTATGTGTCCGCCTGAGTGACCGTCGTCTGTCCGTCATTCACTCAACCAATAACAAGAAAAAGTTGTCTGCAAAAGTAGGCGGAGTGCATTTGACGCGTTTTTATTAGCAAGTTTACAGTCGGAGCATTAGGAACTCTTTACAATCGTAACCCTAACCAAAATATCTTTTAAAGGAAACTCCATTTGATTATTTGTTCTAAGTTCCTTTTTATGCGTGCCGAGGTAGGTATTATGTTATTTCACAGTTATTCGAGTCCCTATCAAATAAAAAAGAAACATATTAATCTTTTTTTTGTATTGCACGGATTGTGGGCAAAAGTTTAAGGGTTTGATTACTGAGTCGTCTGGTACTTCGATTGCTTTAAAGAAATTAGAATCAGCAGCGGTTGAATGATCTTTAACTGTAACAGAATTAATTTTTCTTTTGTTTTGCATAAAAGACTTAAATCCTGTGTTATTTATTAAATAAGTTTCAAGGTACTAATGCTCAATATAAAATAGTCTAGAAAAAGAGGAAAGCTGAATTAATTTGCATTAAATTTTTATCACTTGAAATATTTTTAATCTGCAAAAGTTTGTATCAAAACTTCAATTGAATTGAAGTCTATAGACTTTATAACAGACGAAAAAGTTGTTTAAAGTTAAAGGGAATAGCTTTCCAATAAGAGCAGAGCGATCGATGTTGAATTGGATTAACACAAGCTGGGTGTGGGGGGTTAAAACCGATGTACAGTGGCTCACAGATTATTTCCTTCCTGTTTAATACTTTTGATGATAAATTATTAAATAATTTGATTTTCGTCTTAATTGTTAAAAACAAAAACACCGAAGATTTATATATTAATATATTTTTATTTTAATTGTGAATGGATAAAAAAAAGAGCACTTAAAAAAAAATAACAAAAAAGTTATTAAAGTTATTTCGTGTAAATGCAAAAACTTATGTATCTTACTGTACTTTGTTTAAATTTTTAAAAGGTTAATATTTCGTGGGATACCCCTTTTGTTTTAAAACTGCTTTCAGTCTTGACTGCATTGAGTCAACAAGCTTTTTGGTATATGCGGCGATTATATTTCTCCATTCCACTTGCAGCGCAATTTTTAAGTCTTGCTGATTGGTTATTTGGTGTTTTCTTATGTTTCTCTCCTGGATACTTCGTAAATTCTCAATAACATTCAGATCTTGTGATTGGGATGGTGTATTAACTATATGGGGGCAATTCCAAATCAACCATGTTTGCACAAGTTGTGATTTGGGGTCGTTATCTTGGTAAAACCTATTTCCAATTTATCGGCGCTTTGTAATAAATTACCTTTCAAAAGGTGTAAATAAACATTTTTATTCATTGTTTCGTCGACAAACACTAAGTTTCCGACACCAGCAGACGACATGGTCCCCCACACCATCACATGACCACCACCGTGTTTTATCGTCCACCGTAGATTTTTTAGTTGGAGTTCAGTAGTTGATTTCGCCAGATATATGACTTACCGTCGGACCCATAAAGATCAGCAAATAAAACGGTATTCCAGAAGGTCTGGTCCTTGTCAATGTGGTCCCTGGTGAACTGAAATTGTTCGGGCTTACATACGGCTTGTTTAGTGCTGTTCTACCATGAAAACCGTAAGGGTTTCAGGGTTACGTGACTTTTCAAGTTGTTTTTCTGCTTCCTTCGCTAAAACTGGTGCACTTAAACTCGGGTCTTGCTTAACTTTACGTAATATCCAGCGCTCTTCAGCTTCTTTAAAGATTTGCATCGGCGCTTCCCGGCCACTCCTTTCTCATCATTAAAATGATTTATTATAAGTTCTCGCTTTTTTATTCAAGTTCGGCGACCCATAACAAAATTATACTTAATTAACATGTTGAAGCTTCGAAATGCTATTTTAAAATGTTTATTGGTCCAATTCTTCCAAAACTAGCGACTATAAAAAAATTTCCCATCTACTTTTATAACGGTAAATTTCCAAACACGTTCTCTTTTTAGCTACAGCTCTGATCATTTTACTAAATATTTTAATAGTTAGTTATTCTAATGTCTCTTTTTTGATGTTTTTGTAATATTACAGGGGTTTTCTCTTAAATTCAATGATTTTTTGTAAATAATTGCATTATGTACAAAGATATAAAATGAAAAATGATACTGAAGATGGCACATAGCCGAAACCGGTTTGTCTCCAACCCGAACTTGACAAGGGATGACGGAAATTCGTACCAAAAATCTACACCAAAACTCCCTGTCGGAATTTAAAATCAAGAATCAAAGATATAAAACATTATTCTTTTTTCAATTGATTACACGAAATTAGTTGTGAGCCGCATAAATACGGCTGTATTCGAGCTTCGGTTATGTTGACTTTGTGGATGTCCGCTTATTGGCACAAGCCTGCGACGTTAGAAACCCCCGCAAGAATAGTCAAGCAGGCACCATTCGCAATATCTTGATGGCCAATTTACGTCATCTATGTGAGAGATAATCAAGTACTCAAATCGTTTATTGTAGAATCCGCTCTGTGAAACATACCGCCGTACTGTAGTAAACATATCTTATTACGTTAGACCAAGAAAGCCGCGATTACCGAATTTACAGGGAAAAGTATTGCGATCTGATGAACCTTGTATGGGCTGGCATCATCTCATATACGGAAATTTTGCCTGTGAACATCGCCATTCATCCAAAAATAAGTCCCATCATTAAAATTGATTTAACATCCAAAATCGGAGTCTTTTTCAAAACACTCCGGATATCCTACTTTCCTTCCCCAAGATCTACATCTTACATATTGTATGTTAAACTACAAGGACTATGCATCCAAGAAAATTTGTCTTAAAATAAAGCTGGGGAAGGATGTTAACTGAAGTAGTAATAAATTATGATTGTGATGTGTCGTGTAACCATCAGAACTTGCGGACAGCAATGGTACTTTAACTTTTCCATCTCGTAAACGATTTACGATGTTTGTTTGGTTTTGGAAAGATCTATTGTGCTACCGTGGCATTCAAAAATGAAGTAAATTTAGAAATATTATGAATAAGTGAAAATGTTTGCATAGGCCTTTTAACCACCAGCGCTCAGTTGCTTTCTGCAGTGGAAGCAGGTGCGGATATAAGGAAATATCATATTTTCACTCCTCAAAATGATTTGCGGTTAACGTTTTCCTAGGCAAAAATTTCGCAAATTGAATTTTGCATATACGATTCATTTCCCAAAATACTTAGGCTGGATCCGCGCTTGATTGTAAAGGATTTCTTTCGAGGAAAATTATTTGCATTTTCTTTACTGAGCAGTTAGCAGAGTATTTAATTCGTTGCTTACACATCAGTTTACTGCATCAATATTAAATTGAAAAGATTATAGCGATCTAATTTAAAACCTTAATCAGTGAAATGTTGCCATAGCAGAATTCTAACGCCCCGTGTATGATTTATTCGAATAAATTATAACACCAGAGCTGGTCTGCAATACTATTGTTATATTTAATAAAGTGTGAAAAACTATATAATGAGACTGTCCAAAAATAAGGACGAAAATGTGACAATCGTACGGTTCTAATGTTTTTAGAAAAATTCGTAAACTTTACGATTTTATCAGGATTGAATTTTCAAAAAAGTGCTACAGTGTAGACACATGATGTAATGAGAATATTTTATGTCGATTTTTCGAACGAATTTCCGCCATCCTTTGTAAAGTTTGGTTTGGAGACAAACCGGTTTCGGCTATGTGCCATCATCAGTGGCATTTTTCGTTCTGACATCAAAATATCCTGTCGGAATATCAAATCAAGAATCGAGAATATTTCACTTTAGATCTTATGGACAGTCGGAACGACTATCATTAGATTTGTTTCTGCAAAAATCCAACGAAAATCCAAACACTTCTACAATAGTGTGAAAGGGGCTTTAAAGCCATGATTCTTTATCGCATCTAATCGTTAGATCTGTCAAAAATACTTTGTGTGCTCAAAGAGTATGATAGTTAAAAGTAAAGGTATGAGCTAGAATTTCTGACAGATCTATTCGATTTGCTAATGATTAGAAAATTTGCATGCAATAATGTTTATGATCAGAGTTGATTTTGTTTTGTGCGATAGTGAAGCGCAGACAAATCAACACCGAATTCTTATATGATTTTTAATACGTTTAATTTTTGTGACATACTTTCGTTAAACGGGGGACAAACCTCTATCTTACACGGAATTCGAAGCCAATTCATTTTGTTACTGTATATTACTTAACATCTGCCAGGATCGATACTAACATCTGCCAGAAGCGATACTAAAGTAACTCTAAACTTGGAATAAGCGGAGTTAAATACCTAGGCTGCCTTTTAGCAAACTGGTGAAACTTCTGATGAGCGATCTCCCTTTTTAGAATGGTTTTTTGCATTGTTTGGCGAGCCATTTTCGATTAACGAAACATTCGTTTATATTGTATCGATTTTTTTTCAGTCTCGCTTGTAAATGTTGTCGATTTCCTAATTTCCTGTGCTTTTAAATGCCTAATGAACAAAACCTAATCGTTGAGTTGGAAACTCCCGTTTGATTTTATTCAATAACAAGCCTCAACGATTAGGTTTATATTGTCTTTGGGGGTAAGTCGATAATATATCTACTTTTAGGTTGGTCAAACAACAATTGTCACTCTTCCCCTATAGCGTGACATGGTAACTGAATTGTTTCCATTCAATTTGTATAAGATTGACGTGCACGACACATGGTTACAACAAACTCACGAAACATTTCAATTTCTACATGAGAGGTCATTAGAATCAGCGCCGTATATCATATGATTTGACGCCATTGGATTTCCTTTTATTATTATTTTTATGTAGGGGGGTTATAGAAGCAGACTTTATGGATCCCTTTTCGACCCCCCTCTCTCTCCTTACACTCATTCAAGTCTCGTGCTACCACAAGCCTTTATCGACTGTAGTGATTTCAGACTGTCGACTGGTGCCTATCGACCTTCTACCTCATCATGTAGTCGCTTGTAATTGCTAGCATGGCATTTCCACTTAGCAAGTGTCTGCCCGTGGTCCTAGATCTTATGCTAGCCAGCGCTGGACATTCACACACAATGTGTGCTACCGTCTCAGCTCCTTCCTGCAAAAACTATCAAAAACTATCCCGTCCAATCCTTGCGAGGTTTTCTTCTCCAACTCTTTAGAATTCCTTCATTGCCCAATAAGGGTAATCGCTGTTCCTACACCGATTATCCTCACCATCACGTGCGAGGCTTCATTGTCCATCCCTTTTGGAATCTCACGGTCTAACGCCTTAGAAGCACCTTTAAAGATTGCCCCGCTTACCCTTCGCAAGACATTCTTGTCCCTCTTTTCCGGATTAACCTTTGGTAAATTAAAACCGTAGTTTCTGCAGAGATTAACCTCTCCTCCTCTTGGGAGGATTCATTTCTCTAATGAAGAAAAATATGTCCACAGAGCTCCAAACGCAAGCCTAAGTCTGTATTGAAACTATAGATCGACTGGTACTCAGAGTTCGCAAACTTGAGACCAAGAATACTCTTAGCCACGTATCCCTGGCGTATTCCTGGAGTGTTAACTTCTCCCCGCTCGACTTATTTAGCCAGACTCCTTGCAGAGACAGGAAGTATAAGTCAGAACTTGTGTCAGTGCACTCAGTTACGGACAGCCATATACTTGTGCCTGCCAGTTGACGACCAATTGGTTATTTAATTTTTGAGATCCAACACAGCGATTTCGAAGAGTACGTCTGCACCAGCAAAGCCTCCAATGTCAGTTATTAAAGAATTTATGTCTTAACTTTCATGAAATTCGTATAATGTTACTGAGATACTTAAGTGTTTTAATTATACATTGCTTCTCGTTTATTGTATATTAAACATTGGACAAATAAAGACCTGGGCGGCTTAAAAGCAAAGTAGGTCAGTATTAAATATAATGTTAGTACCCTGCACTATGGGTAACATATTTAATTTTGTGCTCAAGCTTTAATTTTTTAATTACTGGTGTAATGTAAGTGAAGAATGTTGTATTAAATGTGATTAAAACCAGGCACGTATCCTATTCAAGATGCAGGGCAGAAAATTTTAAGCGCAAAAATATTTTGAAGACTTTAATTTTTAATCGTGTTGTGTTGGGTGGTGAGGATTTAATCAAATTTTACCTCCCCCTAAATCTGCGCCTGTAAAAACAATTAAAAATTTGTCAAATTAAAAGTCACGAATTTCTCCTACAACCAAAACGACATTATAAAATCAATTAAAACTTTAACCCTCGACAACCACTTCAGTGCACAAACAGCAAACGTTCATTAACGAAATTTTCGTTGTTCTTTTTTCTTGTTTTGGTTTTCGTTATTTACTTGAACTCCAATAATTTGAACAAATTGCAATTTGTTAACGTAGACGCCCGCCCAATATTTAACAAAAAACCAAAAATATGATACTAAAAGTATTTGTAGTTTGAAAAAATTAAATAAACAATTTTTAGAAAACAAAAAAAAAATATTAAAAAAACGTAGATACAAAACCAAATAAAGTAATTAAATTGTTAGAGCTCACGTTTAGTAAAAGATGACAAAAACATTTTATAAAAAGAATCTGAACTAAATAAAGAAAATCACATTTTCTTTATGGAAAAAGTATAAAATGAAATAACAACAACCACAAACAAATGGAGTAAAACAAATGGATTAATAATGTACAACAACAAACAACATAAAGGATCGCTAGTAATACAGCATAGAACACATTTGGATACAAACGTACACAAGCAGCTATCCCAGCAATGAACTAAATTGCAACATCAATACGAACACACACATGAGTGCAAATTAGGAAGGCCCCGAAAATGAAAAACAGTTTTAGTTGAAAAATTCTATTATACGAATTCAGTTGAGTAATCAAACATATTTTCGACAAACACTTTAAGTTATTTTAAGAATTTTTGTATAAAACTTTATAGTAGTATCAGAGGACAAAGACATAATGACATTTTATCTACAGTTTTGGGGAAAAAAAATTTCAATTTTTTAAAATTTTAATAATTATCCAATCGCAATGTCAAATTGTGTAAAACAGACGAAATGGCAAAGACGAAATTTTTGGACTTTTTAATTTTCGATTCAAATAATTTGCATAAATTTCTTTTCAAAAAAGTTACAAGCAAAACTACAAACTGGTTCTGGAATATGTTCTAAAACTAAACAGATGTGCCTCGGTGAATTAGGTAACGTGGATGCGGATTAAAGGGCACAGCTGTGAACTTTTGTGGACCACAACACAGACTGGGGAATGCCCTAGTGCCAACGAAGTTTCTACAATGGGTAGAGTCATTAAACCTGCCACCTAATTTTTAAACTCGCAAGGATTGCTACACTAGATCAAGCCCGTTTTACAACGATCGTCAGTGGTTCTTTCAGTCAATTTTAATATCTCATTAAGCTCAGAGTAGATGCCTAGCCAGATACAGTTTATGAACTTGGAAATATTTGATAAATAAATTATTTCATATGGCCCGGCCTAATATACAATTCATTATGAGTCACAGAAAGTGTGTATGTAGTAGAGGGGAGATCTCCATTTCTCTCTTCTACTGAAGTCACTCCTGGTCACAATAATCCTTTCCATATATACATTCATCATCTCGTCAGAAAGAAACAAACTCAGTTCAACATTTTTTGGTTACAACTCGTGTGTCAGCCAAATTTCTCTTTTTCTAATGATTTCTTTAATTTGAAACAAGTCTATATCATGTTAAGTCTCCAATTCTATATCTTCCAAAACGAGTCTGTTTCACTAACAGTCTTCCAATCGATTCTTTATTTCATCATATACTCATATACATGCTTGTTCGCAAGTGGCGAGGATTTAGTCGTGGTTCTCCTTTTCATACAAATCAGGTTTTAAGTGCATCATAAAAAAGAGACGCTTCTGATGTGGATTTTTGGAACGAATTTTCGTCATATCTTGTCAATAATAGTTTGGAGACAACCCGGTTTCGGATGTGTGCTATCTTCAGTGTGAGTTTTCGTTCTGATGCTTCTGATATTTACGGCGTTTAAATCTCAGTGAGATAAAAATGTCAACTAATTCTTTTGTTATCTTCGATTAAAACACAAACAGAAACATTTATCATTCGATGAGGCTCGACTGCCTACTCTTGCCTAAAATCAGTGCCATCCTAATGAAGAGTATAGACAGCAACACAAATGAATAAAACAACAAAAATTGATTGCAGCATTTATAAAATGTTTCGCATACAAGTTTTCATATGCGATGGTATCTGCTGTTCATTAACTCCGAAAATAGAGAAGTCATAGGAAAAAACAATAAATGCAAAAATATTTATTAAATGTTAGTGGCGGAGAACGAACGCAGAACTGCAACTACATAATTTTAAAATCTTGTGGTTCTAGAATTTCGTTATTTGGAGTTATTATGGGATAGTTCTTGCCTTTTTGCGACATAAACAAGGGAGACATGAAACCCAGTAGTCCCATAATACTTGCTGATGACGGTCGTTTGGACGTGCTCTTGTTGGATATGGTTCATACATAAATCACTGGAAGATCTTGTTGAAAGATCATTGTAACATAGGCTGTCAGTAACTATTGACAGCAGAGAATGGGTAGCATGAAATCCCTCAGCAAGAGGTGGGACTAGTTTCCAGGCAGCAATGATCTTCAATTGCTATGTAACAATTGCCTATAGGAGCGTTGGTGGTCCGATTGTGTTGCAAGACCAACAAATCAATAGACTTGTTTATTCTACTGTACTGAGTAGTGCAACGAATATCACACTGAATCTTCATGCCAAGACCGTGAAGCATACAGCACTGGATCTTTTGTGCATTAAAATCGACCCTGTTCACTCGACCTCATTCAGTCACGTTGTGCTCGATGTCTTCAAGTTACGAAAGGGTTGGTCAATTACTGAATATTTTCAACTGCAAAAGAATAGATAGGATTAGATGCTCGACATAGAAGGTCATTTAGTGAAATAAGATATGATGTAAGAAAAAGCACGGAGCCTTGCGGTACTCTCGAACTTATCTTGTACTCGTTTCGTAAAATCAAGAGCCACCACATTACTTCCGCTAAAATAGTATTTTAAACGCCACCATTTTTCAGAGATTAAAGCTTGCAGGTCTTTCATAGAGCGCCCTCTGGGGAACCCATACTGATTGTCGCTAAGTAAATTGTTAGCTTCTAAACATCTCATAAGAGGGAAGCAAACTATTCTTTCCAGGAATTTTAAAATTTCAGAATTGGAACAAATTTTGCAATTGTTGGCCTCTCTTTTCTTAGGGATTGGCACTACATTACCCACCATCCAATCGGAAATTCACCCGCTCGGTATAATCTGTTAAAAAGGGTTACTAACGGACGAGCTAACAGCCGAGCGGTGTTTCAAATCCAGTGGAGGAATGCCGTCCCTACCGTGAAACTTTTAGCTGTACCCGCTCGAAAAAATATATTCGGCATAGTTGATAATACTCTGTCGATTACGGGCAGAGGTTAACTGATTTCCGGGAAGCAGGAGTTGCTTGGAAATAGTTAATTCAATAGGTGTAGCGAATACATATTTATACTTTACCTTAAATTTTAATATACAATATTATTAAAGAATTGCGTTCAAAATATCATTGTAATAATTACGTAAGACAATTTATCGTAACTTGTCACGAGGTGTTTACCATCATTTATTTTGAGAAAACATGCTGACATATTAACGATGGCCTGTAGGGTACTAGAAATAGCAAACTTAAACTAGAAGCTGCAATAAGAAATTTATGTAATGTCACCATTCATTCCATTCCAAATCGAACTCAACAGCAAATAGATACAAAATACACACACACTCGTACATATCGTGAATTGTATACATTTGCTATTGACGATGGTGCTGATGATGATGATGAAGATTCTGATGACAGACTTACTGATGATGGCGAGGATGAGGTTGATACAAATACATAAATTCGAGTACGACTTTAATTGTATCGGTTTTGATTGCTTTATGTACTACTAGATTCAGTATGAGAGAACAGTGAGGTTGGTAGGAAGCTTGGCTGACTAAGTGGTTTTTAGAAGACAAAGAAAAATTAAAAAACGCGAGGCGCCATTAAGGCGTTGGTATTTTATGAATGAATGCAGCGATACATAGAAGAGTTGAGCACGAAAAAACGTTTTCATTAAGAAATTGTTTGAGGATTGTTTTTTCTTCTTAGCGCTTCTATGTTACTGGTAATTAAACATTTTTATTGAAATAATGCAAGAAATCCCTATAAAAATTAAAATTACTTTATTAATCGTTTCACTTAAAGTGGCTGGCAGCTTTGGATTTAACGATATTAATGACTAATATCATATTTTTGTTTATAGTTTATTGTTGTAATTTAAATTTGCTACCCGGTTTCTGAATTATTATATGGATCTGATAATTAAACGGTCACTGGTTTAATCCTGTAATCTAGATGGGTTTGATCCTAGCACTTCTTAAATAAAATTAACAATCGGGCTGATACCCTGTTGTGTGACAGAAAGTATGAAGTCAAAAATTATGACATAAGAAAAGAGTCTTCAACGACAAGTTCTTCATGCTCCCAGTAGGTAGTTCTCACCTCGACATGGTTCAAAAATAGTTTAACACCGGGTGTTTCTTTTTTAATTCGAAACAATAATTCGGTAGAGCTAAATCTTGCCATTTGACTCAGTTTTTTCGGTAAATGAGGTGCCTTTAAAATTATTTTTGTCGCTCGAATGTGAACAATATAATCAAAATGTCTAACTCTGACGTCGGCACATGTCGTACGATTTATCCGATGTTGGTATTATGTAGACGATGCGACCGTTTTTACAACTCGGTTGGTAATCAAGTTGCGGGTTTTGCCCACTTACAGTTCAACTTCGTTGGATAACTTCATTTTACAAACAAGTCTTGTTGGGTAAAGATGAATGAAAGTTCAGAACTATCGAACTATTTTTAGTGCTCCCGTTGTACACCCACGACATTAATGGTGCTTTCCTCTCCAATCTGATACTGAAGAAAATTATAGAAAAATCATATATTTTTACCAAACCTGTTTAAATTGTAGATTTAAAAGCACTCAAGAAGGCGTTCTATAGAAACCGGACAAGTTGTCTGTAGGAATTTCAGAAATAGAACTTTTAATGTGGTAAAGTTCCTTCATAACTTGAAGTTCAGTAGAATTTTAAAATCTTGTTTTTCTATCACTGATTTGTGGTCATTCCGATTTGATGTAGATATTTGGAACGAATTTCCGTCAATTTCGGTTTGAAGACACAACCTTTTCAGCTATGTGCCATTTTCAGCGTAATTTGTCCACTTTAAGTTGTACGAACGGTCACAACGTCTATGCAACCGGCTAAACACAATGCTTCAACCATCGCCCCCATCTTCACTCCTGCACATAGGTAGCGATTCTCGCTCAATGACTGTCTGGACCATGAACTTGCCGACATACTAACGGTATAATCAAATGCTACCACGTTACTCCCCCGAGAGGTTTTCACCAACAACCAGTCCAGGACTCATCGTCCTGGGCGATACTGGATCGTTTAGCTACTGGTCAAACGTCAAAGTTGTTTAAATTCCAGATCCAAGCCCCAGACACGCCTCGAAGACTGGTTCTTCTATATTCCTTAGATAGCAATACATTAAAGTGATCAAGAAGACAAACACTCGAGCTTTTAGTCGGTGGCCAGCCAATATATCCTTCTGGATTTCCTTCACGACTGTTTTTATGACCATCGTCATTGGTAGATCCATAGTATGGTATGTTGCTGCTAATGATGAAGATACGCTCCTAGAGTTGAGTAGCGTTACTACTTTTGAAAGAGTAAACATTGCCACGTTAGGTCGCATTGTCCTTCTACAGTAGTTGTACTGGAGAAGCCAGTACCGTGAATACATTTTAGTGCTACTTCACAAAATTGCAGAATATTATTAAGACAGACCTCCCAAATCGAAATGCTTGCATTATTCACAAAATATATATGTCACCTGTCACTCTGCATTTAGACAAACAATTTACATTAACAAAACACTATTATTTGGCAAACGGTTTCTAATGTTGCCAATGGCATAAAACAATTTACTTACAATTTATTTCTCGTATATGTATGTAAGCAAACTCCCACATGTATGCATTCGGTCCTTCAAGCCACCAATGAACAAGGTGCCCAAATATCGATACCCGTAGTAGACTGTAGCAGTTTATACAAAACAAAAAATTCAAATCGCTGCGGAACTACCACTTTGACATTATTTTTGCAATTAACCTTTAACTGTAGCATGTTTAACAAGCTCCTTAAGTTTTTAATGCCAAGAGAAGAAAAATGTTGTAAAAGAAAACTACTGCAACAACTGCAACTGAAATCTTTCGGAATCGCCGCACAAAAATTTTCTTCTTTTACTATTAAAATTTTACAAAAACAAAACGATCGAATGAACGATCAGCGAACAACAATAACAAGATGTTAAACATGAATACCTTGAATGCAAACATCATGTCGCTGTAAGTGCAACAGTACAGTACTCGCTATTCGTATAAAGGCAGTGAATTCGTTAGGGATTGATTTGTGCTACGACCTGAGGCACATTTGGGTGCTGGGACATAACGATTTCTCGAGTTTATTAGTTGCAATTATGTAGCCTATTGCTGCAGATTAATTGGACAGTCGCTTTCGCAGATTACCGTCGTAATCACTTGGTGCATAAAAGGCTTAAAATAAGAGTCGTATAAAATAAATGTGAAGAAGCACTTGCTGACATTCTTTTAAGTACCATGTGTTAATAATCACCAATTTCAAAGAAATTGGATTGGCAATATTTTTGGCCTAATGAGCAAGTTGCTTTATGAGCTTTAAATATTAGGAGAAATGAAAAGTCGGAACATAAATATCTATGTCATGTTACCTTTCAAACGTTGTAATTCTTTTCTAGATGACAGCAGCATTTGCCATTCGTTTCTAGTAATAGGCCAACCCCTTCGGAACTTGGAGACATCAGGCACAATATTAAGATAATATTGTGCCTATATATTGTGTGATTTCTTACAGACGCTCGATAGATTATGTTGCTTCAACTGTAGTCATGGGTGGTGTAAGACATTAAGGAATCAGAAACTTTTGGACTAAAAGCGTTTTACAGATCGCTAAAGAAGCACTCAGGTGCCTCAGTTATTTAAAAGAGTGTAGGAAATACTTCAGTCTATCTGATCTCTTTATTATATCAATATCTATCAATATCCGACCGAATATAGAAAACAAGATCCATTTTTGAATTTCTAAACCGCGTACAGAAGAGGGCGTAGATGCTTATCGTTAACTCTACTAACTCACTTGAACATCCACACAATGTGGCTTGTGTGTAATTATTCCATTGTAACTACAACTGAATGAGATCCAATGAAATGGAACGAACCTGTTCCTGGTACCCGAACATTTGTACGTATGGCACGTTTTTCATTAAGCGCTCATCCTTTTATGATACATTGGCCAGAGGACCGCACAACACTTTACAAGCAAAACTCGTTTTTTAGCCGTGTTGTTTGTAGGTGGAATAACGTCCCTGCAAATGTATTTCTTACCGATTTTAATGTGGGGCGGCTTTTATCGATTGTTCAGAAACAACACTCCCGCTGTTCTCCTACCCATAACTTTTTTCCTAGTTCCAGCACAATATATTGCAGGGGTCATTACTTAAATGCTGGTCCAACTAATAAAACAATAGTTTTAATCTCTGATATGCTTTGAGGCACATTGCAAGAGGATCAAGACACAGCAATGCAAATGTCGATTGCGGCGCCTCTGCAGCTGAGATTGTAGATTCGAAGAGAAAGAAAGCGTAATTGAAGATCGACTCACGCAGATAAGTTCTGATTCTGGGACTTGCCAAGGGCGCAGAGGATTGATTCCATTACTGGCGGAAATTATGATGGGTAGTGAGGCGGAGGACCTACCCGCCATGAGATATCACATGACTGTACACTTGTGAAATCTCATTGTCCCTTATTGGATAACCTGAAGCTGATAAATGTTTAGCTTACGTGAAAACACCCAGACGGCAAAACAGCATTCGGTTTAAAAGTCGTGCCGCCCTCAGGGGTGGACAAAGTATTAAAGAGTTTCCATAACGGACCTAGTTGACATCATCTTGGAGGTGAGATAAACGCTAGAAAAGTTATAGCAACGTTTCTGTTGTCATCATGCCGTGGCCAATGGGATAGTAAAGGCAACAATGTATTTAAGCCAAAGGTCCACTAAAGAGAAGTCAGGGACAACATTATTAATTCAAATTGGGCATGCCATGTGAGCAAGTAGCAATGGAAGTAGCAGAACCATTCTATACCACCAACGTCGGAAACCAATTCGCCAATTATACGATGACTACGGGACTTAAATAGGGTCAGTCGAAGAAAGGATAATATACCAAATTACACACCCATTAGGTATTTCCGAAACGACTAGCCAACTATGGGAAAGGCGATGCTGTGCCTATTCGCCTATTCGGGACAAACAGGTTTAAGTGGGTGGCGATAGTGTTAAAAAACGTTGTCTACTATAAGCTTGCCACTATAAAAATCCACCACGACTGTGTCGCAATTCAATTTACCCAAGTAGCAATTATGCTAACATATGTTGGTCAACTTCCTTCATTTATCTCGATTTGAATTCCGCCCTACAGATAAATGAAGAAAAAGCTTTTCGTTGCTTTTGATTAAAAGTCGACCTGAATTTGCAAACTTGTGATATTATTTCCCAGCAAAGTTTTTAGCGTAGAATAATTTATTTCGTTAAAAATAAACCAAGAAGACTTTGATTTAGATAACTTGACCCAGCAGTACCTTCCATAACTGGCGCCCTTAAACAAATGCACTTCCGAATGAGGCAAAATACTAAAATCGCAGGCATGTCGAATAAGTAACAACCATTTAATTTAAACATGCATCTCCCATGTGCACTCTACATACTTACGAACATTGGTCGTTTTGTAACAACAAACACAACAACAATACAATGCACAAAACACACAGACTGACTAACCGGGCTAAAAGAGTGAATAAAAAAAAGAGACAAAAAAGGCAAAAAAACCTTCCTACAACTAAAGATCGTGTTAACTATGTTAAGATCTTGTGTTTTTGATAAAAATCTGTGTATTTTATTCATTCTATAAGCGCCAGTCTGTGATTTAGATTCTTATCATTTTATTGTGCAATACTTGTACGGCTTGGGTCATTATCATTCCGCAACTTGTACCGTATTCGCTCGTGGTAGGTTTAGTCTTGATGGTGGGTTTTTTGTACTTTTAGGTAAAACCAGTTGCCAAAAACTTAAATGAGTTAGGGAAGAAAGTTTATATTTATTCTTATGATAAACTTATTTAAAATGGTTTTGAAATCCCTAACGAGTTTATTGGATAGATTTATTGTTTTAGGAAATATTTTTGTCATATTTTGATTAGGCTTTGAACGTAACAATATTTTTGATTATCAGCGAGATAGGATCTTGGGACAAATTAAAAAAATGTGCCTAGTGATAGGCTACTCTAGGCTGAGTAGAGGACACAGTTATTATCATGCTGGCCGTAAACGTACACGTAATCTAGCAGTTCGTATTGTTGTAAGCTCTCCATGAAAACAAGCAGAAAGGTGTCATCTGTCAAATACTGGCTTCTTATTAGCGCAAAAACTTGGCAGCGGCACAGAAATTGAATTCCCTGTAGACGCCATTGGCTGCTCTTCGCACTTTTAGCAGATGAAACTGTAAGTTTGAGCGGCGGGTAAGAATAAATGTAATCTTCTTATTTCGGCCTTCTTCAAATGTCACAAATTTTTCCCACCCTTACCTTATTTCCAAAACAAAAAGTTTGCATTATCTAAGTTTATTTCCCCTTCCTCTGAGGACTTTAATTGCCAGACTGTTTGCTCGTTTATTCCCAAATATTTTCTGGTGTTCCTCGTACTTATCGAGTAGTTGTTGATTGCACTTTTGAATTTTATTTACGTTCTTGTGCTGACCCTTTCGGGCTCAATTGTTTTCATAATCATTTGGCTATCACTGAAGACGTTGACTTTTGTGAGCCTTGTGGTCTCACCACGCAGTCCGAAATCTCCCATTTTTCCTCCAGGAGTACCGTGCTAAAGTCAGAAAATACTATGATTTATTTCAGCACAAGTCTTGTAACACAATCCGCCGGTGGTCTTAACACTGGTTGTGGTAAAATGCGACCACCAACTCTTTATGCACTTGTATAGGTAGCGAATGAAAATCATGCTTACCTCGCCGCTGACACCACTTCTTGGTAAGTGCTTTGGGGCTACCTTTTTTCCGCCTGTCAATAGGTATTCTATTGACAGCCTAAGTTGGCAATCACACTAATCCCGCACCAAGATATTTCTGCGATTTAGGTATACATTACGACCACCAAGTGCACCCTAGAAGCAGCCCACCAACCACTAGGCTCCAGACAAGTCTAACGGTAACAATACGTCAAGATGCCAAGATGTCAAAAGTGCATTTTGGTCACTGGTCCCTCTATTCCAGTCCTATTTTGTCTCCTAGCGTAAAGCAGACCATGCAACAGCTGAATCTTGTGTAAAGTCCTCCCTAGTAACAAAGCATAGGTTAGAATTGGTCAAAGCACATTTTGGTAGAGCCAGAGTACCATGTTTAGATTAAAGCCCTATGTTGAACCTATGACTTCTCTGCATAGCGGCGACCAGCATCCTCTACTCTACTGGTGCTTCCATTTCAATATCCGATTCAAGATTACTCATAAGAATTAACCTATGTCGGCTAGATTAATTGTCTTACATTGGAACCGACACTCATCGGATGCCGCAATATTCGTTTTTCTAGAGAAAAGACACATATTTCTTTTATGTGGGTTTTCGTTAAGCTTTTCGGTTAATCCCAGTTATAAGCAATACCTAAGTACTTGTTGATAACAATAAAATGTGAAAGGGATCAAAATAATAACTAAACTATGATGATTTACCATTCTTTAAGTAACGGAAATTTTAAAACAATTCCTGATCCTGACACACCAATCAAAACCTATTTGAAGCCCTATATAATATTTAATGCATCAATTTCTATTCTAATCAAATGAATGTTACCTGCGAGCAACAACAAATAAATAAAATAATAAAACTCGTTATTTTGCTTAAAGACTTCATGCAAAGAACACAAAGAGCAACTTATTTCTTTTCATGATCAATCACTTTAGTGCCTAAGTTTCTGCCCGTCAGTCCCAAAAAAAAAAAAAATACATCGAATCGTAAAACTGCAAATTTATGAGACAGAAAAACTTTTACGATTTCCCAACATTTTATGGGCATTTTGGGGCAGCTACTGTGTGGTGCTGCCATAATTATTTAGCCTTCTTTATGTTTTACAACTTGTGGTAGTCAGTCAAATTAAAACAGACAATTTATGAATTACTTCACAATTGAGTTTTGTTTTTAGCACAAAAGAAAGCTGAAAGCTGCATCATTTCAAAATATACATATGCATTTGCAACGAAGGTAACTTACTACGACTGTATTGCATATGATTGAAGATTTTTTACAGCGTCGAGTTTATTAATTAGCAGCTGATTGATGATGTAAGACAGGAATGCAAAATAATGTGGAAATAAATACTTACAACACACAGTGGGACCGAATTATAATTTGGTTTGGAATACATTTTCCAAATCTGATCTTTCTTTTCTATCTTTAGAAAAAAAAAAATTATTTACTCGTTAATATGTCGCAAGGAAATCTTATTCTTGGAATTTTAGATTTAGCAGGAGCGAAGTGAAAGCAACGAATTTTTTAATTTTTCATTTGTGAGAATCGTTTTGTTAGAAGTCATCCAATTTCCATCCCAAAGAACTTCACCTTTTGATATCTCACGTTCAAAATGTTATAACAGCAAGAAAAAAAGTACGATGCGAAATGAAAGGATTATTTCCGAAAATCGGATGGGCTGTTTGAAGTACAGACTTTCAAGAACTTAAGCAAGTTCACAGTTTTTCTCACCAGGGATATTCATCACTTAACTGTTGTTTTTCTGATAATTCGATCAAAGATTGTAAAAATACATTTCTATCGCCTCCCTGCTTTAAAATTTTGTAGCAAAGAGACAATTGTTTTCTATTTTCCTAAGTAAAACTCTCATAGTTTATGAGACCAAAAACGCATGAGAAAAAGAGTTGAAAAGTGGTAACAAAATTTACAACAACGTGGTTAAATATTTCTGAGGACAGGATCAAAATGAAAATATAATCGAATACATCTCTGCTAGTAAATCAGTCGCTTTAGCGCGTGCAGATTTATTTTCAAACGCTTTCAATTTTAGCCCACTGTGCCTAACAGGAGACTGAAGAATATGAGTGAGAGATTATTTGATTGTACACTTATGGATATAGAATTCCTTTTGGATACTCGTATTGGTACAAATGCGATCGATTATACTTATGCTTCAGCTAACATGATCTAAATTATATCGCCGGTTTATTAATTCCACAATAGAAATATTAAAGTTTCTAGGAGTACGAATTCCAGGGTCCAAATAGGGCTTTAATCTAAACATGGTACACTGGCTCTACCATAATGTGATTAGACTAATTATAACCTACGCTTCAGTAGTATGGTGGACATCGATGAACATCACGTGCAACATTAAAACTTTATAGAAGATTGAAAACATGTTGGCTTAGAATAAGCAGGGCAATCAGAACCTCACCAGCTAGGTCGTTGGAGCCATTACTATAAAATATATTACTATAGATATCAAAATTAGATATGAGGCGGTCCTTGCGACAAAACGCCAACAAATGGCAAATTAATGGAGAGATATAATTCACAAATCACATAATCATAATATAGTGGCAGCGATGGACTGCAAACAGCGGAAACGTCCGACCGGCTACCTTAAGTAAAAGTAGCAGGTAACTGCGAAACTCTTATACCAGATAGGCACTCAAATAGATCCCTGGCGCAGATACCTGCTACTCTTTATAGAGAAACTGGTGTCTGAAATGCTCGTTAGAATTCCTGACCATAATATGCTTCTGGAATTGAAAGTACGGTTAATTACAGGATCGCAAGCCCAATAGAAGTCAACGACTTTACTGTCAGCCCAATGGCTACCAAGACAATTGGGTCCGAAAGAGTCAGAGCAAGGACGTTATTGGACGACAAGAGAGCGATAAACGGGTACGCCACAAGTGGAAGACTGCGTATTACCTAGGTGTCAGGCCACCAAAGAGTAGTTGGTAATGAACGAGCATATTCTCTTGTGATCAAAGCTAGAGGATTAAAGGAAATAAATTTTGATAATGTAAAGCCTTTTGAGGCTACTAGGACTGAGTTGGAAAAGCGGGCAAAGCTGACGCATTTCGCACTGTGCAGCAACGAAACGTTGAGACATTACTGGAATCTGAATAAGTCTAAAATAAGTAAAATTACAAGTATTCTAACAGGCCACTGAGGCTAACAGGTTTATCGGCTTCCAATACGAAAATCATCATGGTGTCTGGAGGAAATGCAAGGAAGATATTGGCGCATAGAAGAACCAAGTATTAGACGGTTGATACTTTACCAGATATAACTCACCTAAAAGGCATTGACTGTAGAATTTCGAGGAACTTCGCAAGAAGCAATCGAGTTTGTGTAAAATGCAAAGGGATTTTTCTTGGTTTCATATGTCATTCTGTCATTCCCAACGATGCCCTTAACTTAGGCATTAGTTCCAACACAATTATGTAGAATCTATCAGGATCCCGCTTAAGCTTTTAAAGGAAATTGTTAATGTAAACAACAAATTCTTCCATTTTTGTATAGGAAAGCCTGAAACTGAATAGCAGTGAATTTTATGGGTGTTTCATGATAACCTAAATCCATTGGAACTTATTCGCTTCTGTAAACGCAAAATAAAGTCACGGTTAATGTAATCATAACCTAAGAGCAATTTATTCTGATGGAACAAAATGGTTCTAATCTGGATGAAGTTATTAATATTCTATTTGCATAATTAAAATACTTTGCTTGGTTGGTTTTATAAATTATATCGTTCAAACCAACCATGTTGTTATTTCTATAGCAGAACTTTTTTATCGCAACTAAGGTATAATTTAAAATTTTGCAAATAACTATAATATGATCGCCACAGCAATGTAATGTTGTAAATTTGTCGTCAACATGACACAAACATATTTTTTCTTTGCGTGCATTTTCGAAATGCTACCCATGTGGCCCATTAGAACCACTTAGAATAGTGAATTGTACAAAGTAGACCAGCATTTGTTTGCCAGTGGTGTTCGTAGAAATAAAAGCTGACTTAGAACATGATAATGCAAGTACTAACATGTCGCTATAAACGAGGTCCATCTTACGTACTAAGAAATACGAATTACTTGGTACCCAATGACTTTTTCTTGTTCTCGCGCTTTAACTAGAAACAGCGTGGTCAATGATTTTCGTCAACGCAGGATCACGTTGATGCAATCAAAATCCATTCTCTAGAAGCCGGCTGCCTTGAAATGAAAAATAGTGAGCAGATCGTAAAGAATCCTTTTCAAAGAAAAATTTACTAATTTCACAGTATAATTACCCATGACCCCCTTTATGTAATGGCAACCTGTATGTTTGTTATCTTAATTTACTGACCATTTAAATTCTACTTTAATTAGGCCGTCATTCAATTTGATTGCATCGTTTGGTCTCAACTGAACTTTTAAAACTAATCGTTCATAATTTATAACAATTTAAAGGCAGAAACTAGAAGTAGATGTTATTTTTCTTCTGCTATTTCTCTTGAACAATCCCAACCCCTATTTCCCGTGAGCCATTGTAGATCCTGACCAAAATGACCATTTATTTGTTTGCACGTTTGTGTTTGACTTAAGATTTGTGTTGGGATTTGTTTTGTTAACAAAGTGCTTAACATTAGTTTTTAATGTCCTTAACGAAGCCTGTTCCGTTTTGTTGTATATTTTATCCTGGTTTTGTTTTTGGTACTTTTTTATTGTCAAATGGCCTGTCTCTCTCTTAATGCTTTCATGCCTTCTATCATTTTGACGTGATGACTGCAAGCAATTTATGCGTCATTTTTCTTTAAAAAATCTCAACAACAATTTAGACAACGAAAATGATACATGATACTATTTTGCTTACACGCATTCGTGGGTGGATATATTTCTTTTTGTTGTGGACTTACTCACACTCTTTGGCTGTAGTAAAGGACGAATTTTTGTAGGGAACTTCTTGACTGAACTGTGTTAAATATTAATGATGAGAGTTGTGTAAAGTTAAAACTTAAAACAAAAAAGTTTCAGTTCTACATGATGCCTACAAATATTTGTAGTTAATGATTCCAATCACTGTAATAACAATCCACACAAAAAATAAGTCCAAGTGTCTATCCAAAAATGTTGGCCATAAAAAGTACTGAGATGAAAATAGGGACAAAGTCCTTAATATGTACCATCCTATTTCTAGGTAAACGGGAATTAGAAACAATTTGGTTATTTGAAAACAAAAAGTTAACAGCACTGGCAACTGCTGCTTTCACATGATTTTCCAATTGAAAATAGAACGCGCTCTAAATAAATAAATATCACATTTAACAGCACATATGAAAACTACACATGCTGTATTTAATAGGGATCACACTCAGTATATACGTTTTACATATGTAATCTTGACATTCCACATGACTTGTACATGTAATATAAACACAGCTCAAGTAAACACGATGTGTAGTGTATAACGGACAACAAATTGATATAATTTAGTTAATCGATAATCTACCAAAAAATTGAAAAAAACCAACAAAATTCAAAATCCCTAATTCGATTTGAAAAGAAATCGTAAGCTGAAAATGGTTTTAAGTGAGAGACGGACGGAAAACGTGTCGATTTCATATTTCAACTTTGTTTCAATTTGAAGTGTTTACCCAAAAAAACCGGACGAAAGCCTAGGCATTGGCGACGCCAAGGCATTATAAGTTATGGTTGGTATAAATTTCTTAATATTAAGTTATTTTATACTGATAGTATTCTTATTGTAAAAACAAAGAAAAAGCCGTGAGATCAAATATGGTCTCATTGATGATTTTAAACAATTATTATTATCGTTAATTAATGAAGAGAAAAATTGCGAAAATATTAAAAAGGGGAAGTTACGGAACTCATAAAATCCATTATTGAACCTAAAGTCGTGAACAAGCGTAAAAAAAATACAAATTTTATTGTCCATCACATCTGGTTTTCTAGAACGAAATGTATGATAAAATCAACGCACAAATGTAGAAACCTTCAGTATTCTTTGATATAAAAAAAGATCACTTCAATTAGATTCACGTAAATAGAAATCTTTAAAGTCGAGATGTACTATTATGGCATCCAGCACTTGACTCTAACAGAGAAAAAAACAAACGAAAATGCCAGCAATAACGGAAGTATCTACCATAGACAAATGCTTGCTACATTTTACTTTGGTGAAGGGTATTAATAATCGGCCAAATAGGGTGGTCTTAATTTTGGGTGTTTAAGGTGTTAATTTCACGATAGATTTTCGAATATTGCAACCTTCGATGGCAATTTATGGTTAAGGGTCAAATCAGAGGTTATTTTTTGATTGATTCTTCCGCGATGGATATACCACAAAGAGCCGAATGGAAGAAAGTCATGCAATTTCAACTTCTGCTCCAATGAAACATGTTGCTAATGCCAGCCATAGCATCCCACCTTATACTACAAAAAGCGGGGAACCATCTAATATTTACAATTATAGATTTTAGTTTTAAGTAAAAATGCTAATATTCCAGATACTCTACTTGGGCGCAAACATATGTGTACTGAAATGCCATTTATAAATCTTCCAAAAAGTCCTTCCCAAATTACACCAACTGAAATCGTGGGCTTAAAGTTTGGTCTATAGAACAAAGCAACTTGTCTAATATATCCAACTGCTAACTGTGAAATTATCAACACAAAGTTTAATTAAACTGTATAAATGAACTACGTTCATTTGTAAGGCTTCAACAACGAACCCTGATCAACCAAATCAAAAGATATAAAATTTTTGTGCTGCCCTACGTGCTACCACTCCCGCTCTACTTTAAATTCAACTCCAGGTACGGCTCTGTCCCAAGGTCAACTTTCAAAATAGTTTACTTCGTAGCTCCACCTTGCTAAAACTGCATACTGAGCGGATTAAGTTTTTGTGGCAACGTGGGAACGTGGAAAAATTTAATGTTTAGGCACAATACTTAGGATACAGTAGCAAAACATCAAATCATTGGTAAACAAGAAGTTTAATTGTTCTACTGAATTTCCAAAAAGAATAATTGTATTTATTGTTTTCCATAAGAAAAACTTAATGAGGAAATAATAATATATTCAATAGCCTTTTGCATACCATTTTGGACTTTTTTGGTTGATCACAATCCAATCCAGCCAAGCCCAATCCCAGTTTTAACACATAAATTCTTCAATGTCTTTGCATTGCATATGTCAAAGTGACAGGCTGTCAGATGGACAGACATGCTAAAGGATACAAATAAAAAGATATGCAGCACACATTTCTTAAAGTGTGAATTGCAAATGTGCTTGCTACTGGTTGCTGGCTACTTGCTACTCATACAAAATGACTTGCTGCTGCAACACCAAAACGAAACAAAAATGGCTGACAAAAATTGAAATTGTTTTGCAGTTTAATTTTCATTACTGCTTCCAAGAAATCGAAGTTGTACGTGTGTGTAGAACTGTTTGTTGGAGCTAAAACCCAGCCAAGCTGGCTGACAGACTTGTTGTGGTCGAGGAGGATGACGATGACAACATTTGTTTAGAATGATATGGTGTGGCATGGTATTGTTAAATTAGGATGGTTGACTGGATATTTTACTTGTTGGTTGAATGGCTACAAAAGTTGTTTGATTGTTATTTTAGTTTTTGGCGATGGCCAACATTAAAACGAAAATTTATTGTGACGCCATAAAAGGAGTTGTTTGGTTTGCATGCACGCATGTATTCATGCAACCAACCACTCATTAAACTTCAGACACTTTTACTTACAATTGCTCACCATCACCTGCACGTATTGGTGATGCAGTGACATGTTGTTGACAAGATAGATCCGATACAAATGAAAATAAAGTTATTTTTAACTCCTTTTCTAAATAAAATGCAGAGGAAAGATCATAAAAGTTTTTTAGTTTAATTTACATCGATATCGATGCAATGTCACATTAATCCTTCTCCGATATTTTCCCCCGGTTTCTTTATAAACCACAGTCACCACATGCACTCCCGAAGAAGCCTTAAAAAGAAGCAGTCTGGGACTTTCGTTCTGGCGATTAGAGGTTCCTGTGGTACTGATGTATAATCTGACTGACCGTACAAGAAAAGGTCTAGCCGGGTTAACTTCTACGATCTTCGTGACCAATTCACGTCACCTCCACGTGAGGTGAGCAAATCGTTCCCGCTGCCGTCTTGGAATTCAAGAAAAATTTTAATGTTTTCACTAAATTGCCTAGTCCTGCTAAAAGCTTGGGCTTGCTCTTCGCCTTCTAGAACCAAATGTTGGCGACGTCCACTCCGTTTGATTCGGGCTGAAAGTAATTCCTTATTATTAATCTGTATCGATCGCGGCTGACGATGATGGGCTCAACAACACTGATTCCCAAGAAATACGAACCAATAATGTCGCCGGCCCAAAGTTCTTGTTTCGTTTTTCCGAAAATACATGTTGGCGTTAAAGGTTACTTTTTGGTCTTCCAGCTTCGAAGCTTATTTAAAAAAAAACACGTTGTCTAAGTACATTAACTGGATCAGTTAGATGTTGGGCGGGTATAGCTTCAAGTTCTAATGCGAAATAAGAAGGTAAACTCTGGTAAAGCTCGTATTCCCAGATGTTTTTGCTCGATCTGACATTTCTTTGACGAATTTGCTGATTTTCTACTGAACCGGCCATCTCAATTGGTTGCCAAACTTGGATATCAAATATTGGAGAATCGTTTAAGAAGGGCCACTACGTGTGTCGTCAAATGGACGCAATCTTTGCACTAACGATTATTCTTTTTGATGATAAAGATCTATCAACTGAACGTGCTACTTATACTGACTTGTCATGGTGTGGCTTCTGTGACTAAATAATAAACAACAGTTGTGACAGACGCCGGCAAAACCGCCACGGACTCTGAATTCTTCTATTTAATTGCGGATTATTATACTGCTGCAAGTCCCATAAGCATTCGAGCTAAATATAAAAATTAATTTTAATACAAATATGGGCGAATATACCAAGAAAAATTATAATAAAGTCTCAGGGTGTGAGTTGAGCTCAGGCAGCGTAATCACCAAATTGATATAGTCGGGAAATAAATTACGTATTTTATTACTTATATATAACTCTCTTTAGCATGATTCAAATAGTGATAGAGGGTACAAGGAGTACAATAAAGCTAAAGGCCATTCGGTCTTATTGGAATAACACAAAATCAATTGGTCACACAGTGCGAGTGGTTGACTTAACAATGGAGGCCACTGTACTTGGTTACTCGCGTGACAGTTAAACAAAAAATGTTGTAGTAACTCGCGCATGACCTGGTGCTGTGTAACCGGCCTTAACTTATTTGTTTGGAAGTTTAATCCTATTTGTGCAACCTTGTGTCGCTTTGGCCTTAATGAAAGCTTAACAATATATAAATTCCTTGGAAGCGCGTAGCTCTGTTAGAAGTACAATTCAATCTCTCTAATTCCCACAAATATAATGCCATTCCTTCGGTTATCAAAGCGCACTGAAAAAATCTGTTGAAACTATTTTAATATACAGAGTTTTGAAACTATAAATCCAACGGTTTTCTAGTAAGTGTAAGAAATATTCGTTCAGAAAACTGTACTTGTGTTTTTTCACAGAAAGTGTTTTGGAAAACCTTGAAGAATCTTTGGTCACTTAATCTTATCCAGCTATCCGTTCTATGCTGCAAAATGTAAACATGTCATTTAAGATGGACAATTTTTCAAAAATATGATATTCGCTTCATCATCATTAGGGCGCCGCTAGCAGCCAACTCATATGACTTTCGTAGTGTAAAAAACGTTGTGATTTTTTTGCTATTCACTGGCGTTTTATCTTTTGTAGTTATTGTTGCATGTAAACGGTCACACCTCTTTTAATGACCTGGCGCCTTAATTACTTCGCGTATATAAATGTTCAAGTCATCTCGCTGCCAAGTAATTGTCACTTGTTGGCTAAAGTTGCCAGATCTTAAAATTCGATCCGTGATTTTAAACATGTTTCAACATGTATTAGAGTATTTATTTACAATAAAAACCTGCTGCGATAGATAACTTTATAATCAGCTGTTCAATTTTTTGACCAGATGTAAATGTTTACATTTCATATCAACTTTATCAATTTTATCTATTCGTTTTTTAACAGGTAAGTGCGATGATCGTAATATTAATCAGACTTTAACATTAAAAGTTATGAATTCCAAAATGTATCGCGAAAAATATATCACACAAGTGGAGAAAGTGGTGAAACTGCGACCCAAATGCCTAATGCTGATATTGTTGAGTTGTTGCTGTTGTCGCCGGAAAAATTATATGAACTGAGTGAAGCATAGGGAAGACATCGATGAAAACCAGCTTATTATAAATGACGCCAATTGCTGGTCACATCGGAGTTTTGCGTAAATATTGTTATACAAATAAACCATCTTGTGCTGTCGATGATGACATTGACAATTTGTCTAATAGTATAAAACAGTGCAGGTTGGTGGACACCAGAGACTAAGAAAAATAGATACCCAGAGCCTTGCAATACAGTCCTTTTAACCCATTATAACGTAGTATAAAATTTGAACACAACAATTTAGTTACTGCGTTGGTTTAATTTAATTTTTAAATGTAATAACTAGGATTAAGGTTTCAAAACTTAATTTTCTTTAAGAAAGATTCAATAAAAATAATAACAAGGAAGCGTCCTTTTCGCGAAAAAGTAAAATTCAAAGCTACGTACGATATGTACCCTAAATACAAAAGTGTCACAACTCAAAATACTAAAATTTTCAGGAGAGACAAAAAACTGTTTATGGAAAAATGATTGTAATATTTAAAAAAAATATTGTTCCATTAGAAAAAAATTCAATATTAAAGAAGGTTCTGCTATACTTTTTTCAATTTTATATTATGTTTGCGAAAATAAAATAAAATTTTGATTTATGACTCAAAATAATTCTCTTTAGTTCATCGTGCAGAGGCAACACACTTAACATAAAAATAGACATAACTGTATTTTCCAGAAGATTGTGATGTGAATGAAATTTTTGTAGTAGTTGGAGATATGTACCCTGAATTAATTTATGGAAAAAAGACAGTTTTGGAAAATTTTAAGTTGTGACCCTTTTGTAATTAGGGTGAGATATATTAACGATTTAATTGTTTTTATTAAAAATTAATTGACTGAATAGTAGCGCACGCTAACGACTATGCGCATATTGACATGAACTATGACTCGTCTTTAACAGATGCTTATACGACAAATTAATAAGTATCTTGTTTGTAAGTGGATACAACACATGACAACAAATTTCCAATTACTGGCCCTCAACCCCAACAATGGAATGCTTAAAAAAACGAATTGCGCTGGCACAACTTTAGTTCCGTTTCTACGTTGTCGAATATTTGGTAATGATAAAACAGAACATGGCGTCGAGAAAATTGAAAACCCTCGTCGTTGTCGAGCTTGTTACCAACAAAATTTTATTACTCCTTACAGAGAGGTCTACATTTTTAATTGGCTAAGCAACTCCTTGCATATATTTTTTTTAAAACACAACAGAAAAGCGTAAAATTAATAAAAAAAAAATGTTACATTGAACTAACAAAACGCGTAAAAATAAGGGGCTCCGAAACGAATATTTTATTCTTTCATATAAGATTTCTTCTCCCAAAGTATTCAGCTAGATTCGCAAGTGGTAATACGTGATATATGCTCACGCAAGCACCAACAGCAAATGCATAGATGTCTTTTGCCTCAGACCAAGCGACACAGATCATGTATTTGAAAAGTTAATAAAAAAAAATTGTGGCATTTAGTCTAAAGAGCAGCCACAGGTAATCCATACCCTTAAATCCACTGATTGAAACAGTAGTTGCACTGACTAACCTCATCACGGTTACCTTCAATAACGAACACTATTGTGTGATGTCTCCGATTGGTTTCTTTGGTCCAAATGCAAGAGCGTAATCTCGCCGAGGCAGATTTGACGCCTCGGAAGTACGTGATCAGACCGGTTAACTCAATTAAAATGAAAATTTAAGGCAGCCGAACCATCCAACAACAACGACGGATTGGAGTGATTGAGGACTGGTGAAGTAATTCGCCTGCACAGAACTTATCAGTTATAGGTGACCAATAATTTCTTTTTTCAACAATTACATTTTTGTAATTTAGTGAATTCACTTTTCTTGTAGAGACCATAAGTGTTATCAAATTTTGAATACTTTCTTCGCAACCCTTTTTTTAATTTTATAGGATTGGGTTGAACCCGATTTGAAACCCATGCCTCTCCCGGTTGTATTGTATTGAAGTTATTATATCAGCCAAAACATTAAGTATATTGAAAAAAACAATCAGCAATAATTTGGCAACGCACTGATAGAGTTACGACGGACGTTTGCTTTGCTTTAAATTCTGTCAATCAATATTTCTAGACATATTTGATATCCATGGTTATGAATTTTTTGACTGTCCGAAATGATTTAGTATCGGCTTTACTCATTATTTATTTGGTTCTCTAGCTCCCATATAATCCAAATCGTTCATTTTACTCCGCTAATTTAAAGTATTTCCTCTTGTCTTTTATTTTCGGTTGGATCAGCATTATTCAAGATTTTATTATTTAATAAACTGTTACATATTTTATTTTTGTAGAGTAGATAAAATTATTGAAAATTATAACTACAAACTGCTTAAGAAATCATTCTGGCAACGCTCTTCTTATTTCAAGCCAAGTAACTCATTAAGTTCATTTAATATTTGCAGTAGCAAATGGCATCGTTGTTGTTGTCCGTATGTGATTGCTGCTGTAAAGTTGCAAATACTTTTCCATTTTTTTTTGCGACTCATGAACTGACTAAAACAACCAGGTTTGATACGAAATGTATTTACACTTTTAATATTTATCCGTTCCAATGTCTCCATGTATTTCTTTATTGCCATTACGACAACAACAACAACAATAGCCAAATGACTGCAATTCATACTTAAACTTATAAATTGTTATTATTAGTTTTTGGCCGAGCTAATGATTTCGTTGATACCCTATCTGGCCGTTTTATGTGTCTGTATATATGACTGACTTCCTGTCTGTCTGTTTCTCAGGCATTTTGCCAAGTCTACACTGGTGTAATTACTGCTGAGTGTATGTATGACCGCGTTGTGCATGCACACCCAATATTCCCTTTCAGTGTTTGCTTCTAGTATTTTATAATTTTGGTCAATTGAATTATAGGAAACTGCTGAAACGATCATTTTCGCATATTATATTTTTATGTTAAGATTCACCAAAACGCGGAAATCCCAAAATAACTTCAAAAGTTGGAATAAAATTATATTCTTGTATTTTCCTACAAAAACGTTACTTTTTGACTGGCCAATTGATCTTCAAAACAGATCGCCCGTCCTCTCTTTCCAAAGCTTGAACTTTCAATAATAGTCAAATAACTCGGTACAACAATTTTGTTATTGGAAAGAAATTATATTATGGGCGATAAGTTTTTGTGCCGGAGCGGGAGTGTCTGTCAAATTTAAATAAAACAGACAGTTTTCTGTCGATTTTTAGAAAACGGTTTGGCTTTACTGTATAACAGGAGTGTTTTAAAAACTTTTGTTTGGATTTCTTAATCACTCTATGAGAGTTTCATAAATAACTTTGGAATAACAATTAATTTCGTACTTTGAAAATCCTGTTGGAGTTGTAATGCAAAACTTAATTGTATTTAAATGCCTGAGCAACACGTTTGATGTTAAATAATAAAATCGTTATACTTCTACTTTTATCTTAATGTTTGTTGGGATGCGACATTACATATTTTTAGTATAGAGTATGTGAATTTGGTTGTTTTTGTTGTTAATTTACATAAAAATGGTAGCTATTGTGAAGTCTACGAGGTACAATTTGCTTAAGTTTGCAAGTTTTAAGAGCCTATTCTTGTGAAAATTGTTTGGCAACATTTGTTTAACTTTCTGTTATGGGAAAGGCTTATGGGAAAAATGTTACCAAACTTGCTTAGAAATGAGAAGGTATTGTACATATGACAAACTTAATTCTCAATTCGAACTTAATCTTCAATTCGACCCTTGAACACATTTTAAGGTTTGACTTATTTATAGCGTAGAATTTAGGAACAAATGTTTTTGTAGGACATTTCTGTCAGCTATAATGCAGTTTACGGGGTGAAAGATACACAAAGACCCATATAGCGAGGTGTTAGCGGTTTAAACGGTTCCACAACAATTATACTCGCAGTGTTTTACTGAACACATCTTATACCTAAAATATAAGAAATGCAAGATTTCCTATGCAATAACAAGGTGCAGAAGGGGCAAAATTTGAACCACCTAAAATAACAACCAGACGAAATCTTTCAAAACACCGAAACACGTACGTTTTTATTTTATCGCCTCTGCGGAAAACTGTTGTCAGACTTTTTTTTATTGTAATATACAGTTGTATAAATAAATTCGCACAAAAACACAAATATGAAAATAAGGCAAAGTTCTTTTCCAAAAACTTCGGCCGTTAATAGTACTGAGATCGAAATGAGGACCAAGTTCTTTCTTCATATGTGCAATACCATCCCATTTCTAGACAAACTGCAAGTTCAGTTACATTTTTCCCATAATCCTTTCCCATAAAAGAAAGTTGAACAAAATTTTGCCAAGCTAGGAGTTCCCTAGAAATGGGATTGTATTGTACATAAGAAGAATTTGGTCTTCATTTCGAACGGCCTGGTAAACCGTAGCCTCTCAGATAAAAAGTGCTCGGTTTCAAATTTTTTTTTTTTAATTATTCTCTAAGGCATACCTATTGGTGTATAGGTCCAGCTCTCTAGCTATAGTGGACATTTCCCATACAAATAAGGGGGAACCCTAGCACCCCTCTCCCTCAGATAAAAAGTACTCGTTTTCAGATACGTTTGGTTTCTTATTCTCCCAGGCCACCTGTATATCAAATTTCAGCTCTCTAGCTACAGCGGAAGTGCCTCATAATATTGATGAGTAAGTCAGTAAGTCAGTCCTTATTTAATTATTTTCTGATTAAAGAAAGCAAAGTTATGAGGCGGGTAAAAGCAGCACGAATGGTTTCGTGGAATATACACCCGAACTTGGCCTGGCGCACTACCGTGCGCCTTTATCAAGTCGCTCTTGCTGAGTCGTGCATTTTGAAAACAAGCAAAACTTTTAAAACTCTTCGGTGAAGTATCGTTTGAAATGAATGCGGAGGGATTATTTGCTTAATTTTTAAAAGTCATTTGTTTTATTCAATCACGTAAATTTTTTTAACAAGCGAACTTTTTTTGATCATGTTAAAACTTAAGAGAAATATGCAAATTCATTTTCAAATTAACTGTGTGACAAGCAAAATTTTTTTAATTAGAATTTTAAATAAAAACACGCGGGAGATATTTAAAATTAATTTTCTTTCTACTACAAGGCATTGCAATGTGGCGAATTCAAAAAGGACTCATTACTGAATCCAATGTGGAATTAATGTCAGTATATATCAGTACTAAGTGAGCCAAAGGCACCGCCAAGACCTCTGAAATTATGATGAAAATCTATACCATTCCTTCAGTATGAGGGAACTGATTCAAACAAAAAATTTTAAATTCAATGCCGGAACACCAATTTCCACAATAATATCGCCCAGTGTGGCATGTTGCGCCATCTGCCAAAAACCCCATAACTCCCACATTGAGGCAATTCAATAAGGTAATAAGTGATCATTGGATTAGTAATATTCACTTTTAACAGGTATAACGAGGTGTTATTGGCAGGTTGAGCACTACTTCCACTTCAAATGCTTCAGTTTTAACAACAATGCAGAACATTTGCTGTAAAACCTTTCATCGATTTATGACTTAACAGCTTAATTGCTTTATAAGACGATTACGTATTATTCCAAATGAATTGACAGCGCTCGATATATGTATCTGATACTGAATTTAGTGTTGCCTACTTGTTAAGAATGATCCTAGAGTAGCTTAATGTTGCATGCGGATAAATATGATCAGCGTCATTGGGCAAGCTCTTCACGATCGTCGATTAAAGTTAAGTTACGTTAAGTGACTGGTGCGTTCTTGGAAGCATGTAAACATCCCATTGTGCTTGAAAAATGCAGACAGTCTTTTAAAAATAATAAAGTGTTGCGTGTTTTGTCAATTGTTAACTCGACTTGTAACTGACTTTAAAAAGTTTGTTCTGAAAATGCTAATAATTATTTCTTTGTTTTATTTTCATAAAACAATTTGCAACTGAGATAAAACAGAAAAAAAAGCTTAAATTCATGTTTTTAAAATAACAATATTAGCACAGTGCTGCGACGCATGCAATGAACACAGACAGATAATTATGACACAAGAAGAGAAATAAAAAGAAGATTTATTTTGAATGCTATTTAATTGGCAACTGATGCTACTGTTTAGCTAATGCAATATCGGAAATAATGAAAAAGTTAAAAACTAATTTATTTACTGCTGCATACGAGTCTGAACAAAAATATTAAGTTTAGACATGTAAATTGGTATTGATTTTAGAGAAGGAATTCTTGAAAGGTTATTAAATAAATCAAAGAAACACGCAGTTATTTTGTCGAATTATGTGCCCTACACCATGTGAAATATGCTACATTGAACATATGCGACATTAGCTAAGTGAAACTATCACTTTCGATTTAAATTCGCATTTTCTGTCTGCACGTGTATATGGTTGTTACTATAAAATGTCTGGTGGCAAATTTATATTTTTAAATATAATTATTTCAAAAAGTATAAAATTATAAACGGTGCGGAGGGAGGGTGGTGCCGTTGGAATTATCGATTATGCGGATTTGTCAGTCACGATGCCGCAGTGGGCGAGTGAGCATCGCGCGTTCGCTGTGGAGACAGTTTTTAAGAGGAATTATTCTTTTAAGAGGAATTTTGTTCAAAGTTCGGTATTCGGCGAATACGTGATGGATCGAGTGTAAATTTAATTCGTTCGTGGGTGCATAGATTCCGCGCAACTACTTCGGCTATGTATGTCCAACGGCCAGAGCCCAGTCGATCTTCAAGGAATCCCGAAAACATTGAACTGGTTGAAAGCAGTTTACGTGAAAGTCCGAGACTATCAATACAGAAAAGAGCAGCCTCACTGGGACTTCCAAAAGCGATTATTTATGAAATTTTAAAAAAGGATCTGAAGTTCCATCCTTTTGAAATTTAAATCGTTCAAGAACTGAAAGAAAGTGACTTTGATTTACGCAAAAATTTTTGTGAAACGATGTTGGAGCGTTTTCGCACTGTAAATTAAATTTTTTGGAGCGACTATTCTCATTTTCACTTAAACGGCCACGTCAACAAGCAAAACTGCCGTTACTGGTCTCCAAGAACCCGCAACCCTCCATTGAAACACCAAAATCTATTTAATTGCCCCATGGTAACTGTTGTGTGGTATGCCTTATCCACGCGTGAGATAATTGGACCATTTTTTTCGAAAATTCTGGAAGCCAGGCGACGAATGTCAACGGTGAAAATTATCGACGCATTATTACGGAATTCTTTTTGCCAAACCTGCGAGCTCATCCATCGTACTCTTCACACACATGGTTTCAACAGGGTCGGGCTACTGCTCACGCAGCCAAAGCTTCGATGAATTTGCTTGGGGAAAGGTTCCCCCAAAAACTGATCAGTCGCTTTGGGAACATCCCTAATCTCTTGTGGATTTAAAGGAAAATATTCGTTGAGAAATCAGCTCAATTGAACCAAGTTTACTGCAGCATGTGGCGCAGAACACAACTTAAATAAGTATAATTGAAAAGCGGCATCAACAATAAAGCATATTACAATTGACCGTTTCAATATGACCGATTGGGAACAAGAACACTGGGCAAAAGGTGAAACCTTTTTAACATTCCTTAAGAATATGAAAAGTTTTGTTTTTAATTATTGTAAACAATATCATTTTTATGTTTTAATGCCAAAACAAGTGAGTAAAATGTTTAATATTACAATATTTGTAATGTTGCAACAAAAATATTTTTTATAATTGAAACTTCACACTTTTAAATATTGGCGACACTTCGGATATTTTGGCGATATTCTAATTCTTTCGACTAAAGAAAATTAAATAAACACATACAAATCTAAGCGACATTGCGCTAAAATCGCAAATAATATTTATTCTACAAAATTATTTAAAATCGAAATAGAAAATTACAGTCGAAAAAACTGTTTTAATTCGGCAAAATACAAACAAGCCCCTTATAGGTAGCAAAACGAAAATCATAAACGATCTTCACAAGCGAAACGAATTCAGTTCAAGAAAAATATCCCTAGAGCCTTCAAAAAAGTTCTTAAAATATGATAAGCGAAAAAAAGACTACACGAACTATTTCAGGGGTATCAAATTGGATAAAAGCTTAAAAAAACGACATAGCCGAAAGAGAATGTCAAAACTAAAACAGTCTTAATATTGTATGAAAAGTTGCTCAAATTAAATTGAAAGTCAGAGTCAAATAAAAACACGAAATATGGATTATTAATCACTATATTTAAAATGCCTAAGGTAAAGCAATCTGGAACATCTGTGAAACACCCGAAAATATGCAAAATGTAGGTGTAAGCAGAGCGAGAATTGAGTGAAGTTATATAAAGTTATATATTTTGAAAAAATTTGCAAAAACTGTTCAGAGTTGATGTAACGAGGAAATTGTGAAACAAATTAAAACTACACCCTCCGTAACTGTCATATTACACTCCCACTGTAAGTAGTTTATAAGAAACACAGCAGACTATATGGCTACAGAACTACAAATATTGCCCTGTAGCCAGCTACTTAATTATTTTAAATACGACAGCTACATACAGAACAATAATACAATTCAACGAACACAGAAAACAACTATATTTTAAATTAAAGCTTATAGTTAGGCCTTTCCGACAATGTGGACCTGAAATAGGTCAATTAGGTAGAAAAATAATTTTATTCACGACTTTTTGCAATTCATCTTAAATATCTTAAATATACTCTAAAAGCAAAGACAATAAGTTTTCATTTGATTGGTTGCCCGAATTTCTTGTAAACCGGACAAGAACGTTATTCGCCGATTCGTATTACGCGAACGTATTATAACCCGAACTTGCGCTCACCAGAACCTGAAATCGCAACAGCCGATAATCCTTTATACTATATTTTAGTAATTAAAATTCAGCAAACTAACGAAAAATCAATCAACCAAATTATTACTTAAGACTGGTAAATGAAATCATTTTTAAAATATGGTTTGTGAAGCCGTAAGTAAGACCATGGACATAACTCTTGCACCATACAATGAGTTTGTTGCCTCCATTTGTGTTTAAAAAACTTCTAAAATTTCTAAATGAAGCAAATTCGCTACAAAATATAAAAACAACTTAAATCGCAAAATATCACAAATAGGAAAAGCAATGCGAAGATTCATAATTAAAACCCAATTTCATAAAATAGAAAAATCAAAGCAACAACAATTATATAACATGTCAAAAAAACGTTCAATTAAAAACTGGTTATGGATTTGGGATTTTCGGATTCCCGATAGCCCGAGATTTTCGGGATTTCTCGCAATGACCAATTCTATAACTTTGGAGTTTTTTCGGGATTTCGAAATTTGGTATTTATCTCATTTTAATATTATTTTTCAAGTTACAAATGCTTTGTTTCATACTAGAGATCCGGGCAGATGTTGTCCTGCCGCACACTGCGTCATGCAGACCGAATTTTTTATACATTGACGTTTTTCCGGTGGTAAATAAATAATAAATAAAACAATTTTTTGAAACCATATTTAAAATGTTAGCTTGTGAACAAATTTATATTTCGCTAAAAAAAACTCAGTTTGGCGTTTTTGAAGATTTTCAACGTAAAATTTTACTACGAATGTAAGAAATACGGAAAAGAAAAAAAACCGATAAAACCGGGTTTTTATTCGAAAAAATTCTGATTATTTGACATTCGGAAGACAGCATTTTAAAAATAATCAACTGTAAAGCCAAGAGATCCGGTTTTAAGCTGCTTCAAACCCGGATCGGTCACCCTAATAAATCTTAAAATTCGGTCAATAAAGCAAAAATACGTTAAATTTGTTTGAATGTGCAGGGCTTACACAATTCGTTCTCACCAATTTGTTTTCATTATGTATTTTTGTGTTTTTTGCGAACGTCTATAAAACACGCTAAATGATCATAATTCTTTAATTTTTCTGAACATGATCGCACACTTTTCCTTTGCAGCATGTAATTTAGCTAATAAGGCCCAGCTACCAATTTTTAGCTCTTTATGGCAAGACTTTCGTTTTTATATCAAATATGCAAATTTATAGCAAAAATTAGTTGTTTAAAGAGCATTAATAAGCAAAGTCTTTATAACTGTATTTCTTTCTTTTTAACCGATCATCAAGATCAACATAAAAACGATGTGTGTCTGCCAAGAGTAACCTTGAAATATTTGACTCTGATCATTAAAAAGATGATTTTTTATTACCAAAAATAAATCAAGTATTAAATGCTTTCAAAATTTGCAGAAAGAGAAAACCATTCGTGATTCATTCCAAATAAAAGAATTTTAAATATTTTCAAACGTTTTTTTTTTCTTCGTTTGCTTAATTTCAAATAGTTTGTCTTTTTTAATCGAACTTGGCGGCACAAGTATTTCAAGTTGATGATGTTCTTTTGGGAAAAATCCATCAAAACATCAAAATGTTGTTAATGTTTGCCAGAAAGACAGCTGCCTGTTTAAGCGTTTTTGGCCTAATCATCACAATAAAAGCGTAGAAACCAACAACAAAGAAACAAACAGACACCACCAACAACCACTTTTATTCTCGTCATCTTCGTCATCACCTTCATCATCATCTTTGTCGTAATGATTTGACAATGACCCTTTTTCCTTTTGTTTCTCTCCTTTTTGGTTCACTTCTTTTAGGCCACAAATATTTTGAAGAACCGCTACTTTTAGACTAAAAAAGTTCATTTGACCAACAAACAGTAGCAGGCTGCATTAAGTAGCACTGAAAATTAAACAAAAAACCCAAAAAAGAAATGAAATGAATTGGAAAAAGTAAAAGTAAAACGCCGCTTTAGTAAAGGAATTTGTTATGATATAGAAAATTCCATTCGTTTGTTGGCGGCATTCCTTCAAAGATTTTTATGTGACCAAATTAAAACAATAAAAATTTTAAGGAGGAAATTAAATAAGTTTTATAATCTTGTTTGAATTTAATAACAAATTTCACAAGAGAGGAAGATAATACGTCCAGCATAGCCCTTTCAGTTCTAGCCCTAAAGGGCCTTGCGTCATATCGATCGCGTACTATGAGCTTCGCTTGGCTGGATTAACGCAAGAGAAACGTCACCAATCGAATTATCCATAACTTATTTGGTTCCAGGAGAAGAATACGTTAAAAGGAAAGAGGGTTCGTCCTTCGACCTAAGCCCAGACAGGCGAGTCTTGCAACTAACAAGACTTCTCCAACAAGTTTAGATCAGAGAACGAAAACTCTCATTTAAATAAAGAAAAGAAAAAAGAACTTAGCTTTTGTGCGGGAAATTAAAAAAACCGACAAATTGAAACGATTGTTTTTAATACTTTTAGAAGGAGCCGACAGACAGTAGTTTGATTACTACAACAAGCGCAATATAGACCAGATAAACATTTAGGTAATTTGTGATTGGGAATATAATGCGAATAATGGACGGTTATACTGCAGAGATCTGTTAGGACTTGTTGCTATAAATAAGGATGACACTAAATTATACAGAAATTTACTTCTGTGAGATGGTCGAACAAATCTGGGTGGCACATACATAGATGCAGATCACGTGTGGCTCCAAGGAAGGAAATGGCAGCACTGGAGCAGAAATAGTTAAACCTAAGGTCCGGAGGGCAACTCCAATTGTAAAATACCCAACAATTTTTTAAGTTGAAACTTACGCTATCGTCATATGTACTAGAGAATGCCTAAGGAGAAGAATAAGGGGTATACAAATCATTATAAAGTTGGACAAGCCAGCAGCACTCAAGGCCTTAGTATCGTATGAAGTGAGGTCACGGAGATTATGCTAAACACCTGGTCACGAGCGCCGTGCTGTGAACTGACAAGCTGATTACTTAGCAAACGCAGGAGGCAAATGTGGTCTATAGAACCGGAATCTTTCTTCGCAGAAAATAATAGCTATACTAATGAGAAAAATGGTTCCTGGATTGTATCGAAATTTTTGCGGCATTGGAGTGCCGTAGAGGGACTCAAGCAATCAAGGGGGTCTATTACGCTGTCTCGGGGGAAATCCCAAAGGACAGTGGCGCTAGATAAAAATGATCTCAGAATTATCATGGGATGTTTTTACGGAATCTGTGGTCTAAGATACCACGAATTTAAGTTAAGAAACTCAGAAACTATCAAATACAGATTCTGCGACCTGACCTTAGTAATTAAACATCTGAGCATGTGCTCTGCAGTTGGCCAGCTCGCGATTCTCATAATAACGCCTCGTCGATAATAATATTTATAAATTCAATGCAATCGCGCAATAAGAAAACTGATTCAATTAAAACAATTGTCAACATAAACTACCATCTTCGTGAACAGATGTGCTCTAGGTTAGCAACGGCTTCAGTGGTAGTGGCACCGGCTGATAATAGTATTCATTGACGCATTTGTGTAACTAGCAATTTACCTTGTATCCATTTCTTCCTTTGGGATTTCAAGCCATCTAATATCCTGATTGAATAGGTAAAACATTGCACGCTTGTGTTACAGTGCTGACAACCAGGCTACTGGTTTCCATATTAGCAGTGTTTGTTAAGTTACTAATTGAACTTATAAAGTCCTGCCTTTTTCTAATTTCAGACCCTAGACAAGCCTCGGCGACTGGTTCTTCCAACAATATACGTACATTAAGGTGGCAGGATCACCCAGAAGACTTGCCCCCGGGGGAATCTTTGTGGATAGACAAAGCAAAAGACGGCATATTGTTTAGACGCTAGGCCGTCATGGCTCGATATAAGCGATGGGGCAATAATGGTTTGCAAATCATTGTGGAACAAGACGATCAAATGCTCATAAAACAAAAATCCACTGAAGCTGAACAAGTCTAAAAGTAATTTGTAATCTTGTCTGCACCAAATAGCACGCGTGTAGAGAGAGGACGATTGAGAATGAGCTCCCTCGAAATGTTTTATTTAGTTAAAAATTTTCCAAAATTAAATCTTAAAAATTTCGGTAGGACTGAGGAATAAGTTGGTAGTGCCGAGTTCCTATAGATCTTAAAGCTCTTTTTGGTCTTAACACGAGTAATTCACGTTTAACCTGTTCGACTGTGGCAAACAAAGAACGCATTCAAAATTTCTGCAACAAAGCGCGGAAAATTTAAAACTATTCGTTGCTTTTTGAATACATATCATACTAAGAGTTACTGCCAGCATTCGAGGAACTTATTGTTAGTAAATCCGTCCAGTGAGCAAAGACAAATGAATGGCTTTCCTTCTGAAGAAGGGTTTAGGGGTCGTAATATTCCTTTAGATATTAAGGGATTTAAGAAAAGTTTGAACAGTTTTTCGCGAGTATAAATAATTTGTTGGCTATAGACCACTTTGAACTACTCCCCCCTAGAATGACAACTTTGTGCGATAATACTGAACTTTGAAATAGTTGGCTACAAGATTCGAATAATATGTACGATTGAATCAGACTGTATACTACTATTTTTGCACAATTTTTACTACAACAATAATTCTTGCACATTCTCCCAGATTGGCATTTTCATTTTGTGGCATTTGATTATTTAAAAGGGAAACACATCTTATCTTTAAGCCCATTAACGCTTTTGAAAACAAAGAATCTTCTATCACACACACCCCCCCCCCCCCCCCCCCCCCCCCCCCCCCACTTCTTGTGCGGAATATAACATGTTGTTATCTTCTTTAATATGTTTTCTTAAAGATTAGTTTAACCCAAAAGTTAATAATCCTTTTGTACAAGGAAGCAAAAACCAACCAACACACCTGCAAATACACGAGTGTTTGTATGTACTCAAACTCTTACCATGACAATAAACACCCTTTATGCCACTTTATACGAGTGCTGACATTGTTGACGACATGTAAATGCGGCCTTACAAATGTATTTAAGTCAATAAACTTCTTTACCACCTTTTTACTTTATTCATTTGTGAACATTTGCGGTGAAGTTGCCTTTTCGAAGTCGCCCTCGTACGGAGTTTCAACAAAATTGCAAATTTCACTCTTCCCTGACGTCTGTGTACCCGTTGTTTTGTGGCCGGGGTTGCTTGTTTCCAGAAACTGAAAGAAAACAATAAAAACGGAATATTAATTCCTGCTTTTCCGCCACCATCAACATTGTCAGCCACAGCCGCAATTTTGTTGTTAAGAGACAACAAAGTCGCATGTCTGCAATTATTGGCGAAATTTATGATCCTGTTCTGCACACGTTGGTTGCTTTCAACCTTAAAATGCATTTCTTGATGTGCCACCATTGCAAAGGGCGCTTGCAAATTTCTCGGAGGGAGTATTCAGGCAAAGGCAGTACATCTATAATTACGTCACCTTTAGTGTAAACACAAAGTACAACCCACTTTTAGTTTAACTTCTTTTTGTGGATTCTTTTATTTCTGGCTTTGCTAACGTGTCCTGTGTAAGGAACCCGTTTATTATTTAATGGCTGGAAGTTTGTTTTTTTATTTGTAGTCGTTGAGTGTTTGTAAATTTTGAATAAGTTTTATTGCGGGGATATAATTGAAATGTGGAAATTCAATTGTAATGAATAGCGAACATTCAAATGTCTCATTCGGTTTCAATTGATTTCTTTGAGGTGTTTTTACGATTTGAGAGGATTTAAAGAATTTATTGGAGTTTATTTAGTAAAATCAGCCAATCATCAGTTTTAGCTACTACTTTAGTTTAATGGAGGTCTATAGAATAATAAGGATTTAGTCAACGGAGAATTGAACAATATTGAAAAAATTACTAATAGGGTTGTGCCTTTTAAGTGGAAAAAATTTCTCAGGTAAATCACGAGCGACAACACAACGATTGAATGTTCATAATTTTATCAGCGTGACCATTATGATGGAATCCGGACAATGCTGAAATGTCATTCAAGGGATTCCAATCAAATTCATAATTCTAGTCAGGCGGGCACGTATACCCAACAATAAAACAAATTTCCGTCCATAGATTCTTGATTTGATATTCGGGCAGGATGATTTGAGTAGATTTTTGGAACGAATTTTCGTCATCCCCTGTCAAGTTTGGTTTGGAGACAAAGCGGTTTTGACTATTTCTCATTTTTCGTTCTGAGAAGTTTTTATCAATTCGTTGGTAAACTGGTAGCACATGAACCACGTTTATCGCGTAGCCATCAGTTAGCTATGAACAAGGTAGCAGGTAAAGCTCGTAGGTCGAGGTTTCGCTGTATGGATTGGTAGACGTTAGTGATTACTATGTTATTTTTTTTATTGCGTCACAGTTGGTATGTGCGGATGGCAGATAAATGTTATAGGGAAAGTTTTTTATTTCGTTTATCATGCAGCCATGGGTCAGGTGGGAACAAGTAGCAGGTAAAGCTCGTAGATCGGGTGTTCTCCTAGTCCATGGAAATTGTAATTTTCGAATTATAATTTGTCATGTTGAAGACTCTAACCGTAAGCTAAGGGCAACATATTATGATTAAATTATATGGTTGCAAACACATCTTATGATTGTAAAAATAATAACATGGCAAACAACTGATTGGTAGCGGCTATTGCAATTTGTATGAATAAAAATAATTTAATGATTAAATGTAAACAAGAACTTGTTTATCGCAACTAAAGCAATATTTAAAATGTTTTCAAATGACCATTATGGCGCGAAAATATAAAGTGTTTGTCGGGACCATGCTACAAATCATGTTCTTGTTTTGCTAGTACTCATGTTGAATTCTTTGAAGCACAGTAAGGTAGAGTGAGATTGGGTCGTTTATATCGGCAAAAAATTTCCTGTCACTTCTTATATTTTTCTCTCGAATTGTTTTTCCTTGTTCAAAAAAGTTTTCTTAATCGTGTGTAAAATTTGTTGCGTAATTTTTTCACTTCTATCCCCTCTCAATGAGCTGCTAAACAATCTCTTACAAGCTGTTCCCGATATAAATGTTTTGCAAAGATCTGTTAGCGGTGACTAAGTTGGAAGAATAGCTAATGAAACCATTTCCTTGCAAATTAAAAACAAACATATTCACGAAATTATCGTAAAGGATATAAATTAAAGAAGCGATTAAAAACTAAAATTAATTTTTAAGAATTTAAAACTTTGTTTGCGCAAAAAGTTCATCAATGTTTTAAAATCTTTTCAAAACAGGTTTAAAATTTATTCGCTTTAAAGTCAGAAGATTTCCGTTTATCGAATCTCTTTTTAATTCAAGTTATTCAGCTTAAACATTTCAAAATTAGTAACGTGACAGTGGGCTTCACGTGCGATAGAATAGTAAGTACTTAAACAGCTTAAATGGCTTAAACAAGTTGAAGTCTACCTCGCTGCAGTTGTAGAGATTTGGTTTCTTTTACAAAATTGACACCCCTGTAAGTCCCTGTCATTGTAGTCGCAAGGATCGCAGTAAACCTGCTTGGCCGTGTTTATTTATTTATAAAACAACACAAAGTTGTTTGTGGATGAATTCTATTTATATTGTTGTTGTATTTGTAACATGTTTTGATATCCGTCATTTAGTTTTTCTCTCTGGGGACTACACCTGCCCTGTTTGTCTGTTTATGCTTGTAACATGGTATGACATGTCTTTTGTTGCGGTCAACTTGTAGAAAAAGGCATATCAGCCTACAAATAAAAAAGAACAAAAACACACACTCACAGACCGACTTTCACACATTTTTACACACTAACATGTCAACTTTTGTCAACTATGTCAAGTTACAATAATAAACTTTTTACACATCATGTAAGCATTTAAAAAGGTACTTACGACCTCTTTGTGCCAGCAAAGAAAAGAGAAAAAGGTTTAAAGGTTCAGCAGACAAGCAAACAAGTCTGGCAAGTTTTATGAATTAAATCCATGACCTTTTGTTAAACATTTAAACGTTTTTATAACCACTGCCACTGCTCTTATACTTGCCGAACCATTTGCCATTGACATTGCCAATCCGCAAATTAGATCTTTAAAATTCATCAGCCCTTACCCGCAGTAAGACCATCATCATCTCTATATTTGAGGTCATTAATAAAACAAACACATGAGCTGTGTGTTTATGTTTCGTTCCTTGTAAGAAAAAAGTTGCAGGGATGCAGTGTTTAGCCACTGACTGACGTTAATGTTCTTTATGTGTTTAACCCCAATCCAGAGAACATAATTTCTATATTTTTGTTACCTTTATGATGGATGACTTGTTACGCCCTTTTCCGCTTAACGTGGCTATTGCTGCCTATTACTTTTTATTTGCCTGCTGCTCCAACATCTCTAGAAGCAAACTTACACGTATTCTTGACAGAAGCTTGAGGGATTCTATGATTGTAAGTACTCGTATGTGTTGTCATGGTCAGGGGCGCATCCCGTTTAAGCATTAGGGATGGTGGGGGATATTTTTTAAGAATACAAAAAAAATTTATTTAAGTTTTTGATTGAAAAAACTTTCATTTTTACCCGCTTTTGGAAGGCAGGAAGATCCCGCTTCCAACCCCTCTGGTACCGCACCTGCTTATGTGTAACAGGGCATGTAATGTGTGATCCTGCATAAACAAATTTTTCGTTTCTTTGGGATTATTTCATTTGGAAAAATGTTTATTCCTTTTTTCAACTGAGGCCGAATTTGTGTGCGCTACTGTTGGCAATAGTGCACCAAACATTTCATTTTGATTGAAATAATAAAAATATAAAATTAAACTAAGAAATCAACAGAGTTTTATTCACCTACAAAAAGAGGGCTACTTAAAATTAGTTCTCAGTTTTAAATTTTAGTCTTAACAAATCGCTTAACATTTTTGCAGGATGCTAAAGCTGATCAAAATTTACTTAATAAAAAAGAGGCCACAAAATTCCAAACAATTTTCCTGTAATTGCGAAAAGGTATAAAATGCAACAACAACAACAAAAATAGATTATACCATACTGGTGTATTTCCGATGTATTGGAAAGTTGCTAAATTAACGTAAATTCGCGCAATTGTAAACTGTTCTGCACTGCACTGTCGTCTCGTACACTATTTCGGAAAATAAAGTTGTGGATCTTAATATCTCTAAGGCGTTTGATAGAGTGTGGCATGGTGCACTACTGTCAAAACTTATTGCTTTTGGTGCAGGGGAGGACCTCCCTCGATTCATTTTAAGCTTTCGCAGGGTTCGCACTATACGACTTGGAGTTTCATCAAACGCACTGTCTCTTACACTATTACTTATTTCTCTGAATGACCATCTATGTCGAGCTTACAGTAGCATTTGTCGTTCATTTCCGTTCTGTAATAGACCCTTCGCCACTTAGATAATCTCTCAATGAGCTCGTGTGAACGGGGTGGATTTTAATCCACATAAGGCCCAATGTTGTGTGCTTACAAACAGACGCACGGCAGATTATGTTGCATTATCTGTAGTTAGGGGTTGTGCAGACATTAGGGAATCAGAAGCTCTTGATGTTCTTGGCATGAAAATCCAGTGTGATGATCGTTGGTTGGTTTTCTAAAATGGTGTAAGAAATACTTCACTCCATCTGATCACCTTTTTATTTACACCACCTAAATCCTACCGAACATGGAATACATCTCCCGTTTATCGGTCACAGTCTATTTGGCGACAATAGGGATCCAATTCTATATCACATTCTTCATTAAGAGCTCATCCGTTCGTGGTATATTGGCCAATGAACCGCTCATAAGTGGAATAAACTCCCTGCAGAAATTTTTCCTGCCAATTTCAATTTGGGAAGGTTTAAGTCGAATTTCGCCAACACTGCTCCCGCTATACTTCTTCCTTGAACCATATTCTCTAGTAACAAAACACTGCATTGCATGAGTAGCGATAATTCCTTAATGGTATTTCAACGCAATTGCACTAATTCCAAAGAAATTACTAAAAATCTGACAAAACATCCCCTCAGATCCCTCCAAGAACATTTGACGTTCAGAAAGGGTATGCAACATCCGGCACTGCCGCATCTAATCCTTGTATTTGCTTATTTTAATTTTGGGTTAATTTTCATTTGTTTTTAAAATTTCTACCTGATTGTGATGATACTAATTTAACATAATTTCATCTTCATTGTGGGTTTTTATTTTTATTTATTTAAGTGTCCTTTCTAACCGAGAACAAGAACAGGATACGAAAACATTAACATTATTATATTGTGGTATTAATCAACTGGAGTTGTAGGGTTGGGTTTTAAAAGACCCTTAACAAATATTCCAAAAGTTACAGTCTCATGCACGATTTATGTAATTTAACAGATTTTTAGATTGAGTTAAATACTGGACATTAAAAAAAATCCTCTTTATACATGATTTTAGCATAACGTAACAAGTAACATAAAGCTGGTTATAAGATGTCCCACCAAGTATCCAACTTTAAACTTAAAGCTTTGAAATCTTCAAAATTGTAGCATTTTTGCCCTTTGAACGCGGAGAAGTAGTGGAACAAGAGTGAGCGTAAATAAATATAATGCAGCATCATTTGAACAACACTAATGATAATCACTACTCAGCAAATGTCATTGTTGTGTGGCAGCAACCTTCACACTACATGCACAACAATGTATCATAGCCACCCATCTTGCTCGTTGCTCGTCGGTCAGCTAGTCCATCATGCAGTGAGCCAGCCCGTCAACGAGTCATCTAAACCACCATTTGGTGTGCTGAATGTTCTGTTTAATGTAAAAATACTTTATTACACCATACTCACACTCCATCTTCCGACGTCCGTCCGCCATTGTTAATGACACTTAACACAGTAACTTTGGATTAAGTTCAAGAAAATTGTAGCGAATTAAGAGATCTTCTCTGCTATTTCTGCTACTGCTGCTTCGCCTTCGCTGAGGACTTGCTTTTCTGAATCCACAATATTTTCTTAATCTATATGTGTAGGTATTTGGGTAGGTGTGTGCGTTTAACATTAAAACATTTGCTTGCCATGTACCTTCATCAGCTTGATGAGTATGATGATTATCTATTCTTTTTCTCTATCTGTATCTTCTTGGTTTTGTGCTGAAGCACAGAAAGAGCGACAATGTAGTTTTAAACATTTTCTTGACACACCACGTTAAGATTGATTGTTTTTTTCTGCTGCTGCCTGCCATATCCTGGCGAATGTTGGTTGCGGTGGCTACTAGGAGGACAATAATGACGATAATAATGGTGCTGCTGATGATTCTTTTTTCGTCCATCATTTTTTTTCTTTTCGAAAAGAAACAAACACACATTTCCTACAATGTATTAATCAATGCTAATGACAGTGAATTTTCACTTCAATTGTCAACGTTTTTGGGTTGAAACGGAAATGCAAAATTGTTTTATCATCAACAGTGGCTCTTAATTGTTTAAACTTAAGTGTTCTCTGAATGCAAAGAACAAAACACAGCTTCAAGTAAAGATCACTACAGCAACGTTTTGAAAATGTAAGTTTCTTTTAAACGAAATATGCAGCTGTTCAATAAACACACAAGAAAAACGGGCAGACCTCGCTTTCGATTACAATTTTTCGGTGTAACCGATGATTTCCTGAAACACGCTTAGTCGGCTTTTACATGATAGAAATTTGAGTGGCAGACATTTTTTAAATCTCTTTTGAACTTGCCCAAACCTTTTACATATGTATAAGACAGACAAAAATTCGTTGATTCGTTTTTTCATTAATTTTCCCGCTTTGTAATACACAGCCAACAATATTAAAATGAGCGTGAAACTTCCTCTGTCTGTCATTCAATTTCCATAGTGTAAAAGTGGACTTACGATCGCTACCTAATATTCTCATTTTTACTCACTGCACAATTTTATTTGCAGGGTTAGCGCTGGGAGTTTTAAAAAAGTTGTACAGAAAGGTGGTTTTTTGAAACGATAAGTAACATATAATTTTTTATGCTCTTTTTATTTGAGTAAAACTCATCCAAGAAATACAAAACATAAATTTGAAATTGAAGCAAAACACAAAAAAAAAAATGATTGGCCGTAGTTTTGATAATAGTTTCATTTTCAGCATTTCTTTTTGATTTAACAAAATATCTATCGAGTTTATACAATAATAGTTGAATATTTATTTATATGCCCATGAAAAAGTTATTCAATAATATTCGCATCCTTATGCTGGAAACACGCGAAGGAACATTAAGAAGAAGGGTGCTTTAGAAACCTAATTTTATTTTTTGATACAAAGCAACCAGGAAAGAAACCATAAATAAAATGATCATCACAGCACGAATGCTTTCGAAAAACTAAGCCATCATAAACAGTAAGCAACGAAAGACACGATCCACCATTAAATAACATGCCTGTTTCTCTCACCGAACATCGAATCTTTTCACACATCATCCCAAAATGAATATAGCCAGATTTGACTCTTAATTATTAATTAGACGATTTTCGTGCAAAATGTGGTAATTCGAGTTGGCAACTCTAATATACGGTGCAAAAGAATATCCGATTCGCCTATAGTTATAAACAGATACTTTTAGTAATAAAATAATACACATATAGTATGTCCCTTAATTGACGCAATTCAATTTTATATTGAGTTTTAAATTTTGTTGTTCACACATATGCAATTTAGTTGAAATGCTGAAAATGTTTTCATGGCCCGACAAACAAAAAGGGTGTAATCATGCGTTATGCGTTTTTACGTACAGAATTTCCACTTACCACCATAATATAAAAGAGACAGCTAGATTGGTAACGATAAGATTTGTTATCCATTTAATATAATCGTGGTAACCTTGTTGTACTGTGAGTTCTATACACACAATTTTTTACCCCACTAAACATACTTCAACTGAGCTGCATTGTGAATTTGATTCAATTAGTGGTTTAATTAAGTACCAATTATCATTATATCAGTTTCTCAATTATGTAATTGAATTCATGTATAGTAAATTGAGCTCAATTAAGACAAAAAGTGGAGAAAAGTGCCAAAATAAGATAATTTTAAAAAAGTTTGAATAGTAACCCTGCTGGCCTGTGTGTTTTATATGAATCAATTTTGAAGTTGCCCTCGGAAGTAGGTCGGTATAATTGACACAAATATTTTGGCCTTGGATGACCACGTTATACTTTTGACTTCTTTTCGAATGTTCGAATTTAAATTCGAATATTCGAACATACTATTATTTAACACGTATGTACATATAATCATAATATGTCGTATTATATTGTTTGTATCAGAATTAAATGATATATTCCCCTTGAACTCGAAGGTTTAAATTTATTTTTGGAATTTCTGCATATCCTTTTTCCCGTCTGCTCCTGGTACTTAAATATGAATCTGAATACATTGAGAATTTACTTTTCTTGTTTCGTTGAAGAAAACATTTAAAAATCAACCACTAGCAGCAGTCAGTACCTATCGTCTCTCTAGTAGAGACAGCCAGCGCTATGATTCGCCGGGATATTTTTTTCTTTTCCCATATTTTCTACTATGAATTGTTTCCTCTTTTCTCTTTTCCCCTATTCGGAACACTATTTGACAGAGGTAAAAATTACCAAGTATATTCCTTGAGTTGGGAGAAAGGAACAAATTCCTCGAGAAAATTCGTAAACTTTTAAAATATAAACTTCTGTACCGCAACCTTAAGAAAACAATTCGGCTTCCAGTGACTTTTTAATGAATTTTCTGCGCTTCTCATTTTATTTGAGAATCTCTACTTGACTGAAAATAAAAGAGAATTAAAACAAAAAACACTTTACAAGAAGATGAATCCAATCTAATGTGTCACTTTCGGATAAATTCCTCAAGACAGGAATGACAAATTTTCCCAAGCGCTCGCACTACGTCAACAGCAATTAAAGGATTTACGCGTATTGCAAGAAAAAATCTTGGTAAAATAGAAAAACTTTAATAATTTAAAATGGTTTCCTTTGCATTTGAGCTCATAAATTTGCTGGCTTTCATATTTATTTTGACCTAAACATTCTTTAACTGGCAGCTCATCCCTCAACTTGCAGATGGAATGTATGTATTTTTTTCTTTGTGTTGCATGTTGTCAGTGGGCCGGGTATTTACCTGGTCATATCTTTCATTTCCATATGTAACTTCCATTGTTCTATGGGCAAATGGAACGATTGTTTTTTCCGCCTTTTAATTGTTTGCATAATTTTAATGGCTGCTAAAACAACATTTTTACATCGCTGCCGCTGTTGAAAAATTATGAATTTGCTATTTTAGTCGCTGCTGTTTGTTTTCCTTCCATTTCGCTAAATTTAATAAATCAACACAATTGTTCTGGTGCGTGTGTTTGTATGTTTGGCTCAATGCTGGAAAACTGGTATAAAAATGTTAAATTTCTTATGGCATTTCGTGTCCATTTGTACTCGTTCGTACCTTCGCAACATGTGTACTTTACGAATAAATGTCCGTCTGGTCTTTGCGGCCACTAAACATTGCCAAACCTGTACAGTTGTACTCATACAAAAGTATGTCTGATGGGCATTAATTTTCTAAGAGGTTCTTTTCAAATTGCATTCGTCCGTGGACTGTTGCTTGAATTGAAGAATTTTATGTAAATTTTTCATTATTCTTCTCTCCTGTTTTTTTTATTTCGTTTTGTGAAAATGCAACTTTAGTTGTTCCAACATAAGTTATGAAATACCAAGTCAGCCTGCTATTGTGTAGCTACAAACGAATAACTAATGCATGTTTGGAGATAAATTTATGAATGCATGTATGATTATGTTCATAATTTTTAATGTTTTTCTTACATCAACGGAAACAGAGTCGAAATTTCACAAGTGCTTTTCTTATATAATTTATGGGAACATTTTTGCGGTGGTAAATATGTGAAAATATTTTAAATTTTTTATTAGCTACAATTATATTTGGAGGAAACTGATAGCACAGATGAGCGGTAATTGCAAAACCTCTGTAACATTGAAACAAGAAATTAATTTTGAAATTTGCCAAAAAATAAAGAACAATCGCTCATTTCTTATGTCATATTTGCCTTGAAAAGTCGAAGAAAACTTATATTAAACAGGTCTATTTTTCTATTATTTTCGCAAATGTTTATCTCGAAAGAAAACGTATAAGACTTTTGATAGATCAGAGAAAACCAAGTTATTTATTTTTAATGGTAACATACGTAAACCTCTTTTTTATTATACATGGCCTGTTTATGTAACGCAAGCAAGCAACATGTCTTGTTTTTCATATAAATTGTCTAGGCGAGTCACTCACTTGTGTTACATAAACAGGACCTAAGTGGCTGATGCGTAATCACCATAGCAAGCTACACGATTCTTTTAGTGGGCTTCAGGGCGTATGAAAGATGACACTGATTTTGACCGAAAATCCATATTTATGAGTGTCAGTCAATGTTAGCACTTAAAATTGCTTCACCGAAAGACATCCACAAAACGTTATTGGTTGTTATGAATTTTTGTGCCGGCGGCAATACTGGTCAGCACTTCCCGTCATAGTCAACGGCGAACGCTACCAATCAATGATAACCAATTTCGTTTCGTTCGATTTGAACGATATGAATATTAACAAAATGTATTTTCATCAGGACTAAAATACATTCGAAAGAGGCAACGCCATACTGAACATATTTCATAGAGTTTTTCCTGTAGGGGTTCGTACAGTAGCAGGCCTATGCAATTGAAGGCCAAAAACCGTATGTGCGATGCGGATTATCGGCCGTCGACTAGAGTTGCAGTTTGAAAGCCTTCTTGAGCGACTTTTTTAAAATTATCTAATTTTGTCACTTTTCCCCAGTTTCTTTTTATTTCTTTTTTTTTAATAGAAGTTGACGTTGACTGTGTTCGTTGAACGCAGTCGTGCTGTATGATCGTGTGATATTTACACATAACTTATGTTCCATTTATGGTTTCCGCTGTGGTTGCACCGAATGTTTAAAAACATGAATCTAGGTTCATAAAACATATTTTCTCTAACATTCCTTCATGTTCAGCCGGCATGTAGGAGCGAATAATTGTGAAAAATTTTTTTCAGATAAAAAAATTAATGAACATGATTCTAATACCAAAACTACGTAGGCCAGTGTATATTTAAGTTTTTTGTTTTGCTTGATTTAATCATTTATATTTGGATTTCTTGGATGATAAAAAAATGTTTGTGACTGTTTTAAAAAACGAATTTTTGTGCAACTTTTTTAAAATTCCCAGCTGTGGATATAATATAGTAAATAAAAAGTGATTGTGTAGGACCGATTTATGAAAGGTCTTAGCTATTTTGCCGATAGTTTTAAGAAGTTCTAGAATAAAAATTTGCTATGTGGTCGAAGTTGTATTTTGTTTCTGCTTCTAACAGAGTAGGACATTATTTTGTCAGACATTTTTCTGTCTTCTAAATGAACATTACTCGGGCTATCACTGAAATGCCGCCGGATCCATGCAACAGATATTGGAAAATTGAATCTCTTGAAACTCCACCACTACGTGAAGTTATGATAGACATTTGAGATTATATTCAACACATCGCATTATGTGGGCCCGGCCGATTAACTTAAACAGAATATCGTTAGTGCTATGTTGATATCCCACTTTGATTTTCTTATTAATTAATTAAAACTTTGCTAATTCAAATTGCATTTTTTACAATCAACTAATGATTTTTAAAGAACGGTTTGTTTGACAATGGAATACCACATGTGTCTAGATAAAAAGTTTAGGCTGTTTCTTGCTGAGAAAAAATTTTGTTTGACGTAACTTTGTCGAACTACAATTATTAATATTAAGTAATTTAATTTTTAGGCATATGGTAACGTTAGAATTCAAGCTTGAAGAATTTTAATAAATTAAATTAAAAAAGGTCAATAAAATCTATAATTTTAATAAAAAGATTTAATGTTGCATACTTCGTTCTCGCCCAAGGAAAAGGCTAGAACATGGGAAATTGACAAATAATTCATTCCCGTATTCTATTTGTCTTTAGTGTTGGGTTAAATAGATGATGTTTACAGACAAACACAAAATTAGTAGAAAAGACAAGAAGAATGTTGGTAACGCGTGAAGCGGCATAGAAAATACATTCCATTCAGCCAGTTGCTTAATAAAATTTCAACTTTTACTGTATTCAAAATTATCATATCAAATAAATTCTCTTTCTGAATAGAAAAAACAAAGAAAACCTAAAAATTAAATTACTTAATGTCTTCTGAGATATTTAAATATTTTCTCTTGCATATAAATTCTGAAATTGCGTAGCGTTTTATAATATTGTTTTAAAATCGTTCATATCTGACCCATTCGTGAGTACAGGAAGGGTTTTGGAAATATTAAAATTCGGGTGGCTCCCAATATGAAATACGGGGACACACTTAGTATAAAAATCAAAATGTGGGTTCCAGTAAATGTTTATGATTTACTCTGAACTTTATTTCAAGATAACGGCTGACCGCATGTTTTTTGGGTTGCCTTTAAATCCCATTAAAAAACGGAATATTGTTATATTTTCCATTGAGATAATTTATTTTTGGAGCTCCATTTCTACAAAACAATTTTTTAATTAAAAGTTATGCTGGCTTTAATATTAAAAGTAAAACTAAAAGAAGATGTCGAGAGAGAAAGATATGGATATTAAAGATGACATATCTAGAGTTAAGCAGATATCGGATTAGCAAACTTAAAGACACAACAAAATCGAAATGAAATGACTCAGATGAGGGATTCTGTCAAAACAATGTGAGCAACTCTGGCACAAACATTATTCTGATATGTCATGAAAAAGGAAAGAAAATTGCTTGTTGCTTTTGGAAATGCTGCCATTATTCCAACAGAATCTCTCAATATTTAGTTCATTAACAACTACTGCAATTGTCTTTATGTACGAACAAGAGCGTCTTTTTTATTTCCATCAAAACTTTTTTAAAAATTTCCAATCGCCACTTTCAAAATTTGAATTAAACGGCAACTATTTTCCTAGATTGTTTTCATGTTAATCTGCGCACAAGTGTGAACGGCTTAGGAATGTTTATGAAACAAGTAGTTAAACTGCCATAAATCAACGTAGAACCAGTGCAAGAATAAATGAAAATCGAAGAACGTGAAATATCAGCAAAAATGTTTACAATAAACACATGTTTCATATTTGTTTGTCAAGAAATTTTGACAACAACAGCAACAGCAGCAGTTACAGCAATAACAACTAACTACAAATAAATGTATGTGACAGCTTTTAAAGAAACCAAAACAGCCAACAAATGTCAATGTAAAAGGCGTAAAATTTTGCCAAATTTACAAAAAGAAAAGAGAAAGAGGAAGCGAAAAAATGTTGTGAAAATATTTCTACAACCAAAGGAATTCCATCTTGCCACATGCATTTGCCAGCTTCCTTCATATGATAAACATGTGTAAGTGAAACATGCATAAATATGAAACCACTGTTGCGAAGTAACGAAAAGTTTGAAAGTTTTAATTGAGCGACATTGATTGTTAAGATGCCCTAAATACAAAACAAACAATTACTTGACATCATTGGCAACCCGAATTAGAAATTGTTTCGTACGAAGTCACATCGCGTCTGTAGTGTTCCCGACTAACGACGTAAGTCCATTTTTGTTGATGCTACATATACAATACTCGTGTGATACTAATATTCTTGTCTGCAGAGTTTCCAAACGTCAAAAACAGCGATTTGATTTCCTGAGCTGATGGTTGTAGAAATTTTTACAGCAATTAAAAAAGATATTGCGCAGAAATGCTCCTGCCGCACTTGAAGAATTAAGTTTTCCTAGTGGATATCTTGCGGATCTGCCACACTCTACTTAAAAAAACTTCCATGAATAATAAAAAACGAACAATTTAAATGTGTGATTTAATAAATTTGTAAAAAAAGCTTTTACAAACAAATATTAATACGAAATGGCATCAGCCTAGTTTGCTGAAAAACTCAGTTTTTGACTGAAAAAACGCAGAGACCATCACAGGAATCATTAACTTTGTCAATGATTTTTAAAGTTAATTTATAATTTAAGAAATCCATTTAATTATATGTGTAAGACTTTACAAATAGAACGTTCGCTTCATCCGGCATTTTATCCCGAGTTTCTTGGAAAAGGCACCAAAGCTAACACAACTTGGCATTTCAGAGAAAACTGTCTTTCTAGGCATCTGCATATCCACACTGATATTTAAGTTTATCAGTTCTGCATATAATTAATTGACTTATGTATCTTAGTCAGGAAAAGCAGAGCAACTGCGATCGTAATATCTTTAAACTCTCTAAAAAGCCTTAGCACTTGTTGCAATTTATGCACCCGTAATATTAAAAAGAATAATTTTGCGGATAAAATCGGCTTTTTGCGGAAAAGAAAACAATAAAAATATCTTGGTTTTTGGAATAATTACTTTTTTGGGGGTGAAAATCAACCATTTCCATGAAACAGGCACTGGTTAAGGAGTTCTTTCCATAATAGAAGGGATGATTAAGAACTTAAATTTACTGTTCAGTTCCTGCGCTACGGAGTGTAAAAATATGAAATGTTGAAAAAAACTTTCAAAATGACAGTCTGCAATGCAAACGCCATTAATCGCTGCTTTAAACTGGTCACTTTGTACTACAATCCTGAAGCTGGCTTCACAGCTCAACTTATTACTGCAAATAGCGCCACAAACAAAATATTTTAACTATACAAAAATAATATAATAAATCTTACTATAAGATTGTCTTAATAGACATAATATGTAAAAGAGTTTTGGTGGTTAATCAAAGTATGATGGGATGTGGCATTAGTGATTATAAGCGCGTTGACTATTACACAAAAATAACATGATTTGTTGACAACCATATAATTATGAGATAATATGTTGCTCTCAAATTGTGGTCACCTCAATCATGCTTTTCGTTGCTTTCCGCAATGTTGCATCAGACAATTTTTTTCTCTGGCCCTAATTGTACAATGAAAATGGTGAAAAACGATTAGCAGATTAAATAATAAATTCTTGTCTTTCAAATTAATAAAATCTAAGCAAGGGCGAGAGAAAGCAAAATTAAATTCCCAATCGCTTTAAGATGAATCATATCAATATCGTGGTCATTTCTTCACCACCAGGAATATTTCTTCGGTTTTATATGTTTTTAGAAAAGAGCTTATGTTCCAAAATTTTATTTTATCCATGTGGCAGATTTATAAGTAATAAAAAAGCAAAGTATATTATGACATCATTTACTACTGACATCAGACTAAACATTATTGCCATTGTAGGGTATTTTAGAAAAACAAGTAGCGAATTTTTGTTGATGCCACAAGAAAACGTGTGTCACTTTAAAAAGGTCATAAATTAATTTTGTGTCTGGAGCAACAACCGAAAAAATTTCAAGCACAAAAAACACATATAAGTGAAGTTCAACCGGGGAGGAGGGTGGTGGTAAAATACAGAAAATTTAGTAAATGTCACTTTGATACGACGAAACAATTAAAATAAAATTTTTAATAAAAATGTATTTTCCTTTAAAGTTGTGTAACTTTGAAAAAGAACATTGAATTGAAAGACTCCATTTAGCAGCCGCAAATACTCATATCGATAAATCTTGAGACATCATAAATCATTCATTTCATTTTTTGGTTAGAAAGAAAAATAAATGAAAAACGCGAATAACGGAAGACATTGTTTGGTGGAATGTTTCTGATTGGCATCAACGCCTAGAGGACTCTATTTTCTACATGTGTCCGTCGTCCGTCTTCATATTTTTGTTGTTTTGATGGAAAGTCACGTTCCACCAGTCACCAGTGTATCCTATTGTTATGGCTGGTTGTCGTTTATTTAGGAATGACTTGATACTGTTTGTTACTTCTATTTCTTTACAATGGTTGATGTGGTTTGTTGCTGGGATGTGTAAATGGTTGTTCAGTTGGTTTGCTTGTGTGTCATTTGTCGGACAGTTTATTAAGAGAAAATGTAACGAGTCATTTAAAAAGTTTTTTCCCGTGACAAAAAAGTAGAATTTATGAAATAATATTTTATTTTGCTTCTTTCTTGATTTCAAGGCTCGTTATATAAATACTAATGGTGTTTTCTTTTCTGAAGATAAATGCTGCACATAAAGGGTGCGCCATCATTTGAATTGTCTGTTAAAAAATAATTAAATATTTTTTTTTAAATATGATTTTATTATAAAAATAGAACCTTTACATTTAAGAATAAAACAGAACAGCTGGCAGGTACAGTCAGAAGTTTTGACTTATACCTCCACGTGGTGGCGGCCGGTACAAGTTCCTGTCTCTGCAAGGAGTCTGGCAAAATTAGTTGAGCGGAGAGAAGTTAACACTCTCGTACAAAAAATCTCTAATCCACGGCGAAACAGCATACGCCAAGGATACGTGGCAAAGAGGGTGCTTGGTCTCAAGTTTGTGAACTCTGAATACCATTCGATCTCTGTTTTAATACAAACTTACTCGAGCATATGGAGCTCTGTGTGGGTAGACATATTTTTCTCCAGGCATGAATCAGGAAGCCTCGCAAAAGACGGATATGTTAAGCTCTGCAGAAACTACGATTTTAATAGGCCAAAGGAGGAACCCCAAAAGATGCCTCGCAGGGGGTGGACGAGTCAATATTTAAAGGCACCGCTAAGGCGTTAGACCGTGAGATTCCGACAGGGATGGACAATGAAGCCTCGCTTGAGGTGGAGACGTTAATCTTTGTAGAAAGTCCGGTGTTTATTGGCCAATGGAGGAAATTTGAAGAGTTGGACCAGAAAACCCAGCAAGGGGTGGACGGGGCAGCTTCTAATATATTTCTGAGGAAGCACACATTGCGTTGGAATACCCAGCATATGGCTTAGGTCCACGGGCAGACACTTGTTAAGTGTGAATGCCATGGTGGACCTAAGCTTTAGGTCAATGCTAGCAATGAACAAGAGACTTTTTGATGAGGAAGAAGGTCGACAGCCTGAAATCACTATAGTCGATAGTAAAGGCTAGTGGTAGCACGAGACTTGATTGAGACTTAGGTAATCGTAAGTTACAAATCGGTTGCCTGAAATCAATTTGTGGACAGAAGAGAGTCGAAAAGGGATCCATAAAGTTAGCGGTCTGTTCTGATATCCCTCCCACAATTAAAAATTGGAAAAATTAAGAAGATTTTTGGTAAAAATATATATTTTTTAGTCCCCCTACTTATATTAGAGCTCATAAATTTTTAAATCATCCCACAACCACGCCCACTATGCATTTCCACTTACAAGGGCTCTCTCTCTCTCTACTGCTGTGTTGACAAGTCATTTAAACCTTTCAAAGAACTTTTTGTCCACTTACAGGCCTACAATATCAAGGATACATATAATTTTATATAAAGCTCATTGTTTTCTGTTGCATATTTATCAAAAGTTCTGTATTTATTTAATCACTACATGCCAAGCAGTTTAATATAACATGGAATCGCTTTAAGAGCGCTAAACCTGCTCCCATTATATTTCAGCGGACTGTACTGTAGTTCTGAAACGCCTTTCTGTTCTTCCGTCATTGGTGTTTTCTGAAGTCTGCTTTGGCATATCTACGAGAATAAGTAATCCGATTTTTGATTTAAAATTATCCTGTAGAGGTTTCAAACCAAACTCAGACAGAGCAAACGGTTTATTCATCTCTGAAGGCTTAGCTCCACATAGATAACAAAGTTGTGATGAATTCAAGTTGGATATTTTACAATCAACCATACAGAAAACTAATTCGGGTTTCAAATAAAAAATGTTTTGGGTATTGTGTGTAAAGACTAACTGCAATTTGATCCATAATACACTGTACTTCTTCTTTTTTTTTTTTTTTGTCAAACCAGTGGTTCCTTTGGCAAACATCATTTTAATAGGATGACAGTAGCGAGAAGAATTTGACGTTGAATTTTGAAAGATGATTGATTTTTTTCTCTTTTTTCATTAATGAAATTCATTTGTATTGGAACAACAACAACAAAATAGTAAATAAATGTTCATCGCTCTTCTATTAAATTCATTCATTTTTGTTTCAAAAGGCTTTAATTGGCCCCGAATACATCCCCATTTACAGAATATTTATTATTGTATGACATTATTGTATGACACGCACAACCTTAAAACTGTGAGGTCTTTAAAGGACTCTAAGCATATTACAGGTAATGATCCTGTCGGCTTTTATATTTTCTGGATAGCACAGCTCTTTCGAAGCTTCAACTAATTCAAATTGTCAAAAAAAAACATCACTTAGCTCAACATTCAACAGAAAACATACCTTTAGTTAGAAAATAAATTGGATGAGTTAGACTCCCTGCTCATTTCGCTGGTTCTTTAAGCCAGCTCATCAGGAAACCTTTACCCAACTTTTAGAAAAACTTTAAGATCTTATGCCCGAAATTCTTTAAACGAAATGAGAAAAAGTAAAGAACCTCACAACAAAACATTGAAGTTTTAAGAAAAATTGTTTTAGCTGTACGCAAACTCATATCGTTTTCAAGCAATATCTAGCATTCTTGACTTGATATTTCGACAGGGTGATCTGATGTAAATAGATATTTGGAAATAATTTTCGCCATCCCTTGACAACTTTGATGTGGAGACAAACCGGTTTCGGCTATGTGCCATTTTCAGTGTCATTTTTCTGCCAGAACGCAAAACTATCTAGCATATTTCGGCTGTAAGGATTTGAATACTTTTGCCTTTGTAGAACATCTTTGATGAAATGGTTCACCATGTTTGTCAGATTCTGTTGCTAACTGCTGATCTTAGTAATCCATGTGCGAATTCAAAATTAATGTTTGTTCGTTGATATATGAGCATCTAAAATAAAGCTTTACGTCTGCAAACATTCAAAACACCAATATACGTTTATTTTTTTGGTCGCATCTGCCAGAATTCGTTTTCCGAACCTTGTTGTTAAAAAATAAATATTTTATTGTGCAGTGTAATTATTATTTGAGCGCGTTATCGACCTTATTTCTATTTTAATAATCCAGAGCCATGTTCTTATCCTATCCAAATGAAGTTAATAGGCGTCATTACGTAGTTGGCACACAGGACTTTAGCAGACGTTCTGCTGCAGATGGTTGGTTGAGTTTTTACTTAGAACTTCGATTTTTTTTAGATGCAAATAAAATAAGAGTTCGTAAATTGCATCATATTTTGTTTCTTGAAATTTAAAAAAATTGTATTGCCTCTTTGATCATAAAATATAAAACTAAAAGTGTCTTAAGGAAAAACCTGAGTCTTAGTTTTTATTTCAATTTCCGGAAAATCTATAGCTGGACAGCTCAAAGATAAAACTCATGCTGCTTTTCGCTTTTATTCACATGCAAATATTTATTCGAGTTTCAGTCGATAGTTGACACATAAACCTAATCCGATTTATGCTTATCAAATCATGTTCTGTTTGGCTGTTTGTGTCCACATTTCCTTTCGTTGAACGAAAGTGAAAACGTTTTACAAAGTGCTACAAGATCACATAAGCAAATGATTATGCGTATGTGTGCGTGTACTTTGGATTGACATTGCTGAACAAAAGTATGCAGCTAGGTGAAGAAAATATATTTGATTTAACTTGAATATTCCATATACTCGTATGTTTGGGTGCACAAACTATGTAAACGGAGTTCCAAGAAACTGTGCAATGCCACAGCGGATGACATATTCCATACACAATGACATATAGTACATTATACCATACCTAACTAGGGGGATGCACGACAATATAATGCTGGATTAGCTCCATCAAGTAGCATTGGAAACGCAAAAGTCAAAACGGCAGCGCCATCGATCCGTTTACCTTTGGAAGCGATGATGCCATTGCTGAGGAAGGATAACTAAGTTATTTTTATGTCATATGGATATGACCACACGTGGTTGCTACTTACACAGAGGTGAAGTCAACCACATAAGGAGATTTCCTTCATGTAGAGTTTTTCCTGTGGGCTTTCATTAGATCGCAAATACATGCCACCACTCAAATTCAGCCTAATAAAAGCGCCAGAACCGACGACAACTTGACCTCTCGAGTGTATGTCATGCATCGTATTCGCAGAAAAATTTCATTGATGCGCCTTTGAAACAAAATAAGAAAATTTATTGATAACTTCTATTCAATTTTAACATTTATGCTTCCCGCCAGGAACCCAGTTGAATATAACATTTCACTGTAAGAGCGTATTCCCATCATGGCTCATCTTCTCGATGATCCCACCACCTTTATGTAATGCTATCCTGGAGGTATGGGTGAACAAGATTCCGAAGCTTGAAACTGTAAACCTTCGAGGTTTTACCAGTAACTAAACGACTGGCACTTAGGGAACCAAGGCCACGTTAGGAGAGTAACGTAATAGATGTGGCTTAGATTCAAATCGCAAAATGATTATTTTTGTACGCGGTCGAGGTGGCAGTGGAACCTGTCAATAATAATCCAGGAGCACGAGTACACCACTGAGCCAGGAAAAAGTTCATGTTGCATTTCACTACCTTAGAATAATCAGCCCTTGCACGTGTAAAACTTTTCTCAGACACTGTATATTTCTTAGCATTATTAAGATAAACACCAGTTTCGAAATTAACACCAATTCCATAAAGACAACAACAACAAAACCTCAGTTGTAACTTTAAGCGACATGTTTATTTGCGTCCGCCTGACTGCTTCTTTCTCTGTGTTGTCCGTTATATATCCAAAAAGGAAGTCGCGTAGACAGACAACTTAGAAATAGAAAACTTCAGCACTGCACAATTTCAAACACTTGACTACTTAGTAAATTAAATTAAAATGAAATAAAAAAATAAAAATAGAGATTGTAATTAAAGCGGCCACAATATTTGTTGTACGAGTATTCTAATGACCCACCAACTGGATTGTGCGGCTCGCAAAAACGCAATATTCATATTATTCGTTGACGTTCGTTACATGATTTGTTGTGGTATATTGGCTTTTGCAAATTAATTTTTTGTAAATTCACCTCTCTGCGCCACCAAACAACCACTGAAATCAATTTCCTGTGTGTACACAGTCGATTGTCAACTTTAATGCTCTAAGCTGACCAATTTTATGCAAAAACTGCAAACAGAACCCAGCTTAAATAAACAAAGAATAAAAATCCACTAAATGATACGAATATAAGAAACAAACAAACAAACAAACAGGGACACAGAGAGCTGGAGGAAAAAAATAAAGAACATTCGACTCCAAAGTGATTTAAATACAAATTTGTGCAGCAACCTTGATTGTTGCAGCACTTTATAGCCAAATCGTAACTTCCAAGTACTCTACCTTAAAGGCACCAAAATTTGTTATAGTAAAATACACTTAAAGAAACGATTTGGGAGATCAAAACTGGATGAAATTTTTCCATGAATTAAATTAATATTCTACCATGAAGCCTTGTCATGCTTGGTTTGTAGGCAAACCAGTTTCGGCTATGCGCCATCCTTACTGTAATTTTTCGTTCTGAGAAGATGTCACATATAGTTTATCTCCAAGTAAAACTTAACAAAAGATGATGAAATCATGACGTTGGAAAATCAAATCAAGATTCTGTACTTTTTAAAAAAATGTACCTTTAACTCTACGCTAAATCAAATCCAGTTTAAGTTCTCGTTCAGTGAAATTCTTAATGAAAGAGAAACTTTCTCGAAAATAATACCTGGAAATATAATATGAGGAAGGAATATAGGATATCCTTCCTTCTTGGTCCGCGCCTATATCTACACACTTAGTTTGTATTTATTTCATAACGACAATATTCTTAGTTCGAAAAAAGTTATTTTAGAAGAATCAGCTAGACCTCTTTGTTTCTCTTGTAAACCAGAAGGTTGCCTAATCCTAATTGTCGAAAAAACTTCTGTCTCTCGCTTTTATTTCTGATCATAGGTGCTACCTTTGGTAGAGCCTTTTGCGCCAATCCAACCTCCATGCAGAGACCAATTGAACGACCTCTAGTATCATACTATTTGAAATCTCAGTGTACATTTACTAGTCCAAGACGATTGCTGACTTGGAAGACAGTATTCCACGCGTTATTCTCCGTATACGGACTCATTTCACGCAAAAAGGGATCGATCTTATCTAAGTTACTTGCCGGGGTCTTTTTCCAGAAATAATGTTTAAATGTGTAAAGAATTCAGTCATCGCTATGCGAAAAAATCACATGTGTGACAGCAAACTGTTTGTGAGCCATGTTCTTACTCTCACTTATGATATTGCCTCATGCAAGATAGCGGAATTCTGTGTATTCTGATGTAACTCGATTTTATAAAACTCACACCTACATACATATACTGTTACGAAGATAAGTGCAAACAAGTATTCTTGCCCTTAAGAATTGCTTGTACGAATACTTGGGGCACTCTTTTACAGACAGCGCTGCACTGTAACAACAAAACACAACACTAATAACGTCGTACACGTTACCAGGAAAGTGAATACACACAGAATAACAACAACGATATAACATCAACACGTAAAGAATTCTAGGAATTGAATAGTGTGGCTAAACAATCACAACGCAAAGAAACCATCCTATAAGTTACAAAGAAAATAGTAGTTACAGAACCAAAGATCATAATAAAAAAAAGGCAGCAGAAAATATATTTATAGCTAAAGAAGTATCTACTCGATTCTTGGGTATTCTACATCTTTATAGAAAATAGACGTCTAGTATGAATGTAACTTTAGGTCAGTTTGGTGAGCACCTATTAATTCTTCAAAAAGCAGCTCGAGAATTCCGATGTATGCATTACGCAAATGGGACTTGATTTGTTTGGGGTCTTTAAGCTAGAGAGCTTCTCGAAACAAATAGAACAAAAACTGTGAATTCAAAAATGTTTACCTCGTATTTGTCCAGGGCGAATTCATAAAAGGTCAGCTCGCGGCGTAAACAATATGATCAGATGTGCTCTTAGAGCTATCTGTTATAAATTCGCTTTGAAAATATTATTTGAAGTTAAAAGTTACTGTTGATGCTCTTGATTGTTACATATAGCCACAAAGTAGTAAACAGAGGTGAAACGACAGTATAGTGATCTTTTTCTCTATCCGTCTCGTTCCCTCAGACCCTTAGTTTTGTTTTTAGATTTTTGTTTTTATTTTGATTTTCTTGCCGTGTTTTCCTGTATTTGTTCCTGTATTTCGTCACAAAATGCTATATTTGTCTCTTTCTAACAGAACCCATAGTAATGTGATGTAGCCATGGTTATTTGGCAACATCTCCACGGCAAATTGCTATTTGTTGCGGATCTTAAGCTGGTGGCAAAATTAGCACATACTTATTTAAAGAAAATGTTTAAAGGCAATTACCGTTAGCGGCGATAACTATAGAAAATAATGACCAATAAACCCCCTATAATAGAACATGATGGTTGCCATTTAAAGTCATATCTCGACAAGATTATGGACGATCATCAATATGAAGCCTTATTTGAATCCAAGACGTCGACAGAACGGTAGCATGCACCAAATATGGTAAAATTGCCACCTTTGTAGAGAAAGCTGCATAGGGCGGGATTAAATTCGCCCAGTAAAGCAACTTTTTTAAATCTTTTTAGTAAAATCCTTGGGATTGTTTTATCAAGAAATATTGCAAAACCATAAAGTTTTGAATAGTATTTTTAAATTTAATTTGCAAGCTAAAGTAAAGCTAAAAGTAAACATCGACTATAGGTTATAAAGTTATTAAACCACTCTTCGTTTTTGTCACCAATTTAATTGAAGAAATAATTGTGTCTTAAATTTTTGTGAGTGTGAACTCACTCACACTCATATTTGCTACTAATGATGGCTATTAGGGCAACATTTAAATAACGATTGTTAAAAGCGATGTGGACCAACAACGGCAACTACAACAATAATGATGGAAGACAAGTTTCTTGAATGAAAAATTTGCAACTTTTACAATTGATCACAATCAAATGCGTCCGTCGTCGTTGTTGTCGTCATCATCATCAGTATCGCCAACAAAAGCAAAAAGAACGAAATCATTATCAACAATATCATGATTGCTGTGTTTGATCGTGGTATCAACAACAAATCTACATCTGTTAAGGTAACAAAAACAACAACAAGAAGAGTAACACAAAACATCAACTAAAACTGTTATTGCTCAAGATTTTTGTTAACAGCATCCGCTGTCACTACGAGAAGCTGATGTTGTTGTTATTGTTTCTGTAAATTCACAATTCGCCTGTTAAAAATGTTTATCTTTTTTTTGTTGTTTTGTGAACTTTTCTGTTACACGCTTCGCTGATCTTGCTGATTGCTCCACACTACTCTGCGGTTAAGTAATGATGGTGCTGGCCACTTAACAATGTAGTAGTTGCTACTAGGTTTTCCATTAACTGCTCTGACCACAAACAATTTAAGAATTGAAATGATTTGACAACAAGGTGGCCTAAGGACTTTGACATTAACGGAATTGTAGGACAAATCCTGATATGATTGAATTGTCTTAAAACTAAGCACGAGAAATGACAAATGTTAAGGGTTAAAATATTCTTTAGCAAATTTTTCTAATCATTTTCATTCATCTAAAGATGTTGATGCCACTTGCCGACTAACGAGACCCTGCTAAATACACTACATCGCTAATCTGGCAACCCTTAGCAACAGCATCATAAATTTTTGATTGTTGGTGATATTAAATGTATGCAACTTTAACCTCTTGCATTATTGCAAGCAGTGGTTACTGCACTGCAATTGTTCTGAAGAGCATTTTGTGGTCAGAGAAATCATAAATAAGTAAAATGGACTACGAAATGTATTTTTCTCTTTTATACCAAAATACACTGATACATGCAAAATAACACTTTAAAGATAATAATTTAGTTCTACAAGGTTTTGATGGTTAATTAAATTTTTCGAACTTAACTTTCCCACTTTATCGAATTTAAATAGGTTTTGGTGGGTAAGACAATAAACGCTAATGGACCACAGTACGAAATGGGAAAAGGTTAAATCTTATGAAGGACAAAGAAAAAAATGTCTTAGACAAGAAAATTAATAAGGCGAACGTCTGATGGTGCCCCTTGCGTACATGTTGTAAGAGAAACGGAACATAATATAGATAGGACATTAATGCCGATTACGAAGGAACTAATTGGTTTGAAAGTAACACTACACCGACGGAATTTTGAGTATTCTCAAAAAACAAGAAAATATAAACATTAAGTTTTGACAGGTAGGTACAAATAAAGTGAAAAATGAGCTCAATTTTAGTCTTAATTTCTTGGTTAGTAAGTGCAACACAATTTGCTGATTGTAATACACTGCGCAACAATTAATGTCTTAAGATGTTGCCTACAAAGTACCTTGTAAGGCGTTGCAACGTCTTTTAACGAGACGAATCGTTTCATGACCATTGTTCTACTGAGTGCATATTCAAATTAACAACATTTCTCAAAAAGATAGCACCTCCTTCTGAACACATTAATTTGTAGTACCTTTGTTCCTGGGTACTTTTTACCGAGTAAGCTGTAAACTAAAATTTCCTATTTATGCCCCTAATTCTTATGGGAAAACGATAACCCGCAAGACCATCAAATATGCAAAACCTGAATTCCTATCGAAATGGCTATCAAGTCTTTCTATAGGAAATATTCGCCGGAGAGCTTCAGATAACCTAACTGTTGAAACGGATTGAAAATTCTGTGAAAAACCGGAAGAACTTAATAAAATGTACATAAATTCAAATTTTAACGGTGTTTCAGAAAACTTTTAAATTCAACAAAGACTCGAATAATATTAATAAATTTTTTTTTATAATTTGTTGCAAAATAGTTTTCCTTAATTTGGTCCACCTTTTAATTCTATCGATATAAAAGTATTGTTGAGATTGAAGGTAACAAAAATAATTTTATTATTAATTTATTTTTCAATATTTCGCCAACCTTAGGTTAGCATCATCAGGACCTTCCAGGTAAATAATTGTTTTATATCTGTAATTAAATATTATTAGTTAATTAAAAAATTAACTTAAACGAAATTTTAAATTTCAAAACTTACTAAATATTGCATTATGCTACAAAAGTTTTAATTTCACCATCATAACCAGAAAATGGACGACAAAATTCAAATAAAATTCGCAAAAAAAATCCCAAATTTCACAAAAAAAAAAAATTTCTAAAAATCGAATTTTATGATGTTTTAAACTCACCACAAATTTCGCCGACAAATTTACCAAAAATTCCTAAACTAATCCAAAATCATAACAAAATAGAAATTTCATTAAAAACTCGGTAAATTACGAAAAAAAAATTACTACAGAAATTTGCCAGGAGTTAAAAATTACCATGAAAAAATTCTTTACACCAAAACCAAATTTCACCAAAATTTAAAATTTCACCAAAAAGTGAAATACAAATCGAAAATTTACCAAAAAACCGACATTTCATCAAAGATTCCGCCAAATTCTTGTTTAACATGAAAAACCACTAGTGCTTCTGACACGATATAAAAATATTTTTTTCTTTACCGGAATAAGTTTTATTTTACCGGTGAATTAATTGAAAATGAAAATTGACGGCTCTATTCCGCCAGATGGGCTCCTTTCTCTCAAGTGCTTAAATGAAATGCGAATTTCCCAGTTAAGTATTTTTAAACACAGAGTTTATACATAATTGTTGTTGTTCTCTGTGTCTTTCCACTGAGTAGTGTCTATTGCAAATATCACATATTTAAGCCACCTACGGATTAAAAATGTCAGTTCGATAAATTAGTAAACATTCGTTAAATTTTAAAAGATTTTTCCCCATGTTCGTTTTATAGTTTATAAATATGTCTGCGACGAAGACATACTTCAAGAAGTAATTTATCCATAGGACCATTATTATAACTTGCCGATAGTTAAAGTTAGCATGCTATCGGACAGATAATACGTTTTTCATTATTATGAATTTACATCAAAACAAATCCGTCCGATAAGCTAACGGGAAGTTCATCCTACCTTTAACTTTTAATCTGTGGTTTATGTATTTAATGTTGCCATATTTTGAAACAAAAAATAAACATTTAACCAGTTAATTAGTTTTAGAGTTTTTGGCGCAAAATAAATTAAATAAATATCACAAAAAATGTTGTTTGTTGCAAGTAAACATTTAACTCAAACTACGTCGTTACCACTATGTATGTTTTTTTTATGTCAAAATAGTCGGTTTTCGCTCTGGAAGTGCGACATTTTCGATAAGATGAAGTTTTTTTTCATAAGGAAGTTGTCATAACGAAAAAACTGAACGGTCACTTTATTCATCACGTCAGCTAAACTTACCTTTTACTAACAGTAACTTTTTCGGCAAGTTGTAATAATAGCCCATAGAACCCAAGATATTTTGCAAGTGAAATGTAAAAAAGAATAACTAGAAATGATTGTGTTAACTTTGTGTTAATGAGCGAGCTTTATTTGTACACAGGGACACTGAGGGATAGGCTACGTAAGCGGTCACTCAGTGAACCTTGCCGTTGCTCTAGGATGTGGCTGGCCGGTGACACTTCATTGGAATAGTCACATGGCTATCAGCAACTTTAACCCCAGCGGGAGGGCCCGGGGAAAGGTTGGATGTCATTGAGGGACTCGTTGTGCAAACGTCCCCTTTATGGCATACGACCGGTCCACAGAATGCACCAGAACGAATTGATGTCTTATATAAGAAATCAATGAAGCTCTGGGCATTCTCCCCCCGCTTTGGAACTTCACTCTTGCCCGCGGACCAAAACTGGCCCACTTGTAAGGTTAAGGTGGTAGGAAGCAGTGCCGAGAACCTGAATGGCTAATTAGTGGTAAAAGATGATTAGTCGCTAACAGCTCCCCTCCGGTGCCTATGACACGGGCCGGTTGTAATGTTTGTCTAGTCCACGTACGCCGTCACTGCGTGGATGGTCCATTCCCTTACGTGCCTACTCGTGGGACCAAAAATGATGAAAAACAAAGAAATAAATAAAGAAAATAAAAAAGAAAAAGAACAGGATGGGTTTGGAAACGCATCCGAAGAAGACCTTCTGGCCTCTAGTCAAGAGACCTTGGTCGAACTGTCAGGCAGTGAGGGAACCAGACATAGTACCCTACTGCCCTCTGAGAAAACTCTTCAAATGGATGTCAAGGTTGATGACCAATTGAAGAAAAAACGCAAAAGGAAGAGCCAGCATGATACTCTGAAGGCAAGGTACAGCAAGGCGGTGTTTATACTTGACAAGATAGCCAGGAACGCCGCCAGTGGTGTAATTCATGAGCGCGATGAGGATGATCGGAAAAAGTATCAAGCTGTGGTAGACGAGTACCTTAAGTATAAGGACTCTCTACCCAGCACCTCTAAAGCAGCATCTGAGGAGAGGTCCAAGCGTAACCGATCTCAGACAGAGGGAGGTAAATCGCCTAAAAGGAGGAAGATCGCAGAGAAGGCGAACGCTCCAGGACCAAACATAGCAGCCACGTCAACATCAGCCAAACGTCCTTTCAACGAGGTGGTAAAGGACCATCTCATTGTGGCTCTGGCTAGCGAAAAAGATGGTGCCATCAATCCTGTGGTAACAGAATGGGGTGCCATAGAGTCTAAACTGGCGGAGCTCGTTATGGATTACGTGCTCGCAGGGAAGACTGGACCGGTTCCCTGTTTTGACTCCGGCGAGATACACCGGGTCTACAGGGTAATCAAGTGCTTGGACGAGTTCTCAAAGGACTTTCTCAGCAAATGCATCGCTAAGATTAGCGGTACGTGGAAGGGCTTAAGGCTTAAGCTCATCCCTGCTGAGGAGATCCCGATGAGACCACGGGCAAGAATTTGGTTACCAAAAATGGCAACCGATGCAAAGAAGATGCTGGAGTGTCTAAAGCGCCAGAACTCCAACATTTCCATGGATGACTGGTCGATCATCCGTACAGAGCAAGGGGACACCCACACATGCCTTATTCTCGCCATTACCGATAAGGCAACAGTGGAGCTGGAGAAGGCCGGCTTCAAACTGTTTTTCGGAGTGCGGGATGCGAAGGTAAAGGTGTTCCGGCCAACAGGTTCTAGTAGTGGGGAGACTGATGTTGTTGAAGCCGCCAACAATCTGCTCACCGAGATGAAACTTACAGAACCTTCCTCAAATAAACAAAATGACGCTTAAGGTAGTTCAAATAAATCTGCAGCACTCGAAATGTGCTACAGATAACCTCCAGGTGCTCTTAGCTGAAGAGGACTTGGATATTGGACTACTTCAGGAACCCTGGGTTGTTAACTCAGAGATAAAAGGGTTCCCAGCGTCAAAATATAACGTTCTCTATGCAAAGGATAGTGGTAAGCCTAGATCATGTCTAATAGCCAAAAAACACATTAACATTTTTCTCTGCACACAGCTTAGTACAGCAGACCTTACGGTGGCAAGGATCGAGCTGCCGCAGAACAGAAGCTTTATCATAGCCTCAAGCTACATGGCACATGAGAAGCCAGCTCCTCCAGTCGAAGTGAGTAATCTCTTGGCCTCAACAGGAGCATCTGACATAGTCCTGGGATGTGATGCAAACGCTAGGCATACAATCTGGGGCAGCAGCGAAATAAATGAACGTGGTGAGTACATCCTTGATTTCATTAACAATAATAGATTAAGTATATGTAACTCCGGCTCCACCCCAACGTTTATTTTTCCGAGTGGGAACAAATACAAAGGTTGGGAGGAGGTACTGGATCTTACACTCACAAATGACAGATCTAGTTTATCAGTTGATAAGTGGAGGGTATCTAGTAAAAGATCTTTTTCGGATCACAACTGGATTCTCTTCGAGATTAGATTACAGAGCAGAATAGAAAAGCCATTTTTCAGGAACCCAAGAAGGACCGACTGGTTTAAGTTTAATGGAATCCTGAAGCACAAACTATGCAAAATACCAGTTATTGAGGACACGATCACTGGTCTTGAGAGGATGGAGAAGAGCTTCAGCAGTGCTATGGTGAAAGCCTTCGAAATCTCTTGCCCAATAACAAAGGCCAAGAAAAGCTTTCCTCCATGGTGGAATTCGGAGCTTTCTAAACTACGTAAGGAAACACGTAGAGCCTTTAATAAGAGCTTTAACAATAAGTCATGGCAGCCATACCGTGATATGTTGAAGGCATATAAAAAGTCTATAGTAGCCGCAAAACGAAGCTCATGGAGAATTTTCTGTGAGTCTATAGACAACACAAAGGATTCGGCAAGGCTCGGAAGAATTTTAGCCAAAGGTCAGTCAAATCCTTCCTATATCAAAAGGAAGGATGACTCATGGTCCGAATCCTCAGCGGAATCCCTTGAAATCTTGATGAACACTCACTTTCCGGGCTGCAAGGACATCGGTACGGAATATGTGAGCTCTAACGGAATTCCGTACACAATCGATGGGAATATGATATCTCACGACAGGATTTCCTGGGCGATAGACACATTTTCCCCTTACAAATCACCTGGGCCAGATGGCATTTTGCCAAGGATGATACAGAGTGCTAAGAAAATTATCACTCCCTGGCTTCATAGGATATTCATGCTTTGTCTTTCTCTCAATCACGTTCCAGAAAATTGGAGAAAGGTCAAGGTCGTTTTTATTCCAAAAACCGGCAGAAGAAGTCATGAGAATGCGAAAGACTTTCGGCCGATAAGTCTTTCATCTTTCCTGCTCAAGACTCTGGAAAGACTCATTGACTTTCATATACGGCATCGACTGGAAAGCACCAAGGGCATTTCGAGAAGTCAGCATGCCTACCTTAAGGGTCGATCTACGGAAACAGCCCTACATGAGGTGGTAGGGGTCATAGAAAGGACCCTTGAATACAAACAATACACAATGGCATCCTTCGTGGATCTAGAGGGAGCCTTCAATAACGTGACTACTGTGGCCATTCAACATGCTCTTACTAGTCTGCGAGTGGAGGAGTACCTCAGTAACTGGCTGCTGTCCATGTTGAGGTCAAGAATAGTCACTGCAAATCTTGGTAACAGCAATATGACAAAACTAGTGGATAGAGGTACACCTCAGGGTGGTGTAATCTCTCCGCTACTCTGGCTTATGGTTGTTAACACGATTCTTATGCAATTGGACGACAAAGGTATAAAGGTCGTCGCATATGCTGATGATGTTGTGATCTTGGTATCAGGACTGTTCCCGGACGTGATAAGCAATATCAAAACGGGGTCATTCAGACCTTACTTGACAGCCTGCGTGCAGCAGGCTACCATGTTAACCAACCAACCAACCAACACAATATTTATAGATAAATGGCAGTTAAACTGACTTTTCACTGCGACATATTTTTGTTGTTTTGTGAATACTTTTTTTTCAAATAGGTTTCAAGTGATTTTTGCCACGTTTTATTGGTAAAAAACCTGAAGCCTGAAAACGTATAAGAAAGCTGCGCAATGTACTTGTGTACTTATGTAATTCTACATATTAAAATTTATAAATCATGCTGAGAACTTTATATTGGCCACACTGTTATCAGAGATTGCTGATTTGACTGCTGCCGGCTGTTTTTGGTTTTAAATTGGTCCAGCAATTTATCCCGAATAGACTCCCTAGGGAATAGCGTTTGAATATTCTTGAAATGTATTTTAAGAAACATGGCACAAGTGATTTTAGGGTTCGTAATCCTTTATCCCACATGATTGATCATCGTTCACGTGCATCTGGTGAAGGGGTGTTAGAAAATGTTGCTACTAATCCTCAATTTTGTTTAGTGATAAAAGCACACTTTTGGTTAAATCGTTACATCAATAAGAATTTGGAGCAATGATTATCCACAAATCATTGCAGGGGCACTACAACATTCAGAGCAATTCACTGTTTGGTGTGGTTTCGGGTTAGGGGAAACATCGACCCATATCTCTTTAATCATTAAGGCGATCAGAATGTTACATTTACACCCCCTTGAAAGAAATAGTGCTTTTCACAATTTATTGAAAACAAAATCCTTTAAAATAGATAATAAAGTACATTTGCAATTATCTTAGTACTTTAGAATGTCTCCTCTATTTTTGAGCTTGGTTTGGCATTGAATGCACAACATTTAAGCAGGCACTGTTGATTTTTGGGTGTCTGTACCCTACATGAATTAAATCCTGAATGAGTCGTGCAGTCTACAGAACGAAGACGGCTGTTGCATATGGCCCACAAATTGTGTCTGGGATTTAAATCACGTACCTGTAGGTTATTTTCTGCTATAAATTGCTTTACCATATTTGATGTGTGACAGGGGGCTAGATCCTGCTGCATCTAGATATCGCTTTTAGTTTTGGAGTAACTTAGTATAATTTCAATATGCAGAAAAGATTGAATGATTTCTACTATCGGCTGTAGGCTACGGAAACAATAAAAGCTAAAAATGATGTGGTCTCTCCAGTATATTGAAATTATATATAGTGAAGCTATTCCAAAGTTAATAAAAGGATAACTACTCAAGCCGTGCGTAAATGGTGCTCAAAACCAGAGGAGGCCATATAAAGTCCTAGTATAATTGCAAATCTATTTTATTATCATTTTTTAGGGCATTTTTCAATAAATTGTGAAAGCCAGTATTTGTTTTATTTAATTTGCAGACGGTTGTAGTCAGTTAGTTTACTGAAAGAATTATTTGACGAACAATTTACTTGACAACATGGCACCATTAAATATCCTCATGACATTGAAAGTCAAATGTACACAACTAAAGACTCTATCGACATAATTAGGTATGACTAGCAGAATAGCCGCTTAACTTATTCGGGGTTTTCGTATTTTATTCTGCGGATTTATTTTAAAAACACTTAAAGAAGTCTTATTTCAAGTTTAAGGTTTTTTTATTGTCTTTAATCGCATAAAAGATCGAAGTATTAATTTTTATTTAAAATGTTGTAAGGCTTAGTCCCAACAATCTATAATTTTTCTAAGAGATTTAGCAAGTCCAGGAACACTAGACTAATATCATTTGCTGTCATTGCTTTTTGGGAAAGGAGATTTTACATGACTGTAAAGCTCTGTCCATGATGAAGTTGTCATCCTTAATCGGCATTTGAATTACGCAGAAATCATGTCGATGATACTTAGAGTGCCTTTTCTTATATTAAGTTATTGGAATTGCAAATACTTTTAAGAACTTGACAGACAACAAGAGGAGATATTGAATATTTAAAAGAAACCATCTTTAACTAATCCTCAACGTTGGCAGACGCTTATAAATCGCGTTTATCAATTTGGAGTTTTCATTAAACAACCCTTAAGAGTCAATATTTTGTAGTTTCAATATTGTTTAGCAAAACAACTCAATCACAATTTCTCTCATCATCAAGTATATCTTCAACTAAATGCCCAGCGACAGTAGAGAATAATATATAAACAACAATAACAACAATTGAATAAATAAAGAAATCATTCCTTATTTTTGTATTTCCGTTTCCTGAATCCGGTGTCATTTGTCTGACGATCAACTGAAGCTACAACAAAATTCAATCTTAACAAACAACGTACGGCATGTTGTTCCTAATGTTGTTTGTTGTTCCTTGTTGTTGTTGTTGAATTTGTCATACTTAAAGCTGGCAGAGCTGAAAGGGAAAATCTTGGCTTTCGCTGCTGCTGCTGTTGTTGTTTTTGTTGTATCATTAGCATTGATTAATTTTGTTTGGAAATAAAATTGTTTTTTCGCATCGTCCTCAATTCATTTTACATACAAAAACAATCAATCTTTAACAAAAATAAATATATTCCACCCGTTGTTGAAAGAGAACTTAAAAGAGATGAGATGAAGTACAAGAATAAAATTGATTTAAAAAATTTAAATTGGTTAAAAAAATATTTAGCCTGGCATTTTTATGTCACTTTAAATTGTGTACAAAATGTGAGTTGTTTCTTTTTGGGGGTCCGATGTAATTGTTTGAGGCAAATTTGATTTAAATCTAATGCCGTAATTAGACCCCTACTGCAAGCAACTTTCACACTATTAGATTGAGTAAAATGACTTCAAATTCTAAAAAAATTAGCGAGGCACAACAACAGCCACTGTGCTTCCCGGTTATCAATGTATGTTTATCGCTCTAGTGCCGAAAATTTGTGTACTTTTTCGCAATTCATTTGACTGCTTTTTTCCGAAAATTCTCAAGATCTCTCTAAATTGGGATTATGTTAAGATTTCTCTCTGCAAAAATTCAACGAAAATCGAGGCACTTGTAGAATAGTGTGAACGAGAGTTTAGAGCACGAATTTTAGGATGCATCCGAAATTTTTGGGCACAGTTGGAAAACGACAAAAATATTTTCTTCTTCCAACTCGAAACAATAATCTCTTTTAGATCTAAATAATATTTATCAGGGCTAGGCCGCATGATAAGATGGGGATGGAAAGCGAAGGAACTCCAAGTTAAACTAATTGATTTTAGCCATTGCAACAGCGGATGACTGAAACGCCGCATTTAATTATTCTTCTTACTTTTTGAAGATCAGTCAATTTAAATTGTACCACGATTGCAATTTAAATTGACTGATCAATCCTTTCTATTAGCTGTAAAGTGTTAAATACACATCTCTATCCTCATTGTGGATCGTCTTAAAATATTAGCTTTTTTGCTGTGAAACATCGCCTAACACTCGATCACAACATCTTCACAATGCTGTTTATGAAATCTGGCACATCCCAATGACTCTTTTAAGTTTTGCCACTCTCCTGGAGTAGAGTCCGGCTAGGCTTTTATGAAATGTGAACAGAAAGTTCTTAAATAAAATTGGTGCGTCGATGAGGAATTTTTTTTAAATTTACCCCCACCGAATAAATTACGTCATTTGCCGCAACTGAAATTTCATTGTCCAGCAAATTCTCTTACTTCCTAAAGGGATTCGCTAAACTGGTTTCATCAAAATCATCATCACTCGAATGGGTTTTTATTTAAAAAAATGCAAAGTGAAACGGAAGACAATCAATAAGAACTTCCTAAATGTCTTCATTAAAAATGTCATGTAGTTCAGCAACTACCTTCGCAAGTCATGCGCCAAACTAAAAACTCCGCGAAAGGTTACAAATTCATAATTCCAGGTGCCGCCAGAAACTACCTCTCCTACCACATTTATCAAACAGCCGTGGTGTTTTCCTTAGGAATCTATAAATATTCGTATTCATATTTTAAACAAAACAGAAGGACAGACAGACGTCATTGGAACGTTCGTTTATGAATTTATAATGAAATTCATAAATACAAAACTAAACCGACTGCTGATGCAGAAATGTGATGAAATGTATTTGGGAGATGTTGAATAGTGATAAAGTAGAAATGTCATAAATAAATAATTTCTGATGAATAACAATTCAGGGGTAGGGGAAATAAAATAAGGGCAAACAAAACAAATATTTAACGTAAAGTTTCGTTAATAGAGCAATTAAGGAAACATTTTAATTAATTTATTTGGTAGAGAATTGTTTCACATTTGAATATTTCGCCCAAAAAACAAGTCGCAGTTTTTGGCAAGTTGATTTGAAAATTATAAAAGATCAGAAAACGAAAATATACATATCGTTTGAAATAAATGGGTTTCCCATAAAGGCGGCCCGATGTTGAAATGAAGTACATAAAACAAGTGAGATAAGGTAATTCTTTTTTTCGTGTATTTGAAAGGCCCATGTAGGCCGTTAAATGGAATGTGACATCGTTTAAATCTCTGTCGCTACGTTTGCTGTGTGAGCACGTCGCACCGTTCCACAGAAACCACTTGTTCAGTTACGCGAATACTACTAATAATCCGCCACTTACTGTCAATGTCCAACCTCCCCTTTAGAATAGATGATTCGTTTAGTAGTAGCGATAAGAGCTAGGCGCTAAAATCTATTTGAACTAAAAGGGGATAAAGGAAGATGACACTTAGACTATTAATACCAACCAAGTAATTCTGTTACTTTCTCTGTCAAGGAACGTAAATAGATGTGAAGAAGGGATCAATCATGAACGAACCTGGTGCATCTTGCACATCGCTGGGCTTTGGTGCTATGAATTAATACTGATTATTGCGTAAATTTATCAAAAGTGCTGCCTTTGGAACGTAGATAAACTATTGTTGAGACGTCGTTGTATCTAGAAAAAGTTTTTTATTGCGGATTGGTAGAATCATTAGTTTGACCTGACAATAAACACAGAAGTAAATAATCAATCAATATATTCCTCTTCACATAGGAGAGCTGTGGTTGCAACAACACGGTACAACATGCCACAAAACATATCATGTCGTACTAAGCCTGATAGCTAATATACGCCAAGCCAGAGACAAAATTCGCCGAATTTTTAACAATAAACATGGGTAAGATCGAAAATTCAACCAATGTGCCATAAATTTATTTAAATAGATATGCGATCAAATATTCTGCCAAATAAAGTCAATTTCATTCAAATGAGAGTAATTCACAAAATTTACTCTCTCAAATTACAAAAGTTATCCAAAACTAAACATAAAACTTGAATTAAAAATTTTGTGGTTTCAGTCGCCTGAATTGGGAAATTAGAATGGAGCTACCTTGAGTTGAGTTTTAATCTTAAGTCTATCTCTAAAATATTATTTATTAATTATTACCAATGTAATAACTAATTTATTGTGTTCAAATGTGAGTAAACTTTCTACTATTGGGTTATGGAGCGCCGTCTCGCCAGACTCAAAGTGTGTTTTTTTATCAGTCTCTGGCGCCCATGAAATTGGAGTAAATCGGCTGATAGAATTTCGGGACGGACCACGTATTTCGACGAGTATGTTTTTATTTCATCCTGGATGATTTCTTCTATACAAAATGGCGTATACGATAAGTCGTAAAATCTATACTGCCTTCTTTGTAGCTTTTGGATGTTTGATGCACAAGGAGTGCCCCATATCTGAATGCCACATGTACATATTGGCTTTCTAATAGATTTGTGTGAAAGCACTTTGTATTCCAAAGCCAGGGTTGAGTTAGGACCTACTAAACAGTGTAACGCAATTGTTCTAAGTTTTATGGTCGCAATTTTTGCTTCAATATGGCAAGACCAAGTTAGGCGTCTTTCTAGGTGTATAACCAAATATTTAATGTGTGTGTTTCCGTTGGAAGAGTTTGTTGTTGTTGTTTGTGGACAATTTTTTAACTTTATCCTGCACTTTTTTTGCGAGAATATTAAATGAATTGACAAAATTTATATCTGCCTAAACGTTCCATATAAATGTCCTACATATGTATGTAAATATAAACATAGCAAATACATATGTATGCTTATTAGCAAAAGTCTTTCAAATATTATATTTGTATATACGTACATTTCTATGTACGTTCACTTATTTCGAAATACTTTCCCTCAACTTTTTATTTCTACCGTTTTCCAATTTCTGTTTATAAAACGCTTAACACTGAGTGAATGCAACAGAGAAAACCATTTGTGAAAACGAATATTGTATGGTTACTTTTTAGTCATACTTTGTTCAAAAACTCAACAAATTTTACATATTATGCTTATTAAAAAGATTTTATGGTTAGAATTATTATATTATTTTTATAAAGTTAAAATACTTTGGTTTTGGTTAAAATTTAAGCAAAAAATGTATTGCGCAAGTAAATTTGTATCGATGGAAATCATTAAATGATTAGATGTAAACAGTAACTTGTTTATCACAACTAAAGTAATGTTTAAAATGTTTTCAAATAACCATAACGTGTTTTGCTACAATAATGTAAGTTAACGAACGGGTTAATGAATGAATTTTTTATGTAAAATAATTCTTACTTTGTTGCTACGCCAAAGTAGTATTTTGTTTTTCTTATTCATTGATTTTTAAATATTATTATTTCGCTTTGCTCTTCGCGACAAAAAATTCCATTCATCTCTCCTCTTCTTTTCATTCATTTATTTTTTATGTTCGCTCATTCATATTTTACTACTATGTAACTTCTCTCCTTGGAAACTGTAAAAGAACTTTTATATTTTTTTCGGAGTACTTGTTGATCGTGTTTCGATTTTTGGTTTAATTCATTTTAACAAGTCTAGAAGTTTTTTAGTTTTTTAATTGGCTTCAGAAGGCGAAGTATGAAAAAATTATATATTTGAAAATAAATTATAATACCATGAACTTTAATTCTACATAGTAGAAAAAGGTGGATTTATTGTAAATTAAAACTAACTGAAAGAAATATATTAAAAATAAATTTATTAAAATCAAAAACATTCAAATTATAACTTTAATTCTACATAGTGGAAAATATTAAAAAGTGAAATAAATTTAAAATTAATTATTTAATAAGAAAAACATGCAAATTAAAACTTTAACTCCATGTAGTGGAGCAAAGCTGGATTTATTCTAAATTAAAAACTAATTTGAGGAAATATAATAAAAATAAATTTATTAAAGTCAAAAAACATTTGAATTAAAACTTTAATTCTACATAGTGGAAAATATTAAAAAGAGAAATAAATTTAAAACTAATTTTAAGGAAAAGTTCTTTAAATCTTGATTAATACTAAAAGTCTACGTAGTAGAAAAAAACTAATTTGAGTCCTTTTAAAGTTAAAAATAAATAAAAACAGATTCCTTAAAATTCTACTGAGTTCACATCATCGAAATTAGACTTGAATTCTACACAAAAATTAAATATAAAAAATTTTTGAATAAATTTAAAATTATATTAAAAGGTTAAATAAAAAATTAAACTAAAAGTTTGGAGAGTTTCAATTTCTTTACTGGTGGGAAAACCTACAAAAATTAATTTATATTCTTATACATAATACGGTTGTCGTGACCATGCCGCGACAAGGTTTTTCTTGGCGTAAAAAGATACGAAATCGCTCTCTCATGAAGACTCTCCCAATTACTCAATTTTTTCATCTGGAATGCTTTTGGGGAAGTTTGTGTAACTTTGGGTGAGTTTGGGGGGAGTTCTTTAACGACCTAAAATAGACTTATGAAATTCAACTTGCTTTGATTTCCAAAATATACATATTTTTTCGGTGGGTTACAATTCAAGTTTTTTATAAACTTTAATTTTAATTCTAATTATAATGAAAACGTTTGGTTTCAGTCAGTTAATACCTAAATTTTCAACTTCAAATTAATGATAAAGGTTTCACAAATGCACTCGTATATCTCTTACCGATCATATCGATATGAAAAGTTTCGCAAATTTTACTTTCGATTTTAATTTCTATATCTCAATTCTTGCTAAAAATAAATCTTACCACAATTGGTGAATTGATCAAGGGTTATATCACTGATCAAAAGTTGACCACAAGGGAAGCTTATAATGCTTTTCCAGACTATCGTCTGTTTTTGTCATCTGGAGGATGCAAAAATATAAATACTGTTTTGATTAGTGACAGAAGACGTATTTTTTTATTCTGAACTCTGGTGTTCGATTGATATCTCCCCGGGTGCATTACTGCCTTTCATGAGAAACGTTATACAGAGATTTGTTTACTAAATAACCTGAGGAACAAAAGATCCCTAATGTTGGTCAGTGGAAAAGATGGAACCAACCCCCTGTATTACTGTTCGAAAGCTCGAGGTCTCTTTTTTGTCGTCTTATGCAACTCTCCGCCGGTCTTGGATTATGAGCAAATATTAGTGCATACAAGTTTCTTGTGACAGCATTCTTAAATATCAAATAAATCTCAAAATTATTCACGCTTTTTAAATTTTCGATACATTTGAAGTCATGCACGAGCTCAGTAAAGTCCGCAAAAGCCTTTATATTTATACATGTGTAAGCGTTGTAAGCTGCCGCTTAATATTAATATGATGTTTATTCTAATTTATTTATTATTTAAACAAGTGATGTACACAGTACAGGTGCTTCATAATAATTATGAGAATACACAAGGTATCCATGTCATGTTGTCTGTCGGTCTGTTTCGTCTATCTAAATAAATAAAATGATTATTTTAAAAATATATAACGGAAATTGACGCATTTAACTGGTTTTGCACTTAATCGCAATTAACAACTACTAATACTTAGGGCATATCACAGTTTTATGTGAAAGAAACATAATAATTTACACCACATATTACTAAAGTGTTTGTTTAATAAGAGATAGAAAGAGAAATTATTTTCAAAAGTGTGACGTTATGTTCACTCCAGGTATTTATTTGACTAAACATGCGTAATCAATACGTAACATATACTTTCTTCTGCATTAAACAAATATTTAGGAACTTAGAGAAAGTTCTAGTTAATATAATAGGAATCACATCGACATTATTATACAAGATATTTACCGGGAATTGCATAGTTTAAAAAAGCCATACGTTTTTAAATGTTATTTGAAGTTTCGAATTGGGTTTCTCTTCGGATGGCTTCATTCACTTCTGGATAGTGCGCAGTTTTTGAGCGTAAACACGGGATTTCAAGAAAGAATATTGAAGTGGCGGCACAAGTTTTGTTGGGTTTGGAATACGGGCTCACCGTTTGCATAAAACAGTCTCATAACAAAAGCGCGGTACTTAAGGTCCCACATCTTGAGTGTACCTGAAACTTCTAGTACTCCTAGATACAAAAGGACCTTCCCAAACTCCATCCCCCCACTACTTACGGTTTAAAAACTCTGTATTATTTAATCCCATTTTGCCCGATATTTGTCACATAAAATTGAATGATTGTTAGGCAAAAATGGTGGCTACGCTTGTTTCGTCAAATATTTTCCCTGACTATGCATTAAGATGTTTTTGTGCGCTAGCGAGACGATTGATTTCACATAGTCTAGAATTTGTAAAACAGCTCACTGATCTCATTCCCTATGTGACATAACTATGCAGTAAGGTACATGGTTTGATGACCAATATCGAAACTTGACTGAGTAAACCGGAGTATGAATAAAATAAAATGGTCGAAGAATTGAAAATATGAATAGAAATCCATCGCCACAGTAAGTGTTAACGACCAGAAGCAGGCTTCTAGCGCAACGAGCCGCATAATAAAGTCTCATAGGGAACAGACAGGTTAATCTCTGAGTTGCAATAGAATTGAAAGTAATTAAGGACTATCATTGCCAAGGTTTTTAAACGATAGTTTCTACAACGTACACCCAAAACAATGTTGCTAATTCTGAAATTTAATCAAATCACTAAAGAACCTAAAGTCATGCAAACAAGCCCAAAAAGGTGGCTGAAGGTATCAACTTGTCACCATGTGCAAAAAGCGCCTGGCAATGAAGCGAATGATGTAGTTTCATTACACCAAATATCGTCTGACCGCGATAGTATTCGACGATGTTTGTGGATATCACGGAAAACATTACCATTAAATTCGAAGAAGCCGAAAAAGGGATTGAAAACTCTAGTGGTCCATATTAATACAAGGTAGGCCAAAAAGTCTCATGGATTTTAAAAAATCATGAAAAATAATCAAAAATTGGTACATAAACAAATTTATTTTTATATTATAAAATCTAAATAGGAAAATTAATCTAAATAGGAAAATTGTTTTTTGAAAATAACATGATCCAGCAAATGTGATCTATCCGGTTGCAAACACTTTTCGAAACTTGACCTTAAATTAACAATAACTGGCTGGCACAGTGCACGTGGAATAGAGGCCAGGATATGGGCCTTGAACTGGTTGGATTATTGCAGAAAACTCTACTTTTCAAGTATCGCCACATAATAAACTCTCTGGGCTTCTGGGAGGCTATAGAGTATACTCTGTGGCACGGTTATAGCCTTGCAACTTTTGCAGTTTGAGAAAGAAAATTCAACGTAGCATGCTGGTGTAATGGTCGTAATGCTCTCGCTTATCCTTAGCATTCCGGAGCAATTTTATTTTATAAATCGTACCTTTTCCTGGCTGACTCTGTACCTTGCTTATTATTTCCATGTTCTTAGAACAGTGAATATCCCCACTTTTAAATTCAAATCCCATGTGCTAAATTATTACTATTAACCAGTTAAAATGGTGAGAAATAAGAATTCTTTAGTCATTAAATAAAAGAAAAAACGCAGTAGAAAATAATTTGCTACTTTGTTAGATTTAATCTAAAAATGCAAGGAAAAACCGAGACCAGTTACAGCATTAAAAATGGAAAACTTTAGCACAACCGTAAAATTATTAAAGGGAATAAGAGACTGCTTTTCCATGAAGCATTTTACTAACAAATACAGTCTAATAGATTAGTCGTTTCTCATTTACGCATGTAGAGCTCTCTAAAATATCACACCAAATACGATACCACCTCAATTTGTTTGATACAAAATTTAACCAAAATTGGCAAACAGTTAATTTGCAGCCACATGTTGTTGACTAGTGTACACAGTACAGAACTACACTACGTCGTGGTTCTCGTGCATTTCGATTGAAAATGAAAGCGCATAAAGAAGTAGCTACCGTATGAATGGTTGTTTGTAGTTGGATCGCTATAGGAATCTTAGATTTGGAATTCCCTTAACGAGATCAAATACGAAGAGACCGCCATAAATGAAAATGATACTTTTGATAATTTGCCGCCTTCAACGTTGGTGGATTCACTTCACAGGCTTGTTGTGTTCACTGTTGTTTTGTTGTTGTTGTTGTTGTTGCTATTGTTGTTGAACCACAACAAATAATGTTTTAAAATTGGTGCAGTTTTCTATATCCGACATTGTGTAGTTTTTAGTCTAAGAGCCACCAGAATTAAAAGAATGTTTTCTTTTAAAAAATTATAACAAATTATAAACTTTTTGTGCAGGCTGCCAACTGATTTGATTTTAAAATCTATTTCTAACAAAACTTTTATTTAAAATTCATTGATAAATATAGACTGTTATTTATTTGTAATAAAGGTCAGCTATTTATTTTAACAACTATAATATATAATAATAGAGATGATGCTTATTCTAGAGGTTAGATCGAGGGGATGGGACATTCGTCCACAGGCGAACATATACGCCAGTACTTAGGGGCGTTGGGCGCTCTATATTCTAAAACATTCTCACCTTTATAGGAATTCTGTTTTAAAACTCCTGAGCAGTTGCCAGTCAATGCCTCTGCAAGTTGAGTAAAGTGCCGGCCGGTTATTCTCTCTACCGTGTTTTCATTCCACAGTGCTGTATCAGCCGCCTTTACCAAACCTTTCAGGTCCGCGTTCTTGTAAATCATTTCCAGACCGTTGGCTTATTTGCTATCGAGCGCCGTTCAGACACTCCGTGATCGTAAAAGTGTCCGTTTTGAGGACACTGATTCCTCCAAATATATCCCCAAGCCCTTTCCTATCTGTGAACGTTCATGAAGAACTGATATCCTCGAGCGTCTGTAATAGGGTTCCATTCCACTAGGAGCGTATATCTGGTATGTGTGTGTCACAATGTGCTATTCTTTTAGTTTCATGTATACGGCCGATAGTTTCACTAGACCCGACAATTTTTGATGTCGTGGTTCCTAATCTCAGTTCATCCACCGACCCATCGCATGCAGGCGTGCTGCAGTAAGATCCGCCTAATATTTTATTTGGGCTTTTGGTTATAACACAGTCTCCTACAACCTCGTTGGTATGGTTCCTACTATTTTCGAATGTTTACGAACTTCTGTCATTCCTTGTCAAGTTTCAACCCTTGTCAGCTTACATGCCAAATTAATACTTGACAAACAATGACCTGATGCAAACTTCTTAGAACAAAAAACTTAACTGAAGATGGCACAAAGCCACAGAAATTGGTTTGTCTCCAACCGTGCGTTGACAATAAGTTCCAAAAATCTGTGCCGGAATTTGCCCTGCTAAGCTTCTATAGAATCAGTATGATATGTTAGGTTTAAGCCCCACAGCTCTTCTTCATAACAACTAACATATATGAGCCTTTCTTATCTTCTCCTCTGTGAGGTGATTCATCTCAGTTTCCAGCCCAAGATTAATTTAACTAGCAAACTTGGCTCCCTGAGGTACGTGACCTTCGCCATCCTAGTAAACACTTTTCTGTCCTATTCGGGTTTATATTTAACTTCCTTGGGTGTGCCCAGTTGTATGGTATATTTAGAGCTTCCTTAGTACCTTTGCTTAACCAATTTGGATTCCTTCCCCTTTGGAAGTTAAGTCCCTGCACTGAATCAGTAGATGCAATTTTCAATAAAATTAAGCAGCACAACGCACTATATATCAATAGCGTAGTGAATGTTGTTTTTCGTAAATTGATTGTGGTTTATCGGCTAGCGGTGGACGAGGGACTTCATTAAAAACCCCGGAAAATATTCAAGCGGTGTAAACTTGCACAACTGCAAAATTCAAATTATCCAACCACCAAATATTCCCCTAAAAAATTTAGCACCATGCCGCGCTTTGTATATAACCACAGCCCTCGAAGGAGAATTAAATAAGGAGCGAAGTAGTTCAAAATTTATCTCTATAGCGTTTAACACTACTTGTTGCGTTCTGATCGGTTCAATGATTCCTGCAACCTACAGAGAATACAAAGACAAGTGAATTGTCGTCCCTCCCAAAGTGGCACAGTGTTTTACTGAAGCAAAAATGGACTTTATAGCTTAACAAAGTCTTCTTGTTTGTTTTGGGGATAGACAAATGCAAGATACTATCAACACAGAGATTTAAATTGTGTGGGATTATACTGGATTCAGGCACAAATTTTTTAATCTGGTATATTTTTTCTTATCGCTGCCGATAAGAATCCAGAGTTGCTGGCAAGAATCATAACAAGACGGCAACCCCTAGCCACCATCATGCTAGCGCATGCAAAAGTCTGGTAACACTTTTTTTACAGTAAATAAATTTACTAATTTTTATTAAAAATATTATATAAAAAAAGACAGAAAATAATAATAAAAAATCTAATATTAATAATAATAAACACAACATTACTGCAACTAATAAATTTTTTTCCGGTTAGTATTCTGTTGTATGTCTAAAAAATACTCCCTTTACAAGATCGAATACAGAAAAGTGAATAAAAACGGTGAACTCTCATGAAAAATTTTAATTAAAAAGAATTAGTTCTTTTGAATTTCTGCTAGGGGTTTTGCAAATCATACACACTCTCACATTTCATTAAAGGCGGCAAAATCCATTTAAGCTGAACGGCTACTTAATTCCACTACCGCACAGTAACACACACAACAAACAATCATACTCGCATTAAATCATAAACGGTAAAAGCTTCCCTATCAAACTGTACAATTGTCCCCAACTCTTGAAAATACTTACAGTTTAAAACGTTTAGCAGCTCCAACCACATTTATCCCTCATAAATCATCGAGTTGTTATCAAAACATTATGCTCGATTAGTATTGAAGCGATGCAGAGAGTTCAACTCGTCGTTTCCTTTCGCTTATATTTTAATTAATTAAATAAATACATTGTGTTTTTTGTTAATAGAGCAAAGGATTTCATTTGTTTTTGTTGTTGTTTGTTTACTGGTCATATTTTGAAATGTCCCAGAGACCAGGAGACCATTAGCTTTTCTTATCTAAATTAAGACCACCTTTTTTTGTAACTTGTGGCCCATTGTTAGTTGGTTTTGATTTTCAAATTTAAAATTATTATTAAATGACCACAACACCATTGGTCAAGATTTATATGCTTAAATTATAGTTGTTCTGGTTTTTGTCCTTTGCCTGAATGAGTGCACAATTTATTTTCGTTTTTTGTTTCGTGAAAGTTAAGGAAAGAAAACATTAGGATTTTCATTTAAAAACTCTTTGCTTAATTAAGTTTTACTTGTGTGAAATTAGAAAAGGGGAGAAAGAAATGACTAACAAAAAGACCCGTAAGCACCACCTTGGTGTTTTTATTGAGGCTGTCCTCTACTAATTGTAAGAATAGTTTCTATTACAAATTGGAATGTTTGAGTGAAGTACACCATTGAAGAAGAAACATTTTATAGGTAGAAAGACTGCTAAGAACATTGAGTAACGAAATCAAGCATTTTCGGGTGAGATTATTGAGGAGTCATGCTTCAGATAAACACTTTGGTTTGTAAAAGAATGCCAGTTTCGCTTGATATGGACGACCACATAAACTCTCATGTTGAAATTGAGAAATATTTCTCATTAAAAGATGCATAGGACTTCTTAAAAACCCACGATGCATAAAAACTAACGTCGGCATTTGCAATATACAGGTATCGTACATACTACGACACATTGCGGAAGCGCATTACGTGCACAATCGTTAGAAATATATCATTACAAGAATCTAAGAATGCTGTGAACTTTGCATCGCAAAACGAATAATTTCATCAAAAGCAAGTGACAGAAGGAATCGGCAATGAAAAACAATTTAAAGGAATATCGGGGTCGTTCTAGTTCCAAGCACGGAACTGTTCCAGATGTATAAATAATTGCCCAAACGAGCAAAATGAAGAAACTTAAAAAAAAAATTGCTGTAAAAATAATTTAATGATGATTACACAACTCTGAGCGGTTTTGTTCATTTGGGTATTTGTTATAAATATCACATCGGCAAACAAATGTTTGGGGGCAATGTTCATTCGGTTTCGGATTATATGGCGCAGTGAAAAATTGCTAAACAATCTTAGTGATTGTGCACGGGTTCCTTATTGGGTGATCGTTTTTTTTTTTTTTGTTTATTCAAACATCCTTCTATTCCATAACTACAAAATATCTATATTTGTTTAAAATCTGTCGGCAAATTAACCCCGTGAATTTTATAAAAAAAATTCAATTTTTTATTGCGGGATGAGCTAGACTCTATGTTCATTTCGCTAGTTGCTTACGCTCATCAGGAAACCTTGACCCAAATTATTAGAAAAACTAAATTCTTTAAACTAAATGAGAGCTTTAAAGAAGTTTAATACAAACACAATAATTTATTTCGAATGCATGAACTTTTTCGGATAAAGGTTGCACATAGGCGACTAATTAAACACGAAAAGAATTTCACATATTATGTCTATTAGGAACATATTATGGTTTGAGTTATTATACTCTATTTTATTGTAAAAATATTTCGTTTGTAGTAAGAATTTTAATAAAAACTGTATTGTCCAACTCAACCATGTGCAATTTTTTACGGATGGAAAGCACTTAAGGATTATTTCTTTGTTAAATATTTATTTTCAAATACCCATTATATATTTGCCACAACAATATATTGTTGTATAAAACATAACACGGTTGTCGTGATCATGCCACAACCATGTTTTTTCCTTGCTTATACATCCATACTGAATTTGTTCAACCTTAAAATCATTTGAATGTCTTAAGGAGGGTGAAGAAACTCGATGGATATAAGTAACGACTAATCAAAGATTACGAGTACTTTGGTTAAAAAATAATTTACTGGGTAGAAATTTATTTGAAAAAAAAACAAAAACTTTCCATTATCACATAATCGCGTACTTCCCCAAATAAATGCAAGTTAAATTTTCAATTATAAAATGTTTTGAAAACAGCAACAGTATCGAAGAAACAGTAGTAAAAAATCGAATGGTAAATAGAAAGCAACAAAGAAACAACTACTGGTTGGCAGAAAAAAAGTCAGTCCATTTGCAGAGTAGGAACTACATAAACTAGCAAAGCTCAATTCAGATACAAACTAAAGGACTCGTACATACGAGTACACACGTGCAGAACTTTAAATATTTTACATACGAATGTAAATAAAAAGTTTAATTTATGAAATGCTGCCGTAACTTCCAGTTACTCGTTCTAGCTATTTAATTTATGACCCACACATACACAGGGACATACATACATATGTACTTAACTAAGTTCTAATAGAAATACGCTCTCGTATACACTGAAGAAAAAATGTTGAAGGAAATTCAATTACAAGCAGTCGGGTAGGCGGTTACGGTTGAAATTACTAGCTAAGTAGGATGACTATAGCAACCGTAAAATGACCCAAAGAGCGATAAATATTTAGCCACATATCCCGCTAAATCCCATGGTTACAAAATAAGAACGAACGTTAGACAGTTTCCAGGGAGATGACCAAGGTCCAATACTGAAATTAAACCTCGAATAAAGGTTATTAACACTTAACTCCTTTCAAAAAGTCATACTCAGCTTAAGCTTTTTCGAGGTGCGATCAATTGCCTGCGCACTGAATGCCCTCACGACCAAATTCACGTTGCATTGGAATTTTGAGAATATTTTGTAATGATTTCCACATGTTCGGCAAGGAAGCATGCTGCAAACCCTACTGACAGCTGCTTAACATTGGGAACTTTGACAGCTTCTGAAATATAACAATTGGAAAAACTACCGTTACCATCTGGTCATATCAGCTGTTTATACCATATACTGTTTATGTTCATATTGATGTCAAAGGTTCTGTAAACCATCGGGTTTATGCTGCTCGGAAAAATTACTGCTAAATATTCATCGACTGCGTGGCTAATGCAGCGTCCATCAAATTTTTCCAGTTCTCATTACTCACTTTGATGGAAAGGGTCTTGTAGGTTTGCTTTCTTGATGTGGTTAGTATTGAACAAGATTGTAGGAAATATGTCACCCTATTGGAAACCCTTAACTGATGTAAATAGCCACATATTTTATGAATGCTCATGAATTAAAAGACTACAAAACACGAATAAAAAGAATTGAAAGAAGAAAAGCCACGAAACGTTTATAATACATTCGTTTTATCCCGAACGATTTGTTAGTGATTTCGGGTCCGAAGTCCACATAGTGGTTGAAGAAGTCGCTACAGACCATCTCCGTTGTGGGTAGTTAGTAAATCAGGACAGGATATTGTAACTGCATATACGGACAGAGCCACCCATTGCTGGTGTCACACTGGCGACGAACGAGCCGCTTGTGAGGCCGGCCATTAATTTGTTGCGCGACTATTGTTGTATTATTCTTTGTTAGCTGAATGCCATTAATATTGCACTAATCTACGATCCTTCTGCCAGTATTTTCTACTACGACGTCTGACTGGAGACTTCTTTCTGGAACCACGGAATTGAGAAACCCCTTGAAATACGAGTTTAGCCTGGCTGCTACGTGGCCCTTCAGGGAACATCTTGATGTCTGTGGTTTAGACCCAAATCAAGGGAAGATCCTGAGCTTGATGAGGAGTTGCATTGCAACCTGATGTTGTGACCAATATATTGGTAATAAAATTAGATAGACTTCGCTCTTCGCCAAGGGGCGTTCCCGTTTATGTTTAAACCAATTCGCGGGAAAATCATTAGTTGATCTGGAGTTGTATTGTAAAGATAATATTCGAGAAAAGTTCGAGAACTTATTGCTCTACCAACAATTGAAAATACGACAAATACGCCAAATGCTGATCAACAAGTTTTTTTGCTCAGTGTAATCAAATAGATTTGTATCATTAGACTCAAAATGAATACTTAAAGTCTTTAAGCCCTTGAAAAAGCTTCCTGGGAGGTAAACTACTCGTATAGTTAAAAGTGCATATTCATTCTTGATTTTCAATTTTCAGCAGCAAAGTTTGAGGCACAACTACAAACTATTCAACTACACAGACAAACGTCTACAGCAAAAGGGCTAAAAGCTGAGTGACAAATGTGAGTTTTGCGTGTTTTGTTTGAGTTTGCTGCATTTCGTAAACAAACTGTATAGTTTTTATTCTTCGTTACAATATTTCTAAAACTGAACGATAACCAAGAATTTATGACATGGTCGTTTTGTAATCCTTTGTTTTAGTTGTTAGAAATTGAAATTAAACCCATAACGATTTCAATAGTTTAGATGATTTATAGCAAAGTCTCGTATGTGTTTAGAATTAATTTTGGTTAAACTTAGTCAATCGTTTGCTGAGCAGACAAACTCCTTTTAGGATCAACGGCTGTTTGTCAATGTCAGTTGTTGGCCAAAACATTTTGGGAGAGTTTAAAATTTGCTTTTAAAATTGTTTGCGTCTTCCTGCTCCCAGCCAGCACTCCTAAATTATGCCAAAATAATCACCTTAAGTGAATCTTAAATTATGCTGTTTTATTCACCAGCCACTCAGTCAGTCAAAGAGACAGTTATCACCATCCACTCAGGTCTCTCTCATCGATTGTCGCTTGACTGATTGTAATCAAAAATACAACAAATTAAAGAACGAAAAATAGGTAAAAAAGAAATTAGAGTAAAAAATAAACAGACATTTTACTTGTGGGTACCGTCCTTTAACTGCTGGTAGTTGCAAAAAGGTTTTAAAACTCTGCTTGTACGAACATGTGATGTGTATCTTTGCAATGTACTTTTAGGTTGTATTAGAGTTCTTGTGTGTGTGTTTGTGCATGTGTGTAAAAGTTTATACAACATTGACTATTCAAATATTTATTTATGCAATTATTTATTCTTTAATTTTTTTTTTTGCCAGTAAATGACTGTACAGCGAAAATAAATAATATAAAATTACAATTTATACAATCGTAACAACAACAACAACAAGACCTTTAACAATAATAAGAAAAATAAAAACTTCCGAATACACTCGCCTTATAAAATGTTGTTGGATAAATGAATGAATGAATGCCAGCTCAGTTAGTTTGGTTTGATAATATTTCATTTCTTTTCTGTCGGTTGCACTGTGGTTTGAGAGTTCAATAATTCCAGCTCTACTTAACACTCAGAGAAGATCCTAGTCTGAAGCAATTAGTGGAGAACTACGAGCGTAGTTACAAAATTGTCCACATGGATAGGAGCCCTTTGAAGAAAGTTAAGCTTAACTTTAAAGTAAAAGAAATAAGCTTTCGCAACTGAGAATAGGAACGCACAAAATGTCAAAGGGGTATCGTCTTTGAAAAAAACAGGGGGAAGTTCTAACTTATTCCATCAATTGAAGGGATTCTTATTGACTATCTGCTTGTTTCAGTCTTTCTACTGTCATTCATAAGTTAAGTCGACTGAAGGGGGAATACGTCCTTTGTCCATAGGCGTCGCCAACTTTCATAGGAACTCTGTTCCTTGAACAACACTCCTGAATAACTGCCAGCCAATGCCTGTTAAGTAAGACAAGTCCGGTAGTGTTGGCGGCAAAAAATTAGGTATAAGCTGTGGAAAAGCCCGGCAATAGCATAGGAAATGTTCCATGGCCTCGATTTTCGCCCAGCATATCGAGTGGCCCCTCAGTACACTCACCATTTAATTGATTGCAGATTTCTTAAATTTCAGTAACATCCTACTTTTATCCCCATTTGGGTCTACCCATAGCATCTTTATTATTTTTTCACCGTTCTTTCATTCCACATTTGAACAGCAGTAGTTTACCTCAGTACGAGTTGGTCTAACGGGTCAAACGCATAGTGATGAATATATATTCTGACGTCACCACAACAACGAATTAACTGAACAACAGCACAAACCATTCGATTTTCAACTGTAATAGAATTCCAAACAACCGTCCAGTCACTCCACTGTTCTTCTGTAGAGTTCGAATAAATTGAAGTTTAAACGTTTATTTTCAAGTTTTGTATCATCAACATCAACAACATCATCATCTGGCTGGTTTAGTTAGTGGACGGTTGATGTTTGATTGTTCTGTACTCGAAGTAAATTAAAAATTAAAATTTATTCCATTTGAAAGAAAACCATCGTACGTTTATCGGTTTGTGTAAAATTTTTAGTTGAGTTAAATGATTTCAATTAAACAAGAAGCTAAATGCAAACGGAACAAATATAAAAAACGCACTTTTGAACAGACCTGGCTAAGAAACAGGTGTTTCTTTACACACTCTGCAACTGCAAGAGACGATGATCAAACGGGCTCTGTTTGCGATAGGCGAACAATAACAACGTTATTGACTTAAATTAGAAAGGAATTATTAGTTTTTAAGATTTTAATAGATTTTTCATTTATTTTGACCATTTAAGGTTGCCTCTTTATTAGAATCGAACACTCAAACATAAATGTTCAATACCTTAAATGTGGAGGCCTCTTCATGTTCTTTTTTTCCTAAATACTCACTTACTTTGTTTGCACTATGGCTCGTGCCAATCGAGTGTCAATATCAGCACCTATTACTACCGTAATTGTATGTTACTCGCAATAGGTCTATAAATGTTTTCCAACAACAAGAATAGTTGTAACAACAACAAAAGAATATAAATAATAATAACCATAGTTATGGCTGCTTTACCAGTTCGTGTACGTTTTGGTTCGTAATTGCAAAACAATTTTCATTCAACTGTAGCCTTTTGTAGCTTCTTTCGTTAAGCAGTCTGGAAGATTGGCAGGCCGTCATTCTACCTGTCCACCAAAGGAATCACTGCCAACAGTGTTGCCAGTGTAGCTGGAAGCAGTAGTTGGCTCATTATATTATTTCGCTCAAAAAACATTAAAAACTTGATTGATTTGAAACAATTGCCATTAAGGGATTAGATCATTTAATTTCAGTTCCAATTCATCTGCAAATTAAAAGACCAGCATTGCCAAAAATACAATTTGCTTCAATTAAAATTCCAATGCCCTTTTCGCTATTTACCAACACATTAGAAATCATTCCACAATTCTTAGCAAAAGCTAAAAATATGAAGTTTTTATCCAAATTCTTCTAATTCAATCCACATTCAATGTGGCAACACTACATTTTAGTGTAACCAACCATTTCAGTACTTGTTACATGTAATGCCAGCAGAAAGTAGCTGACGGCTTGTTGGTCTGCTAAAGCTGCTTAAAAACACATAAGGAAATTACCATAATTGGAGGCCATTAGACATGAATAAAAGACAACAACGAATTGCCACAGGTAAAATGAAGATGATGAAGTTCTTACTTAAACTTTGTATCTTGTAAAGCATTTTGATTGCATTTTTTCGGATCTGTGATATTGAATGTTTAGCAATAAATTTTAATCAAAATTTTCAGACGTGTTGTTTAAAAAGGAGAATAAAAGTTTTTGATTTCAATATTTTTAATATTAATAGCGGAAATCACTCTTCGTTGCATATCTGCAATTTTTACACACTTGATATGATTTTCTACCATAAAGCGTGATTGTCTTTTTTAAGCGTTTAGCAAATTTATTACAGAGTTACATAAAGTAACTTTGCCGCATGTAATAAGCTAAGCCGCAGCCAGTATATAAACGATAACGCCGCCTCTAAAATGTTTACGCAAAGAAAGTATTTGCTGTGTGCATAAACTTTCTAAAAACTTTTATGAACTAATGGAGGTTTGTTTGATATTTTAATTTTAACTATTTTAGCAAAAACATTTTACCAGTCTTCGCATCAATTTTAATTCTTCACAGGCAATTGTGGAGACGGTTCTACCGCCGTGAAACTTTGTAAGCGCAGGTGTCTAGTTGTTTTGATTTAATAATAATAAAATGAAATAAAAGTTATTTTAGCATTGCATATTACCAATCTGCAACGATTTTTGCCATAGCATATTTGCTCAAGTGTAGCAAATCTTAGTTTCATACATTTTGTTGTTATGGTCTTGCAAAATGTAGCATATTTGCTAAACCTGCTACATTTGCAAGGTTTACAAGGGTTGTTTGCAACCAAGAGTGAGTTCCCCCAATATTGTTTCATCCATTAAAACACTGGGAGTTAATAAAATTTTATTAAATTCTTTCAAATATTTAGAAAATAACTATTCAGAGACTAGTGTTTCTGACTACTCAAACGGACTTTCCAAAGTACTGATCAACATTTGACCAAACGATACTTAATTGTAGCGTAATCTCCGAGCTCATAAGCGTATCTTCTTTTTCTCTATTGCTATTTTTTATGAAATATTTCTAATGAAGTTCACAATAACCATTCGAATCATAATCTTAATAATAATTTATTAATCGAGTACCATATCAAACGCATTATTATCTACAACGTTGAGCCGTGGGTATGACTCACAAGCAATCAAATTAAGCATGTTTTGACTTAAAAGCGAAGACTAATGTCAGAATTAAAAACGCCAAAAATTATAGGTTCCGTCCCACAAGCCACATCAACATCAAACGCAAAGCAGAATATCCATGGCACTTGGCTATAAGTGATGACCGCTACCAACTACAATTTGTGAAGTAAAAGTATGAGCGGAATACTGCAACAGATTGAAATGCTGAAACGGTCTATCGCATGTGATGTTGGCAACAAATCGTTCTGAACAAAATTTGCACTCCGCCCTTTTATTCAAAAATCTGAACTATTTTTTGGGACTAAAACGTATTTAGCTAAAAAAAATGACTAAAACTGGAGGAAATTTTTCTCGTCACAAAGGGTTAAAATGGCCCGAAAAACTGGCATGTTTAAAAAAAATGAGTGTTAAGATTATTTCAATTCCTTAGGAAGTATATTTCTTTTAATTCGAACGCCTTCTGGATCAGATCATGCCCGTTTTAATATTTCTTTCCTCTTTTGCAAATGACACAATTGCATGTCTGTGCCCGAAAGTTTCACTTCCTCACTTCCAAAGTGTGCTCTCATTTTTTAATAGGCGGAAGCACATGCATCTTTATCTATTATCGAAATGTGTAGCAGTGTGGCGGTCAGTGAAAACCTAATTGCAGCACATGCCAATCATGTATTAACACAAATTCTTTCGAACGAAAAAAAAATATTCATCAAATTGTACTTCCGTATTTACTTTAAGTACAAAAGTACCAAATATGACTTGAAAATCATCATAATCACATTTTTTGTCATTCGCTGTGGCAGCCAGACGTATGAAACAAGAGAAAAAACAATAACATCTTTCAGATACTTGAACATACACTCACACTGTATCTATTTGTTTGTTGGTTTTAAAGTTACATTTGGTATTTTATTGACGGCATACTGCTGAGTAGTTGGGGTTTTTTCTTTTAATTTCTGTTTTTGTATTTAGAGGCGCGAATTATTAATGCGTTCCAGCACACAAGCAATTATGCCTCGCTCTATAAACAGTTTTCTACAAACTCAAACGAATACTTGTTCTGATGAAGAACATTAACAATCAAAAGTAACTGACACTGTTTTTTTTGTTGTCTCCATTTTTTGTGTTTTTCTTCTTAGAGTCGATTTCTTTACGTGTATAAATAATATCTAAGAGTACTTGGGAATAACAACACGGAGAGAAATTAAATATTTTTTAAGTGATCTTGGCTACCTGTATATGGTGAGGCAAAGAATAGGAATAAAGAACTAAAGTACATAGCGGCGGACGTGATTATTCAACTAAACCTAAACTTGGTACAAGATTTTTGCCTTCATGCTATCAAACGAACGAATGAACGAAGCTACTTTGCCCTGCACGGAGTTCCTCCCGGGGGCATATATCATCTTGGTGAACCCTGCCACTTTGATGGATTGTCGCTGGGGGAAAACAGGTTGACCAGTTCCTGGGGCTGGTCAGGAGCCTGAAACTGGAAGAAGGTATGACTTCTATGTTCGACCAGTAGCGAGAGAGTAAACTGGTACTACGGGCACCAGTAGCCCCTGGAACTTCGGTTCCAGACTGGTTGTTGGTGAGCCTCCTTCGGGGGTGCACGTGGTGGCTGTGGTTTATACCCAAAGCGGGGAGATTCACTGCAGGATCTATGAGGCGTTGCATTGCAACGCAAGCTGTCAATGTCATTCGTTGACGGCAGGAGATTAGATAACTCCGATAGCAAGAGGTGGGACCGGGGGCCTGACAGCCTCTTTCCTAATTTGCTACCTATGGGATGTGCATGAGTGCTATTCCGGTGGTGCTTAATTTGGCCGCTTAATGTCACACCCGTGGTTGAACCACCGTGAGATTAGGCCATCGCTGGCAGGTGCTCACGCAAACCTAATCATATCTGCCCTTCACGGAGGTAGTTGGAAATCAATCGCTAGAAAACAGCTGTTCTTGGAATTCAGACAAAAAAGTCGAAGGGGTTAATGGCAAATAATTAATGCCAGCATTAAGAGCTACCTTTTAAAGATGAGCACCAAACTCACATTAACTATTTGGAAGCAAATTAACACTCTCTTATACAAATTTCTAATCCATACCAGGAATGGGTGACCAAGAGCCTTGGTCTATAGTATGGAAACTATGGATACCAGTCGATTTCCAGTTTTAATACAGACACGTGCATATTGAGCTCTGTGTAGGTGGACATCTCTGTCTCCATTACTCGTGGGAATTATATGAATTCTCTAAAGGAAGTCCGGTTTGTATTGCAGGACTCCGGAAGAGAAAAATAAGCATGCCTTGCGAGGGGCTGATGCGTCATTGCATTGGACCATGAGATTCCAATAGGGGTGGCATCGGCTTGGCCATAACACAACAAAATAGAACTTCAACTGTAGCGTGCAGCATGACGGTAAACCACCTTCTCTACCAATGTGCTGCAGTATAGAAGCAACCATCTGGACACATATATCTTCGCTCAAGTTTTCTTTTTTCTCCCTCCTTACTTTTCTTTTGCAGGTAACACAATCAGATACATCACATAGTAAAAGGTTTAAATGATCACGTACATAAAGCAATCGATCGCGAAAAATGGATTATGAATTAAGTCAATTCCGTTTATCGCAACTTGCGTTATGAAATTATATGAGAAATGCAGTCTGCAACGAGTCCGACTCCTGTAACGAGCACTTACATTTTTACAAGAAACAATATTCTAACTATTGCTCTCATAATTTCTTTAAGTGTATGAAAGTAGAGTAATAACACTGCTGAAACGGGTGATGCTCGCGGCTTAAAGACTTTTCCAAATGTTTACTTTTACTCCTTTACTTGAAAAATGTACAATGAACGATTGAATGACTGACTGAATGACTGACAACTGTGCGACGATGGATGTGCGTTGAAGTTGGCTGTCAATAATTGCTACCAACTTTGCGATTTCATTGTTTTTTTTTTATTATTTTTATTTGTCATCATCTTCTCCTTGTTCTCATTTTTCATTAAAACGCTTCTTGTTTTTATTTTATTAAAATTTTTTTAGATGGTGTTTGGTTTTTTTCCACGCTGCTTCTGAAGACATTTGCAGACAACGATTAAAAATCGATTATTGTGCCGGAGTTAACCTTTGAGACAGCGTGTTCGTTTGTTCGTTAATCCATCGTTTGTGTCAATAATAACGCTCTTAATGTGTGCAACGGAAGTTTTAGCTCTTTTTTGTAATTATCGTTGTTGTTGTTGTTTTTTTTTCTGTTTTGTTTTAGTTTAGTTTGGTGCAAACGGTAGCCAGACATTTGTGACAGTTTTGGCTGAAGTAACTGCAGCTGAATTTAATGGATGCATGGGAGCCGTTAAGTCTGACTACTTTAGACATCAACAGAAAGAAGTGCATGTTAAAAATTGTGAATAATTTAAATCGTTAAATATTAAATATTTCTTCTTTTAATTTTCACACGCAGGCGCGGATCCAAGAGTAGGGAAAATGTGTTAATTCCTTTCTGTTTTTCTTTATAATGTTCAGCACAGCATTATAAGGTCAAATGCCTTTAAATTAAAAAATATCTCGCGCATAACTTGTTTTTTAACATTTCAATATCGATTCGCCCTTATTGGAAACTCCTTGTAAAGTGACACGAGTTTAATCTACACTGAACTATTTGGTTGAATGGATTACCGATTTTACTAAACTCTAATAACGATTCCTCCCGATTAGTTGCGAAAGTAACTAGTGGTGGATACTGCAGCATGCTTGGGGCCGATTGAGGAAGCACATGATCAGCCGAAGTTGGTTTGATAAGGATCCTACCATGATTTAAAGTAGGAATGTGCCATTACTGTTCTTTCCTCATTCCTTTCCCTTCTGTCACAACGCGAAAAAAATAATGGGTGTCTTCCACAAATTTTATACAACAAAATTCACTCAGCAACTGTCCTTTTCTTATTACTGAAAAAATTAATTAAATCTAATTTTCAGTAAACAAAAATGGTTTTTAAAAATCTTAAAGTAGTCGGCGTCTATTTTTTGCTGGTGGTATAGTATGACCAGATAATGATTATATTTCAGAAGCTATCAAAGATACCAATGACATCCAGCTGTCAAAATATTCAGTAAGGATTCCCATTTCATCACCAATCGTTTTAGACGCCTGCCGAACTTGTGAAAATTTAAAAAAAAAAAAAACTGAATTTTGTCGTAAGCCAGGCAAATTGTAGCTCCGTGGAAAAGTTTGAGAGTGGTCTTAAGGAAAGTTAGGAAATATCCCGGCCGCAGCGACCAGTTTCGAAGAAGACCCAAAAAAGTCGATTCAGCACCGATCACCTAAATTGGGAACTGCTAGATTGCGATTGGGTTCGTTGAGCTATTCCGTATATAAAGGCATTAATGCAGCTTCAAAATAAAGTCAGAATCTAATACCGTTGTTGTTTTATTTCAATTTCTTTTCCTCTCGGTCTTATCTGGTCACTCTTTCTAATTTAAAAAAAGAAGAGTTTTTAATTTAAGTACTTGTTTTTAAGAACGTAAATTCAATAAACAAATAAAACGTTAAAAAGACGTTGACTTACAAGAAGGCGCGGATGCAAGGTAAGGGAAAATATGTAACATTTCTCTTATTAAAAATAGACGTTGTACAGAACACGCAATTGGACATCAACACGCAACGATCCAAATGACTACTGTGAACAGCGAGATCAACAGAGCCATTCTCAATTACTCCCTTGTTCCTGAATTGTACTAATTGGACCTGAAGCACATGGGATTCCGATAGGAAGGAGCAATGTCGTAAACTGCACAACAAAAATGCTTAAGGTTGCCTTTCTGGCTTTATCTCTCATTTTGCAATGGCTGGCGAAATACATAGCACGATTATCCGTTCCATTTTTTCTGCTGTGAATGTGTTTTGAAGTGAAGAGCCTAAATCAGGAGCCTACCGACTCTTCTGTTATGTTTAGAGTCAAGAAAATACCCATTAATTGGTTTCACAATTCTGGCGGCGGGCAATTGGCCAATATCATTTTCCCGACTTAATGAAAACAAATCCATAGTAGAATCACATAAAAAAATTAGCGCCAAAGAACATCGCTTAACAACCTTGACGCCACCTTGTACTTCTAATGTTTCAACCTGATCCTTTAAATTATAGAATAGCATTAGGTATCACAAGTTTTAATTTTTATCACGAGGTTGCTTTTAGATTTTATTGTAATTAAGAGTACAAAGAAGTTCTTTGTGTATTCTTAACAAAAGAAAAAAAAGGAAACTCAAGTTAAATATATTAAATATTCCAAATTATTTTTTAAGAGTGTGAGGAGATCATGCCTTCGAACAAACATAAAAAAAATTCTTGGATAAAATATTTTTGTTGTTAGAACAAACATGATACAGTCATGCCACAAAATGTGTTTAAATGACTTCTTAATCTGTAGTTTATGTTTATCTTTCCGACATGGTCTTCAGCTAGACAATATGCTTGCCCCTCATGCTCGCAGCCAGACCAAACGATAAAAGTACAAGATACAAAACACTGGCACACACTTGCTTTTCTTAAGTGAACCAAACAAAGAGAAAAGGGTTTCTTTGGCAAATAAAAGTGATTTCTTTTGCCCATTAAAGTCTTGTAAATTTGTCTATTTATTTGCAGTCGCAATTATAACACAAACCGAATGTCCGGACAGACAAACTGAGAGACAAACAGTTATACTTTCAATAAAATACTGCCAGCGTAATCGGCTACATAATCTTTTACGCTAAAGTTGTAAAATTCTAATTTGCATAAATTGTTTATTAAGATAAAATTTAAGAAACACACCAAACATCCTGAGACGAACAATTTAATATGTTTGTCTCTGGCTGAATTATCGTTTGTAATTTAACAAGAGGTTTAATATTTTAATTAATTACTGCAGCCATATTCGTTTGAGAAAATCTAAATTGTAACATTTTTCGGTTGCCATTTCTTTCATCCGTTTCCGTTTGCGAGTTGTTGCGTCCAACAAGCGGAAACGGATGACATTTTGAAAGGACATTATTATTTGTTTGATTCAATATTTGCCTGGAAATTTTATACATCAATAGGGGAAACAGTAATTTTTTTCATTCAAAATATACTTCACTCCGAACATGGCTTTAAGAAAGCTACAATTTTATTCGGCGGTAACATTTTTGATTTTATAATACGAATAAATACATAATTACAAGCAATTCAAAAGAAAATTGAAAAATGGTTATGCAAAAAGCGATACGAGTGCATTCGAACAAAAAAGCCTTGCCGCGCAAAGGAACTGATGTACCGACAGGAATAGGGAGCATCTCATGTTTTTCTTTCATTCAAAACTCGCAAACACTCCTGGTGAAAAAAGAAAAGATACAGCATTCGATACCGATCGAAATTTTATTTAATTTGTATTGAAATTTCTCTCGATATATAATGCCGTAATTTGCACCCTGGTTGGGCAGTATGGGTTGTATTAAAAAGGAGTTCGAAAAACTCTTTTAACTGAAAAGAATAAGATCTTCTGCAAAAATGTTTTTGAATGTTTTGGGGGCAAATGTTATTTTTCCCGCCCCTTCGATCCCTTCGTGACGTTAAGTAAAGTTAAAACATATTTTGCAATTGAATAAAATTTATTAATCTTCAGTCTTTGTAGAAAAATCGCGTGTCCCTGTTTAAATCTTCGAAACCGTTCAAATGATTTCACAGACAATTTGTAAGTGTGTTTGGTTGGCTCCAACTTGAAAGAGAGGCATCTACTCGTCGACGGTAGAGGCGGCAATATTGCCGAGATCTAATAAAAAAATTTCGAATATTTTTTTATATTTTTTAGGTTCACCTCTAAACTTACATACAGTTCAAATTTTTACAGGGAAGAAATAAATATAACAGTATATTTTGTTCGAATATCTACAGAATTATTTCAGTGAGATTTTCCAAAAAATCGTATAAGAAGCTTCGTTCTCAACAGACGTAGGGAAGAATATAACTGAATCGCAACTATTATCCCGGCACCTCTAAAATAAAGGGGAAGGAGAGACTTAATAACAGCACACAGGACAAGTTGTGATATTTTTATTTCATTGTTAAGGTGGCCAGTTGACATCAGAATTTCGTAATGTGATTTAGTATGGAAATCTACTTCTTCTTTATGGCTGTATTATCTTTTAACAACGCTTCAGTGAAACTTTAGTTAACACACTCTACACTCAGAAACAGGGTATTGATGCATTTTCAAAAAACAGTTTTTATCGATAAAAAATAAAGAATTATTTGCCTTGGCCCTGATATTGTATATGTAGCAATGCATGTATGGTCACTATAAATACATATCTTTAAAAAATTTAAAATTCTACTAAAATATTCGAGAATTAGCAAGCAATTTTTTATGGACTCGTTACAAATATTGAAATGGTATCACGATATTTAAAAATTGAGCTCACATCTCAAATATTAGTTTACATTTTTGCTTTTGGACTCCCAAATAGATTACCCTCAATATTAATCTTAACTTAAAACCTTCACTTTCGAAAAGCGAATTTAAGTTTGAAATTCGAAAATAGAAATGTATCATTATCTACTTTTAGCGAAAATGAAGTTTTTCATTGTTGAAAATTATTCTTTGGGTGCTCGTAGAGTTGTCAAAACGGGGTCTCGAATAATTTGAAACCTGGGTTTTATTTACTTTCCCGGATTTTTCAACCATTTATTAAAAGTGGGGGTTTTCGGATCATTTGAGGAACTGGGCTTTCAGTTTGGAATATTTTTAATTTTTATGCAATTTATATTTTTTATATATTTTAACATTGTGTTATGAATGGCAACATAATGAAAAAATTGAAACCAGCAAATTTTTACATAAACAGCAATACGTTAAAATGAGTTCCACCCGCAGGGCAATATTTTAAAAAAGTGAATGCAAAGAACAAAGCGGAATGTCTAAAATGTTGATTTGACTTTCCCTCAGAGTGATTTGATATATGTAAATATTTGGAACAAATTTAAAATGTCTTAAAATACTATCGTGTCAAGGAGCATCAACTTTAACACTCTCAAATCCTTTAAAAAATTTACATAAAATAACAAATGAATCTGGGCATTATCCCTCAAGAACTCAAGCAGCCATACACAATTCCTCACGTATCACAAGAACCTAAACAGCTGCTGGTATATAACATAGAGAAGGCAATAGACCATCAAATGCTTCTAGATGTCAAATATCGTAGGACCTCGTTGTAACAACGGATATTTAATATCATTTTAAAAATTAAATCTTTTCTGGATCCGAATTGTTATTATTTGAAAATGTTTCAAACTCATTAAAGCCGTTGGAAATTGCTTTAAAATCTTGTGGCGTGGTTGTTATAAAAGAATTTAAACACTGTATAAAAAACTACGCTATTTTGTGAAATAATTTTTAATCAGAATACATTTGACTTTCAAGTTTAATATTTTTCTTCATTTATAAAAATTGAGTAGTCGGTAAAATACTTGAGAAATAATTAAAATAAATACAAAACGTTTTACAAAAAATTAAAACACTAGTGTTGGAGCTTTATTAAAAATTGTCCATTAAGCACTAAAAACTTGTAAAATTGTTATCGATTTTATCACTTTTGGACTCAGCGGGCCTATTTAATTTTTTGCCAAAACTTGTTATCATTATTATTGTAACGACTGTTAGTGAGACGAAGTTCAATATTAAATACTCTAATATTATATTTACCTCAGGTAGTTTGTCTATAACCGGGGAATACTACAGATATTATTCATTATATCAATCTATTCATATGGCAGAAGTCTTGTATGATCGACTTTTCCCTGACTGCCAATAATCGGACACCAATGAGAGTTTGAAGTCGGATTTGGAATGTTTGGGAAGTGACTTTTAAAATTTATACGAGGAGCATAATACACCTAAAAGATAATTTAAATTATAAAAAAGGGATCTAAATGAAGACTTCGGATTGTTTAGATATAATTTCTAAAAAATTGAATCGCTGACACCCAGCACTATTAGCAACTTACCAAACTTCAACAATAAGTGAAAAGCTTGACATTCAGAGAAGAAAAGCTAGATTTACGAAAGAAATCTTGACACATATACATATGTATTTACACATTTTAAAAACCAATAAAAAATATTTAGTTACAGGTACAACAACAACGTTTTCAATTAAAAAGTAATGCCAATTTTTCTGATCTTGCTTAATATAATTAATGTAAAACAAACAAACAAAAATACGAAAGAAATAAAGATAAATTATGTACACAAATATTTGTGACTTTTTATCGGCGAATGAATAATAATTGTTTTTTGTTTTAAATAATATTTATTGCTTTCACTTACTTTACAACTTAAATTCAGCAAACTAACAAAATATTTTATACGCACGAAAATCGTTTTTTGTGTTGTGCCACCTTGTGGCAAAATTTATTCCAGTTTAATGCTGAGACTGAAATGTGTACAAATCTTACCCTGTTTTTGCTGCTAAAATAATAATAAAAAGTTATTAATGAGGAAAACCTCCCCATACAACAATTTACCGTTATTTCTCCGGCGCTGACTGACGAAAATCGCGAATTAATCTCCCCAAACCACAAAATATGATTCTCCAGCCTTGGACAATTTTGCTTAGAAATGTCAATTCTATATTTTATTTGAACATATCCATGACGAAATTAGGCTCGATTAATTTGTAACATAACTACCTTTATTATTTTGAAATAAGAAGACGTGTTTTGCCGCTTAATAAATATTTAAGAAAAAATATCATGAATATCTCCGATTTAAAAATTTCCATTACTGTTATGCCACATGAGGGTGCCGCCAATTGGCACCACTACGTTGCTCAGATCGTTGGTGGTATAATCTGTAAGCATTTGGAAGTGTGCAGCTCGGATGCTTTTCCCAGTGTTAATTACGCGCCATTTATACGACTGCTTGTAGATGATAACACTAGTTTCTGTTCATGTACAATAGAAAGGACTGCCAGTTACATTGTACATGTATTGTGCCATGAATTTGTCTTTATTCGAAAGGTAATTCATGGCCATTTTAATTCGAATATTATACGGCCACCTTCGGGGGAGTCTAATCGGGAAGTCCGTATGCTAGGCAAAACGTAGCGGATGTGTTAAATCGCATGATCTTGGTAGGCAAATTTATGGGTCCAATTATTCACACAATTTTTCGTTTACCGTTTCTTTCAATGAATCATTGTGGAACGCGCTCTGTAGAAAGTTACACCGTCTTGTTTAAAGGCGCAGCTCTTCCACATGAACGGCATTCAATTGTTATAAAGAAAACAATTAGTGAGCAATCATCTTCACTCACCAAACAGCGGCTTTCGATATAAATTTATCGTTAATGGCTTATGGATCATCTGCGCTACGAATGTGGTAGTTTTACCAACAACGAGCTTAATCGCAGTACAATTTGCGATGCCTTTCCCGACCTGAACCGTTTTTCATAAAATATCTGCGCAATTTCAACTGTTCTTCAATTGTTCTTCTATTCATGATGAAATGGTCAACCAAACTAAATATAAAACAAGTAACACTGTCGAAATGACACCCATATTAAGTAGTGTTGTCAACTTAAAGTTCTATACCTCTAAAAAAATAGCCGGTATATAGTAGAAAATTTCAACCGATTTCTTATGATTTTACTACAATTTTGTGCAGTATATTCTTTATGCGCTTCAAAAGTACTTTTTATTTCGTGGGGTTGCCATGGTATTTACCAAATTTAAAAGTACTAACGTTAGTACAATAGTACTGAATTTTCCGTCGCTGGTTGAAACCTACAAAGAATCCAATGTTATTGATATCCTAGACTCAGTCATCTCTACTTGTCATTAACCTTACATATCTAAAAAGCTTTCCCTGCGTTTTTGTCGGTATCATAAATGCTAAATACCAAAAATACACTTTAAAAAATTAAAAGAGTATCAATTTAAAAATAAAATTTAATTGGCATCGTTTACACAAAGTCATAGGCAACGACAAAAATAAAATCACTTGAGCTTTAGCTGTGAATGCGAGCAAAACGTCCAAAAAGCGCAAAAACGAAAACTGCAAAATAAAAAAAAAAAAAAAAAACAAGAAAACGGAGGAAAAAAGTGTGAACAATTTCAACTCGCAACTAATAAAAACTTAAACACGTAATGAATACGCCAAGTGTTCCACATTGCAATACAACACGACTGAATAACTGACTGGCTGACTGGCTGACTGACTGCTACGCTTGCTGCTACAACAGAAGTTTTTAATTTCGTTTCTTCAACAAATGCAAAATAATTTCCATGCGTCAAACTGTTGCCTGCCACTTGTAAATGTGGTACCTACATATGTATGCAAAACTAAACTCAAATGAATTTCACTGACTGACTGACAAAACGCACAAAGTAAAAAAAAAAACAATTTCGAAATAAAAGTAAAAAATGAACTTTTCAAACAAATGCGATAAAAATTTGACATAAAAATTAAAACTACCTCTGACAAGTAATTTTTGCTAAAATAAAAGTGTTTTTTCTCTGAATTTAATTCTGCTGCTGCTTAGTTGAAGTTGAATTGCAAGCGAAACAAAGCTAAGCAAAGCAAAAAAGAGGCTGGAATTATAAATTGCAATAGGAGCAAAAACAACTGGTAAAAAAGGGCAGCAGGCAACAACACGTTCAAAGAGAAGTGTTGTAAAACATTGCAATTGTGCATACAACTGAAGCACGTGTTTAAAATACCACTCAAAGCCAAAGAGAGAGAGCAACACCGGAAACCATAAGGCAGCTTAAGAAAGTTTCACACACTGAGATTTTGCCCCGTTTAAAAGCATCGAAAAATACCCCCCAACAAAGAGCACAGTAAAACACGCTCATATATTTTTTGTGCTCTTCCCCAATGGGGAGCCCAAAGAAACAAAAGTTCTTTTTCTCTTTTTATTTTTGGTATTTGAAACATAAAAGTGCAATGAGTGCTTCTTATCCTTGTTTATGTTTTTTATTTGCCATGCAACACCAGCAACTTGCTCTGTCTTGTTTCCACAATTTATGCTTTTTATGTATTGTGTTCCTTTTCTAGTCTTCATGCTAAATATAACAGCACTTTTTCAAATTTGGCCAATAACAAAAAAGTAGACTGCTACACACACACACACACACACCCAAACGCATTTGCCGCATGCACACATCTTGTGACAAAAAGGAGGAGTGTGTATTCATGGGTGTTTGTGTTTGATTGTTTGTGAGTTTGTAGATATAACCAGTGTGGATGTGTATTTTATGAAGCACAAAAACGCGTTTGCGCTTTAATTCAACTCTGCTGGCTGGCAAAGTGCCTGATTAAACTTTTTTAAATTTTACTAACAGAGTTTTAAAGGAAGCAAATCTGAAATGTTAATTGTGTCTAAAAGAACTTTCAAAACTGCGGAATAATTTTATAAAGGAAACTTTAAAAAATAATAAAAAAAATATTATATTTGTTTGTACTAATGTGATTGTTGTTAAAAAAGAAATAATATATTAACTAACTGCTAGGTAGGTACATATATGGAAAAAATCAAGAGATTTGTCAGTTTTAAAGCTTTAACATCCTGTTCAGCATTGAATTAAGAGCCATTGATTGCTGTCAGCTGACAGGCTTGCCGTAACTGAGTGCATTGTCGGAAGTTCTGGCTTATACCTACCTCCACGTGGTGGCGGCCGGTAACAGGTTCCTTCGTCTGCTAGGAGTCTGGCTAAATAAGCCGAGCGAGGCGAAGTTAACACTCCACTATGGAACAGCATACGCCAGGAATGCATGGCCAAGCGTGGTTTATAGTATGCGAACTCTGGATACCAGTCGATCTCTAGTTTTAATGCAAACTTACTTGTGCATATAAAGCTCTCTGTGGGTAGACATATTTCTTTCTATTAGACGGATGAATCAATAAGCCTCCCAAGGGGCGGAGAGGTTAATCTTTGAGGAACTTACGGGTCAATTCTTAAAAGGACTTCTAAGGACCAGGAGAATCCGAAAGGAATGAAGCCTCACAAGAAATGGTGCGGTTAATCTCTATAAATCTCTATAGGAACTCCGGTGTTTATTGACCAATGGAAGAATTGTGAAGAGAAGGACAAGAAAACCTCACAATACGTAGACGGGTCAGTATCCAAAAATATTTTGGCGGAAGAAGCTAAGACGTTGCCCACATTGTGTGGGAATGTCCACCACTGGCTAGTATAAGGCTTAGGTCCACGGGCAAACACTTGTTAATTTTGAATTAACAAGAGAGTTAGGGATGAGGAAGAAAGTCGAAATCACTGCAGTCAAGAGTAAAGGCTAGTGGTAGCACTAGACTTGATTGAGACTAAGGTAATCGTAAATTAAAAATCGGTTTCCTAAAATCAATGAGAGTAAAGAATGGCGTCGAAAAGCGACCTATACATTTAGCGGTGTGCTTCGAAATCCCCCTACATTAAAACAAAAGAAGAGCCATTGATTACATCAACCATGATGTACTAAAATAACGGCATTTTAATGCGCGTAACTATCAAACCGATTTTACTGAAATTTAAACTAGATATAGATCCGTATTTACAAGGATTTTTAGGCTATATATTTTTGAAAAACTATGATGTATATGTAGAATAATAATCCATGGTATCCAAAGAATATATCGAGGTGGTGTTTACGTGTTGACGTTTAAGCGCTCGCGATCACTTAGAGGTGAAGAAACGATCGTAAAAGTAAAAATTTATTATTATCTGTTCGCAAAGGAAATCAATACCAAGAAATCGTTTTTTTTTTAGTTAATTTTGAAGTTAGTTTCTTCTAAAAGCCTATAAAATGCAGCTGGTTCAAGAAACACGATGCAAACTCATTACCGTTTCGGCAATAGGATTGCGTCCCCGAATATGACTCCATTGCTGTTACACAGCAGAACAAAAACATGTTTCTCTATAACAATATACGGTTGTATATTTTGTATGGTTATGTTAAAATCCAATTAAACATTATCTTAGCTGCAATAAACAAGTGATTGTTTATCATTATGTAATTACCAACTATAACAATTTGAAAATGGTTGGTTTTGTCTTAAATTCTAACCACATGCAAAGTTTTTGAGCTAAAAATATTCGTTTTTAACCAAAGTAAGACCAAGAGGCAATTGCACAAGGTTTAGCTTCGAACAAATTTTATTTACGTTCTCGGTAGAATGCTTTTCTGTAAGTTTAGCATTTGATGTCTAAGCAGTCGGTTGGATCATATATTTCATTAAAGATTCTTCAACTTAATAAGCAGCGGTAGAGAAGAAAAGTTTATAGCTTCAAGCTTAGCACTTAAGCCTTCACAGCGCTATAGGAATTTGTAGAGAAGTTAGTTACGCAAACGTTTGCTTTTCCTAAACTTAGTAGCGTTCATTATCAAAGGAAATTTCCATTATAATTTCTCAAAAGGAAGCTTCAATCGATACTGAATGCCGTAATTTAGCCTCTAAATAATTTTTAGAGCAACTAATCAATTCAAGCCAAACGAGAAATATAATTAAAAATAATCAAATTTTCCCTTAGCAAAACGTTCTCAGACTCCTTGTGGTATTCGTTCTTAACACTAGTTTTCGTTGTTTCATTTAAAAAAGTTAAAAAGAGAATTTTCATTTAACATTTCATACTTTAAGGTTCTGCCGGACCTTAGAGGTTCTCGTAATTGTGTTTGCAAATTCTGTTAAAAATTTGACGAACAGCAACAACATAAAAAAGTAAGTTCATGCAAAATGTTAAAGTTGTGTCGCTGCTTTCGCTCCTCAACTCATGGTTGAGGTAGTTGTTTCTTTTTTTGTTTTGTTTTCTGACTGTCTATCAAAAAACCATTTAATCCATGGCGTCCATGACCAACCATATCGTCGTCATCATTGTTTTTGTGGTTGCTTTGTTTGTGCAGTTAAAACTCCCTATTTTTATTATAAAGTTGTGCATCATCATGATGATGGTGGTGATGAACATCATTATCACCACAATCCTTGCTACCGCTGCTACACTCTTCATTGGAAGCGCACAAACAATGTTTACAGTTGGAAAAAGAAGTTGACTTGACGGACGTTTCGCTTGCATGCGTGCGGTTGGGGTTTTTTTGTTGTTGCTAAATTTTCTTGCATTTATTTAGATTTGACGTTTTTAAAGCCATTATTCATTTTACACTTGCTAGGAATGGCATGGAATGCTCGTTCATGGCGTATTCTTGCAAGTTAGCTTGGTTTGCTAGATTGCTTGACGTTGCTACTTTTTGAAAATTTAACTCCATGTTTGCAATTGACTTAAGAAATAGTTTTTTATTTTATACTGGGGTTTTTATTTCATGTTTGATGAATTTAAGAAAAGTTCATTTTGAGAACAATTTAATTTTGTGGTTTAGATTGCTAAAAAAAGATAAAATAAATGCAACAAAAATGGTTGCTAAACTTACAATTTTGCAAGTTTAATTGGAAAATGTTGCTTCGGGCACATTACATGCAACAATGTTGCAAAAGGAGACCCTCTTTTAAAGAACTTGAAGTCCACACAAGGTTCGTTAGCGTTTAAGATAAGAAAAGGAAGCAGTTATCAAATTTGTTTCGTCAGTTTAAGAACATTTTTTTCTAGTTTAGGTATTAACTTTCCATCTGTTGTTTAATTTAGTTGCATGTGTATGTATACAGTGGTGGTCAAAACATTTGGATCTGTTAGAATATATAGTTTTATTTAAATATTCAATTGATATTTCTTTCAAACTCACTGCATTTTCCCCGATTTTATTTATTTTTTATGTTAAGCCAGGGATTTTGTTTTGATTTGAATAATTTTTCCATGAACTTTAGAATTATTTTGGTAGGACTTAGAATTTTTAGTGAAATTTGGATTTTTTTTTTTTTGTGAAATTCGAATTTATGGGTGAAGTTAAATTTTTCTTGGTGATTATTCGATTTTCGTAAATATAAAAATTTTCTCCAAAGAAATTTTTATGTTACTTTTTGGTGAAATTTTGTTATTTGGGCAATTTTGTTTGTTGTTATGGAGATTTTTCTTTGTGTTGTTTTAATAAATATTTTAATTTTTTTTTAAGTCTTTTCGTTGGCCTGTGACGATTTGGCCACTTTAGTCGACTATCGTACCTGCGATATGTTTTATAAGATCTTAAATTAATTTTAAACAAATTGCCTTTTTTAAATGTCGCAGCCCAGTAAAGGATTTTTTTTAAGAATGGACCAACTATAAACGACTTCATTAAATTAAATATAGAAAAAATTTCTATGTTGATATTAAAGTATTCAAAACTTTTGGAACTTTAAAATGAACCACTCGCTACTGACTTATATTACTCTCGAAAACTAAAGAAAAATTATCATTATTATATAATTCCATTCACATGTTCGATCGAGTTGTAATGATAGCAATATGCCAGAAAATACAATTTCCCATCCAAAATAGGGATCAGAAAATTTTCAAAGATTGTGGCCATCTTTGTACCAGTTAGACGGAAAATAAGAACAATTACGACTGTACTGGGTATTTATTCGAAATAATTCGAAAGTTCATGGAAAAATTATTCAAATCAAAACAAAATCCCCAACAATTGTTTATATTGGGTATAGCTTAAAGTTTTGCAAAAAAAAATATTGGCTGTACTAAAAAGGTTTCCATGGTTGTTTTGTAAGAAATATGCCTTTATTTCAATAAAATTCTTAACTTTTTGAAATTTAAAGTACAGCTCATCGTTACGACCTTTCTGACAATAGATGGAATCCGCACCAAAAGATCTTTTCAGGCCAGAAGTAAAATTAAATAAATTTGAATAACTTCCACTGAAGTAAAGAGTAGTCCATCCGCTTATTCTGCACCGATCGAAACATATGGTAGTAATACGGGGCAAGAGCTCGTGAAGTGTTTCAGTCAGTTACCGACTCAATATTTATATTTTGTGTCATTCCCTTTGCGTATTCACATATTTATACACGACCTCATAAAGCATATATGTAGCTATTGATCCTGAAAAGTAGGGATGTTCCATTCCACGATGTCCATCAGCCCAATGTCAACACCAGTTTTATGAAGTCCCCAGAAATTTTACCGACTTTGTTTTTCTGCCATAAACATTTTTGCTGACCGAAATAACAACATAGGTCAACAAAATCTCGGAGAGGCTTGATAGGTTTTATGTATTTTGAGTCTTGCGGGGAACCGCCTAGCCGCAAGTCCGACCACTAAAAACCAAATATCTATACCGAACTAAAATTTTGTTTTGTTTATGCCTTCATATTTTATTTCACCTGACTTTTAACCAAAATTGGTTAATTTTTTCCCATATGTACTTGTGTACTTTTTTGCATTTGGGTTACTTTTTTTAATTTACATATATTTTTATAGTATGTCAAATTTTAGCATATTGAATTGTCATGATAAAAATGCCAATTTGAAGCAATCTGAGTACAACTTGTTAAATTGTGTTTTGGTTGTACCAAAATTCAGAAGAACTTTTTTGTCGTGACTTCGTTCCTACGAGGAAACGAATTTAACGTAAACAAAAATTTATAAAAAAAATTGTGTGTGTACGATATTGGAAATGTTTGTATAATTCTGCTAATTTAAACGAAAAATCAAAGAATGCCCTGTGATGAATTTATTTTTTTTTTAGTGGAGGGTGAAATAATAAACATAAATATGTTTACGACACAGCAGTAATATCTTTGCCATCCTAGATTCTATATAGGATACGTTATTTGATTAAGATAATTTTTAAAAACATATTCTTAAGATTCGTGATGCCGACTCAATTAAAGTTTCCTACAATACGTCCCCGATCAAATTCATCCAAAACATAAATATAACATACTTCAGTATATAATTACGCTAACGTACGCCGGGTTTTGCGCCAGGATCATGTCAACTTAGCGTTAGTAATGACTTTTATTTTGTCTTGGGTCTACCCAAGGTTAGTAAAACTTTATTCGAAGTTTTGGTCGCGATGAATACCAATACACAATTTACAAATAATTGAGTTGAATTTCAAAAGTAGGAAGTTGAAACAATTGAATACAAACAGTCCTTTATATATGAAATGGTTTCTTGGTCGCTGCAAAAGTTCTTAAAATTTGTAAAACAATAGTAAAGACAGCTTCAGTTTAAATGTAATTCAGTCTTGTTCGAAATTTGGTGCCTTATGCTTTTTCGAAACCCCTTGCCATATGCGAGATATTTTTCCATTTCGCAAACCCAATTTTCAATATTTATCTTCATTTTTAATTTGTTTTTTTCCACTTCGATGCTAACGATGACGACAGAAACGAATGTTTCTTTGTAGTTGCTGACTTCGTTTCAAAAGAATACCGATAAGTGCTCATTAACGCCAACTGAAATATGCCCCGATATTTTATATAAATTGAAAAATTTTTATAGAAATTTTGTTACAAACAATTTTTGTCGTTAGTGTTATTTTTACTTTTTTATGGCCCATTTCCTGCTTTTTCTCAAACGTACATTCATATTTTATTTTGAATTTTAAAAAACCATAATTCATTTATATTGCACTTTGGTACTCTATTGTTTCGTGTATGAAGAAGAACCCGATTCTTGCTCTAAACACATAGACCACAGCAGACTACACAGATTCATGGCTACAGATGCAGTTGACTTCATATGTCGCCGTGTAGTCACTACTAAATTTTTTTGAAGGCGGTAGCTACGTCATAAACAGCTGCTAGAAAGATTGGCGTTGCATTATTAGTATTTGTGTTTAGCGAACAATGTTGCCACTTCTTTTTCTTTTTTTTTTGCCTTAACGCAAAATCACTCATTAAAAAACTGAAACATGGATGAATATGGTCAAAATGAAAATCAAATAAATAAATAAAATAATTTAACAGGTCTGGCCTAAAAATACTTTTTTAGCACATTCCATGTGGTATTTCAGGTAAAATAACTTGTTTTTAAATGTATGTAAATATAATTCATTCCAGATATTTAAGCTGATTTTTTTCCACGCATTCTTTGTAAATTGTCAACACTTTAGTTGTCAATTGTCGTCACTAAAATAGAAATTAGTTTAAATTGGCGACAGCGACAATTGTAGTCCAGTAGTCATGTAGCTGAGATGCCTCAAAAAAATCGCCTTCATATGAACGTGTGTATTTTACTTTTGACAGATTGGAGTCTGTAACTCGCTGTGGTCTATGTGTTTAGAGCATCTCTCAAAACCGCTCTCATTTACCAAATTTATGAGTACGGGAACGTGTTTTGGTAAAATTTGAATTTCGCGGGCTTCTACTGTATGGGCATACATCATCTTCCTAAAAAGTTTTAAATTTTATCGTGACGTTGAAATTTATTGTAATGAAATTTTGGAAATCAATTTTTTTTATGAAAGTTTTTCTGAATTTTCGACTTATGAAAATTTATATATTTGTGAATTTGGTGGTGAAATTTTAAAGTTTATTGAAATTTGCTTTTTGGAGTTTTTTCTTATGAATAATTCGTTTATTTTTTTTTAAATTTTTTTTATCTTTTTTCAAGGTGACCATATTATATATATTTTTTCTTAATTTTTGCCCCTTTTCCGGATCGTAAAATTAATATTTTTAATGATATTTTAATTGTTTTTGATTTTTAATATTTTCTGCTAAATTCTGGATTTCTTCGACAATTACTGTCGAATTGCTTGTGAATTTCTAATATGATGTAAAAGTTGAATATTTGACTATTTTTTAGTATCATCATATCTTAGTAAAATTTAAATTTTTTATAAAATTGTTGTTTTGTGGTGGTAATATTTGTAAATTTTGTTACTTTAAATAAAAGAAAACTGCGCTTGTGAAACATTTTTTCTAATAAGAATTTAAACACTTAGTTTTAAAATATTCTATTATTCTTTGGATATCATTCATTATGGGTAAATCTATATCATTTTATATACAAAAATAAAATTACTGAAAATATGTTCAAAGAGGGCGTCAACTTAGTGCCATACACCGGGCGCTAGTTATGCTCGCTATGCCTCAGCCTACATAATTTGCAAGCCTAGATGTTGGTCTGCATTGATATTTTATTAACAATCCAAAAAAATTATGCAAACATGAAAATTCTTGCAAAATCCGAAATTTCACCAAAAAATTTACCAAAATTTACCAAAATTTCACAATTCACCAAAAAGTCGAAATTTTAACAACAAATTAAAAGTTATTGAGTAAAAACTTTAAGTACCAAAATTGATATTTATGTAAAGCGTCAAAATTTTACCACAACTCAATGCGTCAGCAAATTATCATAAACAAACTTAAATTTCAGCTTAAATCGGGAATTGACTATAAGTAAAAAATTCACAAAAACAACTATAAATTTGATTTAAAGTTCAAAATCGTTTTGGGCTCCATTTCGATATTTACTTAGATGGGTAAATTTTTTTTTATAAGCTAACGATAGCAGCGAGTAAAATTTCCATAAAGCCTGGATTATCTTCCAACCAGCATTGAATGTTGGAATAAGTTCTTGATATAGGCAAACTGTTAGTTTGGTTCCACTTTCCCATAATTCTTTCCGATATTATAAAGTTCAAAAGGTATTGCCAAGCTAGCAGTTTGCCTAGAAATTAGATGGTATATCACATATCAGGAACTTGGTCCTCACTTTGATCTTAGTAGTACTTTTAACGGCCGACATTTTTGGATGGGAACTTGGCCATTTTTCTTGTTGTGCGGATCTGACTCCTTTGTACGTGTAAAACTTATTTTAACTAAGTGTTTACAGACGGTTTGGTTGTACCAAATTTTAGCTCTCTACCGGTATCGGATGCATCGCTAATTTTAATAACGTTTAAACTAAAATGAATATAAAACTAAGACTTCAGTAAAAATTAATAGTTTTCGCTCAAGAAATCGTTTATTTTAAATCGTTTCGGGGAAGTATGGAAATGTGACTCCATACTTAGGGAAATATTAGTTTTAACTGAAGTTTTCAATAAGGCTTAAACGTTTTTTGTTAAGTGTCCGTCTGCTTATAAAGTCCCACTAAAATCCTCCCAAATATAATAACTTTTTTCTCATTCCTCTCTCTCCTTCGATCCATAATTTGCCCTTGACATTTTAGGATTTATTATTCAGACGACACAACAACAAAAAATGGCGTTCGTTAAAGCAAAATACAATTAACATACACTTCATTCAAAGCAGCCATTTTTGAGATCAACGAAACAGACAAGAACGATTTCGACAAAAATGAAAACGAATGACAAGAAATCTGCAAATAAAGAAAAAATAACTACAAAAGATGAGATGATTTACAACAAAAATGTATGTCAATTCTCTGAAGACAATTTGAACGTTGTTGGCAGCAGCAGCACCAGCGGCACCAGCAAATGTAGAACTCTTTTGATGAGTCCCTCCAATAAGAATAACACAACTCGTCTGTCATTTGATGACAAAATTATAGAATCTGAAAAAATCGCAAACGATGAAATCAAATCAACGAAAACCAAAGAGAATACAAACAACATGACATGGACACCAAAACATGTTGTTGTCAAATAAAAATTAAACAACGACAACAACAATATTATGATTATTATAGACGTGCGGAGACAGTGGAGGGCTAAGAAAGAGTACAAAATGGGTTCAATTGCTGTATTTCGTTGATGATAAAATTAAATGCAGAATGAAAAATTTAAGATGATAAAACAATTCTTAGGGGTTCGCAATCCTTCTTTCATAAAAACCTCTTTAAAACGTTTCATTGCCTTTTGAAAGACAGAGGTGCGTCATTGCGGGTTTTAATCGCAAAGTTGAGGAATTCCTATTGAGGAAAATACTTCAAATTTATATTTGTGTTGCAGATTTCATTGGGATATTTCCCAAAAATTTTCAGAGAATTTCCAGCCAGACTGGATTTTTTCGTCGCTAGTGTTCCTGGTTCTGGCTGCAAACTTTGTCTTAATCATAAGTATCGTCACAGAAAAAGGATACATTCAAACATTATTTAAATAAAAAAAAATAATCAAAAGTAATCTTTGAAAGTATTCGAATAATTTTTTTGATTACCTTTGCTTCTTTTTGACTACTTGATAGTAATCGCAGGTAATTATGATTATTTTTAGATTATTTGTAATCGTAATCAATTAGTAATCAACAAATTCTTATAAGTGGAATAAATAATCGTTACGATTCTTTTTAAAAAGGAATCTAATTGATTACGTACAAACATTAGGAGATATTCAAGAAAAGTGGGTAGGTAGTACATGCTAAAAAAACCAAGCGTCTCCTTTACTTTCGATGCGAAAACACTTAGTGTTTACATTAAGCGCCAGGCTTATAAATTACAATCGATGTTTGGTAAGATTCCTCAGGTAAAATCCGAATTACCGGCCAATATATTCTGCGTCCATTATCGGGTTCCGGCATTTTCTATGGTCATCTGGCTTAAATTCAGTATAATGTAATATGGATGTAGGCTCAATTCCAACCTCTATGCCCAATTCAGCTGACCGATGCCAAGTCGACATTTGTGGATCTTTTTCCATACTGGCTGCTATATTATCTTTAGTTCACACCTAACTTCTCCACGGTTCGACAAAATACCTGCAGTCTGAAGCCATAATGACGACCGACATCACGGCGAAATTCACGATGCATATCGTCAGATGAGCTGTAATTTTGATAATATTTTTTTATAATTTTCACACGTTCGACAGGCGGGAAATAATGCATGATGAAAGGGAAAACCTTAATTAATATTTTGACAGCCGGATGGCATTGGTAACTTTGATAGCTTCGTAATTATGACAATTGAAGCAACTATCATAACGTATATTGTCACCCATAATAGGTTTTTTTGTTCTGTGCAATGTATTGTTATAATTAATCAAGAATATTACGACCAGCTGTTTTTAACATGAATAATTTAGCAAATTTGTAAAAATAAGAGATACCGCTTTGAGCAAAAAAAAAAAATATATATATATATATAAAATGGCTGGCCAAACACTTTGTGGAATACGCGTATAAAAGCCTTGGAAAAAGCCGTCAAGATTTTTTCGTTTCTCAAATTAAGATTATTATTCAAAATTTTCTGGCAACGCCGGTTTGAAACGCAACACATCGAATCATAATAATTAAAGGCCACAATTTGTTCGTATCCAAATAACCAATTTATATCTTAGCGTTGTAAACATTGTCTCTTCTACCTTCCGTTAATTACACTGCTATTATCGTAACCACACCTGTTTCCTTTTATGGATTTAGCTGTCGAATGTTTTTGTTTTATTTTTAAGTTTTTAATATTTAATTTTTATTTAATTTTATGCGATCAGAATCAAAAAATAAGTCGACAGTTTACAACGTTTTCGTGCATTTAAAATTGTATGTGTGTACTTACATACACACATACAATACAATTCAATACGTTTCCCTGGCTTTGTTTTTGTACGAGGATGTATTTGGGTATGTACATGTGTATTTTATTTGTGTTTATAGTAAAAATGTCTCCAAGGAGTTACACATACTTTAAACTGCAAAAACGATTTTTTCCCTTTTATTATTTTTTCCCTTTAACTTTATTTCGATAAAAAACGTTGGCAAGCAAAAAACAAAACAACAAAGTATCAACAAACAAGTAAAGAAAAAACCTAAAATAAGGCGAGGCATCAGGTTTACGGCAAAATTGATGCGCATGCATTTAAACTTTGACGATAAAGAAAACGAGGAGGACAAAAACAGGAACAACAAATGAAATTGTAGTCGTATAAATATTTTAACAGCGCATGGAAACAAAAAAGTGTGCAATAAAATTGCATTGCATTCGTACCCTCATGCTCAGCCCCAGAGTTGGAATCAAACATTAAGGTTTCGTTGACTGTGTATTTGTTTTTTGTGAAATTTTGTGCAAATCGTTGCAAAGGATATTTACAATAACACAATAACAGATGAAAGTAATAGAAAAGAGCCATGATATTTGCTCCCCCTCTAAAATGTTATGCGCCTGATTTTTTCTGTCGTAGGTAGCCATTGTGCAAGAGAAAAACTTGTAATACATGCAGGAGAGCAGTGATGATGGAGACTCATATTATTAAAATTCGTAAATTTTATAAATAAATTTAATTATAAGTACAAGAATTTAATGCAGATCTAAAAAAAACCCCAGGTTATAGCATGAGGAATTATGTAAGGAACTTATAATGTCCTACCAATCCCCTCTAGGATGGGAAAGCCGCACTTGACCCAAAAATTCGAGTGAAGTTTGTTTAAGCTTAAATTTTATTTTATTGACTCTTTCTAAATGAAACTTACAATGAGTCTTCAAATCCTATCTCTAAAATATTCTTTATTAATTATTACCCATGTAATGCTCTTGTGTAGAGAGAGCCGCCTTGTTTACATATTTGGACGTGGTTGGTGGGAACGCACACGATAAGACTTAAAATCGTAGACTGTCTTCTTTGTAACTTCTGGACGTTTAATGCACAAGCAGTGTGGGATTTGTATAGAAGAATTACAAAAGGTTGAGTTAGGACTTACTAGACAATATAGTTGATTTGTTCGAAGCTAGGCGGACACCATAATATTTGGCGTGCGTGTCCGCTGGAACCGGGGTATTCGTTATTGTTTTTGGTAGGCCATTTTGCCTTCTTATGGCAAACTTTACATGAGCTGATTTCGATGAATTTACCTTAATTCTCCACTGTTTTAGCCAGTCTTATAGCTCATGAATATGGGAATAAAGTTGGGCAGACGCTACCGTCGGATCTTTATTAGCACCTATAATTGCAGTGCCGTCTGCATACGTTGACGTATATGTATTTAGGCTAGTCGGCATATCCGCTGTATAGATGATATATAATGGCGGCCCTAGAACACTACCTTGAGGTACTCCTGCACTGATTTTCCCATTTCTTGCAAGCTGATGCTTTGACCTTACTTTAAACGTTCTATCTGTCAAATAGCTCTTTAGAAGCTGTGGGTGTTTTCAGGAAAAGTGCCTTTGCTAGTTACTTAGAGGAGGTTTTTATACCTCATGACATATTTAATTGTGCGACTCCAATTATAAGTGACACAATGAATGATCCTTTATAATGTAGTGTTTCTTTAATAAAGTCGGCAATTTAAAATCTTGATATAAGAAAATCGCCCGTACCTGATCGTATTTCAGAATCAATGATAAGAAACTTACCATATTCTGATGTGAGAATTTAATTATTCACACTAAATGCCCTATTGCAAATTGACGTTTTCCGACCTTCTTGGGATATATCTGAAATTGTGATAATTGCTAAAACGGTAAAGAACTTAAGTCAGATTACGTCATACAGGGCAATTAGCCTGCTCTGAATTTTATCGAAGCTATTTGAAAACTTATTCTCACAAACTTCTTAAGAGCTATTTGACAGATAGGACGTTTAAAGTAAGGCCAAAGGGTCAGTTTTCTAAAAATGGAAAAATCTAATAGGGCCACTGTACAAAAATAAAAAGAGTATATATACGTCTGTCATTCCGTTTGTAATATTTAAGCAAAGTATATATCCTTATAGGTAGGGACATCACCAGACAAGATAGAATCTTGAAACTTGGACCACTTTATCAGCATGTTTGTCAAGTTTTAAATTAGCCATATATCAAACCTTCTATAACGTTCCTCTACAGAAATTATTATCCCGAGTCCCCAGATAACCCATGGACCGAGTAAATTTTGCTTTAAATATTCAAATTTTAAACTAACAAAATCGAATTTTTTCAAAAACAGAAATTTCACAAAAAATTTAGAAATTTTACCAAAATTTTAAATCACTACAAAATCGAAAATTTGGAATAAATTAATTTTTTTTAAATCAAAATTCAAATCCTTTGCACCGGCTAAAATTTGCAGTAAATATAGAGTAGTTCATATATTTGTGGAGGGTATATTAGATTCGGTACGGCCGATATATAAATTAATTTATATTTCTTTGTGATATTGTTTAATATTTATGCTTTATTGGAATACAGTACGAAATAATTAGAGAGTTATCCAATGGGGTGGAAGCCACAGTTCTTTCAAAGAAATTTGGTATAGCAAAGTATATAATAAATGGCACTAAAAATAAATCAATTAAAAATACAATAAGGTGTAGTACGTCAGAATAAAAGTGCACTTAATAGGAATTCGATCTGGATAGCGAAATACTCTCGCGTCGAAAAAGCAACTTACAGTAGGATCTTCAAGGCCACGCTCTAAAAGTGTTAAAGGCCAAAAAATTAATGAGCTGTGGCAACAATAGAGTGTGGTTTTAGTGCTAGCGCAAGTGGGCTGCAAGGGTATGGAATCAGGCTTGAACTATTTTGGATAATGTAAGTAAATACACCGTATTTAACTTTAATGAAACAAACAAAAAAATTAATTTGTTACCGAAACTTCGTTTACAGTCACCCTTTCGTAAGTTCTATCGATGTTACCAAAACACCCTATACTCGTATATTATCTCAATTTTCGCTAAATCGAAAAATATTGCATGCAGTGGTGGATGCATTTTTTAACCCAGCGAAGAGATTACCATCAGCTAAGCAGGAGGAGATACTGATTAACCTTTTGGGGGAGAAGTATCAATGAAAAGGTAGAATTCTAAAATTTTTGTATAAGTAAATGATAATTGTAAATGGTTTTGGAGGCGGAAATTTCCTCTTTCAACACTCCTGGATCAGCGGCTGGCTAATGCCTAAGGACAGGTTTTGAGGGAAGTCTTTATTACATCTGCCAAAAATATATTCAAGATACGGAAAAATTTAAAGTGGAAATCCTTCTTTATTAAACAACATTTGTTATCTTGACAACACTTGTAAACAGGCTCGATTACAGGGCGTGGTGAAATAGGGAAATTTCCCCCTCCAAAACTATTAACAATTAACGTTATCGCACACAAAAAGTTTAGGAAAGTTGAAGAATTGTTTCTATTCGTTAATACTTCCTTCCCCAAAATCGTAAGCTCGATCCGCGCCTGCTTGTGTACCTATTTACATTTCCTCTTATTTAACAATAACATAATCTGCCATAGAGTCGAATTTTAAAAAGTTGTATAATTTTTAATTCTTCTTAAACTGCAACTCTATGGGTGCTCTATATTATATGAATTAATTACAAACATATTTCTAATTTCAAAATGCAAGATAATTGATTTTTAATCACAAATACATGTACATATTACATACATATTATCGGTAATTTCCCGCCAAAATTGTAATTTACTTTACAACAAAATAAACTCATAATATCCCCCTTTTAATCTCACAAAAGTCTCATAAAAAAGCACTCAAAATATATTAAATCTGTTGCTTATTTTAATGTCTAAGCCAATTCAAATGTCTGGCTAGAGTTTGTGTGTCATCGAACTCATTATGGGAGCATAAAAAGACTTTTTGTTTCGACCCAACAGGAACTCTTTTAATGATTTCAAGAGTTTTTGCTCTTTAACACGGTATGTGAGCATGCGCAATCGTGGCTACTGTTTGGGAGCAACATTATGGGGAGAATCAAACAAGAAGGAGAACAAAGCAAAAAAAAAAAACGAAACAGTAGCCGAACACAAGAAAAAGTAGTTGAGTAGTTTTTTGTTAAAAGACTGACTCCAAAATGTATTGCTGTTGCTTTGGTGGATACCACAGATCCACTCTCACAAATACCTGGACCAAACTATGGAAACAGCAAATACTTTGCCACTGAAATATTATGAAAAAAAAACTTAAGCGCAAGAGGCGGCAGTTAAAGCTTTTTATGCGACTCACTACTCATTGGTGTTGTCTCTCACCATGTTGTTGTTTTTGTTATTGTGCAAAGCAAAAGAAAACTAGAGAAAAAAATCCAGCAGTAGCGAAAGCCATCGAGGCATTTCAATATTTTTTTCAATTCATACTCAGCATTCGCGTACGGAATTCTTGCGAGTTGGCAGCAATAATTTTTTTTGTCTGTGCCTTTGGCAATTGCTGCTGCTTCCACAATCAGGCATTCGAATAGTGCCACAAAACTTGTGCTCGTTCAATGAACAAAGTAGAAAAAAAACAAACAGTTTGCTAACAAATAATAAAACGAAGCAACAAAAAGTTTGCCACAAATTTTGCAAACTGTGACCAAAAACGCGCGCGCAATTTTTATTAAATGTTTAAATGTGTTTCAAGTGTTTCCTTACTGTGCGTGGTGCAAGTCCATCTTAATAAGTCCTCTTAACTTATTATTCTTAGCTTTTTGTTCACTCTGATGGCATTTTTTTCACTTAAGCAAGTTTTAAAAATTCCTCTTATTCCGCAAGCAACTTTTAAACGTCCAGCCATTCAATCGATCGATCAGGTTTAGCTGTAAATGTAAAACACATGGTAACATTGAATGTCAACAAATTTATGACAAAAAAAGAAAAAAATTTAACAAAAAAATAAAAGAGCAAGTAAAAAGTCCAGTCATAATTACAACAATTTTACAGCGAAACATAAAATTAACGTGTAAGTTTCAATTACAGCTTAAAAAAAGAATCAAAAAAGTGGGAAGAAAGAGTTAAAGGATAATAAATTCAACCAACGTGTTTGTGTAAATGTGTGTGTTGATTTCAAAAGGCAAAGAAGTTATTTTCAGCCAAAAATAAAAAAGTGAAATAAAAATATTCAACTGAAGTTATAAATGTAACACAAAAATAATTATAGTAAAAAAAAAAGTTAATTAATTTCTCAAATAAAAAATCTTTACAAAAGTCTAAAATGTTTTGAGAAATTAAGTGGCCATTCCTCATAGAAGAATTAAATTAAAATTTAAAATTAATTAAAAAGTAAAAGTTCTTAATAGATCCAACATTAAGCATAATTTTTAAATGATTATGCATGGTACTTGGTATAAAGGACCACAATTGGCACATCCGCACTCACATACCGAGTATCATCAGTTCCGTTCATATCCTTCTTTTGTTGTTACGCCCTATCACGACAACTCCTGCTCGTCGACGGTGGTATCAGCAGCCGCTGCAGCCGCTTTAACCAGTTCAACAGCACCTAGTGCTCCAAGTGCCCCGATTTTAGTTGAGGGCTCTTTTACCGCTACTGGCATACAATCGTCCAATAATTTAACTGTTTTAAGTCCTACCATTAAAATCGAACACAATTATAACGATCATCAGCATCAACATCATCATCAGCAATTGCAACCGCCGCCAACGCAATCTTTGAATGGTGTTGAGGATTATGCTCTCAATGGTTTGGAATGTTCCATTGTAGATAGCACAACGTTTAAGGTGAGTATGCAAGAAGGGAAATAGGTTAAAACAAAATTAACAATTAACAAAAGCAAAGGAAGCGTTATAAAACAAATCATTTGTGAAAAAATTTCGAATGTGGTCAAATATTGGCGACTCCCAGCAAAACTCGATATTGGTCCTTCTCTCCTTTTTTTATTGTTTTCATACCTTTAATGCACTTTAATAGCTAAAATTTTACGCCTTAAAGCTTCTATTTTTCCGATTGAGCCCTTTGATATATTTTTAAGAAGAATATGTAGGGTGAAAGATTGTCGACAGAAGTGAAATTTCACATGTAGAAGATAATTTGTCACATGGTAAAGTTTAATTAAAAATAAATCACAGACGAATTTATTCGATTTTTAAGATTTTTTGTAATTTTGACGATTTTTTGTCTCAAAAAACGCAAAGTGGCGCAATGAAGATTTTTTCTAAAAAGTGACGATATTATTCAATTTTTACAATTTTTCACAATTTTATAAAATTCGATTTGCTAAAACGTTGCAAAATCCACTTAATGAATTACAAAGGCTCAAGAAATTTCTTGAATAATAATCAAGTACACTTAAGAATATGCGCAAAGGATCAAGGCGAATTAAATCAGGTGATGTCGTTTTTTGAAATGATTGGATGTCAAATTCCATTTTTCCTCATTTCCTTCATTTCTTTTTTATAGCGTGTGTCATCCAAAATAACACTGAAGATGGCAGATAAGCCGTAATAGCCTTGATTTCGCCCGTGAGACTACCGAATATCAATTTCAAAAATTAAATTAAGTGACTGCAAAGTTAATGAAATGGTGACTAACTGTAACAATTTGTATGTGGAATTGTATTTGAAAGTAAAGTAAAATATTAACAAATAATTTATCCCAATAACATAATGAATGAAAACAATAATCTAATTTTGCAAATACTTAGAAGAGCTTCCTCAATTTGTCACTGAAAAAGAAACGGAATTTGAGAAATGAATTTTTTAGATTTAAAATGAATGTTTGAAACCGACGTTATAAAACGGTGTATTTTTGGAAAAATATTTTTAAATTAAAACGATGCATTTACAACTTTGTAAAATTTTATTTAAAATATTATAACATAACCTCATTTTTCTGTCAATGTAGAGAGAATCTCCAGTCAGACTCGATTGAAGGTATCATTTTTAAAAATAAAGAACTCAAATTCTAGTAATAAATTATTTAAAACGTTACGTTTAGATATTTTTTTTGTAAAGTTTTTAATTCGCACAAAAACATAAATCTGGAAATAAAAGTACAATACCATCCCATTTCTAGGCAACTTGCTAGGTTGGTCACATTTTTTCCATAATCTTTTCTCATATCTGAAAGTTACAACAAATTTTGCCAAGCTAGCAACTTGCCTGGAAATGTACATATGAAGAACTTCGTCCTCATTTTGATATCAGTACTTTTTACTGCTGAAATTTTTGGCCTTATTTTCACATTTATGGATTTGTGCGGATCTGACTCCCTTTTTCAAGTTATTTTTGTTTGTTACCTCTTCTAACTTTTAACCTCTTTAACTTTAACTTAAAAATTACAGACGGGTTTTATCAAATTTCAGCTCTCTACCTATAGTGGACATGCTCCATACAAATAAAATAAAAAGTGTAAATTTTTCTCAATACTTACTCTCGACGGCCGACCTATTAACCAAACTTCAGCGATAGTGGAAGTGTGCCATACAAATAAGGGGGAACCCCAGCCCTCCAGGTAAAAAAAGTGCACGTTTTCCGGTTTTTTTCTTTACTTGTTCTCCAAGAGCTATCAATATACCAAATTTTAGCTCTTTTTTTAATTGGAAGTGTCCCATACAAATAAGGAGGAACCCTAGCCCACCCTAGATAAAGCGCTCCCGTTTTTAGATTTTTTTGTTTACTAAGTCTCCAAGGCCTACCTGTCTCAGCTCTCTAGCTACACTGAATATGAACTAAAATTTGTTTTTTTTACACCTTTATATCTCGGAAGTTTTTAGCATAACTAGTCACAAAATATTGTGGAAATTCATGATAGATGGCTGTGTTATTGTACTAAACGACAACTTCTTTTCCGAATTTTCGGTAAACTTTAAGATTTTGCGAACAATTGCACCATAGTTTCGCAAAAGTAAAGGAAAGGTGCGTTATTTAAGTACATTCTTTTTTTTAAATCATTAGGTCAACACTCTGAGCTTGAATGTGAATTTTATTTTGTAATCAATTACAAATGAATTTACTCCGAAGTGAAAATTTAAATTTACATTTAAATATAATTGGGAATATCTCAGCAACACAGTACAAGTACTTGTAATTAAAAATGTTCAATAACTTATTATTCATAATTGTTATCGAAAAAATCGAATCGCAATTAAATGTAATTGAAAAAATATTGCCTTCTTTAAATAATTAAAAGAAAAACCGATTTGTTTATTTACAATTACATGCTATTGTAATTCGAATCGAATTAAAAATTAACAACATTTATTCGTAATGGGAAATAATTCAATTACACATTACGAGGACGTAAATGTAATTGAAAAAGTTATAATATAATTGAAAAATAACACGTTCATTAAATAACAATAAAAAAATATTTATAATAACTTTTCTCTTATTAAACTATAAAATAAAATAAAAAACTTAAAAGTAATAATGACACTAATATTAAAATTAATTGTTCGAGAAATATAGTAGAATATGATTCAGTAAACGTAATTATATTTTACCAACATAGTCGTAATTACTTGTAATTGAATATATTCACAGACGTCAGCTTAGAAAATAATAATTCCAAATAATGCTTTACGGCGAACAAAATTAGTAAAATGTTCAAATCCAAAAAAAATTATAATACAAGGCTGATGAATTTTGCTACATTAAGGAATTGGAATAACTTTTTTTGTAAAGCATGGAATTTATTCTGTCAATTGAATGCCCCTTGAATTGTAATAAAAATAAGTTAATTAGTCTTAAAGATAATTGAATTTAATTGCCCGCCCTGCTCGTTGATTCAAGTGCCGGCATCTTAGCAAAAGAGGGTGGCTTGGTTGAGGCTGGAATTCTAGCTATTGTCGCTCGAATTGTTTGTTTTAGTTCATCCACATTTCCTGTTTACAATAACCCCACAAAAAAAAGTTCGAAGGAGTTAGGTCAAGTGATCTAGGAGGCCAACGGATATTTAAGTTTCTGGAAATGAAAATTTTCTACGTAATTCGGCCATAACCGCATGAGCCACAAAGTAGTAAACAGAAGTGAAACGAGAATATAGTGATCTTTTTCTCTATCTGTCTCGTTCCCTCAGAACCTTAGTTGGTTTTTGTTTTTATTTTGATTTTCTTGCCGTGTTTATTTTTGGTGCTATTAAAACACATTTTTTTTGCACTTAAACACATTTCAATTTTGTTTAATATTATTTTTTTATTAAAACAAATAATGAAACTTATTAACAATATTTTTTATTTACCTTTTAAAATTTGCACGTATTCATTATTTTTTTTTTTTTTGTTTATTTTCCTGTATTTCGTCACAAAATGCTATATTTGTCTCTTTCTAACAGAACCCAGAGTAAAAAAACTGAGTTTTTTATTTTTTATGTGTCAAAGATTTCACCTCTGGTTACCATGTGGCATGAGTATGTTTGCTGTTTCACCATCTTGTAGAAACCACACAGACTTAAAAGGACTTCTTTTTCGGCGTAGTACCGGATAGAAAATTTCTTTTTCATGCTCAAGTAACGGTCTCCAGTAACCGTAACGCTGTGCCCGTTGGTTTTATGCTGTATTTCTGGGTTGGAATCACTCCACATACAACAATTTTGTCTGCTTACGTTGCAGTTCAGATCGAAATGAGCCTCATCAGACATGAGAACACAATTCAGCAAGTTCTCTTCCTCCTCAACATTTTCAAGCATCTTCTAGCAAAATTCCAAGCGTTAAGTTTATTAGCCATTTGAATTTTGTAGGGGAATAAATTTAAGCCCTTATGAGTGTAAAGTCTACTGACACCTAAATGAACAGATAATCTTCTTGTTGAAACAATGGAATTGCGTTGTGTGGCAGCAGCTACGGCAGCAATCTCTTTATATCGGAAGTGTATTGATTAAAAGGCCTTCTTGCGACTATCCCATGCACAAGAATAATTAAACAAAAATATTAGTTTTTGGCCGTCAAAGTTGCACTTTCTAGACAAGTTCAAAAATATTTATTAAAATACGGAAAAGTTCCATGCCCTATAACGGGTTAAAAAAATAAATTACATCTATCGATTCGGATATATTATTTATTCCAATATGATTTTAGTGTGACAATGCTATTTTGAATTTCAAATATTAACGGCAACATACATATGTAAATAGGAAAGACAACAAGAACAAAAATTGATTTTTCTAGCAAAATCCTGAATTTTTACAGAACATTAAAAAGTCTCCATTAATCCGGCTGAACTTTTTGTAGTATTTAATTACCACAAGCGCGTGTAATAGAAATAAAAACTAGCGGCTCCTAGGTGCAACCCACTAACTTATAGCATTTTAAGTGTCACCTGATATGAAAATACTTGATTTTTTAATTCTTGGCTTGAAGTGAAAAATTGTTCTCAACAAGATATTTCTCAAAAATGAAAAAGGTACAGATATTCGATTGGGAATAATATTAGGAGAGAAAGATATACAAACAATAATATGGTTGAAATCAAAAATGGCCAGATATTGAAGTAAAAGCTGTCGAAACAAAACCGAGATGTGTAGCGGCGGCGAAAATAAGTGTTCCACTGAGACAAGAACCGCAACTACCGATAGTTAAGGTAAAATCAATATGGACTGCGATTAGCAAAGTTTTATTAATATTTTTTAAGGCGTTTCAGCTGCATTGAACTAAGTGAATTGAGATGGATTCTTGGCATTTCTTCAGTTAAGTTGGGATAGCAGATTTCACACCCTCCATCAAAACGGAATGATAAGCTTTTTTTAAGCAAAAATTTAAATAAATTCTGTGGCATGAAAGGTAAACAGTAGGAAAGGTAAATTTTCCCGGTATATTCTGTTTTAAAATCATTCGGTTACCGCTTTTAAAAGTTTGTAAAACCTCAATGCACTGTGTCTTAGGGCCCGCAGCGAAGACTAACATCATTTGTCAAAATTAATGGTCTCATCGGCGAGAGAATTCCTTTACGAATTCAAAATTGGCAGAACCATTTCACTGGAATTGAAGTTGAATTGTAAGCAAACTAGTCAAACGATCTTTATCTTTTGGTTATTTTAGAATATAAAAAGAGACTTAAAGTCTTGAGGCAATCAGTTTAATTGTGGCTTATAGTTTTATTAAATATTTTGCAATATTTACTAGAGTATAATTATATAACAAATAGAAAAAGCAAATTAAATTAAGCAACAACGGTATCAGAATTAAAATTGGTTCTGGCTTTATTTTGAAGCTACATTTATGTACGGCGTTATGACCTTCATCTTTCCAATGCCCTTCTCTGCTTTGTTGCTGGCAGTGCTACAAGATGATTTACGCTAAAATCCGACCAAATTCCAGCGAATGAGTAGAGCGCTTAATTAGAGAACTTACAGCGTTGCCTGTGGCCGTCCGGCTTTAATGCTTGTGTCAGCAAAATTTTATACGGCCTCTACATTTAAACTTTTCCACGCCGAGCGTAATAACGGCCGACTTTGCGATGAAATTTACGATGCGAATTTATAACTGATCTGAAATTTCGAGATTATAATTTAAATAATTTCCACACGTTCGACGGGTGCATGTAAACCATATTGAATATTTTGACAGCTGGATGTCATTAGCGCCTTTCACAGCAGCTAAACAACACCAATTCAGAAACGGTTTATAATTATTGAAATTAAGCTAGCGCGAATTCAAATTTGTAAATTCATTTATAATTACTTAAATACGCCAAATACCTATTGGGAGCCAAATTTGTCCTTAACATCAAAATAATTTCGCAAAAACTTAAAATTGTGAAAATGAAACTGCTAAGCATATGTGCATTTTATCTTGATGCTCTTAAGCAACTTACATATAGACGTTGCAACTGTTGGTACAACTTGGTTGGTTATAAAGTAAGGTGTTTTGCCCACAAGCAATACAACTTTGCATATAATTTCATTTTGCTAACAAGGCATGTTGAGTAAATAGGGCAAGTAAAACTCGGACAAAATGCGTTTTGTTCAAACTGGATAGGAACATCCACACGTATTCCCCACACAGAAGGACACAAACAAATATCTTTTCGTTATTCTGCCGACGCTCTCTCCATCTGCGAAGAAATTTCTGGCTACTCAAGGCGGTATGTTACACAAATCCCTAATCCACACCTCTAGTATGCGCACTCTGTATACCAGCTTATCTCCAATTTTATTACAGACTTACCTGTGTAGGTGGACATCTTTTTTTCAATTACAGGGATGAATCATGAAGCCTCGAAAGAGTCGGAGAAGTTAATCTCTAAAGAAACTCCGGTTTTAATTGTCCAAATAAGTAATCCAGAAGATATTGACAAAAATGCTCCGCGAGGTGTGGAATGGTCAATTTTTTAAGATAATTATAAGGCTTTGAACCGTGAGATTTCGATGGGGATAGACAAGAATGCCTCGCAATAGGTGGATAGGTAAAATTCAGTAAAAACCTCGTAAAGGGCAGACGGGTCAGTCTCCAAATATTCTTCTGAGCAAGTGGTTAAGAAGGTAGAGCACATGTCCAGTACTGGCTAGCATTTGGCTTAGGACTACGGGCAGATACTTGTTAAATGTAAATGCCATGTTGAATCTAAGCCTTAGACTAAAGCTAGCAATTACAAAAGACTACGGGATGAGGAAGAAGACCGACAGTCATCAGTCGACAGTTTGAAATCACTACAGTCAAGAGTAAAGACTAGTTATAGCACGATACTCGAAGGATCAATTCGTGGAAAGAAGGGGGTCGAAAAGGAAGCCATAAAATAGCCCTCTGTTTTGATATCTCCCCTACATTAATAACAAAAATAGCGCGTTGACTTCGTATCTGAGCCGCTGCCAATCAATCGACAACAAAAATTTGTCTATTATGTACCAATGTTTTTGTGTTTTTTTTTTGAAATAAATACCTAACTTGAATTCGAAAATGTTGTCCTTTATTTGATTACTTTTATCCTAAATCGACATAGAATTATGTAGTTTAAATAAATTATTAGTCCTAGAATTTTTTCACCTTTTTTGAACAACGAACGCATTGGCACATGAATGAAAATGCTTTAAAGTCGCAATCCACTCACACTTCTTCGCTAACACACTAAATGTTGTTTTATTGTATGCACACAAAGACTTATAATTTTTTCTCTTAATTAGCGAAAAGAAAACAATTGATGCCTTTTTATAACAATATTCTCATTAAAGAATTAACTATAATAATTATTTCCCACTATTTCAGCTAATAAGTAAAATTAACTAATCAAAGGAACTCTTCGCTTCGGCGACCTTTTTAAAATTAACTTTCAGCTTCCTAAAAACAAGTAAAAGAAATATTGGAACCAGTATTTCTCCGATATATCGGTTGCTATTTTTGATATAGTGTGCGAATTGTACATCGTACATTATAAATTGTATTTAATTTCTTTGAGTTTAATTTCACTAGCATATCGGTATCGCCGATATTTTCGTTTGAGTATAAGTTTCGTATCGGCAAAAATGCATCCCTAGCAGAAATTTCTAGAAAGCACTTTCATATGTAAAGTCGGGATAAGAGTAGCATTTAAAACAGGCGCGGATTCAGGGGGAAGGTATAGTTAAAAAGGGAAATTTTCCCCTCCAAAACCATTAAAGCTTAACAAATTAACAATCCAGTTGAATAAATCGTTTCAATATCTCCTCTGCTTCAAAAGCGTTCGACGTTTTTCATTAAATATTGATTTTGAAATTCTTTATCTAAAATTTCCACATTTTTCATAATTTCTTGATTTTTTGTAACTTTTCGGATTGTTGGTGAAATTGACATTTTTGTGGTGAATGAATATTCAAAATTTGGTTAATTTTGTTTTTTTTTAAATTTCGGTTTTTCATTGAATTTTCATTTTTTTGCAAACAAATTTTCTTTTTATTCCAGTTTTCCAATTTTACGATAAATTTTCAAATTTGTGCTGAATGTTGAACAAATTTCGAATTTTGTTGTGGAATTCGTTTTTTTTTTTGTTAGTTTTTGAAATTTTGAGGGTTTCTTATTATTATTAATGTATGGGGGGATATCGAAGTAGACCACTTACTTTCTGGGTCCCTTTTCGATCCCCATTTCGCTCCTCAAATTGATTTCAGGGAACCGATCCGTAATCACAACCACCTTACTTTCAATTGTGTCTCGTGCTAGCCCTAGCCTTTACTCTTGACTAAAGTGATTTCAGACTGTCGACTGTAATTGCTAGCATTTGTCTAAGGCTTAGTTCCCCCATGGCATTCACATCTAACAAGTGTCTGCCCGTGGTCTTAAGCCTTATGCTAGCCAGTGCTGGACATTCACACACAATGTGCGCTAACGTCTCAGCCTCTTCCAGGCATAGTCTGCAAGTATCATCTTCTACGACTTTCATCTTAGCCAGATGACTTGAAGTTTCCATGTCCTGTCACTAACGCAGTGATCCAGCTTAAAGTTGCCCTATTATACCCGAGCACCTTGCTGGCCTTCCTTTTTAATTTGGTCCAACATTTAGCTCCGTTAGTGATCTGCGGTTGTAAGATGAATTTATAGAAAACTTCATAAGCCAGAATATGCAAATTTTATGGGTATAAGCGTCCATCCGTGAGAACGAAAGCACAAAAAAAACAGAAAAATGTTTTGGTCCATATCTCTAGTGCCGTCAGAGAGTTGACTTCCACATCGAAAAGGCGCACAGACGGACATCGTTAATTGAACTATCTGTAAGGATCTAGAATTTTTATACTTTGTTGGGTCGGTAATGAATATGGTAGAAATAACATACGGAATGGCAAGCCTACTTATATATACTCCTTTTATTTTTGTGAAGGGTGTAAAAATATGTTGAACTTAAAATGGAGGAGATAGAAAGTATTTTTACACCGCGAAGTATTGTTAGTTTCTCGAAGAATTTCGCTTCAAAAATATTTTTTCTCTATAAAATAGCAAGGTGAATTTTCATTCTTTTCAACAATAAAATTCTTCCAAAATAACCGAGTTTAAATACAATTTTCCGTATTATTGATTATTTCTATGCAGGTCGTAAGACATTATGAATACGGCCGATAATAATGAATGAGATTTATACAATTGCTTATTAAATTTCCTTTGACTGCACAATATTTATGCCACAGAGTTGAGAGAATATGTAGTCTATTTCTAGTTTTACTTTTAATAGCGTTAACGTCTGAAACAATGTGAAATAAAGACAATTGGGAAAAATGTAAAACTATTTTTTAAAGTTATTCTGACAGACGTTGTTGTAGGGAGAAAGAAAATTGGATACAGATGAGAAAATAGATAAAGCCGTTCATTCGGCAATAGCAAAGTCGTGCCTTCTCGTACATTACTTCGAGCACTTTTTAAAGATTCTTCGAAATATTAGTGTGACCATAATTGGAATTTTCAAAATGCCAAGAAGCAATCGTGTTGCGTGATTTCCAGTCGTTAAAAGTAGGAATAATGCTGCTGTTGTCTTCAGAATACTAATTACTATAACCTGGCAGGTCTTAAAATACTCAATTCACACTATGCCGACTACTGGGTAAACGCATTTTCCTTATAGCCAGCGGCAAAAAAGGTGAATAATAAAAAATTTGCGGAAATTTTTGGTTAACTTCAGAAATTAAAAATTTATCAGAAGTCGACATCCCCATGGCGACTAAATCGTAGAAATATTTGTTCCTAATCGCAGCAGCCATTAAAATGAGCAAAATGAAAATTATTGTAAACTAAATTACGCATATTAAAGTCAATATTTTAATTGACTTTTATCCTTAGTACTCGTATCATTCGCGGTTAATACATAAATTACTAAAGTTAATAAATAAGGTTACTTATTTGCAACTTAAGCCTACTCATCTCACTTAGTCAAATTTTATCAATAGAAACTACATACGTCTCATTTAAATATTTAACTGTGGTTTTTAGCTATTGACGTACTGGCACATGCCGAACTTAGGGACATTTACGCCATAGCTCACGCTTGAGTCAAAACAAATTTGTCCAAAACGCAAATTTTGTAATAAATAAGATCTGTACCTAGTACAGGCGCGGATCCAGCGTAAGCGTTTGGGCGGAAGTATTAACGAAAACAAACAATTCTTCCATTTTTCTAAACTTTTTGTATGGGAAAATGTTGCTTTTTATGTAGATTTTTGTCGAGTTTAGTTTGGAGACAAACGGATTTCGGCTATGTGCCATCTTCAGTGTCATTTTTTGTTCGAAAATATATATGTAAATCAAGAAATGTTACTTTTTAACTTATTTTGAATTAAAACGAATTGCCACACCTACATACATTCTACGAATAGATATGTGCCTACATATATATATATATATATATATATATATATATATATATATATTTCTTCAAATGTCACTTACAAAAAGCTTAATTAGATACATATGTAGTATTAAAACTGCAAGTAGTACAATTAATGCAAGAACCATTACATAGGTATTATAATACTAAAAGGTCCATCATTAAATATACCGTCAAGGAAAAAAGTCTACATAGACCTCACGATTTTGAAGTTTTAGAGAATTAGTGGCAAAAATTTAAAAAGATTTTATAACAATGTTTGAGGCATTTATAATTAAGATTATTTGAAGAAAAAAAAAAAATAGATATATGAATTAAAAACTTTTACTGTTTTCAAAAAAGGTTGTCCATATTAAATAAATAATTCTCTTTCTGAATAGAAAAAGCGAACTCATGCCTAAAGGTTGAAATTACTTAACAATTAATTAATGATATATGAAAAAAATATAATATAAAAGTTATTGGGAAAAAACATAATAAATAGTCGGTAAAAAGTCTACATACATACAACGTGGCGAAAACAAAGAAATGGGAATTGCAGTTAACTTTGTACCTATATTTTTTTTAATTATACAAGCACTACAATTGTTTAAGTGGAAAAAGTGATAATTAAAGAAGATTTTTTTTTAATTTTTATCCTTAAAAATGGCAAATTAAAAAGAGATAGATATTTCAGTTCGTAATATTGGAGTAAATCTCCGAAAGGAAAATAAATCTTGCGGAGAAAATACTAAGATAACGAAATTAGGTTCTCCTACTCTCATTCGAAATTATAGCTACACTAATGCCCAGTTTTTGAGTTGATATTTAAATATGCAATTAGCTAATTTTTACTTAAATTTAAATTGTATTTAAATACAGCTTCAGTTTTTCAGTGTTAAATAATTCTTCGAATTAAATCGCAATGAAAATATGGTAGCACTATGAAATGTCAAAAAATTTATCGATAGTTCTAAAGAAAATATCTGTGCACCATAAATAAAAGTTGTAGACAATTCAGCATCACTCATGTCTTCTTGATCGGAATTCATTTTGTTGCGTTTTTTATTTATAAATATAAGTATGTATATTTATACGTATACATATATATGCACTTATATATTCAGATATCTATAGTTTTTAATTTAATTTACATTTAATAACTTTTAAACGTCAAAGTCATATGTTAACTTTCTGGACATTAGCAGAATAGCACGCACATAGACAAGGATATGGGTTTTTGGAATTGTATTGTATTTACCGACGAAAGAAAGTATAACATTTTCGGAAGTGATGGCCGTTCTAAAGTTTGGAGAGATGTAAACAGTGCGCGCTTGATCCAAATAATATTATACCTACAGTCAAACATGTTGGAGGCCGCGTTATGGTTTGAAGTGCCATGGCTTTCGTCAAGGGTAATATGGACCGATATCAATATAAACCATATTGGAACAAAAGATAATTACCCTAAATATACTGTACACGTTGTTCGAGACTTGGGTCTCTACTATGCCCGAAGGCAGCTAAATACACCTCACCAGTCACCAGACTTAAACCCGATAGAGCACATATGGGACAGCTTGGAGAAATTTGTACGGAAATATGAAATAAGTAGTTGTGACACATTAAAAACCTGACTTATTCGTGCATGGGGCGAAATAACAACCCCCATCACGGAAAATTCGGTGGTATCAATGCCCCATCGTCTTCAAGCAGTTATTGATTCCCAAGGTGGGCCAACAAAATATTAAGTTTTTTTTTTTATATATGTACCTACATACATTTTTAAATTAAAAATAATTTTTTTCCTATGAATTTTTAATGTTTTTGTTATTATGGTTTTTGCTACGTAAATGAATTACTTTTTTATTTTATAAATAAACTTATTATTAACGCCTTAAATATTGATATAAACATTTTTTTATTTTTCTTCACAAACTCTCTAAAAAGGTAATTAGAATAGTATAAAAAATATATATTCTCGGTTGAAACGTCCCAATTAAAAGCAACTAGGTATAAACACTACTAAATTATGTAACTCTGCTTGTAATCAATAAACTGCATATTCTTATGTTCGTGCTTTTTTAATTCTTGCCGCCATAACAGTTATTTATCATAATTAGAAATAATAATAAGAAAAAGGAACAAATTAAATTGTTTCAGAAGAGCCGTCTAACCACCAGCATGCCAACACATAATTTAAAATTAATTTAAAAACAACATTAAAATCATTAAAAAAGTGAATTGTAAATACAGATCGGAATCTTCAATTCGTTAACGAATCACAATGACACATATGCTCCGTTGTGTGTTTGTGCATTTGCAGAAAAAATGGGCGGTATCATAACAATTTAAATTATAGCAGCAGTTGTAACAACAACAAGTAATAAAGAGTTTTTGGTATAAAACCACAACAAGAGTGAAAACAAAACAACAACAAATAGAATCATTGCACAAAAAAAATGGTAGACAATTCATAAGAGCAACTCACCAAAAACAAACCATTCAAAATGTCTCTACAATCCCGCCTACTATTCCAAATAAATTAAAAAATTTTTGGCCACAACAACCGGCAACAAAACAAATTGTGAGTTCTCTTAAAAAAGTTGCTTTTATATATTGGTATTTAAAGAGAGTGGTTGTGTAAATTTAAGAGAATTCTTTATGCGTTTAATTTTTTCTCGCACACAATTTGAGTGCGAATGTACTTGGAGGATAATTTGAAAAAGCTATTTCTAATGTTCAAAAGCTTTTTTCTGTTAGAGGAAATAGTTGACGCATAGTTATGCAGGGTGTAAAAAAAGGGTTGTGTCCTGACTATATTTTTTTTAATAGGACTTGGCTTAGCAAGTACAGGGTGGATATAAACAAATAATTTGTCCCAAAATATATGATGTGAAAATTTATTGCTTATTCTAAAGATCGGGGTCAAGTAGTGATAACTGAATAAAATTAATATACGATTTTTTAAAATGTCGCCAGCAGTAATTGGAAAAAAAAAATTACAAACATTAAAAAACTCATTCGGTTTCTAGCCGAACTTCTATTATTAGGCGAGTGTGGGAAAAAACCTATGTCCGATTTTTTATTTTTTATTGATAACACCAAAGATCGTCAATAGCTATGCTACGTTACTAAACACTGAATGTTCTGTATTTGTCCGGTTATAAATAAGTTTGTAAATACTTTTATTTAAAGAAAATGTGTCATAACTTTCCTGAAATTTTCATAAAAAAACCGTTTTTTTTAAATTTGGTCGTCAGTGTTGTCTACTGTTAAGTGGAAAAATCTCATAAAGAATTCAAAAATAAGGTAACATTCAAAGAAAAAGCATGATTTCGGCATGGTCACGACAATTATATTATGTCATCTACAACAGTGTAATATTGTTGTGGCAAACATATAATGGTTATTTGAAAGAATTTTCAGCATTACTTTAGTTGCGATAAACATTTAATCATTAAATGATTCCCATCCATCCAAACTGCAGCATGGTTGATTTGAACATTACAATTTCGACTAAACTACAAACCACGTACTTTAACTATACAAAAATATTATAATAACTCTAACTATAAACTGTTCTTCATAGACATAATATATTAAATTCATTTGGTGTTCAAACAAAGTATGAGGGTGCTGTGGCCAGTGTTGGCATTTGGCATTTGCAAAATTTTCAGCTAAATTTAGCTGCATTTTATTAAAATAAAATTTAGCTTTTTTATTATGAACATAAAAATTCAATTCATATCCAAATATTATCAAAGTAAAGCTTCAGCAATTGTAAACTGATTTATTAAAACATCCAATTATTATAACAAAGCTAAGTTTCTGATTGTGTTTCAATTTGCTTGTTCAATTAAAAGAAATTTAACGAAGAAAGAAGCCAAGGTGCAAATTACAACATTCGATATCAAGAGAAATTTCAATAGCATTGAAACCCTCTTTCGTTATGACAAATCGACAAAAAAATGAGTACTTTTTATATAAAATTCTCTGGACGGATTGCTCGCTTGTCATACAGAAACAGGCTTTCAACTCTATTGAAATATCGATCGATCTCGAATGCCGTACTTTGTGTCCTGAACTGATATTAATCACAAGTTATATCAGTTCTCGTTTCTTACTTACTCTACAATGCGATTCAAACCAAACAATCCGAAAAATTCAAGATCCTCAAATCAGTTATTTTTATTGTTGCTGAACTCAAAAGAGCAAAACATAAAGAGGTAAATTGTATGATGTAAAAACTATGGAAGATAATGAAAAAAATATTCGACTTCAGCATATCCTTTTAGCATTTAAAGTTTTTTTTTTTAGCCATTTCTTAACATTATTCTAAAACCGATTTATCTGAAAAATTTTTTCCTACCTGGTCACACTGGTTGTGGGTGAAGTGATAGTAAATGGAAATTTGAGTAAAATAAATTAGATATCACATTGGTAATAATAAATAAAAAACCTTGTAGAGATAAGTTTTAAATACTTATTGTAAATTTCTTTTAGTAAAAGAATTGATTGAAATAAAATAAAAGTTAAAAAAAAAGCAAAGATTATTATTATGACAGAAATCATTAAATACTCTGTAGGATGATATGAAAAGAAAATCGTGGAATAGTAATATTCGCTCACTATAATTCTTTTCGTAGCACAAATGAAATCAATGTAATGGATAGAGTGAAATACGGAAAATAGTAATTTTCAAATACAAAAAGGGTGTCATAAGATAATTTTTACATATTCATTTGCTTAAATGGTAAACAAAAATCAATTCCAATTCAAAATTTTATGAGAAAATTTTATACAAAAATTGTTTTTGATCATTTTATAAAATAAAAATGCAATTTATTTGCATTTTACTGATTGCTTAAGCCAGCTCATTAGGAAAGCTTTTATGATATTATGCTTGAAATTCTTTAAACCCAATGAGAAAGCTTAAAGAGCCCTAAAACAAAATAATAAAACATTTAGCAAAATCTAAAAACTATTAATTCTTGATTTGATATTCCGACAGGGTGTTTTAATGTAGAATTTTGGAATGAATTTCCGTCATCCCTTGTCAAGTTTGGTTTGGAGACAAACCGGTTTCGGCTATGTGCCATTTTCAGTGTCATTTTTCGTTCTCTAAGAGAACGAAACCGGTTTGTCACCAAACCAAACTTGACAAGGGATGACGGAAATTCGTTCCAAAATTCTACATAAAAAATATTAGTTTTTGCAGTAAGTTTCGAATTTCTAACTTAATTTCGAATTTAGGTAGAGTATCAAATTATCCCATTTTTATACTTAATTTTAATGAATTATTATTTGTGTTGAAAAAATAGAGACTATTGAATTTTAGTCACTTTTTTAAATTCAAATTAAATGTCGAAATTTGTAAAGCTTTCTATTTTAGAGCGCATTTATCACGACTTAATTACAGTATTTATTTCAAATTTCAAAACAATGAAGAATGTTCGAAATTTAAAATTTTTGATAAATAGATAAAGCTGGCTATAATGATTTTCAAAAAAGGAAGGAAAGCCGCTCAAAAATCGCCGACACTGCAAAATAAAAAGGAAAGAGAACTGTAAAGTCCGAAATCGTTACAAATGAATTTAAAAAATATAAGTTCTATTTTAAAGACGAAATTTGACATTGAATTATCAATATATAAAAACGAAAGAACCGCAATTATTTTAAGTTCACATATTTTTGAAGAACCAATGTAGAGCTGTAATATCTTTTTGGTCCTTTTCCTTAAGGCAAACAGTTTCTGTAAGAAAAAAAGAAAACAAATAACGAAAAGAGAACAAAAAAGCATGCAAACGTTGGCAGCAGTCACATGTATCCTTTTTACAGTTACTTTCATTTCCTTTTTGTTGCTTTTCTGTATGCGTATGTGTGTGCTTGTGTGCATAATTCCTTCTCAGTCTTTTTTGCCAATAAAAATGTATGTTAGAAGTACGATTTTCGCTTTTCTTTTGGGTTGTTAAGAAAAAATATTGGCGGGATATTTTTTTAGTTGTTTTATTTTTTGTATTCATTTTTTTTATTCAATTGTGATGGTTGTAAGCGAATGTGGCTGTGTGACTTGTGCCTGTTTGGTTTTTATGAAGGCAGACTTTATACAACCGTGAAAAAATTGTTATATAATTTGAAAGAAAAGATTGCCAAGTTTTAAACTAAATGCCCTATAAATAAAATATTGTTTTTCTTCACAAAAACAAAACAATGAGAAGTATGTAAAGTCCTCAATATTAACCTGTTGATTTATTTGTAGCGTATGATTTCATGTTTGGCTAATAAATATTTCTGAAGGAACAAGAAACAGCACAGAATTTTAACAATGAATGAAAAAAGCAGCAAGCTTTTGTAACGATATTTGTTGTCAGAAAAACACTTGCATTTTATAACTTCAACTGAAATCAAGAAAACTTTAAATGCAAAAATGTACCATTCACTTATAGTTCAGGTAACTGCTCAGCGAATCACATCGTCGAATTAACATTTCCTCTATCGTTCTTACTGTGTTAAACTGGTTACCGGCTAACATGTACTTTGGAATCCCCAATAATTGTAGACCTCAGAAACATATAAATAATTTATAGAAACAGTTGATCAATACGCCAGGAAGCTGCCTGGTTACCAACAGATTTTGTTTTATATATATAGAACAAATCGTAACAACCTACTTGCATAGATTATGATTAGATTTACGTGAGCACCTGCCAATGTTGGCTCAATCTCACGGTGGTCCAACCACGGGTGTAACATTAAGCGGCCAGACCAGCGCCCCTATGCGACCGCATAGGCACCACCGGAATAGCACCTATGCCATCCCATAGGTTGCAAATTAGGACAGGGGTTTGCCAGGCCCCCGGCCCCACACGTTGCAGAGCGGTTTGGAGATACATAATCTCCTGCTGTCAACAAATTATATTGACAGCCACATCGGCCCCGCAGTGAACCTCCCCGCTTTGAATATAAACCATAGCCACCACGTGCACCCCCGAAGGAGCCTCACCAACAATCAGTCTGGAACCAGAGTTCCAGGGGCTACTGGTTCCCGTGGTACCAGTTTATCTCGCTACTGGTCGAACATAGAAGTCCTACCTTCTTCCAGTTTCAGGCACCTGACAAGCCTGAGGAACTGGTGCCCCTCTTTTCCCCCAGCAGCAATCCATCAAGGTGGCAGGGTTCACCATGATGATATATGCCCCCGGGGGGAAACCTACTTGCACAGTGTATCGATGTTATATTTTCATACTACTTTACAATTTCATTTTCGAATTTTTTATTTAATTTCATGCTATCAATCTCGTGTTCGCCAACGAAATGAATAAGAGTAAACGAATTTTCGTTACTGACTGTATTTTGAAATTTAATTTTAGTTGATATTAAAAAAAAAGCTCAAAGAGCGTATATGAAAAATTATTATTTATTTCAAGAACTGCAGTTGTGTGGTTCTTCTTTGATTATTAATTGACGATTTGCAATACGAAACTGGGTACTCACAAGCAGATAAACGAAAAGGATACTTCAACAGTACAACAGGGTTATGAATTGAATAATTGTATCAAGTTTAGATTCCCTACAAATCGTGCGAAAATTGAATTTTATAATAATGTTTTAAATTTTTTGTTCTGTTTCGTTTAAAAATAAAAACAAACAAAAAACTATTAGAACCAGAAAAACAAAGTACAACAAGGTTTTTATTCCAGTTACACTCCCCAAACTATAAAAAACCATTGCCAGCCAAGAACTTTGTGTTAAAGAAAGAAGGAATGACAAAATATTCACTCACAATATTCTGCTAAACGAAAAAATGCGCTGTGATAACAACCAAACGGTGCAATAAGCATCACGTACACGAGATTTTGTTATGGTAACAGGTGTTTTTTTGCATATGGATTTGTAAAATAAAAAAAAAAACATCATTGAAGTTCAAGATGCAAAGAAAGATTCTGAAATCGACGATTTTTACTTGTTATAATATTTCTTTACAATGTTTCTTTTGCGCCCTAAAAATAATTTTTTCAGCAGAGAAAATTAAGTACAAATATCCGCAGTCAACTAGGGAGGCTAAATAGCAAGACTCTGGCGGCCTATATACAGAGCTCATTGAAGAAATAATGTACCCTCTAAGTTTTCCCTTTAGTCAGCGGGTTATGGGACATGCTGACGACAATAAGACGACTCTATTAAGGAACAAACTGCTAGTAGATGACCACCATTCCAAAGAATGGAATGGTGCCTTATGGCTACTTGATTATTATCGTCCTTGTTTGACCCTTTAACCCATTTTACAAATCTTTCTGAACAAGACTGGGTGGATTATATGCTGTTCTGTATCGATTTGTTATAACCCTTTACATTTATAACCCTCTTAAAAAATACCCTTTACAAGCAATCAAGAAAAAAGCAGCAGGTACGTTAAAATAATACGGGAAAGACGGTAGAGAACAGTGTTTTTGATAAGGAAATTATGCTACCAGATTTACTACTTTTTATTTGACAGAACTTCCAATCGTAAAATATAAAAGTTTTGAAGTAGAAATTTCTATTTGATACTCTATTACACCTTGATCACGTGATATATTCGTATTATTTGGTACGAGTTCGGATTAATAATCAAACTCTAAAAAAGTGCAGATGAATTATAATGCAGATCGTAATTAGCGATTGTGACTTATATATTTTTATTAACTTTCGATAAGCTTCTGCAAGATGGGAAACCATGATCTGAAATGTTTGGACTAATACTTGGTCTTGTCAGGTAATAATAATGGATCATTCTCATTATACTGTAAAAGTTTCGAAACGTGATATACCTGAGTTGCGCAGGATATGATGTTGGGCGCTTGTTAATTTTTTCAAGATAATTATGGCCTGCGGAAACAACGAACAAATATTCATTTTTTCTCATTTCGGCCATTGACCCAGATTACGGTACATTTAGGTTTTTCGATGTAAACGTTTACCTCTTTTTAAAGCGCCATCGACAGTCACATGCTAGTTGGATGAAAAAGCAATTAAATAATGCGTCAATGCAATTAAATAATGGATCGGATAAGAAATAACTCAGACTAGATAGAATTTAAACTGTTATGGTATTTTAAACGATTTTCGCGATACATATTTTAAATATGCTATTTTAAAAATTTTAAGCTCTTACAGACCGAAATCGAATAAAAAAAATAAAAATGCTCTAATTAAAATATCAAACGATAGTGTGTATGCGTTTATGTAAATCAAATGAGTTTCGACTTGAGCTTGTGCGTTTTACCACAATTCGTACAACCCTCAACATGGTTAGATTAAAAAAAATAATTTTTACTAAAATGCTAACCGGAACCTACGTTTTCCAACTAATATAATAATTCCAACCATATAACAGTATTAATAAATATAATATGTAAATTTTCTATCATCTTAAATAAAGTATTAATTTCTCTGTTGAATGCTCTTTCATCAGGTTGGAGTTGGATTTCTAATTGGTTGACCTCTGTATGCTTGGGTGCCACATAATAATAATATAGTTTATAATTGAACCATAATATGTTTCTCGCAGATTATGATTAGTTTAAGCATATTTGTTCAGCAGAAAGACACTTCTTGGCGGCAATCTAAGGACTTGTAATCTATTCGTCTTCTTCCACTCGATCAGAAAAAGTGTCACCAATCAGCAGCCATTGAACTCTGCGGTTGGTATGCGGTTACTTATAGGAATTGGAGAGAAATGAAAAGCACCTCTTAACCTATTTCCAACTAATTTCTAAGCAACTTTTATACTGGAAGTTCAGCATCTAAAGATTTCTGCAGTCTTCCAAGATAACTTCTTTACTTTTTTAGCATAAATTAGGAAACAGTAAGAAAATGAACGACCACAAGTTGTACGATATATTATCGATATAACAAAGAAAACAATACTCAATTGACAAAAAATGTCACAAAATTTCATGTCGCTCACTTATCTGTAGCCCGATTTTCACTCTTTTAAAACACTGTCTGGTCTTTAATGTCCTTTAAATTTCGCAAAAAAAAACAGTTGCAACGAAAAAAAGGAAACCGTTAAAAGAACAAATATAAAAAGGAAACAACATCGTCAAATATGTATGTCGCTCTTGTTCGCTCCTCTTAAAGACGTTGGCATTGCAATGGTCACATATTATAGCGACAACAACAACAAAAATAGTAGCAAGTGCAACAACAATAAGGATAACAACGTCTTACGATGGCAGCAACAACCAACTTCAGTTAAAGCAAATGTGGGAAAAAACCTCTTGCATATGTGAGACAGGCAAGGAACAACTCATTCTTGAATCATTACCCGAAGCTGGATAATAAAATGCAAGCAATACTATACTACACTCTGCACTAGACTCACTATTTCATGTTCATATCCCAGCAACTAAGCACACTAAGGTCTACTTATATTGAAAGGACCTTAACTTTTACTCATACACATAAGCACATGCACAACAGAAAGAATCAAAACATACACATACGTAGTTACAATCAAATAGCAGTAGTAAAAAAAATATAATGGAAACCCCACTTTAGTCTAAGAAAAAATGTAAGTTGCAATAAAAAGTAAAAGAAAAACAGGACATGGTGGCAGGAACAAAAAATAAACGACAACATATAGAAATAGAATACATTTCAAAGATGTAGCGAGAGCTGCTGTTAATGTTGTTGCTGCTGTTGTTGTTGTTGCCACTGTTGAATGAAAAAAATACGCTAAAAACGTACAAAAGAAAATCAATCTCTTATATTTTTTTTAACGCTGAGTTGTCGTTGTCGTGGCCGCTGCTTGCTGCTGTTTGTATGCTTGTACTTTAAGCTGGTATAGTATCTTCTCTGTTGTTGTTGCTGTTGTTCCTCAGCTCATGACGTTATTTTTTTGTTTATTTTTTTGTACAATAATTTTATTTTTTTTCAAACGGTGAAAGGTTCACATCTTAAAAAGCCCTGCTTGCAGCTGCTTTTAAGAAATGAAAAAATATAAAAATCCAGTTGCAATAGCAACAACATCAAACTGCTAGAAATGAGCAACAACAAAAAAACAGCAGTAGTAATAATAATAGTAGTCGTCGAGCAGTGGAAATAAAAAATAATAAGAAGCACAAAAAAACCTACAAGGAAAAAACACATAAAAATCCCCACTACAAAACATTCACAACATACCAGAGCCTCGAAAAAAAATACAAGAAAAACAATATTAAAAATGAAAAAAAAAATAAAAATAAAATAAAACAACAACGTGGAAAAAATAGAAATGTAACGTAAAGCTTGGTTTGCTAGTGATGCCTTTTGAAAAACTCCAGTTGTTTCCAGCGTTCGTAGCCAAGATGATGTTCACATACTGGTGGAGATGGCTGCCATTGCACAAAAACAAGCGAATAGCGCGCGTTCTTCAAAAACCAAATCATTTATACACAACAAATATATAAGAAAAAAAAAGAAATACATTTAAATAAAATACTAAATAATTGTATAGCAAAGTGCCAAAGAGAAGTGCTATAAATAAATAAGTTTAACAAATAGAAATTAAATAATTATTTTATACAAACTGAAAGTCATTGCAGCAGCAGAGCAGTGTTAAATTATGATGGAAGTGTTTTAAGCAAACTTTCCTTTTTAACTCAATTAAAAAAAGTGTCAAAATAATGTCTCTCCCGGTTTTAAATTCCTTTAAGCTGTCAATATGGAAAATAAAACAAAATTATTTTTCTTGTGCAACACAACGTATGAGTAATTTTAATTATGTCATATAATGAGCGCACCGGTGTTTAATAAGAATTACTCGCTGTCATATTTCCATAAAACAAAATTGAGTTCACACATCCCATTTACGTTTCTCTGTAATATAAACACCTGCCCTAAACTATGCTACACAATTCAGCATAATAATTTTTCAGTGTTAAAAATATTCTTAAAATTCTAACAAGTGAAAGAACTACTCAACATTTCGAATTAAAAAAAGACAATTAGATTAACCGGAAGAGTTAATTATAGGGTAATTTTTTCGTAGACTTCAAGTAGCTGACGAGAGATGTAACTTGATTAATTTAAATATAGTGATGCAAATTGCGCAGATGGTGTTTTAATTTTGCAGAGCAATCACTTCGTTTAGCGATCAACTATTTCCTCACTCTAAATATAATATGCATCCTTCAGTGCGTGCTGAAGAATAACTAACTGCTGTTAAATACCGTTAAATACAGGTTTAATAATTCAAACCGCGTAAAGACAAAATTGGTTCTAAACGAAATTGTTGCGAAGGCCAGTAATTGTAACGATTGTTATAGTCTATTGAGTTTGATGTGCTTTATGCTCTAGTGTACCAATTTGCTTATACTAAGCTTTCCTTCGCCCACCATTCTTCAATTAACATATGTTTTTTTTTACTAATTACGATATTTACGCATTTAACACCTTAATTAAGCTCAATTTACCATGCAAGAACTCAATTTACAAATTGCGCAATTAGTATGTAATTGCATGACTAATTGAGTCAAATTCTCAACGCGATGCTGGTGAAGTGGGTTTAGCGAGCTCTACAGTGACCCTACATTACCAATACAACTACATTTTATTCCTCCACGCAATTGTCAGACAATATATACAAAAAATTAACACAAAACTAAAAATAGGAAATTTTTAACGCAAATACGGTTTAAATAATTAATTTCTTTAAAGAAAATTGTTGAAAATTCTTGCCGATTGAACATCAAAGTCTATAAAAAATTTAATTGGTTCAGTTAAGGTGCATGTCTGAACATATTATAATCATCAAGTTGAAATCTTTTAAAAGGTATTTGAATTAAAAAACTTAATTGGGCCTTTTACTTTTTGTAATTTGCTTTTATTTATAAAAATTTTAATAAATTGTAACTCTGTGCACGTCATATACCATTCATGCTTTAGTTTTTTGCTCGAGCATATCGATCAAAATATTGTTCGTCGAGGCCATACGACCTTGTCATGAGATTCATTGCCGCATCCGTTTTAGGGGAATAAGCTTCTTTGTGCATTTTGGACAAAGAAAAACGCGAAATCGCTCAGCGCATCACGATAGCGTTGAAGCCATCTTTTAGTACGTTATTCAAACATTCATATATATATATATTAACACAAGTATATAGACGAAGTTCGTATCCAGTTTGATCTTTGAAGTAAAAAAAAATGCGAATATTTGAATCTGACACTTGTAAACATTCACAAATTTTACACTGAGGAACCAAACAGCAACTTGTTAATTCCAACTATAATTATATAACAAATTCTTTAGCTTTATTACAGAGATTGTAATTGCCTAAAAACATCTAAATATTTACATACGTTTTTTTACACTAAAATTACATTTTAGTGGGTCATAAAATGTATGTGGGCGTCAGTGTACGTGTGTGTGTGTGTGTGTGTTAAAACACAATTAAATTCACTCACAGCTAAAATGAACAATATCATTTAAAATATGTAAAAACATACGAATTTAAGCAAAAATTTATGCAACCTAAAGTTCCTAATAGATTTAGCAAAATATAAAAAATAGTGCAAATTCCTAAAAAAAATAATTTTTAACCCAAATCCACAAAATACCAAAACAACAAATTGATAATAAAGTAACAAAAGTTCCTAAAAAATATTATTAGTGAATACAAAAACAACAACTAAAATTAAAAATTCGTTTTAATCGTTATTTAAGTCGCGACCAAACCAGACAAACACACCAACACACATCTCAATTGAATTTATGAAATTGAAAAGCCAACAAGTACGAACAGCAAAAAATCTATTCCATTCTAAATCACCCATCGTCACAGTCATCAGTGTCAGGAAGTGAATAAATAAAACTAAATAAACGAAGGGGCAAAAACTCTCATAAGTTTTATGCCAAAAACAAAAAAGGAGGGAAAACAATTTCTGTTCAAGGTTGTTGCACAGTGACATCTCAAATAAAAAAAAAAAAAAATTGAAAATTTAAAATAAATAGAAATAGAATAAAAAGTAAATAAATTTGTGCAAAAATATTTGCAGGGCTCCACAGAGCAGGGAGAAAAAATTTAAAAGCCTCCAATTCCACCTCTTTTATTCTTCTGGTCCTATGAAACTTAAATTTTCTATGCAAAATTTCTAAAATAAAAAAATCAGCCTAGAAAAATGTAAACATATAAATAAAATAAATAAAATGCAAGTGTAAACGAGCATAAACTAGATCAAATTTAATAAAAAAAAGAAAAACTGTTTGTGTGGGTGTTTGGGAATGTGTAAATGGGCCAAAAAACAGCAACAATATAATTACTAACACAACTTAGGAAAGAAAAAGTAACAAACAGGAAGCGGAAGTGTGCCAAAGTTTTTGTGTGAGGGCGAGTGTGTTTGATTTTATATTGCGAATTAGACACACACAAATAAAATAAAACATCACATGCAATGGCTAGAAAATATCAGCAGTAACCAAAAGTAAAAACCCCCAATGGGTAACAATTTTATTAAAAAAAAAAAAAATTATAACAAGAAACCCCCCCAAATATTAAAACCCACCCAAAATATATAAATTAAAAAAAGCGAAAGTGTTAAATCTAAATTTATAAAAGAAAAAGAAAATATTTTTCTCTAGAGAAAACAATAAAATCTTAAAAATGTTATCGCCCTGTTCCCAATCGCAGTCACCCTCAAATTCTTCACACTCCGCACTGACACCTGCCACCAAAATGCCCCTAAAATCCCAAAAATATACCCAGAATTCCTATAAAATAAATGTACCTTCGTCGTCAAATGCTGCGCCATTTCTTATGCCGGCAGAATTTTATAAAAATTTATTTGCCACAGCTGTTTTGCATCACAGCAACAATATAAATGATGCCCTTCATCATAATCATCATCCACCTGCAAGTCAGCAACAGCAGCAGCAACATGTTTATCGGGATAATGGCAGTCGCACGCAAACTCAGTCTTATTTGCCCGAGTCACGTTATTTTAAACATACAGCATGTTCAGCAACACCACTTGTTGCTTCAACTGTTGCCGGTGCCACGACAACGCATTTTCCACGCAATTTATTGTTTTCATCGTCGGCAGCAGCTGTTGCTGCAATGGCTGAATCTGCTAAACGTTCTCATGCAAATGAGAAGGTAAATGTGTCAATGAGTTGTCTCTTTATTTAAATGTTGGCTGATTTGTTTTATTAAGTGTTTGGAGAGAAAGTGAGCGTAGTTGCAGTGTGACCGCAGATAATTAAAACAAAATGATAAAAAACTTTTAATAAACAAACATTCATCATATGCTTTCTGCCAAATCTTGCTTTATTACAAAGTGATATTTCTGTGCACACTGGGATAAAACCAATGGGATAAAAAATATGATTTTCAAAATTTCTACTAGAGTAAAGTCAGAACTATTCTCAGGTTTAGATGCTTTTTCAATTCTATTTGACTGTGCAAATTAGTCAGTGATATGTTAAATATTTTACAAAACCGACAGATGGTCCGTCCCATACTACGAGTATTTACCGTTAGCTTATATGTAAAAGAGCGGAAGAACAATTTTAAAACTTTTGCTGAATTATTTTTATTTTCCGTATAATTGTTGCTCCCTAAAACTTTGGTGAAACAAGTGTTTTATAGAAAGAAACAACAGATTTCATATTTTTGGATAGGTTCAAGTACCATGCCGATCTGCCTACACTGTAAATATTATCGTATCGTATATCTCGAAAACTATAACACCAAAATTGCTGCAATATTAGAATAATTGCTTTGTCTCAAGTCTTCAGCTAAATCTAATTCAGCTAAAAATTGGTGTGATCGAACCGGTTGGTGTGACACTTCCCATTCAAGTTTATATTTAATATAAAAAAGTTGTAAAGTATAACTTCTGGGGTTTTCAAACTTTGTGTGGGCAAATCCTTTGCTACGGTGCGAACTTGTAGCAGTAATGGACAAGATTGGGACTGTGGGCGTGGTAAATCTCATACCAAGCGATTATCAGTCATATTTGTATAAAAATAAAATCGAATCGTTTAATGACAGCAGTAAGCTGGAGACTAAGGTCAGCCACCTATTAAGAACAAAAAGTAGTTGAAGCCGATTCAGGGATTTTTTGCCACGCCCCGGAATGCATTTTAGATTTTATTTAAATATTTGTACTTTACGTCGCCATTTGTGGTCCTGCCATAACTAAACGCATAACGTTTTTAATGGTATGAAAGCAGCTTAAATTGCGCCCTTGGCTGCTTCTTTATCGGCCTTCAAATTTTAGTTACCACCTCTGATATTTAGGATCCTTAGCCCATAATAACCAAATTGTAATCTTGACTCTTAAAACGGTCACTTTTATCCACTCCCAAAATGCCGTCCCTTTTTTTTAAATTCTTAATACCAGTTCTGGCACCTCGAATCCTTCTCTACTAATAAGCAATTTTTTTTACACGTCTACACAAATTAAACTTTCAATATTTTAAAACCTATTCACTAGTTTTAAGAATACGTTGATTTAAAATGCGTGGAGTATCAGAAGTCATTTAATAAAGTTACGAATTCTTCCAATTCCCAGTGCCCAGCGTATTGAAAAAACCAGCGAGTTTTCAAAGTCTTTATTCGATAATTTTTTTAGATCGCTTCCATACCCGCATAAGTGTTCTCTTGCTTTCAATAGGAAAACAAAAAACCAATACATTTCGCACCTTTTTTCTTAGCTCTTGCCCTACAAAATTTGCTGCAAGAAACATAAGATTGAAATTAGAGACTGGTGTTTCTTTTCAAGGTTTATTTTTGAAGCATGATAATTAAAAAAGACCTATTTGGTTACATACTCGTACTCTGCTAGTTCACTCTAATCCCCATTTGACTAGAGCGCAAAATCTTTCCACTGGTCGTAAATCTGAACAATTTGGTGGATGGATGGCACTTTTTGGCGTCGAAATAGATGAATTTTTAATTTTACAGGAGATATTTGCTTTACCAAACACAAACGCAAACCTAAATAACCAAGCAAGTGTGAAAACCAAGCAGAGCCTTTGAATAAAACATTTCGAACTGTTTTTGTAGCAGTCACGTAGTCACAAGTGAGTGCATATGAAATCACTTATATCGACACTATTGATTTTTGCTGAACAAAAATTTCCCCAGCATCCCTCTTATCATGTGCCTTCGCTTTAATCTCGTTCCAAAACAGTTTGCACTTGCTTATTTCTTTTTATAAACAGTTCTTCCATGGAAAACAGTTCTGCCTTTCGGATACTTGTGGGTTCTAGACTAACGCTTGTGGGCATATTTCACTTGAATCGTTGCTTTGTTTGGAGTTGATTTTATACTTTCGGTAGGGATTGTCATTGTTTATGACGTTGAGCTATAAAGTGATGAGGATATAACAGAGACATCGATTTGTACATTTTTGCAGCAATGTGCGGATCCAGCTTAAGCTATTGAGGGAGTATTAATAAAAACAATTTTCCTAAACTTTCTGCCTTTAAAAATATTCCTTTTTAATGGTTTTGGAGGGGGAAATTTCCTATTTTCATAAAATAAAATTTTTATTTAACACTTTACTCAAACTAATGTGCATCGGTCTTTGTCATTCTTTCTCATATTTATCGCTATAAATGGATTTCGAAGAACTGCTTGTCTTTTGACGCCGGATATTAATTCAAATGAAGCGTATCCCAACCTGGTTGTTCTGCATCGATTTAAACAAATCGGCCAGTCAGACGTGGCAACATCTGGACTTTAATTTTTGATTGGTACAGCTACAAGAGGATGAGCAGTGTCACGATGGCATTTTATAGCTCCTTGTCAGGCAGCTCTACCATGATAGTATGACTTTGTTTCAGCAGTGCAAACCACCGTTCTAACTTCACCCCAAATTCAGGATTACATATATTTTGCTTTAGTATTAATTTTGCTCATTGGCTCCGCTTTCAACATGTCAAATTATTTCGGCTTCTTGCAATAGATAAATTTTTCAATCGATTCAAACACCCTCCTTTTTCGAGCGTAGAAGCAACATTTTCGACATATAGAATTTCAAGGTATCTCAGCTTTAGTTTAGGTGTCAACCAAATTCCGTTCTTTGGACCGAACCCCAATGCTTTCAAACAAAAAGAAAGCAAGATATTCTTGTCTTTGACACAGATATTTTTCCATTAATGCCGAGAGCTCTTTATGTTCAATATAAAAGTGGGCATCGACACCAATCTCTACAAGTAGTTTCATAGGGAGCATGCTCTCAATAAACTTCTGCGAGAATATGGTGACTTTCTGCAACACCTTACTTCATAAAAATGTCTATTATTTCGCTCGAAAATACTCTTTTTTTAACACTTAAATCAACTTGAAGTCAAGACTTAAGTTTAAATACATAAATCAAACATAAATGAATCACTTTGTATTTCTTGCAATCTTTTCAGAAACCAACAAACTACGTTTGGCCCCCTGCAAACTCCGAAAGTGAAGCCAACAATAATACAATCACAGATTCTGCACACATAGCAAATCCCGCTACTCCACCAACACCGCCGCCTGATTCGCATCTGAATATTGAACACCCATCTAAATCCTTCAGCAACACTTTGAAACCCATTGACGAAACGGAATTAATTGAGCAACAGCAACAACATCAAGCAATAACACAAAGCTTTAAATCCCACAAACATAAACAAGCAACTACAACAACAACACCATCATCATCTTCATTAGAAAATCATCTTGGTACCGCTACCAATATGCCTATCGGAGGTGTACAAGGACAAAATCCTACCCAGGGCTTAGTACATTGGATGAGTGCTGTCATGGCTGAGCATATGACAGGGCAAACACATCATGATCCCACAGGGGTAGGCATGCATTACATGTGGAATGGCAACATGGACGTAAGTATGGCTGCTTAAAATCCTAAATGACAAATGAAAACTCTAAAGAAGTCTAGATTTCTTGTTAAGAAAAAAGTTTGAAAATTTAAACTTATTTGTTCGAATTTCCTCATCATTTTCATTATGTCCTTTAACAACTTTTTGTTTGCTTTTGTCCAGTTTTGGCTTGAAATGGGGTTTTAGCAGTATGAGATGTAACTTCTCTTTGCTTCCTTCTGGTCTACTACCGACTGGTTAAATATGATTCGCCGTGAAAGTGAAGCCTAAGAAAAAGTGTATTTTAACAAGAAATAATTTAAATATACGAGGTGCGTTTACAAATGAAGATGAATTTTAAAAAATTTTAATTTTTCGGCGGTCGAAATGGTGTGCGCGATTTCATGCGTTCCGCATCTGTCTTACGACTGATCGAACAATGGATTTATCACCCGGTGAACCAAAGTGGCAATTTGAGCACTATGTCTCCCTTGACCACAAACATTCTTCCTAAGGCAATACAGCGCCACTAAATTACTCCCGTGAGGGAGCCTCACCAACAACCGGTCTGATCTTTATCCTCTAGCAGGGTACTACTTCCCGTGGTATCAGAGGTTAACTGCTGTTCAAGTCTCGCAGGTACCTATCTTCCTGTTTTAGGCGCTACACAAGCCTCGTAGACTGTTTTCCCTATATGATCCGGATAGCATAACTTCATGGATGCGTGATCATTAAGAAGGTCAAAGGCATAGACAATGTTAACTTCGAAGACAGTGTTTCTCCACGTCCATATCGTTCACTTAGGACCAGCAGAATTTGGTTATCATAGGTCTGATGTTCTCCAGAAGTGGTCTAACTAACAACGGGTCCAGAATTTATAGTGCCGGTAGCTACTTGTTCCCGTGGTGCCAGTTGCGAAAAACATTGTAGTCTGGTTTTCCCATATTATCCGGATGGCAATATATCATGTTGACGGGATCATCGTTCAATTAGGGCCAGAGGAAATCGGATTTGATGAATATATAGCGCGCGAGGTTAACGCTGATGGGTTTACATACGTTGTTTTTAAAGAAGTAGAGATCAACCCGAAACTCCCAGTAAAGGGAAAACTTGTGGATGCACTTACTGATTTTAATTTTATTTGTTAATAAATTTATTCCTTCTAGCATGCGCCTCGACGCTAAAATGATTTTTCTGCAAAAATAGTAGTCTAGTTCGAAACGCATCCGTTGTCGACTCAGCAAACTACTAGAGTTGTAATTTACTCGAGCTTCTCGTACACTTAGAAATGATGTGGTTAGAGGCCTATTATTAATGTAAGGGGAATATTGAGCAGACCACGAAATTGAAGGTCTCCTTTTTCTCTCCTTGAATTGATTTCAGGCAACCGATTTGTAATTTATGACTACCTTACTCTCACTCGAGTCCCGTGCTGCCATTAGCTTTAACATTTGACTGTACTGATTTCCGACTGTCGACTAGTAACTGCCGGCCTTCTTCCTCATCACGGAGTCTCTTGTAATTGCTAGAGTCTCTCTAAGGCCTAGTAGTGGACATTTAACATGTGCCTGCCCACGGTCCTAAGCCTTATGCTAGCTAGTGCTGGGCATTCACACACAATGTGCACTACCTCTTCGCCTTTTCCCACCCCGTGCGAGGTTTTCCTGTCCATCAGAATTCCTCCATTGGCCAATAAACACCGGAGATTAACCTCTCCACTTCTTGCGAGGATTTATAGGGATGAGACCCATCGAAATGTAACGTTCCAATGCCTTAAAAATATCATTCGAAATAGACCTATCAACCCCTCACTATGCATTTTTGCCTATCCTTTCCGGATTCCTCCGCCTCTTGCAGGGATTCCTTAATCATCCATGTAACGGAGAAAAATATGTCCACCCACACAAAGCTTCATATGCATGCTAAAGGCCAAGCAGAATCGCGGCCATATATTCTTGGCGAGGATTAGGGATTTTTTAAGAAAGTGTAAACTTCTCTCCGCTGCAATTATTTAGCCAGACTCCTTGCAGGGACAGGACCCTCTTACCAACCGCCACCGAGAGGAGTTATAAGTCGAAACATCTGAAATATGAGCGAATGTCTGTACCGGTACCAAAGAGGCACAGACGAGTGTTGCATTTTCTCTGTGAAAATATTGGTCATTATTTTCAGCGATACTTCAATAATAAAATTTAGTAATTTCTAAGCATTGTTGGGGTTTAAGCCATTCGGTTGATATCAGATCCCGAAGATTTTTTTCTAGCCAGAAACTAGAAGCAGAACCGTGCCTTAAAAAACTGAACCACGGAAGCCAAGTGGCTGTTGGAAAAGTACGATAGTGGGATAGTAAAATAAAGGCTATAATTTAGACTCCACACGATGAAGGAAATATCGCTGAAAGAAATACGACAGACCGTCGCAAAATCCGTAGAATGATTAAACGCGAAGTGCTACGTACAAAAATAATCCGAATTCCTTCTACGAACGAAATCAGGGAACTCCGTGAAACATTTTCTATTGACATTAAATTTAAAATTAATTTTAAATGTAATTATCAAAAGTCCAATCAGACTTGCATCAGGTAAATTTAGACCAAAAATAGTTCGACTGGGTCCATAATTTTTGTATTAAAATTTTAGATTAAGTTTATTTCCACGTAGCTTGTCTTAATACGTCCTTCTTTGCTGAAATAATTCTTAACAATTTTCTTAAACATTTTTGAATATTGTAAAAGGTTAAAAAGTAAAATGAAGGCGTCTTTAGGATTTTTCCGTAGGTGGTCGCCTTATAAAACAGTAATAAAAACGAAGCCGGAAAACCAACGAAAGTTAAAAAACTTCAATATTTAAGTTTCCTATTTGCCGCCAAAATATTCTGTCGGGCATTGTTTGGATTAGGAGAATACGTGAGTGGAAAGTATTTGTCTGTTTTATGCTGCTGTTGGCCAGCATTGCAATAATTCACACTGGTTGGTTACCAAGGACATGTGCTTTTTCCATGTTTTAAAGTGTCGTTTTCTTAAAATTTGAAATGTATGTGTGTATGTTCAAAAAATTCCGATAAAAACATTTTATGGATTTTAATTTGTTTTGTTTGTTTGTCTTCTTATTTGTCTAGTATCTTGTCGGTGGAGCTGTTCTTTATTTTCCTAGTTTTTTATACAGGAAGTGGGTGGTCGGTTGGAAATATGTTTTCATCTTTTTATGTTCTCTAAGTATAGTTAATTAATTCTATTCATTTCTCTCTTTATTTTCTTATTTACTAAATAATTAAGTTTGCTTTCTTGTAAACTTCTTGAATTTTAATTGCAACTGGTTTGGTGCTACGATTTTTTTTCGTAGAAATGGTAGAGTAAAAGCGGGAGAGTTTGTTTAATGCAATTAGCAAAAAATGAAAAAAATGTAAATTTAAAGAAAGTACAATAAAAGGGATGAAATTATTTTCTATATTTGTTAGAAAAGAGTCTGACAGACAGTTTTTTAAACAAAATATTGGAATTATATGTGCGATACTTTAACAGCTGCTACACATATGTTGTGCCTACTATCAAGATACATACGCTGTTACACCTGACTAGGAAAGTTAGCTTTTCGTACGCAGGCTTTTGAAAAGAGTAATTTGGAGTCAGTAATTTATTAAACAGAATTACAGATGTTAAACTTAAAATAATTCAGACTGTGAAAAAATACGGGTGGAAATTCAACAGTCGTATTGCGTTCACTATTTTTAGAAAAATGCTCAATTTTATCAGGGTTGCATTTTTACAGTAGTGCAATGCGATTAGAATATTTTACTTTTGAGTTTGTTGTGAGTCAGAACGATTATCGTTAGATTTCTTTCTTCAAAATTCTAACGAAAATTTAAACACTTATATAATAGTGTGAAAGGGCTAAAAGCTGCCTCAATGAGTCACTGTTAAGCTTTTAACGAGGCCCTCTGACATCCAATAACTTTACAGATTTTTATGAATGGCTTACAGAATTGGCCTTAGAACTTAACATTTATTTAATCTGTGGATTTTACTTTGGAATTAAAATAATTGAAAAGAATTTTGGTTGAGCTGATAAAGGGGAGTTCTTTAAATTTCTTCAAAAACTCGCGTTTTCGTTTCAAATTTATGCCAACTACAATATAATCGATAAAATAACTATAAAATACTTGATTTCTAATCTGTTTTAATGACTTATACCAATGACTACATGTGTGTCAACCTAAGCTGCAATTAAAACATCAAACAAGCTGGGGTATACATATGTGCTTCGCATATTTAGAAAATGTATGTAGCACAAACGTAGGATTTGATTAAACACAGCTTATGTAGCATACGTTATGGCTTTTATTTATTTTAACTTAGAACTTTTCCATTTTGTAATTTTATGTTTTATAAATAGAGTATATCCAAGAACCATTTTCTTTTTCAATATGAAATATACAATTTTGTACATACTACGGTTGAGAAACCACAAGTCTGTCAGTAGTATTAGCAGCATCGGATCTATCTATAAAACTAAATATTTTGTACATATTCATTATATTTTGCCTCTTGTGCATGTTTCCCGTATTTTATTTCTTTTTACATAGTCTCACTTTACTGAGAGCAAGAAATCCTTAATATTATACTGTGCACTGAATTTTTGTGAATCAGCCGATTTTTTGTTATTAAATTGATCTTTCTAAAAACCTTAGCATACTTTAAGGACGCAAACTTCATTATATTTAAGTAAAACCCGCTACGGCTAAAAAAACTCAAAACTAACTTTTCTCCAATGTTGAAAAAATTTTACAATTAAATAAATTTGCTAACGATTTTCTAACATTTTAATGACCAGCACTAAGTCACACACACTTAAATATATACAGCAAAGTCTCAAACCACAGCTGAAAACGAAAAAATCTAAAGGCAGCAACTTAAAAAACATTTAAAACAAACACTGTTGCAAATCTAGCATTTGATAGTTACAATTTAATATATTTTTTTCGTTTGCTGTTTTTTTTTTAAATAAAAATAAGCGAAAAAACCCACCAAAATAGACACAAAAAATATACCAGCTTAACAAATCAATATAACCAGACAGAGGAAAAAATGCGATAAAAATTTTTTTTAAAAAGCAAACGAGAAAAAAAACTTAGAAAAAGGTTAACAAAATTGACAAAGTAAAAGTACAACAGCAACAAAACACAATAATAATCCTAAAAACATTCAAGCAAAACAAAATTTGCTCGTAATAAAAAATATAACGAAATCTCACACACGCACAGTATGCAGTTTGTGACTAAAAGCTAAAAAATGAAACGCTTTTCAAACATTGTTCTATGTCGAAATGTACACAGAAGCAAAAAATAGAAGACGAAACAATTTTCAACACAAGTCGGAGTTAAAAGGGAACAGCGAAAGAAAAAAATGTTGGTGAAGGCAAAGGAAAGGAAAAAATGTTGTTTCAACTTTGAGGATTTGAAAATAAAAATTGTAGAAAAGCAAACAAAAAGAAAAATGCCAAACATCATTATCATCCTAAAATCATTATCATTATCAACATCTTCGTGTACAGCGTCATCATCAGCACCGCTATGATGAAGATGTTGTTTAAATTCCTACAACTTCCACTAACACACCCAATAGAGCTGGATGCTCTTGCATTGTAGCACTAATTCTTTCTACTACTACTACCACTACTATCACCAATACTAACAGCCCACCATCGCCACTACTTCAATCCTTTGCCTCCTGTTGGAGTTTCGTTGTGCTGCATGTCTGTTTACATTTCGCTTCATTCTTACATGTGTTCCTTTGTGTGTAGAAGGCTTTTTTGAACGCACACACAATTTTTCATCTACATTTTTTTCGAATTTTTTTACTTTCTTTCTTAATTACTGCGGCTGAGTTCCCCACCCAACGCATCAATATAAAAGCGAACAAATGTCCATTGCTGGAGAAAAAGAAAAAAGCAAATTATGAAAAAAATACGAAATGTATTTCCTAATACCCTTTTTTCGCCAACAGTTCCAAACAAGTTTTCTACTCGTTCCCACAGTGAACTACTCGGCATTGTTGCTTGATTGTGTCATTTGAGCTACTTGAGTTTAAAAGTCTGAAATTTCCTGTTGAAGCCATTTTTAGAGTTTTATTAATTTGATCACTTTTGAACGCACTGCGTTCCCATAAAGAAACTTTTATTAACTCATTCCTCTTTGTAAATTAGACTTCAGCATTTCCGCTTCATACAAAATATATGTGGCCGATAGATTCTTAGCAAGATATTTTTGCTGCTACCTTTCTAAGATCTTCATGGAACTTCTTAACATGATTGACTTTCCATACATTATCCCAAATATTACGGGACTATTGAATCCAAGAACTGGAGGAGAAGTAGATAAATGTCAAACCAATTATACAGTTTAACCTATTTTCGTTGAGGGCCTTGTATCCAGCGCTTCTATATTGACCACACTGGCACCCAAGAGTACTATCAGTTGAAAATCCTTCATTTGAACATATCGTCCCCCTGGATGTTGAGTGGAGCCTGCTACAGATCTGTAGATATCAGCATCCGGTTGCGATGATACTTCAAATTTATCTCATGCTATTTCTTAAATTTTGGTTAAACTTGCGAATGGTCGTAAGTTAAGCTGGAGCGCAGGTTTAAGTGTCTCCTGGTACCCTTATTATCACACTTGTGAATCACCAGAACTAAAGCGCTATGCGGTAACTACGCTACTCAATCGAGTAGCCACTTTTATGGTGACACAGGTTAACTTTGATAATATTTCACAACTAAATGCACTGACCGTCGCTTAAGGGTTTCGTCGTTTTGTTTGAGTATTGAAGTTTAAGAGGGTGGTGCGTAAGCATGATATATGGATTGCGTCGCCCACTACTTCGTGCAGTAATAGAATGTTTTGCGCTTTTTGCGAGAATATTATCGGTGATTCTATAGTAAGCTAATAGCGTGTTTGTTTGCGATCTATATTAGGCGAGGAATCGATCACAAAAAGGTGAGAATCGATTAGCTAAAATCCCTCGATGTCCACCTTTAAACAAGAAACTCTTAGAATATCCCCCTTTCCCAAATCAGGAGCAGCTATTTTCTTATTTAGAAAGTAAAAGCATGTCGTATTAATACGAAGTCAAGATGGGCTGGAACTGGCAAAACAGCAAAACGTGCAGTACAACCGTCAAAACTATGTTAGAAACTGGTAGCAATAATGTCCAAACTCCTACACACACATCTTATATATTACTCAAGCAAATAATTACTCCGTGAATAGTTAAAGCGCTGATGGCGAGGTCACTTCTTTACGTTATGCTAGACTGTTTTCTTCGGACAGAATAGATATGTAGCAACAGTGTAAAAAGAATTGAAGACGCAGCTTTTTGAGAACTAATAAGATCGAATTAATAGGCATCCTCCGTGGACAGCGATACATTAAGAGAGAAGTTAAATGCTTTAATATAAAAATGTTCTGCCAAACGCTATAGGGGGTTTTCAAAATTCTTGCTAATTTTATTCATCCCAACTTATTTTGTCATATAGTTGAAATTTATTTGTTGCAGGATAAATTAAACTCTGTGCGCATTTCAGTGGAACCTTTCGATATTTGGAAAAAATTTGTTGCCATCATCCTTTGCGAAGTTTGTTTTGGAGACAAACCAGTTTCGGCTATGTGCCATCTTCACTGTCACTTTCCATTCTGGGTGGACGAAAAACTATAATTCGTTCCGAGTTTCTACAATAAATCACCCTGTCGGACACTCAAATCAGAAAACAATATGGAATGTTTTAAGCTTGAATTTCTTTAAACCAAATAAGAAGTTTAAAGAACTTCAAAACAGAAAGATTCAACAATAACAAAAAATTGATTTTATCTTTAATCTGAACCCTGCTAATTCTGTATTCATATGGGAATTCTCCTAGCAGTTGTTTACTTCAGGTCTTACCTCATTTTATATTTATGATAATTTCACAATTTTATTTTTAAATTAGTGTTCGTATAACCTCACATAAGCCAGATAATCAGGAGCGGATACGATTTAAGCTTTTGGTGGGGGGAGGTTTTTAAGCCCAGAATTTCAAGTTTTTCTTTTGGCAAAACGTTTATTTTTAATCTTTTTTACGGGTGAAGTATCCTATTTTCTCTCCCCCTGGATCTGCGTCTGCTAACAAGTCGGAAGAAAATTAAAATTCATAACTCGTACGAATCGCTATCTATATTTTTCTACAACAAAGTTTGTGCAGTTTAAATCACATGAATTTTCTCATAGAGTCTCTAAGCATTCGGTCTTGCCCAAATTTGGGTTATTTCTCGTAAAATTTTTTTCATCTTCGGAAAAGCTCATACGTAGCATCATTTTTCGAATTTGTTCTTAGTTGTTTTAGTTCATAGAACCCTTAACCAAACTGAACAGCCATCCATCCATTCAGTGATATATTCTTTTTTAGACTTTATAAAGTCTCCTGCTGCATGTATACGACTGTTTAGTAGTGCATGCGTTTGTTATGGTGGCATCATCATGATGCCCTCCCCAATCGTTACAAAAAAAAAAAAAACCAAATTACTACGATGACTATGATGATGTAGTCAAACAGAATCGGTGTACGAAACACATTTCGCGCTTTGTATAAAACTTAACAAAAATATTTTCCAAATAGGTTTGGTCTTGCCAAAGGGGTTATGGAAAATAAAAAAGGATACAAATGCACACAGAGTCTACTACACACTGTTAACACACACACACACACGCACATTCACCTACCAAAAAGAAAAGAAACAAAAGCAAAGTTTGAAAAAAATTTAAAAAAATTGTTTTGAATTTTTTCTTCACCCACTCATACTTAAACATGCACTGACTTGACAGACTTGGTCTCCTTTTTTAGTTCCCTCGAAAGGTTTGAGTATTGAATTATTTTTTTCAAACTCTGGCTCTCTTTCTATGAATGTGTTATGTTTAAGTTGTTTTATGTGCGAGAGTGCGTTCATGTTGTTGTTGTTTTGAAATTTTTATTTTTGGTTTGTGATTTTCTTTACTTTTTTCTCGTAACACTGTTTGTGGTAGTTTGAGAAAAGCAGGTAGTTTGGAGAAGGCTTTGCAAAATGCAGATGTGTTAGTGCATATGGGTCTGTGTGTGTAGGAGAGCTAACATTTTTGTTCTGCTTAAGTGTGAGTTTTCAAACCTTAGCCACGGTCAAATCTCTAACCCTTTACTTACATCCTTAAATCTCCAGTGGCTATGGGATGAGTGCGAACTAGCAGTACGTGAAACCCACAAATTGCTGCCAGAGCAGGGCTAGGATTATGTAGACAATAATTACACCAACAACAACAAAATAAACGCCATACATTTTCATGTTCATGTTAATTACACCACTGTTGTCCTTTCTTTTCATTTCCTATTTCCGGCATTTTTTGTCTCTTGATTTTTATTTAAATTTTTGTTAGAATTCAAAATTATTTGCTTGATGTTGGCTTTTTAAATTCTGCCCGCTACTAATAGAAATAAACGGAAAATAAAACAAATAATTTTTTCTATTTGTTTAGTGTTCAAATTCTCTAAATCAACGGCGGCCGCTACCCGACGTTAGCATATTTTTTGTGCTTCTACTTTTGATTTCAATTTTTATTAATTTTTTTAACCAAAAATACAAATTTATTTACTTTTTTATTTACTTGCAAACTCTATGGAAAAGTCTAAATGGTTTTAGGAGTTGCTTTTGTTTTTATGCGATTTTAGCCAGTTTTTTCGGCCAGTTTCGATGGCAAAATTTAACCAAAAAAAAACTGAAAAAATATGAACTTAAAAATTGTTTAGTCTGTCACCTTTTATTACAATTTTTTCGCTGTGAACTTAGAGCTGAGCGTCGATTTTTTATTGTAATTTTTTTTCAGCCAATAAATTGTTGTTTTTCTGATGAATTCATATGCATGTTTTCCTATGTTATTTTTTTTTTTAGATAACTGGGTTATTAGTTTTATGTTACAAACAGATTTGATACTAATAAATTTGAAATGATTACGCTGATTGTTTTGCAGGCCCTTAAATACTGAAAATTTTAAATACTTTTAATAGAATGCTTTAGGAATAGCAATGGCATGTTTGCTTGCCTGTCAAAATCATAGTGTTTCTAAGTTGATAAATCCATCCGCCTTTTGCTCCATCTGAATGCCATTTATGCATCAAAGCTTTATTAGCTGCTGTATTTTCCGAATCACGCAATAACATATTAAGTTGGGTCAGAAGATGAAAAAAGTTTAAAACAAGCTTGATTCCGGTACGTTATTCATCTGCCTGGCGGATGAAAACATTAAACAAGTTGGGGAAATTTTCCTTGGAGTTTGTTGCAAAAGCGGTAGAAAAATAGCAGCCGATCTCGGCGCTTCGAACAGAAAGGTGCAGATATTTACCTCTGATTTTTTGTGCGTACGGCGAGCTCGAACGTGGCATCAGCGGAGAGCGTTTTAAGCCTGTTGTTTTATTTGGGCGAAAGTATCGTGGCCAAACATGTTCATATGAATAGGAAATCGAAACCAAACAATAAAATGTATCGCATGTCGCAACTCGTTCTTTCATAGAAAAGAGTATTATGTAGGCGAAATAAATAAGGCAAGAGGTCGGAATTTTGAACGACAACGCAACTGCCTGTATGCGTTTTCTTAAAAAAAACAATCAAAACATCACTTCGGCAAATTTTGTATTTATCTGGTACACTACGTATTTATCGGGAATCGAAAAGCCATTCGTGTGAACACATGCTTCCAGAGGTTTCCTGGAGTTAATCATTGAATCTTGTGGCATTTCTCGTGGAATGGCCTGATTTACCTTCGAATGGTTTCCTTTAACTCTGATAAGGTTTGCGTAAACGCGGTGCTCTAGGTCACAGAACTATTCTGCACAATAGGACTTTTCCAATCGCCATCCCCCCACTACTTGCCGTTTACTACACAGTACAAAATCATGTAGAAGATACCCTTTGTATTTTGCTGCGTTGCCAGGCGATGAGGGCAGTTCCATAACCAGCCTATGAAATGTGTTCTAAAGATTGGAGAGAGCATCTAAATGGTTGCGTTACTTGCAATGAAGATTTTTTATATAACGATGAACAATTGAGCCGTTTATATTTCAGTGAAGCGTTCTGGTCAGTTGTTGAAGTCAATGAACTAATCTTTACGTTCATCACTTTATTGATTTACAAAATAGGATCAAAATAAAAACGAAGAGTACTGAACTAACCGGGCAGCACGTACGTCTGACCACGGATGCAATTCCATTTAATCGTAGCCAGTGAAATACGTGTTTTTATTCATTTACTCATTTTAATTATTTCAGTTGCAATAAAAGCTGTTGTATTCAACGGTCGAATGCTTTCATCACATAAACCAGAGCGAAAATATATCTCCTGCAAGGTTTTTACGACCGTGTCCTGGAAGACCTGAACTGATCAGCCCTCACATGGGCGACATGACTGTTTTCATTGTTAGGACTAACTAACAGAAGTATCAAATCATTGTCTATCTCAGTCGTTCCGCAACCTTTTTTTGCAAAGATGCAAAGAAGAATAATTCGTAGCCAAAGCAATGGTCCGATTTGAGCACAGCGGTAAAATTAACTCATCCTCTTTTTTTTTGCTAGCTTACCATTCCGCCACTACCATCGAAAAACCTAGACAAATCGTCGAGCTCTTCTTAGACAATTCCAATATCGGCATGTGGAGATGTATAGATATGCTACGCATACAAAAACATTTTGTTTACCTTTCGTACCGAAAAGGTGACTGGAAATACGTCAGCCGAAACGTTGATTACACGAAAACCATTTAAGGCTACTAGCACTGAGTTTGGAGGGGAAAATTACTAGGATCTTCTGGGATGGCCCACACTTAAAGAAATCGAAAAGATTGCTGAAACTGAAACACACCGAAGTTAAAAAGATTACAAGTATATTAACAGAACACTCAAGCCAGACAGGAGCATCTGCAGGGCATGTAATGAGGTCATCGAAACTATGAAACATATTCTGTGTATAGGGGTTATATAACATACAAAGCACTTTTTTCCATATTCACAATGTACATCGCACAACAATATGAACCACTGGACTAAGGGGATGCTTATGTTTACGTCTCTTATACTCAACTCGAACTTAATCTAACATAATCTGTAACCAATAATTAATTCCCTTAGGAATAAAAATAAGTAAAATTATTAAATTAAAATTATTCACTTCGATCTGTGAGTTCACAAATAATTTTTTTAATTTTGGCCCTTAAATTAGCGATTCTCTCATTAATTGATTCTCTTACATTCTTCCTTCTACTTCTTTTTTAACATTTCAGTACTTTTTTTCTTTCACAACTCGTGTTAGTTCTTTTTAGCAACTTCTATTGTTAGAAAAAGACTTTCAAACATAAAATAAAAATAAAAAAAAAAACACGGACAAAAAATACAGACAAAAAAAGTACAACTTGAACATTTTAAAGAACAAAAAAGCGACCAACGTCTAGTTGAGCGCTTTATTTCTTTTTATTATTTTCATTCACGAGGACATAAAAACAGCCATCAACAGGGGGTAAACGAGAGACTTTTTTCAATACGAACATTTTTTCTAAATGTTATCTATAAATTTTTTTCTAAATTCATGTGTTTTTTGTTTTCTATTCTAAAAATATTTGAACGTAGGTCATGTTCATGGTTTGTATTTTATTATTTTTTATTATTATATTTTATGTTGTTGTAGTTTTTGTTGTTGTTGTTGCAATATATGGCTTTAACCGTTTAGCTGGAATTAGTTAGAATTGATTTCATAGAGCAACAAATACAAAAATATTATGTAAGTTTTAGCCACAATATTTGTTTTATTAATTCAATTTTAACCTACATTTACGCTTTGTGTTCAGATGCTAAAGGGTGTTTCTCGTCTTATAGTACTTTAAAATGAAAACTTTTAGACTACACAGGAATTTGTGTTGGGCTCAAAACAGGAAGGTGCTGCAGCTCAAGTGGTGATCACTTTGACTATCAAGCTTTCGATGGCTTTAGTCATTTCGATTCATACCTCAGCCGATGACGAGCGATAACATCTGATATGTTTACCTTCTATTCACAGATGTTTATAGAACAGTGGCTTACTTCACCGGCCTGGATGCAAATTGCGACGTTCGATGCCGATACACCGACTTCCACTTACATTTTATTTATATTCCGCACGATATCGAATGCCGTAATTTGGGCGCTGATTCTACAGCATTGCGGAAGTGCAATAATTAAAAATAATAGACATGCCCCTACACACTGCCAAAGGCGCTGCATCGTTGTTCTTAAAATGTGTTACGCAATTGCAGTGTTGTTAAACATGAATAAGACAGAATGACATGATCGTTGTACGGCTGATTGAATCGGAGGCCTCAGTCAGTAAATATATTTAAATAAAAATTACACAGAAATATTTTTTTAAATAAAGAATATATTATTCCAATTATTGAATCAATATGTTTACTTTATTGATCAGTTAGTCTTCAATAATTATTCACAATAAAAGCTTATAATAGTTTCAGAACAAAAAGTTTAAAGGACAGAAAACGAAGTTCTGTTAATAACACCGTAACTTAATTTCCAATCGCTTTTATGAAACTTATAGCAAATTCTCTTAATTCAAATTCAATTTAAGTGAGTGTAAAATTATTTTCATACGGCTGAGGGACCTGTCGGTTTGTTTTTATTTACTCTTAAAAATTGCATTTACCTGTGCTGACATAAGTTGTTTTATCTTCATATACCCTTATGTATGAAACACCTTATTTTTTTCTTGTTCTTTGCTGCGATGTCACTTTTATAGGAATTTTGTCTACAAGTTTCATATCCATGTGACTGTAAGAAGAAAAGAAATTTTCTTATTTATCTTCAAACACTTGACTTCAACACATCAGTTGTTATTAAAACCGCTTTCACTCTATTAGATTGGGTAAAACGACTGTAAAAACAATGGCTCTTATATTTTGTTAATTTCTAAACGTTTAGACTTCTCATTTAATCAGGGTTGCATTTTTACAGTAGTGCGACAGTGTAGAAGAATAATGTAATGAGAATAGTTAACTTTTGATGTTTTTATAGTCAAAACGATGGTCATTAGATTTGTTTGGGTAAAAATCCAAAGAAAATCTAAAGACTTGTATGGTAGTGTGGAAAGGGTTAAGGAAAACCACGCAAATGAACTATTATATTGTTAGCAGAACCTCGATTTAATGGTCGAAAGCAATAATCATGGTTATTACAAGAACACCCGTTAGTCCGATAACTTTTTATAATGCAACCCTGATGAAATAGAAACTTTTTCCATTTCCATTGCAAGACCAAAATATTCGCTTTGAAGTCGTTGTGTGTTAAGATTACGTCTAGCAATTCTTACAGTTGACAATGAAAAATTTGGGGCTTAGGACAAGGTATAAGTTTAGATATTTACACCAGAAAACTTAAGGTCAACATCACGGCGATCTTGGGGTTACGAATTGGGGACTTAGCACTATTGAATTGGATGAAAACTTTTTTCCAAATGCGCTGCAACGTTATTTTTTTTATACCTTCATTGAAGAGCAGAAGAAGAGATGGAGAATACATTAGGGAAGTAGTTGAATAGAGGGACCCCCGACAAATTCAGACATTTTTAACTTGTTATGAATTTTTAAAGAGCAACACTTTTTCCATTTTGCATGAATTCGAAACTGTTCAGAATGTGCAAAAATAATATTTAGGTAACGAGAAGGTAATTTTATGCCCCATTCTTCGGTGTCTTGTTCTCGAATGTTCATCATACTTTTATTGAAAGGAGGCTAAAAAATTAAAGCTTATCTATCATCCATCCAAGTGAAGCAAGTCATACGATTAATAAACTGCTTGTTTTAAACATGTGGAGAAGCTTACGAGTTTTGCTTACTTTAAATTGTAAACAGAAGTTTTATTCAACAAAAAGGAAATACGGATTATAGCCTGTCGAAGGCTGTAAGTCACTTAAAATGTCCTATTGCCTAACAGTTTCCACTAAGACTTGAAAAATGCACTTAGGCTAGAAACGCGAATGAAAAGATAAATTACTTAGAGAAGCTCTTTACACCACATGATTATCAGTATAATCACAGTGAATGATCCAATGAAATTTTGGTTGTCTTTAGTAAAATCGACAATTATAAATATTGATATCAAAAAATCGACCGGACCTGACCGTATTACAGGATCAATGTTAGGAAACTTAGTATAATATTTGTATTTCACGCCCTGTTGCTCTTGAACAATGTTTAAAATCGTTATGATCCCTAAATCAAGAAAGGAATGAAGTCATATTACGTAATGCAAGTCCATAGATTGTAACTATTACTATTTGACTTAATTTATTGACATTTCCCATGCGTTTGATAAAGTCTGGCATGATGGGCTACTCATAAAAATAACTAGAGTTCGTCTTTGAAATTCGCACAAGCTGCTTAAGAGCTATTTGATACATATAATTTAAAAAAAAAGGTAAAATTTCTGCTGGAGCCTCTAAGGATCGTCTACTGGGGCCCTTATTATATATCATGCAGACAGTGGATTAATGTCTAGCTCATATTAATGGGGAGTGATCATGTAACGTTTGCCCTCAGCATGCAACACTCTCCACCCGTAACTATAACAAATAGCACTATTTCTGTCGAACATTCAACTTGATGAATGTTTGACATATAAAAGTTCGAAGAAATCAACGCCACTGGTTAATAGGCCCTAACTAAACCAATGCTTTGGAGTAATGGCATTCAGCTGTGAGGTACGGCTTGCTTGTCAAACATCCAGAAGTTGCAAAGAAGGAAGTGAGAAATTTTGCGTCTTATCGTCTGCGCACCTTCGTATGTAAGAAATAAAAATATCCACAGAGACTTGAAAGTTTCCACTATCCAAGAAGAAATAAAAAAAAATTATTCGTGCAAATATTTAAGCAAATTTCTTGCATGGACTCTATGACAATGTGATGGATATCAGAGACTAATAGCCTCTTACTTTCTGAACAAAAATGTTGCCTTATAAATAGCTAGTACTTTTTTTAGATTGCCCAAACACTCACAAATTAAATTAAATTTCAACACAAAATAAACAAATGAAATAAAACTTTTATTAATATAAACAATGTAGTTAATGCAGTTCTAAAAAAGAGTAGAAGTATTTCACCCTGAAGTTTAAGTTGAGTGCAAAAAATTGTTCCAGAGTCAGAAAACGCCATAAGCAAAACAGACAGAACGAAAAATGACACTGAAGATGGCACATAGCCGAAACCGGTTTGTCTCCAAACCAAACTTGACAAGGGATGGCGGAAATTCGTTCCAAAATCTACATCAAAACAGACACATTGTGGCGGCTCTCCCAATCCAATTGTAGGTAGTAAATCAAGAATTTAATACAATTAACTATTATTATTTTATTGGTAATAATTGATAAATAATATTTTGGAGATAAGATTGTACATTTTTTGAAAAGAGATTTAACAAAATAAAATTACCCAAAAATATGTTTTATTTGGCAAAAAAGTCAAATTAAAATAATTATAAGAAGTATATTTGGGATTTTATTCTCTCTATTTAAAAAAACGTATTTCCAGTGAATTTTTTAATCTAACTCATATGATAATACAAATTTAGTTTATTTGTTAAGTGTGGATAAGCTATTCTCCATGCGCTTCTGCTGGTTGCTTAAGCCAGCTCATCAGGAAGCCTTTACCCCTAATTTTTATAAAAACTTGAATGTCGTTTGCTCTAAGTTCCTTAGACCAACCGAGAAATCCAAAGAAACTCAAGAGAACAACATTAAAGTTTTAATGAAAAGCCCCCGCAATAAACAATTTTAATTTTAGTTTTCTTACCTGGCTTGCTGCGTTTATTTTGGTTGTTTGCCAACTCTAAGTTCACCCTAAACAAATAAATTGCATTCTTTAAAATAAAATTAGTTGGAATAAAAAATACTAGAAATCATTTTTTGAATAAATAAAATATTAATAATTTTTCATTAAATTTTTTGATTAAAGTTCTTTAAAAATCGCAAATTTTTTTACGGCAAATTAAAAGGAGACACATTGGATTTTATTTGAACATGTTTCTATTGCAGTAAAATATGGGGAGGTCCAACCATAATGCACGATGTTAATTATGAGTCACTATCGCTAGATGATAACGGACTTCGTGTGGCCAGACATTGAGGAAATGGACCTGAACGATATGTGGTTCCAAAAGTGTGGCTCTTTTGCGCGAGAAATTCAATGGCCATATTATCTAACGTCGTGGCGATGTTAATTGGCCGTCACGACCATATTGTTTGACATCGTTGAACTGCTTTCTTTGGGGATATTTAAAAGAAAAAGACTACGTCATTAAGCAACAAAAGCAAAAGTATGAGACAATTCCGCATATTAACGACATTGAACCTCAATTATGCCTCAGAGTCATTGAAAATATCGACTATCGGATAAAGATAGGCAACCGAAGCCGTTTGGCCGATATTTTGTTATACACATAATTGTCATAGATCGTTCTATTACAATAAAAAATATCAAGATAATTCTCTGAAAACTTTTTCTTTTATTTACAATAATTTATTAAATAAAAAAAAAAACACAATTTCATTTCACATTCTTCAATTCTGGGGACTTCTAATCGCTAATCGGTTTTGCGACTTCCAACCGAAATTTCAATTTGATAACCAATGTGTGTTTCGTAGGAAATAACGTGAGCATAGTGCTACGACTATATTTTCGTAACACGTTGTTTAACAGTTCAAATCACCTAAGTGCCAATTTAATTAATTAATTTGTATTTCTCTTTCAAAATTTGATTTTTGCCATAGAATTCTATTTTTTCCTTTATGAGACAATTAATCAATAACCTTTTTCTCTTTTTATAGGCCAAAATGAATGATCATCATAACAATCTGCAAAAAGGTAATATGAATTAATTTTACTTTACATGCGAAAATAAAATATCTTTTAGATTCTTAACTGTTTTTCTTTTAATGACTCGAGTATTTACGTCAAATCCTTATCTCATCTCCTATGAAAGTAAATGAGTATGCGAGTAGGTAAATGCAGTAAGTTGTTTTGGAAATAAACTTTGTAGCAGTACTGGCCTTCTTTCGACTCCAACTCATTGTGTTTAACACTGATAACATCTTTTGAACAATAAGAAGCAGCAGAAAAACCTCAAAATCGTTAAGTTGTTTTTATCAGTGAGTTGATCTTATGAAAAATCTGAAACAAAATTTAACAAGCTGAAGAAAAAATGAAACTAAAGAAACGATAGAGGTAAAAATTCGTTTGTGCCATCAGGGAGGTCTGGGTAGTTTTGGTTGTCAATGTGTAGCTGCTTTTGTGTGTTGCGTTGGGTCTCTGCAATGAAAATTTTGTCTTGCAGCCGTGTATTTTGCATTTTCTTTTCACCATTCATTGTGTGTGTCTGTGTCTGTTTAACCGTTCGGAATTTATGTTAAACAACGTTGTAACGATGTTGTTAAATGTCTCGTTTAATTTAATTAAACCACAAGCATCATTTCAGTATCTCTGTTTACTACAGACTAGTTACAAGTATGTTGTTTAGTTTTATTATTATTAATGTTGGGAGCTTTTGCTGCTAATATTGCAATGTGGGAGCACTTTATTGAATTCTTACAAACTTCGTACGGTGGAAAGCGATAAGTGTCAATATATTTCGAAAAATATTTATATTTTGGGCTTTGCTCAACAAACTTTTGAAACTAAGTGCAGGAGGTGCAGACATTGTAATATGGTTTTATTCCTTTAAGTTTTTCAAGGTCAAGTATTTCACCCCGGCCACGCTACGTAAGGCTGGAAAGTTGGATATGTCTTCCACGAAAAGTATGAAAAATAGACATATTCGCAAGCAAAAAGTTCGAAAAAAAATTTAACATCGCTCCCACCCAAATACTGAAGCTGCATATAGCCGCCTCCACTTGTTTAATCACTTTGACATTCTTAACTTGCGTTACGTACGAAAACCCAGCAACGTAAGACAGGTGGAAAATGCATTATGCAATGCATTTTTTCGTTACGTGCAAATTTTTATGAACCAAACCCTTCCTTAATCTTAAAATCAGGATTTTTTAACGAAAATAAAAAATACTTTGTACAAACTGCCTACTCCGCCAGTTACGTTTTACACACTTTTCTAAAAATCATTTGAATGTCTGTTTGTGACGAATTCACACATTTGCGAAGTTCTATTTGAGACCCTTTTTGAAGCACGTAATCTCTGAACTCTAGGTCTGGTCAATAATACCATCCATGTTTATTTTTGGGAAACAAAGCCTCCACATTTTTATTTCATATACTTTTTATTGATAAGAGATTTTAAACAATGGGCAGGAGTAAATTAATCAGTGGATAATGTTGCATAAATGCGAATCAAAAAACAAGTTTTTCTTTGAAACAAAACTCGTAAAAAAGCATTTAAACAGGAGAAGTTACAACGAAAAATAGACGAAGTCACAAAAATGGTAAAAAAGTGGCAGAAGTAGATAAAGAAATCTTGAAACCTAGTAACACTGTAATTAAGTCTTCTGTACTAACGGCAAACCTCTCTTAGAAACAACAGGAACTCCAACAATAACAATAACAAAGAAAAATGCCTTTTATGTGGCATTTAAGAAAAAAAAAAAGAATTATTGCAGGCACATTCCAGCTGTCAATCAAATGGCGATTGTGAAACCATAACTAAATCTATAATTTTAGTGAGTTTAATTAAAACACCAACCAATCACATGAAATAAATTTGCCGATGCACGTACAAAACGTGTCAGCTTTTGAGTAATTTTTTGGCATTGAGACACCATCGCCACCATCACCACCAGCACCACCACCATCATATACCGGTACTGCCGCTAGAGCCATTAGGAGACATTTGCAATGGCAAACGAAAAAGATGCCGACAAAATTACAGAAAAGCTGGCCAAACACCATAAAAAGTCAAACCGGACAGACAGCTAACAAATGGACAAATGAAAAGATTTAAAGCTGTATTTGAAAATTGTTACATAAACCATACATGGGTGCTCAATAGGTGGCGCCACTACTCTTCTGTATCTATGACTGCGTTTGTCTTTTCCCTTATTTACTGCTATTTCTGTAAAACTTTTAATTTACTGCTGTTACTATAGCAACTCCTTTGAAACCGCCACTCAGTAGTCTTGGATGCCATGATTTATATTTATTTATTTATTTGATACTTGCGATCAGTTTATTTCTTTTCCTCTTGTCTTTAACTAAACCTAAGCGTTGAACAAGTAACATCATTATTAATTTTGCAATTTGAGTGTAGAAAAAGAAACTCTAACAATATTTTTTTTTTACTTTTTGTTTTAGGTCATTTCATAGACGACAATCGTCTGGAACATCATGGTGTAACACCACAAGGTAAGTAAAGCATGAAACTTTAAACTCGACTTTAAACTTAAACAAAAAGAAAGAGGCAGAGAAGATGAGTTTGACAATAATAATGAACTGCTAATAATTTTAAATATTTTCTAATGTCGTAAAATATTGTTAATAATTTTTAACATAATTTCTTAAAGTCGCTACTCAGGCTGTGAAGTTACTAAATCTTAATGGAAATCACTAGACTTAAAATGTTGCAGTGTTGCCAGAAGAGAAAACTCTAAAAAATTCTTAAGTGGCAACAAGAAATTATGTTTTAATAGTTTATAGATAAAAAAGACTAAAACATTTTTGTGTTTGTAAGGGCGGGTCGATGTTGAAACTTTGGTCCTTTTTTATGGCGAGCTCTACAGATCAATGGTAACGAATTTCACTCCTCATAAGCTAAACGATAACGATATTGAACGAAACAATATGTGGTAGCAAATACTACAATGGATATTCAGCATAATTAAATGATGGGCATTGTTATATCTCGAGGAGGTGACGAGATGTGGTCACCGAGATTGTAAGATTTGACCACCCAAAATATTTTTCTGAAGTCGTGGTACTATGTCAATAAGCTACTTTAGATCAGTACCTCCATAGTCAACTAACCCATGCTGCCACTCGGATCTATGCGGCAAAGCCATTGAAAATTAGATCATCCGTGCAACGCTTTGAATAAAAAATGACTTTTGATATTTTAATTCCATTTGCTCATCTACAAACCGTCTGCTCTGAATTCTTTTAAAAATTTAATTCAATTCGGTTTTAGGAAAAATTATTAATTTACTAAAAAATTTAAATGGAGCAATGCTCAATTTAGCACTCAAAATACTCAGATGGCAACACTGTTACTACGTCATTTTGAATACTCAGGTATTGCAACATTGTCTTTACTCCAAATCTTGTTTTATCTGCTTCCACTCTCTGCTTGTTGTTGTCTAATTTCCTTTATTCGTCATTCCCATTTAGGTGGCAGTGTTTTGGGCTCTGCCGGTGCTATTCATCATGGCAATCATGTGGGTCACCATAGTTCTGCCTCTGCAGCCGCACTACTTGTTGTCCCTCAGCCCATCAATGCCACAAAAATTGGTTCATCTTTAGGTGGTTCGGGTGGTGGTGGCGGTGGAGGTACTGGCCGCAAATATCAATGCAAAATGTGCCCCCAGGTAAGTAAACTTCTAAACACAATTGAAATAACTTTTATCGATACTAAGTTGATTTTGGTATTCAATTTTTATAATAATTTTACACAAGTGAAAAGTATTATTCACAGTTTCCAAAAACGAAAACTGAAATTGCTTCTATTTACGCTTAAATACGTTTTCGAGTACATAGCGGCTGAGGCCTGTGTATTCGGGAGGTTACAGTTTTTGAGACTATTTCCAGTAAACCAGGCTGTATATCGACATTAACGCATCAAATATTTCTCTCATATCGGAGTAGACATACGACCTTACATATTCCTCGGGAAAATATTCTAAAGACGCCCAATCTTATAAACGAAGTGGCAAGGTCTATCGCGTGATAATAACCGTTCATCAAATATGTGTTTCATTAAATTCATTGTACCGTGTGATGTGGCCGCAACATGCTGAAACTACTTGGCTGCAGTGTTAATACATTCCAATTAAGCACGAAAAAATTTAGTTATTATATCCCTGTAACACTCTAGAGCTCAACATTTTTGAAAACATATGGACCAGTGATTTCATCGACCCACAAAGCGCATCTAATAGTTTCGTCTCTTCCGGCCGATTCAACAAGTGTATGAAGCTAAGGATGATAGTCTGGACTTAATTCGGGTACAAGTTGAATCTTGTTGGAAAGTAAACCAAGATCTTTAAGCAAAAGTGTTCATAATGTGGATGGATAGACGTTTAGTCGTTGAGTGCAATGACGATTTGTCGTTGTGTTTGCACAGCACGACGTCTTATGAAATCCATATTATCGTTTATAGTAAATGAATAGCGCAAGGATTTATTATTTTTGCAATAAGTTTCATCTACATTTATGAGCATTATAGAATGCCCGATAAGTTTCTCGAACTAAATGGTGTTTTTTAAAATAAAAAGTTGAACTATTTCCAAAACCTTTATCGTGAAAATTAACCTAAAAACAACTGATAACTGTAAAGTCGGCTTTCACTGATAACAAAAGTCGACAGTTTTTCGCCTCAAAAAGAAAAGATACTTATGAAATTGACTAAAACAGTTCTAATGAAAAGTCTTTTTGTAAACTTCAATTTCGTCTTGTGAGACTGCACAATTGAGATAGAAAGAGTTGGTAGAAACTCACACCCATAACACAATCAAATAAAAGTTTTTACAGTAGTGTATGAATGAATGTGTGTATTTGTATGTGGGTGTATGTGTGTGTGTGTGTGTGCATTTCGGAATATGCAGAAGGCTCATAAGCAGATTCTGATTACAAAGCAAACGAACACTACAAAATGGACGAAATTATAGAAAACTATTTACGGGCACAACGCTCTCAGAAATACTCTTTAGCATACGCTACCACACACTGACATAAACTGATACTCATGCATCTTTACGGAAGGTACCATTAAACAAAAATTCTGCACCAATACGATGCGTTGAGGCAACTCTAACAGAATTTACTACCACTGGTTTTACATATGCGAATGTAGTAGATACTTAAATACATGAATTTTAAATACACACACACGCACACACACACACATGTAATTACTTAACACACACACCCTTACCCGTACACGAACGAGCATATGTAAGAGTACTTGCATAAACTTTTTGGGTAGTTGAGGCAATCTAGCACCTACAAACAAAGTTTAAATTAAACATGCTAGAGGATTTTGTTCGGCTATAACGAATCATTTATACCTCTTATGTTTATTAGAAAGAGGCCCTGGATGCAAACACAACCATTTTTTTAGTGAAAGCGGTAGACTAGTTATAGCGACATATTACTTTAATGGTAACATGAATTATAACTAACTGGTATCGTTTTATACAAAAACGAAATTGCCTATGAATATGTTGGGAACTAATGAGCTTTTATTCGAGAGAAGTTTTGCTTTTAAACGGCATAACGAACTAGTTTATTTTAAAAGTGGCTTATTTTATATTTTTATGAAGTAATTAGAAAAAGAAAACAACATAACAGAATGATGGACTTGTTTCATTGTATACCCCCAATATAACTCATTTATTTAAAAATGTTTTCCAAGGACTTAATCACTCCTATTATTGACGACGATTAAATTAAACTGATGTATATTTATATGAAATACATTATAATTATGAATTACTTGTACTTATGTTTAAAAATCATAGCTGGCAAATAATTATTAGTAATCGTAATTACTTTCATTTAAAGAGTGAAGTAATTGATGAGATCACGATTATTTTCAGTTTCGCATGTTTACTAATTGACTACGATTACCAGTAATCATACATTAATCAGGATTACTTCCGACAAAGATCAAATAATCAAAGGGAATCAAAAGTAACCTTTGAAAGTAGTCATATTATTTTTTTGATTACTGTTGATTCTGTTTAACTCTAAGAGTAATCGCAAGGAATCCTGATTATAATTTTATATTCATATTATCCCCGTTACTCCTCTTGGGAACATAGGGGTTCCACAAAACGTCTCCATATTACACGGTTTGCCGCTGTTGTTTTTGCTTCTTCCATTTTAGCATTTTAGATTTTTAGTTGCGCAAGCCTTGATGCTTCACAAACAGGTGCATAATAATTCCCTTGCGCAATGTGTGACCTATTGCGTGCGCCAACGGTTGTTGCCATAAACACCTGCCTATTGTTTTGCTCTGTCTCTGTTTCGTTAATCTTTTGTTTTGGTTTTTCATCGTGATTAATCGTGTAGTGGTGTGCTGATCCTAGCAATGTGGTGTCGAATCTTGGCTGTTCACTTGTTGTTTGCCCCATATATATGGCGCTTCCCGAACGTTCAATGTGATGCTGCTACCTTTCTTTTTTGCCAAATGTGCGTGCGCTGGAGTGTCATTGTCTGGAGGGTGGTTGAAGCCTTTTTTTTTATAAAAACTCGAAGACCGCAATGAAATTGTCTATTCTGCCGAGGTTCGAACTAGTGGTTCTTCGGTTTAACGTTTGGGGCTTTAACAGGGCTTAAAATTGCTGCTGTGTAAGTCAAAAATTTGTGAAAAATGGGCACATTTAGCAATAGTCATGTCAAAACTGTGGCAACTTTTTTATTTCCATTAATTCTGCTGCTACAAATTGTTCCACTGTGTTCTCAAATGACACTTAAAATTGCATCGTTGGTTGGCAATTTCCATCAGCATAAACATTTAGTGTTCCTCCGCTATTCGTTTTAATATATTCAAAATATTTTTATAGTGCTCTAGCAACACACATGAACATTTTTGAATTAATGTCGCTGGTATTTATTTTTTTAGTGCTGCAGCGAACAGCAGTTAACATATTTTTCTTTATTTCTATGTTTTTTTTATTGCAATATGAATTTTAAATCGTCTTTTCGCAACAAGAGCTGCGTCACAAACCGAATGCCAAACTAAATATGCTTCCACTTTTGGTGGTGATTACAAACATCGAAAGTAGAACTTTTTTAGCATGTATGCATGTGTGTTTGTAGGTGGGAAGAAGACAAAGTGCTAAATACAATTTCATATACAAAACTCAAATAGAATTAATACAGAGTTTGCAAAAAGTGTAATGATTGTTTGAAATAGATTGATGCTTCATTCAACGGTTGAAACAACTAAACTTGTTTCTATATGGCGCTAATATAATAATATTTAATTTACCTCGCCATATGGGGTATGCTAGGATTCCGTTTAAGCCATTGCTGGTGGGAGGGAATGTGAGAAAATTTTAACGAATGCAAAAATTATATTTTACATTACGTCTGAATCGTTTTAAAGGGTAAGAAGGGTGTATTATATTTTGAGACCCCTGGATATGTGACTGACTTGAATCTAGCGATAAATAGTGCGTTTTTTACACAAGCATTTTAAGCCTTGCAGAACTTTTACAACACAAGCTTCATTGGTGTAATATTAATTACAGCGTTGTTCATTACTCAGGAGTTGTTACCAGAGTTATATGGGTTTTATTCTTATGTCCACGAGTATTGCTTCATGCCATATCGTCTTTAATATAAAATGATTTTTCATATGAATAGAAATGAATAGAATTGGGTGATCCGATTTGGGCTTCTACATTAGGTTGTTAAACAATATAAGATTTAAAAAAAAAATCGTTAATCTATTATGAAAAATTATCTATCCATCCATCCATTACAATAATGTCTGAAAGATTATGTCTGCCAAAGGGCTGCTCCGACTCAGGTGACTTGACGAAATGTGATTGTCATGATTTTTGGTGACAGTTTTGCAAAGCGCAGGTTCAAGATCGATTGTTATGCTTTGTATCTCCTGTATCAATTTCCCATTTACTTGTCTTAAAACCGACTTCTCTTGAGTGCTTTGTATCTTAATGCGATTGATGACGAATCGGTGTGCCGGGTTTGTCATGCGTATATTTACGAACTCTGTCGATATTCTTTTCCAAACAACATGATCGGGAACGTTCAAAATTCTAGGCTCAGAATGTCGATTGGATACACTAACTTATTCACCTTAAGCACGATGTGCTTTTTTCCTCGAGCATTAATTTTCCTAATACGATTGGATAATTCGAACACATTATTCTGTTATTGCTGTCATTGATTTATAACAAATTTTTTTAATGTGCTTAGAGCATTAATATTGTTTCGTTTTGCTGCTTACTTTAATGTTTGTAAAACATTTGCCACTGTGGTATGGAAGCTTAATTTGAATCACCCTTTATATATAATTCTTCCTCTCAATCTAAAGAACTGGATCGCTTCTGATGAAATTTTTTATATGCTTGTATGTGTTTGAATGGGTTTCAGGATAGCTTGTATTCCAATTGGTCCCGGTAGATGACGAAGCTTTCGTAAGTCGTTGTGATATAGACGTATTAACAACACTGAAGTTTCTGAAGGAAATATTAAAGTGACAGGTCGACGTCTGCCCGGGCGCGCTAGCGTTTTTGTAAGTTGTTTGCCTCTCATTAAAAAATGAGAGAAATCCACTTATATAAAGGGATTTCCAATAAAGGTGGGACTTTGTTGAAAGTTGTTGCGCCGCCTTTCAAATCGGTTGTTTACTATTCACGCCCATATCATCGATGTGAGTTTCACTATTTAGCAGTACATCCGAAAAAACGTTTGCAAGAGGGCCCTAATTTCGGCCGAATAATTATTTTTGGCTACAAGGCGCATTTGTGTACAAATGGGCTGACAACAGTCTACACAAGATTTCAGAGGTGGCAATGTATTCACAATGCCCTTTTTGCTTAAATTCTTTTTGAGCTCCAGACTTCAAATCGATTTCAGAACAACTATTTAAGTGCTAGAAGTGAATTAATACATTTAAATATAAAAATAGCAGTAACTATGTTTATGAATGCATGTTTCATGTAGATACATTTTTATTAGAGAGTATTGAAGGCAACAACTACAACTATGACAGCTAACCCAACAACAGCAACGGTCACATATGAAGATGTAGTAGAGAACCAACAAAAATTAAAAGGTTTTTTTTTGAAACCATTATTTTCAAATGACTACCCCCAACATTTTGGATCCCACGAACGAAAAAAAGGAAACGAACAAGGCTCCAAATACACACGCACACACACACACACACAGCTGCACACACTAACATAGTTCTAGTGGTAACAAAAGCCTGTGCTGTGATAGCATGTGTGTGAGTGTGTAGATAATTAAAAATAAGACGAACAGAAATTTTTAACTATGGGCTAGAAATACAGGGATTATTTTGAATTTTTCTATTCTTTTTTTATGTGCTGCTGATGCTTTTCGTTACATGGGACTGGTTGGCAAGTCAGGCGGTCGGACGGCCGGTTGGTTGGTAGATATCAAACATGCATGGCTGGCTAAATGGAGAAGCTCTTTTGTTCCACAAATTTATAAGGAGTATATAACAACAACAACAGCAACTACAACTAAAACGACAACAGCTACAACAACTTCAATATCATTTAGAACTATAGGAAAAAATTTGGACATGTGTCTTTACTTAAACCCATACAGGCAAGCATTTATAGAGATTAACCACACTATAATGCAAAAGCAGATATGTGTGAGTGTAACTGTACTCTCACACACATATGTATGTGTGTATTTGGTATGTAAAACCTTTTTCATACACCAGCGATGTTAAAATAAAAGCCCCCACAAAATGGTGTAACAACAAAACCGTCACACGGAAATAAATCGAAGAATGGACAAAATTCAAAACCAATGACAAAACAACATTTTTGGACTCAATTCAAACAAGCTGCAACATTGGGGGGACAGCTCTCGAGTTCTAATGATAATAAAAGATGTTTTTTGTAGTAGAAATGTGTTAACAAACTCCACTGACAAATTTACCAATTACAATACATTTTTCGGGATTAATTCGGTGTTTCAGGTAACTCTTTATGTATTGTTACGAAATAAACTATTTTGGCAACGCAAATTATAAGAGAATGTTCTTATACCTTTAGTTATCAAACACTTGCCATTAAAAGTACCTTAAATCTACAATCCCTAGAAGTTTGTAGTCTGCAGTTCTTTTTCTCTTCGTCCTCTTAATATAAAATTTCACCACAAATTTCAATAAAGAACAAAAATTACACTGAAGATGGCACATACCCGAAACCGGTTTGACTCCAAACCAAACTTGACAAGGGATGACGGAAATTCGTTCCAAAATTCTACATCAAAACACCCTGTCAGAATATCAAATCAAGAATCAATTTCAATAAAATTCTCTAAGTGTTAATTTTCACTTTAACTACATTGGATCTTCCGTGCAATAAAATCGACCCTGTTCGCACGACCTCATTCAAGGATTATGTCAAGATCCCAGATGAGCATATCGTTCATATTGTGTCTGGTGTCTCAAAGTTGCGAAAGGCTTGGTCTACTACTGAACGAAAATGAATGGCAATTGCTACTATCATTTGGAAAATAATAGATGAGATGGAAAGTTTGACATTTGGAAAATTAAGGAATAGTGTAGCAGAAAGCGTGGTGCCTTGCGGTATCTTTCAACTTACCTTGAACTTGTTTGATGAAACCCCATTTATAACAACTCTTATAGTGCGTTCCCTGAGAAAGCTTGATACGAGTCGAGAGAAGTCCTTACCCGCACCAAAAGCAATAAGTTTTAACAGTAGTATAACATGACACTCTCTATAATGGGCCTTAGAGATACGAAGAGCCATCACTTTCCACGTTTTAATAAAGGAAGAAATACATAAATAAACATGACAATGCTTTAAGTCATACTGCCAAAGCTTTAAGATACTGGATTCGCGAGCAAGGTGTATAACTTTTAAATTGGCCTCCATATGCTCCAGATCTTAATGTAACGGAAATCGTCTGATGGCGGCTTATTAAAAAAGTATACGACGGTGGAAGGCAGTTTGCTACAAAAGACTCTTTAAAGGACGATATTAAAACATCTGTAGCTAATTATCTTTAGATTATATGCGGTACCTCTTACGAAATGTTTTTATTATTAGAATTTAATTGAGCTAAAAAATGCAAAGGAGACATAAAAAAACAATTTTATAAAAACAATAAACACGAGTAACGTTCTGTGTTACTTAAATTATTAACTGCCCGCATATATCCTTTATAACGTAACGTGTACAAAATATATGCCTACAAAATTGGTAAAATTAAATTCCTTACTTAAGTGTAAAATTTATCCCAAACGTCAAACATAATGCTTTGCAGGGGTACCGCTGGAAATTTTAAAATAGTTGCACAAAAAGAGTTGCATAGAAAAAGACCATTTGGAAAAACAGGTTTTTTATTTAAATAAAACTCATCCAAGGAAACAAAACATAAATTAATAATTCAAACAAAACCTTTCTTTTTGATCAAATGTTTCAAATATTTACCTGACCATGAAAAAAGGTGTTTCCAAATATTCCTTCCTTTATGCCGGCTAGACAAGAAGGAACATTAAAATACACATGTTTGATATATCAAAGCAACAGTAAACATCGATACAGACGTTGCAACATTTTATTTAGAAACTCAACAAATATGAGAAACTTTTGATATTTTGGAAATCAAAAATGAAACATGAATTTTACCGGAAAACAGAACTGCAAACAGGATATTATTCCCTTTGTGAACGTCACATATATTTACATCTCAAACCTAGAAAGCATATAGCCAGATTTGATTATATACTTTATTAATTAATCAATTTCACTCGATAACACCAATAGTCAGTGCAAAACAATAGGCGATTCACCGTCTCTCGTTCCATAAAGCTACTAGTAGTAAGATAAGAATACGAATATGGTTGAACTTGAAAGTTCAAATGCAAAATAAATGTTTTTACATTACGAACTTGGTAAAAAGAAACAAAGTAGCAAACAGTGGGGAAAAATGACAAAATTATCAAAATATTTGGATTTAATTTCAAATATCAAATTTGTCCTCTTCAAAGTAAATAAAGCGCCTGCCTATCGTTGAAGTTATCTGACTGTGCTTAAAATCGGACATAGGAGGAAGGCCAAGGCAACGTTAGGGAGTTATTTTAAATTGCGAGCAAGTTATAAAGTAGCAGCCGAATAGAATTTGAAAAACATCTGTAGCCGGAATATCGAACACTATTAAAAGTAAAAATTAATATTTGCCAATAAGAAACAAATTGGAAATATTTACTTAATTAAAATTTATTTCAATTCATTAAGGAACAATAATTCGTCGTTTTCAAGCGATAATACACCGGTATTTTAGGAACAACTACATCGAATTTTTATCCGTATTAAATATAATGAAATATTTAATCAATATCGGTTTTATCAAAAGCATTTGTAACACCCAAATATCTCGCTAGAAACATTTTATATTCTTTTTCAGGGACCAATTAACGCTGGCTTATAGGCAGAAAGTAAAGTCTTTAAATACACCAAGAAAATAGCGATATAATGCTCAACGCTTTGGTCGTTAACTTAAAATAATTTTCTCGCCGAACTCAGGTCTCAATAAGTATACAATGTCTGGCAGTGTATACATGCCGACCTGTTTAAAGAAATGTAAACCGGTTCGTAAACAGATCAGTCTAGAGCCAATTATTTCATGAAGCAGTTCTTTTCCTTGCTGTTAACAATTCGGTGAGCAGAAGTTAGAACCTTAGCACTGCGATTCTTTTTCAGATTTGATTTGCTTGACCTACTTAAATAAATGATTTCATGATGTAGATTTTTGAAACGAATTTCCGTCATTCCTTGTCAAGTTTACTTTGGAGGAAAAGTGGTTTTGGCTATGTGCCATATTTGTTCGGAGAACGAAAATGACACTGAAGATGGCACTTAGCTAAAACCGGATTGCACTTAGTTGAAATTACCCAGTGGGAATACCAAATCAAAATGTCATGCTCCTTAAAAGAATATCGTTCCTTATATCGTTTCAGACAAAATAGAAAAAAGACCGTGGTATGCAATTCTTTCCAACTGATCTGGACACGATATTATCAGCCTGCTTATAATTGTTTGTTTTAATTATAAAATATTTAATTAAAAAAGATTTAGGTTTTTAACAATAATTTACACGTCCACGAAGTTGTTGTTACAAGCTAATTATAGGTCAATAATATTAGAGTATGTTTTCGGGTGTGTGAGCGCCGCGTTCGGTGCATACACAGCGTAATCTTGCGATCACATTAGTGCCCGACTTAAGACATGGTTTTAAAATAAACTTGAAAAATTTTCTACCTAAACTAACCAAAAAACAAGCGAATACTGTCAAGATACACATAAGTCTGTTGCCAATTTAAAGTTCTCTATATTCGAAAGTAGCATGATTATTAGCAAACCAGCTTTCAAAAATAGCTCTTCGCCTTTACAAGAGGATGTGTGCGAAAAGATTTTCTCGAAGTTGACAGCAGATTAGGACCCTGCTGTTCTGTTACTGGTGCCAATAAACAATGGCGTTTAACTCGGTTAAGCAGCACCTAGCAACGACACAACTTTATCATCAATATGAGTTTTGATTAGAGCAAACATCAAGCGCGTAACAGCCATTTAACGATACAAATAGTAGCTCTTCGATGTCGGCTGAATAAATAGTCGCCAGATCTTTAAAAACAACGTTGGTGTGATCACCACCTACAACGGAGAGCGCTACAGGTCAATGGTAGCCCAATTGCTTTGGCCCGAACTAAAAAATATGTATGAAGACGATATGTTGGAACCATACGACTGTAGCACCTACCACATGATGAACGTCACGAAATGCAGTCTGCGTAAACAATTTAAAAGTGTGAATATCTGTTGCAGAGGTGAATATCTGTTGTCACTTCGATACAGATTCCTTCAAAACTTAAAAATTTCGATTATAACTCACGCACAGCTTCCTTTATTCCATTTCAACCTCGATCCGCACTTCTGAAAATGCTTCCAGTTTTGTGATAACTTCTTTTGAAATTCTATTTCAAGGTCATTAGTACGTTAATATATTAAAAAAACCAACAGAATTAACGCAGTTGAGAATTTACGTTACAAGTATTATTAATACAAACTCGCCTCATAAAATCTAGTTGTGACTTATTTCTGACGTTCGAATTAAAATTTGAACTTTGATGGCTTTGAAGACTAATAGGACAATTTCATCGCAAATATTTTTGTAGGACATTTCAGTTTTTTGCCCTTCTTCAAGAAAGTGGCTACAAATGTAGATTTTTGGAACGAATTTCCGTCATCCCTTGTCAAGTTTGGTTTCGGCTATGTGCCATCTTCAGTGTCAACAAATATTATCCATAGTGTTTAACATAAAAATGCTAAGCACACTTTATCCCTATTCACTATAACAATGTGCAAAAGTAGGGGAACTCTAATCCCCATTAAAAAAAGCTAGACGGCAAATTTCAACACTCCAAGACACATACATATATATTTTTTTTGGTCTGCTCTGTAGGAATCCGTTGTCAGAACGTTGTTATTAACGAGCAGTAGGATCGTCATAGTTGTTTTCAATGTATGAAAATCAAAATTGAAGAACCGAAAAATTCTTTTGGCCTCAATTTGATGATATGGCCACCACCGATGGCGCTACGTGCCAGACAGTTTATGAGACATTGAACATTCTGCACGAGTGATTTGAGAGCATGGGTGTTTAAGAATATGAAAGGCCAGCGAAATCGTATGACCTGACCCCGTTAGATCGATTTTTTTGTGGGGGTTTCTTAAGTCAGAACAGAACACAGCAGCCCAGTGGTGTATCGGTCATATTCACCCTGATTTATGTGCAAGAGTCATAGATAATTGTTCACTTCAAATGCGCACCATACAGTGAAGCCGCGGCGGAAATGTGTTCGATGTTATATTCCATACGGAATGACATCGATAGGCCTTACAAACGAATAAAAAATAAAAAAACACAAAAAACTATTATCTCTGCTGCAAAAATATGCTGGAATAATATTCATTGGGCTTATTAGCGTAACATGAGTTGTAGAAAATATCAAGACTTTGGTATTACATTCATGCTCCTCTTACGCCCTGAATTTTAAAGAATGTGTTTGATTTCTCTACCTCCCAGCACGAATCACACGCATATTATTTCTATTCCCCACCTCCAGTCAAATGCCTTAACGAAATCACCGTTAACAACGTATTAATTTCATAAGTCGAAGACCATCTGTTAGAAATTCTAAAATGTGTTACGATTATTATTAAGATACTCATCACTATGCATGATATGATTCTTAATAACAAACAGCCCTCACAGCACCTGTGACACCTGCTTTGTATTCTTGAGTTAAAAGCGCACGAAACCTTAAAAGAAACTCCACCAGATTATTTGTCCGTCTGCTTTTCTCCTCTGGCTTATTTTGTGAGAATTAATTGTGGCATTAAACGATTATTAAAGGCTAAAACCCAAAAAGTTAAATCAATTGGAAAATTTGTATCAATTTCAATAACAATAAAACCAACAACAATAACAACTTGTTCAAACTGTCACTCATGGCTGCATACTCTTGTTGTTTGCTTGTCTTCGAAAAATTTCTTAACAAGGCAGGCGAATTTGATAAAATACACAAAAAATTAATAAATAAAAAATAATTTGTTCCACCAGCCAGCGTCGGTGGCACTTATGTACTCACACATATTTATTGGGTCTGGTGACATCTACGCTGCACTCCTAACAGTTGAAACTGGTTTGATTTTATTTTTGGGGGAATACCTGTGAAATAAATGTGTTGGCATTTGGCATGAATTTCACATTGGCTTCATATTCAAAACTCCATTCCGTTATAACTGAAACTTGCACACATACACACACACACACACACACACACACAAGAATAATAAATACAGTCATACGTTGCTGTAACACAGATTTTTACACCCAGGCAGGCTGTCATGCTCCCAGGCTGTGTGACTGATGTTGTATCATACTCAGAGAAAACACGTTCGTTATTGAATACGAATTTGTTGCCAATCAGATTTTGTGGACTCGTTTCGAAATTATGTTTCTTTTTTTTTCTTTTTTTAATTTTTCGATTATTGTTATACAAAGTGCCGCATTTGCTTTCAATCCAGGTAGCAGTTCCTTTTATGCGAAAGTAGTATAGACCCGTTGTAAATGATTGCAGGTTCACGAAATGCCAGACAAGTTTTACAATCTTAATATTTGTACCCTCGCCGCAAAAAAAAAAATAAAAACAATAAACTATAGAACTTTGTAGGAGCAAGGTTGCAAGTTCGTCTTATTTCGGTTTAGTTCAGTTCGGAATAAGTTCACAAAATTATATTTAGACGGTTTCTAGTGCTAGTTATTATTGTTGTAACAGCTCTGCCTTTGTCAAAGGTTTTTCCCTGAAAGAAATTAGAATGTAAAGTCTCGTCATTAGGTGAAGGTTGGAGCTGGAGAAATTTTGCTACCTCAGTCGGTTTTATCCATGGGTGTATATTACGGATATGACTAGGCCAAATTGGACAGATATGCCGTGATTTACGTCGTCACCATTCTTGGGACACAATCCGACAATAGTCTTAGAATCGGCTGTATTAATATGCGCCTGGATTAAAGCTCCTGTACGCATGTTTGACAATTGAAAATCATGGCTCCCATAGTGATTTGTCTACAGTGACCAAATTAAATTCTTTTGCGTTTTCAGAATTTTTTATCCCAGCTTATTTTATAACAAAAATGCAATTTATTTGTTGATCAGCTAGTCTCTGTGTGCATTTCGCTGATTCCTTAGGCCAGTTCATCAAAAAACCTCTAACCGATTTGTTAGAAAAACTTAGACACCTTATTCTTTGGACTAAATCGGAAATCCAAACAAAATCAAAACAAAAACATTAAAGTTTTAACAAAAATCCCGCACAAAAATTTTTTTTTTATTTTTCTCACTTGCCTTACAACGTTTGTTTGGTTGTTTGCCAGCTATAAATGTTACAGCTACTAATAAAACCAACACAGCTATGATTTGCCCAAGGTACGAAAAGAAAAGCAAAAGATAGCAAGTGTTGTCAATATTGGCACAAGCTATTGCGTATTTATTCATTAAAATTGAAATAAAAAATTAGCTAGAAATAATTTTAAAATAGAAAGAATAAAATCGAAAAAATTTGTTTGCGTTTTTCCATGTTTCGAAATAAGTTCGAAAATTAAATAAGTTGCGTTTTATGCATCTAAGTTTCTCTGTGTGTAGATTCGTATAAGACACATCGTTGTTGCCACATTTTACCATACATTGCTATTAATAATTGAACAATATCAGTTCAGTATATTAATATACTTCGTACTATTAAGGATATGGTTACAGGATATTAAGAAGCGAAAAAAATTGCAAAGCTATCGCCACCATGGCACCCAGGCCAATAATTAATCGTATTACATATTATGTGGAGTTATCGTTGAATGTTTTTCGTCAATTTGTTGCCACCACGTGTTGCAAATGTAGTATGTTTTATAAATTGATTTAATTTCGGAACACAAAAAGTATTCCCCAGTACCCATCTCAAGGGCGTGCTCCAAAATCAGTTAGTTTTTTTTTATTCATTTAAACGTACTGGATGCATTTTTACAACCTTAAGAAATACACTTTCCTTAAACTCAATTTAAATATTCTTCTGGAAAAATTTAGCTAAAGTTTGTTTGAAAATTAATAGAGCTTTTAATAGTAGGGAATTGTTATTGAAAATGTCATTTAACATTCAGGAGCTTTTTGGAATTGTGATACCAAGAGAGTCCGCGGAAAATCAGTATTAGGTCCTATAATTTACAGGCACTATGTCGTACAATTCAGCTAAATTTGCATGTACCATGGAATTCATTCGTAATAAATAATTTATTGTTTTCATATCTGGGTGCTTCATGCGCAATCAGTTTTATAATGGACGTGTTTTAAGAAAAAGTTATAGTTGCAGCTATTTTGACGGGATTAGGGTAGGAATCGATCTAGGTGGATACCCAAACATTTAACGTGGTTATTACTGGAACAGTGGCAGTTGTTAGTGCGGAACAATTTTACTTTCTGAGGGATAACGTTACATGAACACATTTCCATGACTGTACCTTCATTTTCCACGGTTTCAGCCAATTCTCTAGATTTTGAATGTTGCTCGGATGCAACATTCTGATCTTGATCAACACTGATTAATATGTTGCTGTAAAGAGATAATCGAAATTTGTTCACAATGAACTTTTTACCAAATATTGAAAAAGGTAAATCGAGAATCAATTTTTTAAATTTTGGGTGAATTGACTCAGTGAACAATTTCCTATAATTCTGGCCGATTTTTAATTTCTTGCCTGACAATGCAAGAAAAGAAAGCTATAAAGAAATACAAACAAAACACTTTTGAGTACCAGATTTATATTCAGATGACTATTAGATTAGAGTCTACAAGTTTCGATTGAATAGATTTTTGTCTTAAAGGAATGTAATACTAAGACCTACTAATTACCCTTTGATTAACTGTGGTACTTTCTTTGGAAAGGGATAGAGCAGAAAATATAGACAAAGAAAGCGGAGAATGTAACAGATCTGCAATTGTGTTATGTTTATTTTTTTAAAACAGTGTTGCAATAACTCTGGTATTATGTAGGCGCATTACTTAATGCTAGTACAGCCATTTTATTTACTTAATTATTATACTTAATTTACCTCGCTGACGATTTAGTGCTTTACCGACAAAGGATTTTGCTAGTAAAATGGAACATTTACAGATGTAAATTATCGAATGCAGCTTAGAAATTTTGGGTTTTGGAAAAAACGCAAATTTCGTATTTAAAAGTGTTGGCTGTCAAAAAGTTTATTTCCTTACATTTCGTAGCAGTCTGCCGTTTTGATTAATTTACTAGTTTATGAAAGTTTTCCGTTCGCGTAATATTTTATACAAAAGTATTTATTGACTTTACAGGAAAATTCAACGAACGATCTTATTTTTAATTACAATGTTACGTCTTTTTTTTCTTGCAGGAAGATGTTTAGTTACGTTAAAATATAACGCAAAATCGCTATGTTCGAAAGTAAAATGAATGAATTAACAGCATTGTAAGGTCTTTAGCTCGAAGAGTCAATTTTAAGCTGAACATTTTTAGATGTTTTTGACAAATTGAAATGTTGACTTCTTGGGATTTTTCTTTCTGACATTTTTTCTGACATTTTGCCTGTTTCTGGGATCGCCCTCGTACAGAAAAATTGAATTAATATCGCACATTTTTATTAAATCATGTTAATTTTTGTTTTTTGCAACGAAACAAATTTGAATAATTAAAGCAAAATTAGTAGAAAACTTATGCATGACTTAATACATTTTTCAATCTATGAAATTATTTCAAAATAAATTTTAACGCATTTTTAAACAATTTTATTTAACAAAAAACTTTGCGATTTAAATTGAAACGCAGAAAATATTAAAAGAAGGGGCTGAAACAAAAACTTTAATAATAAAATCAAATCAACTCTAAGTTTGAATTTAACCAAAATGTTAAATGAATTTGCAAATAATAAACGAAAAAAAACCAACTAATAAAAAATGGAATTAATAAAACAAACGTTTGTTTTAATGTACAACGATTGCTTTTGTATGTGTTACACATCACACATGCATACATACTAACACATGCGTTGGTATGGGAACACATACTTCTACATATTTTTAATTTATATAAAAGAAATGTTGTATATAGCGCGAATACGTTAGTGTGTGTTTAATTTTAATCGTATAAAGCCTACAAGTTGTGTTTGTATGTGTGTTTTGCCATGTATACTGTTACATAAGCATTTTATATAAGCACTCACACATACACTTTGCTATGTGGTCATGTTTTGATGGTTAATGCATATCTATGTACATGTTTTATATATATTCACACAAACACTCACTTCCGCACACATACACTGCATGTGGCGTTGTTGAATGTAAAAAATGCGTGTTAAGTTAAAAATATCCGCCTAGTTTTTCAAAAATTTTTATTTTATTTTTTAGAATTCAACAAAAAAAAAACAACTTCCTTCTCTTCCTTTCGCGACTTAGAGTGTCCTACCGCTATGCTGCCACATGATGCATAATTTAACAGGAAAAAGTAAAATTTAACAATTATTTAAAAAAATATTTACTCAATGCAATTTTTCTCATTTTATTTTGTTAATCTTTCCATTTGTAACTACAATTGTTATCGTTAACCAAACCAAACCAAACAAAACGCAACCGAAGCGAACCAATAAAGTTGATATTCGGCGTGTGAGTTCTTGTGCAATTTTATGTCTATTTCATTTTAGTTTCATACTTTTTATGAAATATTCGTATAGTCAGCAAAATTAGGTGGCAGTTATTCATCAAATAAATTCTGCAAAATAGTCATTTATTTTTAAAAGAGTTAATATGAAAGGCAGCTTCATTCTTCTGCTTCTCCGTTAATAATTATAAATTATTGGGTGTTGCGGAAAGTAAAACAATTGCCCACCAGCTCTGAAGACGACCAATACAGTGATGCACCGATTCATTTTGAAGAAAATCTAGAAAAGCGCAGTAGAGCAACGCCAGCTCTAAAATATCGATTTAACTCACCTAACAAACAATACAAAATGCGTGGTCATCCTTTCATAATGGCGGCAAATAATGCCATCTATGCGCCAAATGATGAACAGGCTTCCTCTTAATGGAACATAAACGAAAATGTAAGAGTATTAAAATGGAAAGTTAAGAGTCTATTTTACAGATAGAAAGCCGATACTACAAACCAAAAGTAAAAGTTCTGTAATTTATTTAATGTCTTTTCATTTTAATGACGATGGTTGAAAGGATAAGTTTTCGCTGGTTACTGCGATAGGCTCAGGGGCTTGTAGGTTCGTTACTATTTTTAGTATCCCTGTCTCTTTTCAACAAGAGACTGGTGATGCTTGTTACAAAATTCGCCGAACTAGTATGGTACCAGGGGATCAAGGGCGAGAGTATACACCAGCTGTTCCACGTGAGTGTACTCAACTGAATGGTTGAGGCGCCCGCAATGCCAGGCAGAGGCTTAACCCCAGTTAGGGACTGCTAGCCTGTCACTAGTGCGGTGTGGTACTCTTAGCAGTCAGTAATACTAATAGAGCCAGGAAGAGTTTTAACCCCAGTAAGATATTGCGAGGAACAGTCACTAGCTACTCTACTTACTGCTGAACTCCTGCTAGTGCCAGGAAGAGGTTTACTCCTTAACTAGGCATTCAGCAGTTGCATCATGTGTATATTTTGCCACACAGCCACTTTTCTTTTATAGTAGTGAACTCATATCAACACGAATGTGTGTGTGCTTATGTTAATATAGGTGCTCTTGTGCTTACAGCAATAAACATGTTCGTGCCCACAGCAACACCGATATTCGCAAAAAGTACCATCTTTCATGTTTATTGAGTTGTTTTATTACTTACGTCGTCTCACAAACAACTGGCCTTATTACTTAAAATAAACATCAATTTTGCATTATTTCGTAGTAGAGGCAAAAACGGACGCTGTGACTTTTGGCGTTACGTTGCCTCTCCCCCTTTTAGATCCGATTTACGGCTGCAACCGATCGACTTGGACGTTTACACTTCGCTAGACCAGAAATCGGTATTGCAGTTGCTTAAGTAAAACAATCCGGTTCGAAAACCAAAAAATCTATGTGATTTCCATAATTCGTTAATTTATTGATTTATTGTGGTCTGTATTTTGGTTATTACAATATTTAATATTTCACAATTAGGTAACTTTATTTAGTAATGTACATTACCGGGTTTTCTACTTAATGTTGTTTGATGTCTTCTTCTATACGATAGCGAGTAAGTGTGTCAATCCCGAGTCTTGCTGGCTTCTTACATATTACTATCCGGTGCAGGGTCGTATTTGATGGTACTCAAAGATTTAAACTTGAGATAAGCGTAAAGTAGACACACATTCTGATGACACCTCAACAGTCATGTAAGCCATATGCGCAGGTTAAACTATTTCAAAAATGTTCTTTAAAAAACGAAATTTAATAAAATTTACTCCTAATTAAGTCGATAACCATTATCGATGACACGTTAAGTTAAACGATGAAATAAATTATTTTATTTGCATCATTAGGCAAGAGTCACTAACGACAAACCTGTGGTTTTCATGAATAACCGCATATATCAAATTGCTTTCATAGGATCAAAAATGTTTAGAATAATATGGTTGCCTTGTATTACAATAACAATTTAATCGATTATTAAGCGTTTTACGATTAATCTAGCCATCACTAACAAGGTTGCTGTGGCTTAAGTTGTTGGCGCACTGATCATTAGGCACTCGATGGCTACTTCAGTCACTCGCTGATCATCAGTAACATAATTTTTTTACTTTTCTATCGTTCTAAGCAGACAATATAATTATTAAGTTCAATAATATGATTTTTTTCTTTGCGTGTATTGATCAGCAGTTGTGCGACTACGAAGAAACAAGTAAAATAAATAATGTTTTGCAATGAACACGAGGTCAATCAACGGTTAGCAATTTGCTGGAAAATCTTAAGAACACATAGATGAATACAAAACATGGTTCTGGTAACGAATCTTATTTTTATAGACAATATGGCCCTATTTAGAGCCATAGAAAAGTATTCAACGGAGTTCGAGAATTAAATTTTGTTCGAAAACAAGCACTATATAATGGGTTCTTAGTCATACTGTGATTAAACACCAACCGAATATTATGTTTATTAATAATATTTTATGATTAAAAATATTAAATAAATTTTTTGTAGTTAAAATACGTGGGTTGTGCTTAGAACTTCAGTTAGATTATATTGTTCAACCCAACCATATTTTAATTTTTATGGATGGTAATCATTTAATTGTGGAATACAAACAATAACTTGTTTATCGAACTGAAGTAATTTTTAAAATATTTGCATATAATCGTAATTATTTAAAAAGAGTTAATTTATAATCCGGAATTTCCTCGAAACCTCTTTTTACTCATTCGCCCTGAAATGTTATTTTATGTTAAATTTTAACTTTCATCGATGATACTAAGAATTTTGCACAGTGTATTGCGTTTAATTGGAGGGGTATGTAATATTTTATTTCATTTGATCTGAAAAAATAACATGAAAATAATACAAACTGTTTAACACACACACGAACCCACATAAACCTGCCCTATGCAGATGATTACTACCATATTTATTTAGATTTATAAAAATATTAAACTCACACATACATGCACACGTTGAATTGTTAATAGAAATATAAATAACATCCCGGCACAACAACTTTATGACTTAGATGCAGTTCAGATAATTTTAACAAACGCAGTTCAAAGTTGTGACCCCTACAGTCTGAGGTTTGTTGATGTAGGAGGTATTTGGGTAGAATAGAATTTTTCGAAACAGTTTTACAGGAAATAATGGATCAAGTGTTTGGAATGCATCGACTTAGACAGACTATTTTTATGTTCAAGAACTACGCGCTTAAAGAATCATCCTGAGGGGTTTTCATAAAAAGGGGTTCATGTTGACAGTTTGTGTTTTGTCGAATTTGTTGTTCTTTATTCACTCACTCACGCCAAATCCTATGGGAAGATGCGTGACCAAGAGAGTGCTTGAATGCGAACTCTGGATACCAGTCGATTTCCAGTTTTAATAAAGACTTACCTTTTCATATGGAGTTCTGTGTGAGTGGACATCGTTTTCTCTTAAGCAACTTCGGATTTAATTGGCCAAGGGGACCTCGGATAGGCCAATCTCTAAAGGTACCTTAAATGTGGGACAATCAAGCCCTCGCAAAACGTGCAGAGTTACTCTCTGTAGAAAACCTAAGGTGGTCGGAGCAGTTTCTAATGAAGAAGCGGAGACGGGAGCGCACATTATGTGTGAATATATATGTGAATACCCTCGGCAAATGCTATCAATTAGAGATAAATACAATCAGGAGTAAAGGCTAGTGTTACCACGAGACTTGAACGAAAGCAAGGTAGTTCTAAATTATAAGGGCAAACGTTGCGAGTGTTGATCGTACATCAGAGCTTCAAACTCATGGTATGAAGAAGAGGACTCCAATCATTCGTAGCTTCTCATCGCATTTTGGACGTGTTGCTACGTTGACAACAAATTTGCAATGCAGTCACAAAAGTGCGACTTGCTGAAAAGTGCGAGTTAAATACAATAACAAATGATAAAATTACACTGAATTGTAATTATATGTATTTATTTGTAATTGGGAGTACGTATTTCATTTACATATTTCGCATATGCGTATCGGAAAATTTACAATTAAAAACTACATATTTAGTAAAATGAGAACGATCCAATTACCATTACACTTAATTGTTTATAATTATTAGTAATTGTAATTGAGATTTTTCAACTACCATTACATGCAGTTGTATTTAAATTAATCCCTTATTTTACAGTTTTTTTATTTTTACTTTAAATTACACGTTACCAGGCCTGATTGCAACTTATTCTTAAAAGTTTTTTGGCGAACACAGTTCAAAAGTCGTATGGAAAGGTTTTCAATAAATTACCATTTTCGGATTTTAATTTAGGTCTTACGGATTTGCTGGGTTGTTTATATAAATGTGTTGTTGTTTTCCTACTTTGACACCTCTTTAATGATTGTTCCGAAGATCTTGTCGCAAAGACTCGGACTCAAATATTTCTCTGCATTACAAGTTTATAATTTGATGTCAAGCGAAGCTAAAAAAGGAATGCAGCGTAAAACTAAGGCGGTTTTAGCAAAATTTAAAACATATAGTTTTCATTGGAAAATCGTCCATAAACTCAGCTTTCTATTTACAGCGTGATGCAATTCACTAACAAAGTTGCCAGAAAATTAAAAATCGCTAAATTATGTAGAAAAATCGATAAGAATCGCAATAGACGAATTTGTGATTGCGATTGCATGCCTCTAAAAGTATTTTGCTAATTTACTATTTTTAAAAAAAATTTAGTAGATATTTTCAATTAATTTAGACAACTGAAACAAACACATGCCAACCATTTATTTGAGTGCATCCTCAGTTACCCAGAAAAACCTTGAAACTTGTAAAACTACTCCTAGTTCTGGAACTAATAAGGTTCAGAACGACATTGGAACTAGAGAAATCGCCAGCATTGTAGGATTTATAGAACAATGTTAAAATACTACATTCCTATTCTAGAGATTCGCAATGCAACCAGCACGCAAAGAATTATTGAATTAAGTTTTATGGTTGTAATGAAATCATATTATTATTGAAGATATTTTGGCTCTTCTTTGGCTATAGAAAAACCCGAGTCCAAAAAGAACCGTTTTTTAAAAACAGACATTGCATTAATACTCTTTTCATGCTTTATTTTAGACCTAATATTTTTGCCTATTATGGTTATTAATATTATGTTATGGTTAGAATGATTATATTAATTTTGTGTAGTTAAAATACTTTGTTTGTGATTTGAACTTCACTAAAATTGCAACCATGTAACACAGTTTTATGGATGCAAATCAAATATAAAGAATGCTTTCTTATCGCAACTATTTATTGTTTACTACATAATATTGTAGATAACAGGATATATTTGTCGTAGTCATGCCACAACCATGTGTTTTTTTTTCTTGTTGTACTCGACTAGTTTATTAGATGGACAATTTCTTGATCGTTTTTTAAAATTCAGAAATGGTTAGTGGACTATTTATTTCCCCCAGGGCAATAGTATTTAAAAATATATATTTAAATATTGCGACAAAGAAGAAATGGAGCATTAAAGCAAAGAAAAATAAAAGCAAGGTCCGAGTAAAAGCGAGACTTGGCTTCACATCAATTTTGGACTCTGAATGTCAAACTTTATAGATGGGTGCTGGAAGCATTTGTGTAACTCGGTTCTCCTTTACAACTTCACACAAAATCAATAAGTTTGGCACTAAAACAAGATATATGTGAAAACTAGTTTCAAGTCCATATTGCGAAGAATCGCCAAATTTAAGGAAAAATCGTCAAATTGTCAAAATTAAATTTTTTAGTGCTAAAATTGTCAAGTCTGGCAACAGTGTTTGCAAACTTTTATTAGACACTATTAATAAATGTAGTCACCTACCGTCTTAACTCGTCAGAAACTTGTACGCACATTGAGAGAGGTCCTCTGTGTGGAGAATACGTCTAGATGTTTTTGTTTAGTTTGAGCAAATTTTGTTGTTTCATTGGGATTGCTTTCTTGCTCTCAGCATAGATTACGTTACGTTACGTACGTTGCCAGAGCAGATTTATGGCATGCAAACGGCAAAAATGAAAAGCATAAACTAAACAAACGCCAAATGATAGAAAACCCAGACGATCTTGATAATTAAGCCAATAATTTAAAATTTTGCTTTAAGTTTATTATTTTTCGCAGACTGTTTTTTAAATTAATTCAAACTGATCCACACAAAATGCCCAACAATTAGCAAAATAAGTTATCAAATTAACATTAAATTAATCGTGCGTGTGTATATTCTGTGCGATTCTGACTGTTTAATTATTTGTGTTTGGTCTTCGTTTATTTCATTTACAATTTATCATTCAATTTATCCATTAAAGTTGAGAGGTGAGTTTGTATATTTAACTGCTTACGAATATTAGAAGAATTATGCGATTATAAATCAAATGCTCTATCATCAACCAGGGGTCTTGAATATGAAATATATAAAGGGCGGGTGCACGTTAAGAGTGTGTCGACGGTAGCATATTCAAATGATATACCTATATTATAAAAGTTTTGCCCGAAGAGAAAAAACATGGTGCTGACATAGTCACGACAATCATATTATGTTATCAGTGTAGTGGATTGTGGCAAACTGATTAAAGTTATTTTCAAATATTTTAAACACTATTTTATTTACTATAAACATGTTTTTGCTTACATTTCATCATTAAATGATCACCATTCATAAAACTTGCCATATCGTTGAAAGGATATTATTGTAAAAATGCTCTAACCACAAGCAACGTTTTTTTAACTATGCCCAAATATTGTTAAAATTTTATACCGTGGGACATTATTCAAAAACATTATGAAATTTTCCCTGTTTAATCTAAATATGATTGAGAAGCTTTCAAGGAATATTTGTTTTAACGAAATTTCATTTTCACCCTGGCAATCTCTCTTCTTTTGTAAACGAAAAGTGCTACAAGTATTTTCAAGAGTAAAATCTTTTCAGAGAAAGCATAATAATAATAATAATAAAATATCTTAAAAACGCTACCAAAACCCAAGGCAGGTACGATCAGTATAGCGTTAGTACTTCTCAGTTTGTTTTTTTTTTCATTAACAACATAGATCCGTCCATACTGAAAACCCCTTTACATATCTTTAAGTTATTTATAAAAATAACTAAATCTTACTACTTCAAGTTACATTTTTCCAGCACACCCAGGAAAATATGGTTATGGCATGATCACGACAAATTCATTTATAATATCCTCTACAACAATATGTAGTTGCGACAGACATATTATGGTTGCTCTAATATATATTTAAAAAAAACTTTACTGGAGTTGCGATAAACCAGTTATTTTTTACATTAAATGACTAACAGCCATAAAAATTTCAATAAGGTCGGATTGTACAAAGTATTGTACAAAAGTAAATATAGTAAAATATGAAGAGTTTTCTCGTATTTAATCACAGTATGATTTAGAAGTAATCACACAATGCTTTCTTTCGAATAAATTTTACTCTCTAACTTGGTGGAATGCTTTTTGTCTACAACCTTATAATTCAATCATTATATGTTGGTTATGGATTATAATTACCTCAACCATATTGTATAATTGTGCTCCGACTTCAGCTAATTTCCCACTTAATTGTTTACCATATGTTGCAGCTTTTAGTGTTGCGTTATTTCGCACTCAACATCCTTTTCCTTTAATTATGCTGACAGTAACACAAACCGAAAGGCATATTGCGAGGCCTTTTTAAAAGCCAAAGCCTCCATATATCTGGGCTCTAAAGTTATCCCACACTCTTTTACGTGTGGGGGAATTACCGGGAGATAATTAAACATGATCCAAGCGATTTTTTCATTATGTTGCAATAATTTTTGTGATAAAAATTACACTGGGATTGAAAAAAGTTAAATTATGTTTAAACAAACGTTTTAATGTCAAGGAAAGAACATCATTACAACTATCCTTAACAACATAACCTCAAGTTGCGTAAAAATTTAATCAGCTGGTTCGTGTCTTGCAGCAAGCGTGTGGAAAATTAATCATCTTGTTGGGCATAAAATGTAGTAAACTCAATATTTTCTATGTGTTTAGGGGAACAAGTCGAAGGTTTGTTCTTCAAAAAATGATTATAATTTGCCGTATAATGTGGTTTTGAGCAATAGTGAGTGCCTACTTGAAGCCGAAGGTAATTAATTTTACATTTTATTTCATCGATTCTTTCTAAAAAAATTTTAAAAAAGTATTCAAATTTTAGCTTTAGATAAGTATTATAATTAATTTACGGCATTCAGATCTTAATAAATTATCTACTATTGGGTTGGGAGAGCAGCTTCGGCAGGCGGTCTCTAGTACCCATAAATTCGCAATAACGCGAATGTTTTTCACTTCTAGCGACGATAGTGGGAACACTTAGGGATGTATGAATTTTTTCGTTTCTTACATTTGAAGACGATAAGTCGTAAAAACCTCGACACTATTCTTTGTAACTTATAGATATTTGCTGCGCAAGCACTACCCTACAGCTGAATGTTGTATGCCATTACTGGCTTAATAATCCAGTAATGTAAAAGCACTTTGTATTCCAAAGCCAGGGTTGAGTTGGGACCTATTCACCAGTATAGTTGAATTATTCCAAGTTTTATGGCAATTATTTTTGCCTCAATATGGTGGGTCAAAATATGGCGCCCAGCAAGGTGGATATCCAAATATATAATGTGGTTTTCCACTGGAGCAATGGGTATTTGTAACTGTTTTTGTTATTGGTGGACAATTTTACGTAATGCTGTAAAACGTGACATGAGCATATTTTTATGGACCTATTTTTATTCTTCACTTTTTTAACTAGTTTCCTACCTCATGAATGAGATACTGAAATTGTTTATATTCAACATACGGATCTTGATTAACACTTGTAAGCATAGCTGCATTATATGTGATATATAATAGCTGCCGTAGGGTACTACCATGGATGAGTCCTGCAGAGGTTTTCCATTTTTGGAAGGATTTTCTATTGACCTTACTTCAAATGGCCTATTTGTCGTTTAGGCCTTCAAAAGCTTGTGACAATTTTCAAGCAGAACTCGAGTTATGTGAGTAGCCCGTCATGGCACACATAATCAAACGCCTGGGAAATGTCAATAAATAAAGCTGAACAGTAATGCTTATTTTGAAATGTTGACAATTCTATAGTTTTGCTCAACACTGCTGTACATCGCTCGGAAATTAACATTGATAAAATTGACAGTATGCTAATGAGCTTGCATAACGTAATCTGCTTTAAGCCCTTCTCTGGCTTAGGGAACATAACAATTACCTTCAATTAGCATGGGAAAAAGCCATCTCGCAACAAGGCAATAAATATGAATAGTAAAATTCTCCCAGCTGAATCTGATCGTTTGATCTGGTCCGATCGATTTCCTTATAACAATTTTTTTAATGGTCGATTTTACTAAAGACAACTAACATTTTATTGGGACGTGCGAATGCGTTCACCTTTTCAGTTGAGTTTTTGTTCCAAGTCTCAGTGGGGATTCGTAGGCAAGAAGTGCCCTACATCTTTCTACACGCTTAGTAACTACTGCGCTTTAAAACCTTTTCACATTAACTGCTGTGTTAGAAATTGTCTTTTGACTTCACTATACAAATAACAGATTCCTTGTAAAATTATTTGAAGGTATTCGTTGCTCTTCAGGCCAAGTAAAAATACTAATTTAAAGTAAAATATTTCGACTGTTACACAATAAATAAGATATTTTGTAAAATATATTCTTAATTAACAAATTTTCCAGCTGCTTCTTTTATTCTGTGTAAAGTTAAATTTTCCACAATTTCTATTACAAAACTGTCAATTTCAAATTCGCTAAATAACTCTGTTATTTATAATCGCATATTATTGACACCCAATGTACAGTTTAACAGGAGAAAAGGATAAAAGGCAAATTAAAAATATAATTAATAATAAAAATAGGCTAAAAAAGCATAAAAATGTGTATTAATATGCTCCTGTATGCGCATAACATGTAGCAATGTTGTCTCTATGCGGGTTTTAGTTTTATTTGTTTTGTAGAAAAAGTTTTTTTTTTGGACGCAGAAAACTTTTTTCTAGGAGTCGCAACCCACGCGAAAATTTAAATCAAAAGCTTATTATGTGTTTAAATATAGGTGGAAATTGTCTAACAAAAACAAAAGCAAAATATCAACAAGAGCAACAACAGTTAAACAACGTGTGGGTGAGTGTGCCTCTGTGTGTATGGATGTGTGTGTGTGCGTGTAGGAAAATAAAAATAATATGGGCAAGCCGCAAATTGTTCATCAATGCACACACAAATAACCCATGATGCAGTTTTACAAAAATAGTATTCATACACATGTACGTATTGCACTCACACACACACACACATACACATAGCACATACTTTCCACACAAAAAAAGGAAAAACTAGAAAAATGGAAAAATATATAAAAACAACTACAACAAACAATATAAAAGTTCACACAAAAATGCATGACAAGAACTCACACTAATTAATTTTATTGCAAATAACAGCAAGGGTGTGTGTGTGTGTGTGTGTGTGTGTGTGTGTACAAGAGTACAGCCTGAGTGCGTTGTGTGTGTTTATAATATATTTAGAGTAAAGCATAGCATACTTATGGGGGTTTTGAGAATGAGTGTTAGTGTTTTTGTTTATGCGTTAAGTTCAGTAGTGGCCATTTTTTTTTTGTTAATAAAATAAAATAAAACCCAAACAAGTTATTTTTATTCGACTAATAGTTTTGGAATAAGGGTTCTTGTTGTTGTTTTTTGTAAATCCATTTACTAGTGAAGTGCTGGCTCGCATTTTTATTGTATATTTTATACTCGTGTTATGTTCTGGCAACACTTAGACCCTTAACAAAAATATTTTTAGCCCGTAAAAAATGTTTCAAAAGTAGAACCTTTTTCACATACGCAGGCAGGTAGTATTAGAATTTTAAACAAAATTATTAGTTAAGCAATTATTAAATGTACTTAAACATATTCTGGTGGTAATTTTAGTTTAGATAGAGATAATTTAAAAATACTATTCTCGAATATTGTTTTGCATTTGTTTGTATAAATGAAAGTGTTACATATTGTATTATCTTTGTGGCCATAAACTTTTTCATGGTATTGACGCATCTTTTAAACGCAATTGAAAGTATTATTCTTATGTTCTATATTAAGTGGTCCTTAGTATGTCCTATTGAGTACGGCAGTTATACCTGTGAGTGAATAGAAGTATGTGTTACATTTTTGACGACTGAATATTACGGGACTTTCAACTGTAGAAACTATATGAACTTCCTGACGCAGCAGGTCTTCTATCAAAGTATATTAGAAATGTTTAATTACCTCGATTTAGTATTTGGTGCAAATAAATGGATGAAAAGGATTAAGTGTAATGTACATACAAGTACATTGTTCTCCAAAATTACTTTTTTTTTAATTGACGTAATTCAGTGTTCGGTTCAAATGGTCTTGCAAAAGTGCAATTGCAAAATATCATAGCTTGTTTATTAAATTCGACAGAAATTTTTAATATTTTGTTGTTGGATTTCATTAAAAAGTTACGATATTTTGCAATTCCACTTTTGCAAGACCACTTGCGCCAAACACTGAATACGGCTAATATAATTTTGAACACATGTTGTTTTCATCTCATGGTGTATAAAATTTATACCTCTTGCAAGCCATCAACGTCCATCCCAATCGGAATCTCACGGTCCAACGCCTAAGGACTACCTTAGATATTTATCCGCCTAGCACTCGCGAGACATTCTTGTCCATCTCTTCGGAATTCCTTCATATAATTCGCACGAGAATTGTAAAAAATGCCCACCCACATAGAGCTCCAAAACTACAGGTAATAGGAGTTTCCATACTAGACCTAGCAGGCTCTTGGCATCGCATCCCTGGAGTAGACTCTTTCACCGTAGATTAAGGATTTTTATAAAAGAGTGTTAACTTCTCTCCGCTCGATTTTCTTACCTGTTACCGACCGCTATCAAGAGGAGGTATAAGTAAGAACTTCTGACAGTGCATTCAGTTGCGGCAAGCCACACCTATATGCCTGCTATTCATCTTATTCAGCTGTAAAGAGGAATCGTCATTTTGATTTGTCGTCAATTTTGAATAGGATTCATGCCTAACAGGTGGAATAAGTTTTAGTAGATCCATTATGTCTCTTTTTGATATTTACCGTTGCAATCAGACGAATTCTGCTGATAAATTGTATTGAAGAATTATTAGACGAATCACTGTCTTATGTAAATTTATTTTACTTTAATTATGATAAGTCGGAGCTTTATTGGTATATCATTCAAATGTTCTTCACGGCTTCTCATTATAACACGGATCCAAGAAGTCCAATTTTCCTTGCGCATAGATCCGTCTGCCTGTCGCGAGATGGCCTGGTTCAGGTTGACCTTGTGAGGTCGTTGGATGGTTGCTTACTGGAATAGGCATTCGAGGTTAGAAGACCTTAGAAGAAAAAGTGTATCGTAGTCAACTCGTGTGATATGCTCTCTCCGAACGAAAACCCTAGCCACCAACCTTTCATGCAGAATGTTCAACACGGCGTCCGATGTTGTGCCTGCTGATCAAGAAATACAAGATCAGCTCTTCCAACTAGACACAGACTAATGGATTATATTGATGTTTTCTTAAATTAGTCGAATAGTCTCGCTCCAAAATTTGTGAAAAAAATACATACGAAAACTATAAATTCATTCCATCCGATTTCAAAGTGACTTGGCAGTTTGCCTTGTTCTGCCACCTGAGTGGGTTAAAATGCGTACATTTGCACTTACACATACATGCAAGCACCACACTACAAAATGCTTTCCAGCTTTTTTCAACAGAATGCAGCTCTGTTTGTCTGTCTATGGATGAGTTTTTAGGTTTTGTTTTTTTGGTCTATTTCTGCCAACATTTTTAGGTCTATTTTTATATGTAATTTGTTTTATTACCCTACACATTCGATTACACACACACAGGTACGTACTCTTACCCAGTCACTGTGTGAGTGTATGGGTGTGTAGTTGTATTGTGCAGGCCTTCAGTTGCATTTCATGCATTGAGTTAATCAGCCTTACAATGCAATTTTTTGTTTTTGTTCAAATGATGCGAAGCACTTGTTTGCATCTATTATTTCAGTTGGCCCGTTTTTTATTTTGATTTTCTTTTTCACAAACTCTGGCTGTTGTAGCCCATTTTTATTAATAAAGAGCTGTTTGAAAGTGCGACTATATGTATGTGTGTTCCTTAATTTCCATGCATGTGTGTATGTGTGTGTGTGTGTGTGTGTTAGTATGGCATCAAAAATTGTATCCTCTTTAAAGTTTGTTAAAAATATGAAATTTTTATATTTCAACAAACAGTAGGTGTGGCTATTTCAAAGAAATTACAAGTACAAAGTTTCTACACAGTGTTTTGTTAACCACGGTATATTGCGTGTGGGTGTGTGTTTGTTTTTTCTCATTGGGCTTCTTTTGGATTTTTGCCAGACTTTTCGACGTAAAAGTAGTTGGCTGAGTTCAAAAGCCGACGCTGGTTTCCTTTACCAGCATCTTTCGAAGTCACCGAGTGTTAATTAATATTTATCCACAAACGTAAGTACATGGAACAAATTTTGCCAAATTCTCAAGGGGTGGGGTTAATTAAAATCTTAATGCAGTGTGTGTGTGTGTGTGTGTTATTAGTTGCAATCAAATATTCAATTTAAATTGCTTTCTAGCGGCCTTCAAGTGCCAATCTTTTTTTTAAACTTTAATATTCGTTTATTGAATCTTTCTACTAAAAGCAATTTACAATAAGTATTCAAATCTTATCTCTAAAATATTATTTATTAATTCTTGCCAATGTAATAACTAACTAATTTATTGTATTCAAATCAATCAATGTGTCTGTGTTTTAAAGTCACTGGTGCTCATAAGTATTTAACGTGGGTTTCCGCTGGGACGGAGGTGCTTGTTATTTTTATTGGTGGACAATTTCGCATTCTGAGCGAAAAAAATACATGAGAACATTTTGATGGATTTACCTTAATCCTGCACTTTTTTAGCCAGTCCTCTAGCTCATGAATGTAGGAATCAAGTCCTTTCTTGTTTTAGGGGTCATAATAATTTCAGACATCTTCCAAGAGAAAAAGCTAATTCGCAATATGGCATTAAATTTAAATACTATAATACTCATATCAGAATCAAGTAAATTTCTTATCATTGACCCTGTAATAATATCAGGTCCGGGTGATTTCCTTATATCTGTATTTTGAATTGTCGATTTCAAGGAAGAAGAGCCTAAAATTCATTGGAATCGTGGAAGCATTCATGTGGTGTGAAAACCTTCGCTAAGTGATTTGCCTTTTCACTTGAGTTTCAGGCACAGGTGTGGTTAATAAGTCTTAGTGGGGATTCATATGCAATGAGACTTTGTAGGTGCCTTACAGCCTGTGGAAAGTCCATTATACATCTTCTTCGTTTCATTTTCTGAATTTCAAACTTTTGGCACTTTTTGGTTGATACGTCTTATTATCTGCATCAAGTCGGCTTCCGATGAGCCGATAATTCTTTCCCTTGTGGACTTGGATCTTTGTTTCTTTTATTCGTTCTCTCCGCATAGAAGTGATATGGAAATTTATTTTACTAACGAGTTAGGACAGCATATTTAAAATAGCATTTGATGTTTGTTCGCGCAAGTAAATTGGTGGGGGTTTCTGTCCTCGTATAGTGGGTTCGGTATCTTCATCATCCAGGGTAGCAAATACCGATATTGCAGCTACTTAAAAAGCTTTATACTGTTTGACGGTGCGCTCTTGTTAGAAAGACTTACGTTTGACCTTCCTCTTGGTTACGGTTGTGTATCTACTCATACCTGTTTCCACGGGTTTGGATACAGTGGCTGTTTCTTATGTAAGATTTTGAAACGAATTTCCGTCATCACTTGTCGACTTTGTTTTGTAGCAAACCCGTTTTCGGCTGTATGTCGTCTTCGATGTCATTTTTCTTTCTAAGAAATTTGCATCAATTCGTTTATCAAATTTTGATAAAATTTAATTTTGTGGCAATATTTCAAAATGTTGCTAATTTATATTTTTTTTGCGAAGTTTGTGTTTTTTAATTCATATTTTTTTGTAGTTTTCTTTTTAGATTTTTCGGAATTGTCGAATGTTTGGTAAATTTATTATCTTTGGTGAAGTTACGATATATGAAATATTTTCGGGGAAATACCGACTTTTGCAAAATTTTTGCAGAGTTTTTGTGAATTTTGTTTAATTTGTCTGTAAGTTCTCAACGAGTAAATGTTTAGATTTGCATCTGATCCGGCTTCCTAAAGTAACAAAATTTCAATAATTGAGCATTGAAAGAAAATAAAAATATGAAGTTCTAACTCCATATTTTATGTTGTTTACTTATTGTTTTTTTACTGGTGCTTGAAATCATAAAATGTGTATTAAATTTATATACTTACACAAACTTAAAATCAGGTTGTTTTATGCTTCACCGAAACAAAAACATAAAAATAGGCAAACATTTTTCTTTAAGAAATTAAATAAAAACAAATTATGCTCCGGGCCAAAAAAAAACTATATTTAGTTTTAAATGATTAAAATTGTAAGATACATATTTTAAGGTAAGTTTAAGGTAGACGCTTTATTATTTTGTTCATTTCAAATATCGCGAGTAAATCTGTTTATATTATATAAAATTATAGTGAATGTGTTCACAGCGACGCTAACTAGGTGCCCTGCAACTGGCGCTAGTTAAGCCTACTACGCCAGGGAAATTTTCCTAAATCAAAATTGATCAATCAATCAATCACCCAATAATCTTGATTGAAGCATCGGAATGGAAAACACATAACAATTTTTTAAATAAGTTGAAAATTAATTAATCGCCCCAAACTTTGGACAATTTGTTCCCAACGGCAATAGTTCATTATGAAGAACTTTCTAAATATTCAAAATCACCGCAAGGAACAGCGGTTCAGGCATCTATTTTATCACCAGAAAACTGCTTTGACGCTCTTCGGTCTGCCGCTAGAGCCCTAAATTCCGTTGTATTTTCAACACCGGCTCCGCTAACTTATACTTTTTTGCATGACCGCTCTTAGAACTGACGCAATGACTTAAGTGTTCTTAAACAGTTTTGCAATGCGCGGAAGCTTTAGCAAGTGAATCCAGGCTTAGGAAGCTGTCGAAGGCAGGCCATGCGGAAGAACATTGCTTAGAGAAGTCTGTATAAGAAATCACAAATTTCAAAATCGCTCAAAGTTTGAGACTTACATTCACTCACGAGTTTTAGATGATTCATCATAGCAATAAAACACAAAAAAGTACACAAAATTAGCAATCGCGCAGCATTTTTTGCCGAAAATTCAAATGAACTATTCCTCAAGGAAAAAGAAAATATTCAGAATTACAATTTTCAAAAACGAGAATCGCCTAGAATTGGGAAATTGGGGTTGAAAGGACAAAATAATCTGCGCTAATGCTGTTAAAAAGGGAGTAACTATTCCGTATGACGTTGTCTTGGGGAACGAATTCTTTATTTATTTCAATATAAACATTTTAAAAGTTCTGATAATATTCTTCATTTTATGCTAAAGTTTTAAATGACATGCACTGAGCGACAGAGGTATTGAGAACTTCCTATTGCCATTTCATTTCTGCTCTTACCTTGAATTTCTGTAGCGGCCGCTTAAATGAAATGAAACCTGGCCTGAACCAGGTCCTTTGACTCTTCACTAGATGTTCCTGCTAGGCAAGTTTCGCCAACGTGGTGTTCTCGAATTCTAAACTTATAATTTGTGATGTTGGCACTTTCCACAATAGACTTTAGGTTAAGAAGCGATTTTTAAACGTCGGTGGTCGAATGGTTTTGCTTATAAAATCAAAAAATTATCACTAAGTGGAAGGAAGTGTCATTTTGTTTTCTGTGACTATTTTTATCATAAAATAAAGTGAAGTTTCCTTTGCTCTGACTTTGGCAAAGCTAAAACTTTTTGACCATAAAACTTCTAAATATTTGTCAAAATTCGGAATTTTTATTGCTTTTAGTTGAAATTTCCATTTATTTTTGTTGGAAGTTTTATCACTGAAGAGCATAAATCTTGGCTGAGGCCCCTTGAGACCTATACTGTATAAGTAATGTTAACAAAAGTATTTCTTTCGTAATTGAAAGAATTATAAGGACCTTAGGCCTGAATAAAATAAACAAATAAAATATTGAGTTTATTTGGGGGAAAAATATCCTTGAAATAAATAATTTCGTTTCCTTAACAAAAGCGTCAACATTGTTTGACTGCCAAAAACTTTTAATGTCCCTGTAACTTGTTTGAAGTATCTCAATGTGATGCAGGGGTAACGGTAAGCGGTATGAAAATCCAATTGCTAAGTTGGCTAAACGTCGTGTTAATATTATGACGAGTGTTAGCGACCATATTTTAAGAAACTCTGGTCGACCATAAAATATGATTTTATAAAATTTTTATTAGGGTTTTCTTGAAGAAAAGATAACGAAATGCTAAAACTATTTTAAAAATGGGAAAAAATACCAAATGCTTAATGCACAATTTTCCGCCAAATTATAATTAAAACGTCAACACCTCGCTGCCAAAATGCGAAGGTAGTCACACTGCCTTTTGTCATTGTTGACATAGCGTTAATACTCTTGCTTTGTTATGCCACGTTATATTAAAATTAGCGTGCAGAAAATAAATCTTATTAACAGCTGTCAAATTTAAATTGTTAAGCAGATGCTTACGATGTATATAAGCCCCAAAGCTGGCGGAAAATGTATGCTCCAAGATATCAAAATATTGCATCGACGTTGTTAATCTTTCATGCTTTTTAAATCAGTTTTACTTTTTTTTAAAGTAAAAAGTTTTCTAAAAATGCTGATAATCAGAGGCGCCGATATGATATCCTTAAAATCTGCTATTTGTTATTCGGCAGCACATCCAAATAAATATTTGAAAAAGCACTTTAGTTTTGGCTGTGGAATCATCTTAAACGAGATGATGCAATTTTGAATGAATCGCTATGTTAACAAGTTGAATCGCTTCGACTGGACAACGACCCCGCCACACTAGATTTGCCAGATCACATTGTTGATCCATACTTTACGAAAATAATGTTTTGGTGGTAACTGTTCAACATGGACTTTTATTACATGTATTTGCTGCAGTATAGACAACGTAGCAGACAACGAATGCCAAAGCGCACAATTGATGTTATATTTATTCCTCGCACAATCGACATGAAATAGCCACAATACTAATGTCTCATTCCATATACTCATTGCATTCAATATTCTGGGTATTTGTTTCACTGCTTTCCTGCTCTACACTTTATGACAAAGATTGTTTTGCCTAAGACAACCGATTTCTCAAAGCAAAGAATTTGAGAAACTACTGCGGTATGTTTTCTTTTGTAAAACTAAATTTATTAAACACAAAGTTTTGTCAAGCACCAAGGAAGTGTAAAATGAGAGGTTCTTAGCTTTCGCTTGCTTTCGCGGGGAAAGGAAAAAACCAAACGCATGAAAACACACCGGCAACAAAAACTGCATCCTTAAGCATTTTACTTACAGGATGTTTAAGAAAATTTCAATGTCAAATTGGGGTTTCGTAAAATTCAAAAAGAAAAACTGCAAGGCTCCCTCCTCCTACAATTAAAGCTGTTTAGCTGAATTGAAAGTTTCTGTGCCACAAAAGGCAGTTAGTTGTCTTTTTCACAAAAGAAACAAGGGAAAAAATCTGGCATATTTAAAAACTTCAAACACTTGCAACACAAGTTGTTGTATGCAACATGAAAGAAGAAAAGACATAAAAATGAAGTGATTTCTATGATAAAAAGCACTAAGTGTGAGTTTGTCTTTCGTTTTATTCCATATTGTGTTTTAAATATAAACACGCATGAATGAAAGACTGTGATGTTCGCAGAAACCAAAAGATTGTCAATTTTTTCTTCTTCCCACTTTTGCATAGAAGAAATAAAGTAAATTCCCTTTGTAAAAGTGCAAAGCGCGGGGGAGGGGAAAATATTAAAAAACTACGTTTAAAAGAAGAGATTGCAAAGCAGTAAATGACAAAAATGAAGAAGAAATTTGTAGGGAAAGTCTGCTGCAAACTAGAAATTCTCAGTACTACTGCTACTTGTGGCATAAACAAAGGAGCCAGCAATTATAAAGGATATTCAGGATGAAATGTAAACCATATTGCAGGCAAGTGTTTGTACAAAAGCAACTCAAAAGTTATTCAAGTTATTCAGCTTGAAAATTTTTTAACTTGTAATAGTGTCGCCAGTAGCAGGTGTGTGGAAAGTGGTAAAATTAAAGATCTCTCAATACCAGACATTGTACATCTTAAGCATGTTTTGGAGCAACGTTATAATGGAAAATATTTTACATTTTCCTAGCAACTTTTTTACTGACCAAATCACTTATATTTTTGCGAGTTTTCTGCATATGGACGGTAACGAATGATTGAGTGAATGAATAGATGAATGGTTGGATGGTTGTTCGGTTGGTTGTGTGGATTAACATTCATATTCTCATGCCACCATTCATGCACTCATACGCAATGAATTTGCAATTGTATTTTTTAGTAGCTGGAGTTGTTGTTGTTGTTAGAATTCAACAACATGCTTACATACATGTGTACACATCCATGCAACACACCCTCTCACTATTAACAGATTTTAATCACTATGGGTCCCGTATATTTAACGACTGCCTCATTATTTTGTTTCTTTGCCGGATTCTTTTTTGTAATCACGTATTTGAAAAATACAAAAGATTGCTTCGTGTGCAAATTAAATCTCTCACACAGTCGGGACTTCTAGAAAGGTGCTCTACAACAACAACGAACTCTCTTCAGTCACTGAGAAGTGGAGCATATTGTACGTTTGTCTTGTCTGGTAAAAGTGTTTGTTTTTTAAGGAAGCACCTCAACTACAATTTAAGTATTTTACCCAGAAAACTAAATCTGATGAAATAATTACACAGTTTTTTATGTTTTAAGCAAAAGCCGCATTAATTTTGACAGTTCCAATATATTCGTATAAATGGACGTTCTATAGTCGTCGATGGCCACGTGATCGATCGGTATGGCTGTTATGTTGCCTTGAGTTCAAATTCCAACCCTAGAGATTGATTATAAAAATATGTTTTAGTTTAGGAATTGCAGGCCACAGTGCAATATTTGAATGCAAATAAAAAAAGAAGAAAAAATAGAAAATAAACATTTTTTGCGGCTTTGTATGTTTTATTGTGCAGTTTAATCTCTAACGTTTTGTGTATATTTCCTCTTTATACTTACACACATGCGGCACAAAAAACACTCACACGCACTCGCACACACATATGCATGCATTATACGTACACAATAATATGTAACAGCAATTGCTGTCATCGTTGTTGTTCCGTACACGCATAAAAAACGCATCCACACACAACTCACACACACCCACACACGCACACTCCAACAACATCCCACACACACATCATAACTCTATTCGTTAGTTTTTAGGTTTATTTTGCTTTTTTTTTATTTCACAAATACACTTATGCATTTGCACTCTCTCATTTACATACACACCCACATACACATCCAGGGCTATGTGCGTGTGTGTTTGTGTGTGCGTAGTTGTTGCTAGTCATGTGAAAGCCTGAACGACGAGTAAAAAATTAATGATAGGATTTTAGTTTTTTTTTTGCCTTCTTCACAAAAAGGGAAGGTTGAAAAAAGCGACTAAAACAAAACAACTAAAAAATGTGAATGTGTGGCAAAACACGTAAATGGAGTTGCCATTGTCAGGAAGGAATTTTTGTCAAAGGAATATTTTTAGTTCAAGGCCCGCGTTATGTCAGTCATTTTTTACGATTACTTGTGTTCCTCTTTTATGGCTTTCTTACACAAGAACACGACGACAGACGTATAGACTTTTAAAACGGAGTAAAACTGGGATTAACTAATTGTCTGCAATGAAGTTGAGCTTATTTTAATAATACGAGGTATGTTCAAAAAGTAATGGGAATTTTTAAATATGAAATAAAATAAAGTTTTACAAAGAGTGTGAAATGTTAGAAAAGGCATATGGTCAGTTGCTATGAGGAAAAAAAGCATGTACGAAGGATATGAGCGGTTCCAAGAACGTTCTGGAAGTCACAGCATATGAAAAACTGACTGAAATGTAAAAAGGGAAAGAAGTGGTTAGAAACAAAGCCGAATTCCAATCAGAGAAGTTGCTGATGTTGTTGGCATATCGAGTTGCTCTTGCTATGAATATTCTTTTGACAGTTTAAGGTATTAAACGCGTGGCAGCAAAAATTATTCAAACATTTTTGAGGTTTTAACAAAACCAGGGACGCATGGTTTCTCAGAAACAGTAGAAGTCAGCGACGAGGCAGAATTACTGAAACGTGTTGTAACAGGTGACGAAACATAGGATTACTGATATGACGTCGAAATTAAGGCTCATTCGTCCCAGGGAAGGCACTATGGATCGCCATGACCGAAAAAGGCTTGATACGTGCAGTGGAAGGTAAAAGTTATGGTCTTACAAAGCCGTCGTTTTACATGCATAGGTGACATTAAATGCGCATCGCTGAATGAAGTGAAAGCTATCCCAAAGATTGGGTTTCAGAATAGTTTCAAGAATCGGAAGAAGCGCTAGCACGGGTGCATGATATGTAATGGGAACTATTTTTAAGGCGACTATATTAATGTAGACAAATAAATAAATATCAAAATCAAACGAAAATTCCTGAAACTTTCTGAACTTCCTCTAAGTTGCCTCTATCATAGACGAGCGATTTCAACTAAGGCCACATAAAACAGTCCACCGGTGCATGTGAGGCTAATTAGTAAGTCCTTAAAGAGAAATTATGCGCACCTCAAACTTTTAGTTCTATTTAGAGGCAACAAGATGTTTGCAGGCTCGCTATATAACAAATTAAAACCACAGCTTTCCCGCTTGAAGTGTTTTGGTTTAGGAAGGCGGAAGTCTCTGATCATATATGATTCAACGAAACGAAGTGCAGCAAATAGTTACTTTTACTGGATGTACAGGTGTCTCAGCAAAATAGCGTTAGGATTATCTTGCCTTCATTAATTTTACCATTCATCGTACTGGTATTGATTTCATAATAAGGAATATGCTCTAAATATAGACGAGTGTCGTGGTAGCAATTATGAGTTTATTTATTAGACTTGTCCAAGGAAAGAAATCTATAGCAGAAAAGTTCTGTTTTAACCTTTCTAAACTCATTTGAGGTGTTGGTTTTACAGTTGGAGATACTTTTAAGCAGTTAAGAGAGCATAGAAAGTTGTCAGGGTATATTTATTATTTGTTCTAATTTACAGTAAAACTACTCGTGGCACCACAACCACTGCCAAAAATGAATACGGCAATGTCGCCATATTGCTGACCACAATGCCACCATGAGTTTTTTTTGGCGACCTTCTCATTTTGAACAAAATTCCCAGAGATAACGTTGCCATATGTTGTTAATAAAATGGATACCAGATTATCATCGACAGTCGCTTAAATAACATTCGCCGTTCTCCCTTTTGATGTGGTTGTTGTTAGTGGTTCCAATGGTGATTGAACACTTACGCAAAACTTGCTTTGCATTCCCGAAACCTTCACAAATATTTTTCTTGATTTGAAATGAAACATTTTCACGGCAACTCCGTTTTGGGTTTGCTAAAAAAAAGACAACTAAACTAAAAAAATCTAAAAGAGGACCAAAGCACAAATGCAGATGTACATACGTGTGCAAATAATGATGACGACTACATACTACGGCCGACACTACGGCAACAACAAAACTGAGAAGAAGGCGGCACTCATAAAAAACAGAAAAATCAGCAAAAATACCCAAATTTTTCAATGCATTTTTTTTATTTTGAAAAAAATTCTGGAAAAAATCTAAAAGGCTGCTTAAAAAAATCTAAGACAACATGTAGGAACATGCATAAAATTAAGTAAAAGGGAGGTAGGAGAGGGCAAAAAAATACAACAATTGAGAGCTGAAAGAGAGGAAAAAATTAAAGAAATAAATTCTTTGTGGAGGATGGGGATGTCAGTTAACAAAACAAGAGAGCGTAACATTTTTATTTGAAGTAAAACAAAAATTTTATTTTAGAGCAAATGATGGTTAGAGGCATTACTGGGTGAGTAGAAAGGGAATCGAGGGAATGAAAGTAAACCAAAGTAAAGGATTGTTAAGATACATGACCAGTAATTTCCTGCTTTTATTTGGGGCTTTTTTTAAGAGAATTCCAACGATTTTTTTTCGCAGGAGAAAAAATGAGAATTTTTAAAAATTCTCCTGCATGAAAGCGTGTGGTGGGGCAGGAGTGAATGTTTTGATTCGGTTTGAAACACGTGAATTGCAAATAAATGTAACAAAATAAACCAACAACAAATTCTCACACACAGTTTATGGGCAAAACTCAAATAATCAAGTTGTTGCTGTTGTGTTACTTTCTCTGCTGACTGAACGTCAGCTGAAGTTAATGATGATGCTGGCAATGACGATGATGGAGCCTTTTTATTATTCAACACAAATGCAACAAACACGCTAACAACAGCAAACACGTGCTAGTATGCGTTGGCAAAGCCATCAACAGAAATAAAGGCAAATAAAAACGGGCTGGGGGTCAAAAAAATATTGAAAAATAAAACTAAAACAAATGGCGGGCTATGAAAAATTTATAATTTGTTGTATATTATGTGTTTTAAGGCCGCTTATTTGTATTTTTTTGTTTGTTTATTTATGTCTATGAGTGTGTTTTAATGTTTAAACAACAAAATCAACATGGTTAGACACACTGAGTTGTTCTTTCAAGAGTATTTGAATTTTTTATTTGTATTTTTTGTTGTTGATTTGGTTTATTTTTTGGAGCTAAATCATCCTCTAAATGAAACACTCACACACCAACAACAACAATAACAAGCCCAGCTAGCCACGCAAAAGTCGGAGCATGGTGTTAAAGTGTAAATAGCAACGCAGGAGCAAAAAGTTCGTGGAGCAAATGGTCATTCTAAAAAAACCTTGGCAAAGGAAAAAATTGTGGAAAAATTGTTTACTGAATTTTGTTTTAATTTCTGTTTTTTCTTATTTTCTTACATTCTTCATTATTTTGTATTGAGCCTGTTTAACAAAAAGCAGCAACACACGCACACGCACACACACACACACACCCAACACATCATTGAATAGACTGATGATGAGGAAATAATATTTTCAAATTAGAGGGACAGAGAATTAATGGGTGGCTGTAGGCTTGTGGCAGTTGTGCACTATCCATATTTAACTGTGTGTGTGTGTGTGTGTGTGTGAGTAGCACCGTGCATAGATGTCTGTTTTATAATTCTCTTCTTTCCTATTTTTTTATTTTTTTATTGTGCGAGGCGTAAGTTTTTGTTGAATATCTGTGTGTGCGTGTGAACAAATGTTGGTTTGACGAAGAGGCTGCATGAATGGCATAAAAGGCAATGGAAAAAAATCTAAAAAAGTACTACAAAGCATAGGATTTTTTTCCTACACGCTCATGATTGTAACTCAGTAGGAAATCTGCGCCCGATTTACGCTATTCGGTATTGACCGGAAATTCCCTTCAAGTTCAATTGAAATTTCGATCGATATCGATACCGTATTTTGAGCCCCGGTATTGTTAAAAAGACACTAAAGATTCGAATTCTGCCAGTGATCACAAAATTGATATACATTTTTTTAATAGTAAATGAAAAACGATAAGAAATTTTGCAAATTTTGCTTAACTATGAAAAATTTCAATAAAACAAAATTAGCAGTGGTTTGATAACGGATTCCGGCAAGGGCAAAAAACATATCCATGTGTCGGCGTTTTGAAGGTTTACGTCTGGTTTTTTATGGGAATAAAGTCTTCCACCTTTTGCACATTGTTATAGTGAATCGAAATGGGAACTATTGTAATCCTTATATTTTAGGCAAAAGTAGTGTTTAGCATTTTTATGTAAAACACTACAAGGAACATTTTTGTGGAATATTTTACTTCGCTGTGTGGGTCTTTTTTGACGCTTTCTTATTTGTCATATAGTTCTACTTTAAGTATTCAAAGACACCAAACCACAAAATGCAACCTAACGCCAGAGATAAGTAAACACTAAAAATGTGTTAAAGGGCTAATTTCCTTCTTATTCAACATTGTTAATTAAATAACCTACAAAACCGGATTTTATGAGGCTAGTTTGTATTGAAAATACTTATATCCTACGTAAAGTTTTACTATAATTCACCATACGAAACAAAGGTGTAGATAAACGACCATATTCATAACAAAATAATTTTAGTTAACAAACACTTTTATTGAACCTTTAATAAGAAAATTCATTAATAAACAGTTTTAAACAAATATATATTTTATTCATTTTTATTCCGGCAACACTATCATCTTTGCAAGCGAATGTTGCACAAAAAGTTCCTAACTGATTCGGGTACTCGACTCTATAAATTGGTTTTTAGTATTTTAACATAACTTTTTAGTCATAAAAATTCATAATAATTGTTGTATTAAGCCAAATTAAAAATGTGTAATTCGCACTGTGCCTGAATAACTTGTATGAGAATGAATACTGCTGTTCTATGTTTACACTATAATTGAGGCAATTAAATTTAAAATTGAGTTATAAATTTGTTGTTCACACATATGCTATTATGGTTACTCAATCAACATTTGATAGTTGAAGATGTTTTGATGATCCGACAATTATATGTTTGAAAAAATGTGTAATCATGTGTTATGTGTTTTACGTACATAATCTCCAATTATCATAATAATATGAAAGAGGAAATTAAAATGGTAACGATAAGTTTTCGTGTCCCTTTTATATGATCGTAATAATATTGTTGTAAGTTTTGTGGTCTAAATAGTGCTCTATTACATTTTATAGAATGTTCAGCTCTCTAAACACACTCCACCAGAGTTGTATTGGGAATTTCTCTCAATTAATGGTGCAATTACGTGTTAATTGGTCAATTTACTAATTGAATTCTGAACTCAATTTAGGCCTTAACTGCATAAATCTCCTAACAGTTCATTTAAGGCGTATGTTTGAACATAGAATGCCCTTTGTAACGTTCTTCAATAGGTGCACATGCCTGATGGAATTGATTGATCGGATTCTGTTCCTAATTGATGCTCAAAGTTATATATGTGTTAATTAAGAAAATGAGATGTCTTTCACATTTAGACCCAATTTGTCCAAAGCACTTAACATGGCGTCGATATTTATTCGAGCAGTAGGATAAAGGTTAAGAGATTTTCTACATAACTTGATAAGGTCAATTGAACAAATTCAGCGTGCATAAGATTTTTTATATCAACAAAAATGATAATGATACGATAAAATGTTTAATCTTAGCTGCTGTGTATTGTTTGAATAAAATTGGTGAACATACCTTACGTAAGGATTTCAAGATTTGCTATGTCGACACACTATAACAATGTCCGAAAGGTTTGGGAAAGGGGAGAGTTAATCCCACTTCGCTTAAAAAGAAGGCAGACGTAGGCAATCAATCTATCACCGATACACGTACATTTAGTTTTTCGGTTCCCACTGCCAGAATCCGTTGTCAAATCCTTGTTATTATACTTTTGTGTTGTACGGTCTTATTTATCGGTATTCATTGCATCTATTTCAACATTTCTTTTTTTTTTAATAATTTTCATATGGCGACTTTGCGAACCCCTTAAGCTCTTTCGTTTGACTCTCTTTTATCGTCTGAATGATCTAAACAAATTTTCTCCAAAATTTTAGCTGGTGCATTAGAAACAGGAAAATGTTAATAGGAATTATGTCAGGTCAAACAAAAAGATTTTGGTCAAGAAATCTCCTACGAGATGAAATGTGACTTTTCGGGGGTTAATTTCCCCTAAAAGACTGTTAAATTCAAAAACGATCACAACATTGCAAGTAGCCATTGGCAATTGGTACAAGTTTTTATTTTTCGTAATTTGCATCGGCCTTTAGTACGTTTTGACATTTTCCTTATATAGTACCAAAGCTTAAGTTACTAGCTACATAGTTTTGGACCGCTTGTCTAGAATAAAAAACTTGGTTGTATCCACACAACATTAATGTAGGAAGACAAGCTCATGATTTCTTCTCCTAAAACAATCCTGTCCTTAATACAACCTCATTAACATTTCCTACTGGGGCTTGGAAAAACAAAATTCCAACAACAACAACAACTTTGAAAAAATGCGAAAAAATTGTTGGTGAACTTTTTTAAATTTTTTTTAGAAATTTTCGCCACCCCAAAGAAACCGAAATCCTTCACAACTCTCCAACACAGCCAGCCATCTTCTGTAAAGGGTAGAATGAGTCAATGTGAAAAGAGGAATTGGGCGCAACAGGGGAGTGAGGAAAAGGTTAGTGCTCAATGACGTAGATGTTGCTGTTGTATTTCTTTAGTTGTTCTTGCTGTTGACAAACAAACAAACAAAAAAACATTTGTTTTGAATATCGGGCGTAAAACTGTGGGGAGGAAATATTTTTTTTGTTAGCGACAGCAAAAAAAAAACGAACTAAAAAATTAAAAATTTGTAAAAAAGTAAAGCTCATACAACTTGGTATGAATAAGATGTTTACTGCATTTTGTTCTTTTCTGTTTATTCCAACAATACACCCGCTCTCTGGTGTATTTAAAAAGAAGCAAGGTTGCATGGGGAGTAGATTGGTGTTGGTGAGAGCAGATGTTTGGCATAGAAAAAAGAAGTAGAGAATGAAGTTTTTTTAAAGCTCTGCACCTTCGTAATGTTTACTTTTATCATGAGGTGTATAATCTTACTAATGATGCTGACGATGATGTGGCTGATGATAATGGTGACGAATACTCACACATACAATCATAATGGTGTTTTTTTGTTTTTTATGTTGGTGAGTTGTTACGGTTAGTTTTGTATTTGTCTTTGATGGCTGCATGTATTTTTTGTGTCTATTTGCTTTAATTGTTTGTTGTCTGTTGCTTTAATACTAAATAAAAATGCTTTTAGAAATCTGCTGCGGCTGCAATGACGATGCTGCTGCGTCTGCTGCCAAATACTACTCCAACAACAACTGCAGCGCCTAGTAGTAGTGGAGAACCCGTCATCATCGTCAGCATCATCATGATGATGTTAATGACGTTGCTGCGTCTAGTTTTTTTGCTGTGACTGTTTTTTAAGCATTTTTTTGCTTTCCCTTATTCTTTTTTCACTTTTTTCTATGTTTTTTCTTTTTTGTATTTTTGGCCCCCCAAAAAAAAAGTATATATTGTTTCAGATTTTTTTCCAACATTTAGCTTTTAGTTGAGTTTTTACATTGGTGACGGATCGTGCTGCTTGCCAAGTGTTGCTCGCGTTAACGCTCGTTCTGTATTTAACATATAAACGTTTTGGAGTTGGTGCATACATTTCAACAAATCTTAAATCTACAGTATACGCGTCGAATATGAAGTAAAACACATGCAACTGTTTGTTAGTTTAATGATTTAGATACTCAAAATATGTGCGAATTTGTTGTATTAGCGAGAAAGTATTACAACGATATAACAAAGGAAACGGAACAAGCGCTAATTTCCGTTCACGCTCACGTGTGTTGCGATGGCCGTAGTATCCTAAAATAAAATAAATAACGAAAAAAAGCGCGCTTCATTTTTCATTATATTGTTGGCTTGTGTTGCTTGAAAGAAAAATTCGCCATCATCTTTATTGTTGTCGTTAATAAAAATAAAGTGAAAAAACAAACAAAAATTATAAAAATAAAATATATCTTATTTCAATATCATACAACATGTCAGTGTGCGTGTGTGTGCGAGCTCATATATTTTAACTGACTGCACCGCAGTATAAAAGAAACCAACAAAAAATTTATATAAAATTCTTCCTTTCAGTTTTTGGATGTGAAGAAGTTTATTTTCTTATTATTTTTCACATTCTTGTAGAATATATTTTGTTTTATGGTTTCCCTTTTCACAAACCAACTCCTTTCTTTTATCTTTGTGTCCGTGAATTCGGATTGTGTACGGGTGTATGTGTTAAAATGTGTAAGAAAGTCTGTTATGTCAGTGTTATTGTATTTGTATACTTATGTCTCGTATGTTTTCTTAACGGTTTTTACGCGACTTCTTTTAACTCTCTCTTTCTTAAAGTAAATAAATGTTTTTCCTTTTGTTACTGTTGCGAATTCACTAGCATGTGTTTGTTTTGTTTATAAATTGATATCCATGTGTGAGTGTAAATGTTTGGAATTTCTCTGAACAGCTGATTGTTGTAATCAATTGAAGATGTGTTTTGTTTTTGTTTCCTCAACAAAACTTTAAGTGTTATTTTAAGAACCATTGCATACTTCAGGGAGCCGAGATTTATTTAATACTTTAATGATTTATAAAAATCAATTGACAACGATAAATATATAAATTAATAATAACTTTGAAATAAATAACATGTCGCACTTGTGCCACAATAGTGTATTAACTCAAAATTTTAAATTTTTCAGTAAAAGCAAACAACTTTTTGATTTTAGGTTGAAGGTATATGGAGGAGAAAATTTAAGTGATACATTTTTTTAAAAAAGATGTAACCAATTTAAATTCTGACAATGGGTAGATGTGATGTAGTAGCTTTATTTAATATAATTTATTTCCTAAGAATGCTACACAAAGCCGCAGCGAAATGAAGAATATAATTAAAACAATTGTGGTGCAAGATTTTTTTTAAGACCTAAAACTTGAGAATTAATTAATGAAATGAGATTAAAATGTAAAAAACCTATAATAAATAGATGTGAATAGTGAAAATAACAAAAATTTATTTAATACCCTATTGTCGCACAAGTGCTTTATATTTGTCTTTGTGTTTGTATTGAAAATGCTCCGTTAAACCCCTAAATCCATAAAACTAAATTTATGTAGTTAATGGAGTTTCAGTAATGTTCTTAAAAAAGTTTCACCCTTTCATCACTCAAACCTAAATCAATTCTGGTATAAAAAACAGAATAAATTTATTTTATAAATGATACAAGATGTGCCTATTGGTTTGCTATGAAATCAATATCGCGGACATTTAAAGTAATCTTCAAAATTAGTCAAACTTTTTTAAAAATATTTCTATTTGTAGTAAAACCAAAACTAAGTATCATAATTAATGCCTTTAAGTTTATTTTTTATTTCACACGTTCTTTTCTGCTGCGAAGAACCTTCATTTTAGAAATATGTTGTGCAATTTCTAATAAAAACTCAGTTAGGTTTAAACAATTTCTACAGCTAGATCTAGAACGCAGACGTAAGGCTAGTACTTGTTTGAATTTCAGGTTTTGTCTGAAATCGTCAATTGCGGCACTACTTCTGGGGCAGGTTTATAAAGCCAGCATTTTGCTAAATGAAATTATAGCAGGAAGGTGGAGATATTTTTTTTTGTAGAATCGCCGATATAAATTTTTTTATAGAACTTCTATGCAGATTAAAATTATTGACGGTTTACCGCCGATTTCCTCAATTATATCGGAACGACATGGACAATGTTATGTAAGTTTTTGGAATCTCAAAGAAACGATTTCGTTCGACAAGAACTCGGAAGGCTACATAAGTTATGCTTCTAATATTTTAACGGCTCTGCGAAATGTGGCACTCGGAAATATGGCCCCAAAAAACAAAACGAAAAATTGCCCAAAGAGATTTTTTGTAATACAAAAACACAAAACTTTGGGATGACTTTGTTTATTTTGTGAGACTTATTTTAATTTTTTAATGGCTCCCCATTTTTCACTTTAGGTGAAATGAAATATTGCTCCAACAAAACCAAATAAAAAATAGTCCCAGTAAAGCTGTGATTTGTTAATTTCGAGGCTTCTTTTTATTTTATAATACTGGGAATAAAATATTTTGCAATCGCAGCGAAAATATTAAATAGACGTCGCGCAAATACTTTTGCGTGATGTTATGTCAGTTTTTATTACAAGGTACCGCAGAAAGAATGAAAGAACTCGAACGCTTTGTCATGTATATTAATAATTTAATAAATCGTGGTCGCGCCAATTTTTAATTACAACTTTCTATTCCGATATTTTTTGATAATAAAAAGTTAAGTTGCCAAATACTCCTTAGAACAAACAGCAATTAAATCAATTTATTTTAAAAAATAATAATGTTTTATTTATAAATGTCTTGACTTCGAATTAAGTATTATTTAATCAAAACGATGTCTAATTTTTCTAAGCTCCAGGTCATCAATAAAATCTTCCTTATTATAAATTATAATAAATATTAATTTTATTTTTTCCAATATTTCGCTACGCCTTTGTGTAGCATCGTCAGGAAATAAAATAAAATAAAATTATATTTCACAAACTTCAAAACAAAAATCAAATTGTGAAAATTATTGAAAAATTTTTCATATACAGTGAAAAATATTTCAAATTTTCAAAAAAACACAAATACAAACAATTCATAAAAAACTAAAAAATTAAAAAATGTTTTACATTAATGTGTAGATGTATATATGTACATATGTATAAACAATACATATGTATAATCCTAAATTACATCATCTTATCTTATGTATTAAATGCCTATATATATGAGCGACATTATCTGTATCCGCTTTATAATTAATTCTTTGAGACATTGGTGTTTTACAAATTTGTAACATTTCCAATATGTAACGTTTCTTATAATTTTTCTCAATATTTAGCACTGACACATTTTCAAAGTTAGGACAGTGATTCAATTCAGAACAATGGGAAGATAGAGCTGTTTTATTTGAATTTTTACATCTATGGTCCGACTTATGTCCGGCTATTCTAGTTTTTAGCATATTTTTCGTTGTACCCACATATACCTTACTACAATTCTCCTGATCATTACCATTACAAGGTATTTTATAAACCACATTCGACATTTCCATTTTCTTAATTCTATATTTAGTTTTACTGAATAATCTATTTAAAGTATTGTAAGATTTATGAGCAATTTTGTATTTATCGCTATTGAAGATTTTTGATTTTTCAAGTCGCTCTGATATTCCTGGCACATAAGCTAAAGACTTATAAATCTTGGGCTCTATAACGCTTCTTGTGTTAACATTTCTACTACTTCTAAAAGAATTTATTAATTTATAAGAAAGTTGCTCGGGAAAACAATTTTCAATTAATATATTCCTGATCCTTTCCTTGTTCTTCCTATGAAACTCCTTGTCACTTATCGTTAACACCCTTTGTACTAAATTTCGAGCTGTATTCATAATAATTCTTTTACTATGCTTAGAAAAGTAGTTAGTGATTCTCCCAGATGCTGTTGGCTTTTGATACCAATCCAATATTAAATCGTTGCCTCGTCTAATTATTAATGTATCTAAATAAGGAAGTTTAGAATCGTGTTCCCTCTCTATTGTAAATTTAATGTTCATATTAAATGCATTAAACGTCTCCAATACTTTATCAATTTCACCTTCAGGAATTATGCAAAACAAATCATCTAAGTACTTAGTCATTAATTTCGGTTTAATGTTTAAATTTTCAATACATGTGTCTAGTAACCTCTCCATAACTATGTCCGCTACAATTGGTGATGCTGGAGATCCCATTGGAAGACCTTCCTTCTGTACATATACCTTGTCGTTATATTGAAAATATCTATTGTCTTCAATACAAAATTTAAGAATACGTAAAAATAAACCTCTCTCAATTCTAGTGTAACTGCTTATCAAATTCCATTTTTCACCAATTGTTGTTATTGCTAAATCAACTGGTATACTAGGAAATAATGATACTACATCAAAAGAAACTAATTTTTCATTATTTTCAATTCTGCAACCTTTAATTCTATTGCTAAATTCTAACGAGTCCTTAACATTATACTTAGAAAACTCAGTAATCCTCTTCAAAATGTTAGTAACAATTTTGCATAATTCATATGACGGTGAATTCACAAAAGAGCAAATTGGTCTTAAAGGAAAGTCTGGCTTATGAATTTTAGGAAGACCATATAATCTAGGTGCAGTAGCTATATTTGTTTTATATTTCTTTTTCTCAAAAATCGTAATTATTTTCTTCTTAGAAAGTTCTTCCAATATTTCATTATTTATCCTCTGCAACCTGCTTGTTGGATCCTTACCAATCAACTGGTATTTCGTAATATCTCCTACAATATTGTTAATTCTAATGTCATAATCTAGCTTCTTTAAAGCTACTGTAGTGTTACCCTTATCCGCTTTCAAAATGAGTATATCTCTATTACTTTTCAAGAACCTTTCCGTTACTTTAACTTTATCCAACATAAACCTATCTCTATTAGTCAAACTCATTTTGTTAAAATGATTATCAACCATTACAGTTAACCTAGTTCTTGCTATATCCTGCTCTTCTTTCCTTTGTAGCGTTTGTATGAAATCCTCTCCGTCGGATATCATTTTTAAAAAAGGGAATTCCTCTTTCCTTATAGGCAATGCATGCTTATGACCCAGTGAAAGAGTACATTGAACCTCATTGGGAATATCTAAATCGGTCTTATTAACAAACCATTTATCCATAAATTTAATACCTAACTCTTTTTCCTGTAAATCCCGAAGACAATTAAATTTCTTAATGTGTACCCTTTTAACCTTTTCTTCAAAAGAAGCTGCCATTATTTCTTCATAATTCAAAAACAACTCTATCTCCCTTTCTGTAAAATGATTTTTCAAATTTCTTTTTAACACTGTTATCTCACCTTGAAAATGTTAAGTTAAACATTAAACCGAAATTAATGACTAAGTACGTAGATGATTTGTTTTGCATAATTCCTGAAGGTGAAATTGATAAAGTATTGGAGACGTTTAATGCATTTAATATGAACATTAAATTTACAATAGAGAGGGAACACGATTCTAAACTTCCTTATTTAGATACATTAATAATTAGACGAGGCAACGATTTAATATTGGATTGGTATCAAAAGCCAACAGCATCTGGGAGAATCACTAACTACTTTTCTAAGCATAGTAAAAGAATTATTATGAATACAGCTCGAAATTTAGTACAAAGGGTGTTAACGATAAGTGACAAGGAGTTTCATAGGAAGAACAAGGAAAGGATCAGGAATATATTAATTGAAAATTGTTTTCCCGAGCAACTTTCTTATAAATTAATAAATTCTTTTAGAAGTAGTAGAAATGTTAACACAAGAAGCGTTATAGAGCCCAAGATTTATAAGTCTTTAGCTTATGTGCCAGGAATATCAGAGCGACTTGAAAAATCAAAAATCTTCAATAGCGATAAATACAAAATTGCTCATAAATCTTACAATACTTTAAATAGATTATTCAGTAAAACTAAATATAGAATTAAGAAAATGGAAATGTCGAATGTGGTTTATAAAATACCTTGTAATGGTAATGATCAGGAGAATTGTAGTAAGGTATATGTGGGTACAACGAAAAATATGCTAAAAACTAGAATAGCCGGACATAAGTCGGACCATAGATGTAAAAATTCAAATAAAACAGCTCTATCTTCCCATTGTTCTGAATTGAATCACTGTCCTAACTTTGAAAATGTGTCAGTGCTAAATATTGAGAAAAATTATAAGAAACGTTACATATTGGAAATGTTACAAATTTGTAAAACACCAATGTCTCAAAGAATTAATTATAAAGCGGATACAGATAATGTCGCTCATATATATAGGCATTTAATACATAAGATAAGATGATGTAATTTAGGATTATACATATGTATTGTTTATACATATGTACATATATACATCTACACATTAATGTAAAACATTTTTTAATTTTTTAGTTTTTTATGATTTGTTTGTATTTGTGTTTTTTGAAAATTTGAAATATTTTTCATTGTATATGAAAAATTTTTCAATAATTTTCACAATTTGATTTTTGTTTTGAAGTTTGTGAAATATAATTTTATTTTATTTTATTTCCTGACGATGCTACACAAAGGCGTAGCGAAATATTGGAAAAAATAAAATTAATATTTATTATAATTTATAATAAGGAAGATTTTATTGATGACCTGGAGCTTAGAAAAATTAGACATCATAATAACAATAAAGGTCAAAAAACTAGAATAAAGTTTATTTAATCAAAACTCTTAAAAACTTAATTTTATTTTATTTCGACATTGAGACAAAAACTATTTTCGGGGTGAAATTTCATTTATGTCTTAGTTAAAGGTAATTTATTTATTCTGTATATTTGTGATCATTTTTCATAACGAAAAAGGGCTCCATATTTTAGAGAAATATTTCATATTGCTTTGACATAATTATTCACTCTTTTAGTGTAAAATCTCATACAAAAAATGTTGGTTAAATCACATGTTGAAAAACTGCCCCAATGTGTGGTAATGGAAGGGAAAAAATATACCTGAAAATAAAATAAACAATTTGTAAATAATTATGTAGGCTGCTTTTAAGGCAACTCGGCAGCTTAGAATTTTCGTTGAAAGCTACTATTTCTTCAGTTTAGCGTGATAGTCTTTGGCTAGAGCTGCGACTCTATTAAAGTGTTACGTAAGTGTTACGTAAGATGGACAAAACGAACTGACCAACAAATCAGCAAGTTGTTGAATATTTTTTTAATTTGTAAACTAAAGATGCAAAAACAAAAAAATGCAAGTGCTGGAAGCGCATTGTCATAAATTTATTTTGTAATTTGAGGAAAACTATAGATATTTCAATTGTTAGTAAAAGCTTAGAAGTTTTTTATTTCGTCTGAAGGGAAATTTCTTGTCGTTTAAAAATATAGCATATAAGAAAAGACGGATCAAAGATTATCAGAAGTGATAGCAAAAATTATTTGTTTGGAAGTTAGGATTTCATAACTTTCGGATGATTTCAAGAAATGTATTACTACGGGGGGAAGAATCGGAGATATTCTAGTACGTATCCAGAATTTTACGTCCGATTCAAAAACCGCTAAGGACGAAATTGAAGATGTTTTCAAACCATTAGCAATGGTGTGCTACATTTTGTGGCGCAGCTTGGTTTTAGTATGGGATTTGACCAGGTCTAATATACACACATACATACATCTGGAGTTCGAATATTCGTTCACTTCTTTGGTGTCTTTAGTCTTTATAACACAGGTCTACAAATTTTCAGTAATTTTTTTGTTATCCTAAAGCTTTAAGTTGTGTTTTAGGTTACCTGGAGCTCTAGTTTTACAGATATTCCAATATAATCTAGAATAAAATTAATCTGCCCCATAATTTCAGGGATATCGTGAAAGTGGTGGGGGGAAATCATGTTTATAAAAAAAATTGTTTTTAAGAATTCATAGTAAACAAACTTACAACAAATATTGCAACTCATGTAAATAATTACATTTCAAACCAAATGCACCATTTCTCATTGAAATTGGTGTAGAAGTTTCGATTTTGTTCGCAATTAAGTGACGGTACCTAATTTCATCAGATACTTTTTCATATGCATTGAGAATATGTCCGATAGAAAACAAACCGACGGAATTAAGCGCTCACCAGAAGTTTTCATTCATTAAAATGTATTCAAACCAAATTACATTTATGAAGTCCTCTGTATTTTATGTGATTGTAAATGCACCGCGGAAGATACACCAGACGATCTGAAGGAATGAAAATAAGCAAAAAATTGTTTATTCGAAGTGAAAGCAATCGATTCTATTAAACCATAAACGTCAGTATCAACACCCACTTGCCTTTGCATTAAGAAAATATTTGAAAATTGACTTCCAAGGGAAACTGATTTGAGCTTTTCATATTTTTAGAAGAAAAGTAACACTCAGGCAATTATTGCCTACGAATTACTTTTTAAATAATTGTACTTCAGGTAGTGAAGTGCAAGTAATGAAAAGCTCGAGTGCTTAAGAACTCTGCAATTGCACGTTATGTTTAATTTCAGAGCAGTGTTGCAGCGCCTCTGGTGTTATAGCAGCGCATTATTTGAAGGCAGTATAGCCATTTGATTAGTTATTTTACTTCCTCGACGATTTCGTGATACAGAATCATACCGATCAAAGAGGGCACACTAATCGAAGCTAAGAAAAATTTATGCTATCGATTGATTGGTAGCGACTAGCTTACCAACCCGTCTAAAGCCATCGAACGCTTAGTCAATACGCTAATTACTTAAGCCTCAGCAAAATAATTGGCTTAAAGTCATCATTACTTAGGGTGCAATCGTATGTTACCCAAAAAACTCTTTAAGGTTGCGAGGTTGGTCTGCCTTCTTGTTGCCTGCGGTATTTAGTCATATCCAACCCTGGATGCTTTTAGCAGCTAGGCCTGTATTGTGCAATGGCAACGGGTATTAAAGTCTGGAGTATGTGCAGTGACCTATACCACGTCTAGATTATGTTTAATTTTCTTTAACCACAATTGTTATCTTCTAGCTTTTTTTTATATTTCTTTATGGTATTAGTAAAGGGTTGCGATAAGGGTGGGCCGATGTTGAAATAAAATAGAACAAAAGTTGTGTGTGAGATTTCAATCATATTTCTTTTTAAACACCCTTGCCTATCATTATGTACGCAAAGTACTGAAATATCCATCAACGGATGAAAAAACGACAAGTCTCTGGATACACATTGCAATAGTCGGTGCGATTTCGCTATAAGGAAATAATGTTGCTTTTTTGATTTTCAAAAGAAGCTTTATCAAACGAATTTTATAGACTTTATTCGAAATGGGACAAAACACTTCTATGTTACCATGATAGTTACGCACTAAGACCGGCTTTTGTTTAAAAAATCTGTTTGAAATGCAACTTTCAAGAATAAAAAGATTTTAATTTTATTATAAATTAATTATGTCACAGGATTAAGTTTGAAATAAGGCATTTTCTCTGAAGAAAGAGTTTTCGTTATGACTGCTAATGATCGGTTTAACGATCGTCATTACTTGCAATGCTCTCACATTTTATCTAAATCTCAGAAGGGAGCGGCTAGAGCGAAGCTCTTTAAGCTTCAAAGGTTTGACTGTTTTCTTGGTTTCTATGTTATTTTTTAACGCTGAGCTCTTTTGTTCGGATGATATCAGGCGGGCTTCAGTGGCAGGCGCAGTGCCGTTTGGTGGATCAAGTCCAATAGTTCTTATTCAAACATTATAATTTACAAACTTTACACACCCACTGTCACCTTCTATTGCATAACTCATGCTTGTATCGCTACAAGCTCCAATTAATTACAAAGAGGTATTTTACGAAACCTCCTATAAAAAATCGACTCCTTAAAATTTCTTAAATATTTTTTTCCTTTTACTTTTACATAAGGATCACTATTGTTATACTTCCTCTCCGCTTGCCTAGGTTGTTTACTTTTCATATTGGCTTTTAACTAATCGCGGTACTGCTTATTTCAGGAATCGACCTCATTTCCTTAGGGACTATTATACTATCATACTTTTTGAGCAGACATAAGGTTTATGGACAGATCAAGACAGGTAAAGTTTTCAAAGAAATTAATGTAAATTAAAATTTATATTTTTTTATTTAACTTAATGAAGCCACAATTAGCGACATCTTGACCAATTACAAAAATAACAACAGTCCACTTCGTTGCTAGAAGTTTCCTGCAGAATTAAACAGATGCTCCAGCTTCTTGTCTTTAAAACTCAAAAACGCGTGTAAATGATTTTGTATTTCATAAACCCCTGTGTTTCTTTGAAGACATGTCGCCCCAAAAGACGTAACAACTTTGTTCTTATGTAAGAAAGTTATTCAAAAACATACTGAAGAATTGACCACCCAACATCTTAAAAGAAGTTTCAATTTAAATGAACGTTTTGCATGTAATTCGATATATTGAGAAAAAGATTTTAAACCTGTTAATAAAAACATAAAAGCTGGAAGATAATTCATGAATTATAATTTCTACACAAACACACACACATACATACATACACAGAAACGCACACACATGAAGACACAGTGTAGGCGAATACACAATCTCATCGGCGATACGGTTCTGGTTGTGGTTGGTGTGAGTTGTAGTAAGTGCTGGTGGCTGTTTTGAGTTTAAAAACTTCCCCATCAATGAAGAATTAAACAGATGTGATAAACTTTTAAGACTCAAAACATAATAAATCTTTGACACATAATAAAATTTGACCCAAAAGCAGAGATAGCAATGGCTGAAATCGTTCGATGAATCGCTCATAATAAATTTTAGTTCAACGAAAATTTCTTTTGAATTCTTGAATTCTTGAAAGCCCAAGATGAAACATTATAAATTGATTAAGTATTATTTATAAACCTCTTCTTTAGTCTGGATTGTTTTTTATCACATTCGTTCCAATTACAAATCGATATTAATTTACACCAGTCGTGAATCCAGCTGAATCTTGTTGGGCTAAGGAAAGTTTCGTTTTTATTACGCTACAGTTTTTGAAAAACAAAATATCCTTTCACATTTATTTTTAAAAGTCTTAAGTACATCTTGCCTCACGCTTCCCAATAATTTGTTATGTCACTGTTAAGCTAAAGTTCAGACTTTAGCTGACCTAACAATGTGTGTCTGTTCGCAGGATCACCAGTCAGGTTAAAATAAATCGCCATATAAAAGCTTTTCCAAAAGGCGCTCGTTTGCATGAGAAGGTTTCAACTTTAATATGAAGACATTATTCAGTTGAAACCATGAAAAAGTTTTCTTGCAACACTGTGCATTAACATCTGTATTAATTGAGAGAAAACTATAAATAAATTGTGAAGGTCGCGTACTCCATTCTCTCCATACAGGCATCTTACAAATTCCATTCGAAATTGATTTGATTCCATAGTTACCATTCCAGAGTTTAGCCGTTTGACTTAATGGAGAACAACAAAACAACGAGGTTGAGTTTATATTGGCTGTACCAAAAATTTTTCGCTGTTTGATAAGACATAGCTACAATTGGAATACAATGATATTGATGTAACAAATGTTTTCTTTCACTGTCAACAATATTCAGTTCGCAGCAAATTTTCTCTCCGCAAAAAAAAAACTGCCGCAGAAAGACATCGTACTCTTGTGGAAGCTTATGACAAGTCACTAGTGGATATTGTTTTCGATGCTTCAAAGATGATGATTTTAATGATGTTGAAGATAAAGAACGTACGGAAAAAACACTTATGTTAAAAGTGGAAAATCTTGTATTACAGTTGCTGGACCGTGGTCATACTGCCACAGGAGAGCTAAACAGACAATAATTAATTAATCCTTAATTCTTTGGGTTGATCCAAATTATGCTACCAGACAAGGAGCTTTGATCTTAACAATTTTTGTCCTCATGGTGACATACAAATAAAAACTAACTTGGAAACCAGCAGTTGCGAAGTTGAGCCTCACTCGCCTTCTACACATGGACTTGGGGCACCATTTGTTTTGATCGATGCGAAACAATTTGGCTGAAATACGCTTTATTTTAATTGAATCAAAGATTAGTTTAATTCGTGTGTGGGCTCAAAAGATGAGTAGTTCACTGGGTGCGAGTTCAGATGCTGCCTGAAAGTTTAAAAAAATCACGGCTACCAACGGTCAATATTGTTAATGATGTCGCAGCAAAACCTACTGCTTCATCGTAAGTATGTTTATAAGCGACAGTTGAGTGGCATCCTGCTTTGAAACTCCCTTTCAGAATGCATGACTCTTGTTTGCGATATCCCCCTTGGGAGCATTTTATTTTAAGTGTTTACGCCAGTGCTTGTAGGCTGAACGATTAGTGTTCTGTTCGTAACTCTTCGTGAATTGAATAATGTTGTCTTCACTGACGTACAGTAGTGCATTTTGTGGACAAATGTAAGCAAATCTGTCAAATATTAGTCATTTGCAGTATTGCGAATAAATTTTCATACAAATATAAAAGATTTTTCATTTTCTGTCACACATTTATTAAGACAAATTATATCTGATTACTACGAAGCGCGTTTGTGTGCCAGAAAAAGTGTGCACTGCTTCCAAAATTTGAATTATTTTTTGCCGGGGTGGCACTTCATAATGTAGTTGAAATAGAGAACAATTTTTAACCAAATAGAACGAACATTTTTTATTACAGACAATAGTTTTCTATCTTGTCATAGTTTTTCGTAAAGAATTGAGAAAAGTTTTAAAATTAGTGGAAAATTGACAAAGAAGTAACTAAAGGAACACGTCTATGTTTATTAAATGTTTTTTTTTTTCAATATTTCTTCTTTTTTGGACTTGGAAGTACTAAAAATAACAAATCTATTTAAAGGTTGTTTCTAGAAAAATATTTCTTTTCAGCGACTTCTAAACTAAAAAAAATATGAATATATTGTGACTTTCGAACGGAAATTAATTCTATTACATGTCTGATACCTTGTAACCTGTTAAGCCTTGTGGTATATTAATCAGGGTTCAAAATGCTAGATGCGAAATATCAATAGCAGAGAAAATTTACTGTACTTTGGTATAAATTCTACAAATTTTATTAACAATAATTTTGCTGCTACTGTGCTGTTGAAAATAAGACAGGCCAACAATAGTAAAATCAAAACTCGGCAACATTTGCTGTCAAAAATTATGCTATTGCTGTGTTCGTACTGATGAAAATATGACAGCAACGAAAACAGCTCTAGCACAAATACAAAGGCAATCATATTGAAAGCATTTTGAAATGGAACACCAACCATGATTAGCACTACGAAGAAATTTTTATATACAAATAATTTTATTTGTTAATTTTTCCGCTGTAATTTGTATTAATCCTCTAATTTTCATTTCTATGTATTCAAGTAGGTAAACAAATTAACCTCGAGCTTGTAAGAGTTTATGACATAACAATATGCGCATGTAGCTAAAGTGGATTTGTTTAGGATTTTCAACTATAATTTTTAAAAATTAACAAATAGCAAGAGCAATAAAGGTGAAAGTAAATATTTGGAATTGCTGTGCTGTTTTCTTTTCTCAACACCAGAAAAATAGCAAAAGCACCATCGTATAGTTTGTTTTTGCTGCTGCCATTGTAAGAGTGCTACACTTGTAAGGCAATTCTAATAAATATGGCAGAGCATTTTAGTTCCATGTCTTAGGCTAAGTCTTTATAAAAAGATTAGGACTGTAGTACGCACAACAATACAACCCAAGACCTATGGAAATTTATTGCTCTGAGTAAAGCTCATTGCCTCTGAAATTCGAGCTTCTTGATTGTGCAAAAACTAGGCAGTGTCATAGAAACCCCCATTGTATGCCCCGCAAACGCTTTTACCTGTTCGATACGTTTATTATATTTCGGAGTTTCTCAGTGTCGGTAGCTCCGAATTGGTTTCATATTGGACTTGTATAACAGAATTTTATACTTTAGAGCCCAGGTTGAATTTTAACCAGGGATCCAGTGAAGTTGGGTAGATTTTTATATCGTAGCTGCTATCTTTGCTTGAATATGTCGAGACCGTGTTAGACGTCGGCACAGGTGGATTCCTAAATATCATTTTCCATTGGAACCGTGATAACATTTTTTGATTGCTGTACAATTTTGTCTTCTGAGCGTAAATGTTACAAGGGCACATTTGGAAAAGTTAACTTTTATTATCTATTTGCTTAACGAATCTTGTAATTCGAAAATTTGTGTTTGCAATTGATGAGATGCTAACGCTGGTTCTCGATTGACATTTATAAAAGCAGTGTCATCTGCTAAGGTTGACATATTAGCCCTCGGCCTTATCGGCATGTCAGCTGTATATATAAAGCCACGGCGCTAGTATAGACTTGTGCGACAATTTCAGGTCTCGCTCGAAATCCGGACTGATGGTCCGAGATGATGTTTTGCCCGTTTAGGTATGGAGTTAAGCATTGCAGGAGTAATCTCTCACAAAATAGTAAGCTAATCGGCCTGAATGATTGTGGCTAGCGTTTCGGAATCATAACGATTGCGGACTTTTTCCAAGAAGAAGGGAAATCGAAAATCGAAAGGAGGGAGTTATTTACACTTCACTGATATGCGGTGGCTTAGTACATACATTTGTGTCATGTGCTGTGGAAATCTTCTCTACGAGGTTTGCAAAGGCGTTGGCGTTTTGGTATGAGTTCTTGGCCAAGGTGGAGTTCTCATGTCTTACTGGGGATTCGAAAGCGATAGGGCATTTCATATTTTGTATTGACTTTCACAGGCTATAGTTAATGTTCTTAGTTGGGTGCAAATAAGTTGAGTAATTTTGAATGGCGGTCTCTTGGTCCTTTCTCAATTTCTTTCGTAATGCTGTTTGATAGAAGTTCAGTAGAACATCTGTAAATGGAGTCCGGTTGTTTTGCCACTGTCTTAGTCTTCTCTTTGCCCTGGCAACAGATGTAATGCCCATGAAAGCTGAGTAGATCTTCCGTTAAATGTCAGTTTGATGGGGGGTCTATTATATTTTGATGGTACGAGTTTTGACTCCGACCGATCCATTCATCCACTATTTACCGGCGATATGTCGAAATATTATCAGTTCTATAAACTTGCAAAAAAATAACTCATGAATGAATCAAATTCAGAACGAGTATTATTCTGGAAAGGAAAACACCGACCAAACATTTTAATGGATTCACCGAGCACCCATGGCTATCGTACTTTAAAGCTGAAACGAATCGCAGGAAAATAATTACATGCAGTTGGTGCTTTAAAATCTGAGAAGTTTTATTTGCCTAAAATAATTTAAAAAGAATTTAAAAATCGCACTAACAAGAATTCACGGCATCTCATTGTTAATTCAAAATGCACTAAATTTTGTAAGACGTTCCAGAGCCATAGTTCGCATTAATGTGAATAAATTTCTTATACGAAGAACAATAAATCATTGTGATAAACGAATCTGTTACTAATCAATTGGGATTATCTGGGATCTAACTCCTTCGCAGCGACAACCGGTGAGAATAACTTGAGTCTTCTAGGGAGATTATTAAACACTTTTATGCATCTGCTTGACCATTGGAACGTAAACAATGTATTAGCTTTTGTATTTACACATGTACAAGTGTACTCAAACACACTCACACACACATACACACACACACACACACACATTAAAAAATACTGCAAGAATAAACACGCATGAATATACAATGATTATGAATTAAAAATGAATAAGAAAGGGTTACGAATAGATACGTGTCTGTTTTAGAGCAATGATTTGTGGGAATGTGTGGAGATGTGCAGATGTGTGGGTGTGTGTATTTTTGCTTATTTATATTAGTGTGCTTTAAATTAATAAGGATACTTTTAAAGCAAATGAGTACATTTGTTTGTGTGTGTGCGTCATTACACTGTATCAATTCATGTGAGTTATTTTTTCAAATTTGTCAATGGTGTGATGCATTGGATAAAACAACAAGTCAACAACATGTCTGTAGGGAGGGACCACAGTTACTCTGCTTAATTGACAAGTTTATGAAAGTTTAAAGATCAGTAAATCAAAGACAAGGGCGCGATTAACAACAACTTGCAAAAGCAACAAAACAAACTGAACCAAACAATAAAACTTTAATATTTTTTTTTCTTTTAAAATCATTGAGGATTTTTCTATCAAACAAAAATTTAAATTAAGTGCAGTGTTTGTTTAATAAAATAAAAACTTATTAAAAGATCAAATATTAAAGAAATTCATTTCTGAAGAAAAAAAAAGTATTTGTAAATTTGAAATTACTTATGGCCAAAACCAAAATAAAAATTAATTAAATCCCTGAAAATGTTATAAAAAAAATCAGCGCAAAAATTAATTATCGTTTTTAATCAATAAATAAAATTAAAAAACAGGATTTTAAACCACTAAATGTTAATTAGTTGAAAACCTTTTTCCCATAAACCATCATTCACACCCACAACAACTGCTCCACCACCAAAGAGACCAATGGGCCAAAATTGACTTAGCCACCCTGCCCGGCCCTCGGCGTGTTATTAATCAATTTTTTTTTTAAATAAAATCATTAAAGTTCATAGAAATGTTAAAAAACTGAAATAAATTTAATAAAACTACAAACCCACAGCAGCAACGACAACAACAACTAAAAAACCGCCACCTAGTACATAATCCCGCTTGATTCCTTTTGTTGTTCTAGTTGTTACAAAAACTTTTTATGTGTGCGTGTATGTGTTTGCTACAAAACAACAAAACCATGAACAATAATAACAACAACAATGACAAATAAATAATTTTTAATGCATTTGTATTATTTACTAACATTTGAAACAGCATCAGCAACAACAACAGCAACAACAAGGACAACAAAAACTAACTAAAAATGCATGTGTGTACTTTTGTGATTAAATTAATCTATTTTGCGTATAAAATGTCATTAATTATCATTGTTCTTTTTATTGTTTTGTATTTTAGCATTTTATAGACACATACATGCATATGTACACACACATACATACAGAAGTGCAACTCTTACTCTTCCTTTTTTGATTTTGGTTTAGTTTGGCGTTATATATTCATTGTACTTCTCCATCCGGAACAGGTGCGTAGGTGTGTTATATACTCGCTTAACCCTTTAATGCCTTCAAAATATCAAATACTCGGAAATGGTTAATAGCTCATGCCAAATATTCTGTTTGAATTGTTTTATGTCATTCATTGTTTAGCAAAAATTAAAAAAAAAACTCGCCCACTTAAAGTTAAATTATTATAACTTTTAGCTTGAAAAAAAAAATATATTAACACCCAAACCTTGTAATTGAATTTAATTTCATGCAATAAATTCCTGTAAATGAACTTAACTTCAAATCCAGCCTTCTAGTCATAACGTCGGTAACATGGAAGTTACATTGCTCAAAGGGGGTATAGCAAACGATACTCTGTTCAACGATACCGGATCTCGAGGCGAAACAGATGGTTATTTTTGAACACTGCTTAAACTCATTAAACGTTGGCGGTTTTGACGTGACTCAATATTGTTTTTTTAATCTGCTTTTCTGTTTGTTTGGTTATTTAATAATTATCCGTAAATTTTTTTTGCATGGTAACATGCGAATTTTCCAATCCGCTTCCCTGCTTTCAGAATAATGCTCATCAATATTTTACGTCACGATTTCTAGTAATTTCCAGTTCATTTCACTTTTAATCGGAATTATTGCTTATTTGTAGAACCATATCAGGCTGTAGAGTATTTAGGATTTACTCAGTTATTAGTCTTTAAGGTCCATGTAGACACGGGTACGATCGGAACCCCAAGAATTTGATTTGCATGTCCATGAGCAGTATATATTTACTTTTACAGGTGTGTACTAGCTCGAGGGTTCAAGCTTGGGGAGGTAATTTTTTATAGCGTATTTAGGCTCTGCCTAAAATGTAAGAGTTCCAAAGAGTGAGCGTGGCATTACTGCAAAACCGTAGCAGCGAGTATTAAAATTTTCTTAAAATTACTTTGTTGTTAATTCACCACTAACATGTCTTAAACTTGGAAATGATTACGCTTTGAGATATGATTCCTGATTTGATATTACTACAGGGTGTTTTGATGTAGATTTTTTGATCGAATTTCCATCATCCATCGTGAAGTTTGGTTTAGAGACAAACCGGTTTCGGCTATGTGCCATCTTCAGTGTGAACGAAAAATGACACCAAAGATGGTACATAGCCGAAACCGATTTGAGATATAATTAAATGCATATGATAACAAAGCATGAAGAAACAAAAAGTTAGAGTGGCGTAAACTGCGTTCTAATCCAAGGAAACAGGCAAGAACACGAAATTTAAAAAATATTCATTCCCATATTCCCAATCACTTGAGTATTAGATTAAATAGATGATGTTTACAGTGGACACAAAATTAGTAGAAAGACACAAAGAATAAATAACGAACTCAAGCCTCACAACTAAATTACTTAATATTAAACTAATATTTGAAAAATCAGTTCCGATTTAATTTTTTTCAATTCCTTTTTAAGAAAGAAAATATATTTATTTCTGTATACCGAACTTAATGAGGCTTCGTCTACTAAACTAAAGCAAATACTTTTCCATAAGCCAGCTAAATTAAGTCATGCACTGGTTTTATACATTTAAAATCCAGTTTAATGGTGGGTTCAAGGATTTTTAACAAAGACTTTGTTTGATCACATTAAGATTTAATGGTTAATTATGGCTTTCTTGAATATCTACATTAAAAAAATACTGTATTTAGTTTTTGTAAAAAAATATTATTTTATTTTAACAAAAATCAATCACTATTGTCATTCAAAATATTTGGCACCGTTTATGGCAAAAAAAGTTAGCATCTTTTGAAGCCATAAATGTATCATGCACATTTTTCATACAATCGAGCCATATAAACAACTGGCAGGAAAACAGGAAAGTGTAGCCTTCAAAACGGGTAAGGTGAAACTTCTCTAATTCGCGTGCTTTTGAATGAATCTCAATGCATTCACACAACAGCCTGTTGTGTTACTCTCCTGCTAGTTTTGCTTGTGCTTAGCACCGGTCTTTATTTAGTTATGCTTCTAATTCTTCATCTACAAGCTTATCTGAATTTCGCTCTCCACTTTGTATTCAATATCAAAATCAGCCTTTTACAAGTGGTTTCAGAGAGAGCAATCTCAACATAAACTTCCACAAGAACACATTGACTTCTTGCAGCACTTTTCTTCCTAAAGAAAAGTGACGAAGCAAAAACAGTTTTTATGTTTTAAAAATATCCATTTTCAAAACAATAAAAAAAAATTAAAAAAAAAACAATTCGCTGAAAACTGACTATTGTTGACAGTTGGTTTTCCGGAAAAATATCACCAATGCACATATGTGTTGTGTTGTTTTTGTAAAATTTAACATTTAAAATTTAATTCACAATAGAGGTATTTTATTTTAATGATTTGTAATGATATTCAGCCTTTTTAATTGAATTTCTTTAGAATTTACATTCTCTGTGTATTTGATTTCTCTTTTTCTCAGACTCTTCCTTCAATTTCTTTTCTCTTTATTTGAAAAATGTATAACCACCATTTTTATGTGGACATAATTTATGGTATATCAACCCTACTGCTTGGCACAAAATGAAAATATTTCACATTCTGGAACTGAGAATACATTTGGAAGTTTGTTTGTAGCTTCTTGGGCTCTTCGAATTGAAACCAGCTCTTTAGAGAGAGTTAAGTGGCGTTAAATCGCACCAGATAAAACCCCAATTTGATAATAAATTTTTATAATTTGTATGTGGTGTGGCAAGCCATGCAGCTCGTCAAGCTAATTATTGCCTGTTTATTGACTAAAAGTTTCTAGGTATAATTCTCCCACCATTTGCTCTGGCCTCGTTAAGGAACTACTCCCGTTTGTGGGTTAAAGCGATTATAATCATGCCATATTAATTTGTTATGTTTTCTGCTCATACACACACGCACTCACGCACACATTTACATAAAAAGTATATAACTGTAATTATGTAAATATATAAGCAGCGACTTTTATATAATTGTTTTCATTTAACTGATTATTCTAATAAACTTTTGCTGTTACTATGAATGTGTGAGTTGATTTAATATTTTTTATGCAAATGTTTGCTAAAAATGCTTTTGATTAAAAAAAAAATGGTTTGAGTTAATCAGCGAGAGTATGACTTGTTTTCTATCAAATACATAAAATTTCAATCGTTGCTAATGCTGCTGGTGGTTGAAGTTAAGGAAACGTAAAACTCAATGTTGCGCATTTGGACTCGATTTAATTTCAAAAAATCTTTTTTTAAATTCACTTTTTTCGTAAATTTCTATTTGGTTGTCAGCAGGATTTTTTATTGAAAAGTTTAGTTTTATTTTGAAATTTACATTGTTCATTTAAACAAATGTACAATCTTCATTTCAGGTAGAAGAAGTATTAAAAAATTGTTTTATTTTAATGTGTGAAACTAAAGCTTGGCAATATCGCCGTATTATTACCGATATCTGACTTAAATCAGAAATTGTGCCCAAATACCAAAAAATATATTCAATGACGTAAAAGTATCATATTATGATTGAACTATATGGTTGTTATCAAATTAAATAATAATATAACATTAATAGAGAAATTTTTAGCCACCTAGTGCTGTATTAAACAATAATAATAATAATAATAATAATAATAATAATAATAATAATAATGATAATAATAATAGCAACATACCACATAAGCTTTACATGAATGCCAATATTCACATTTTAATCATTATTTAACAAAATATAATAGTATATTTCATACATGACAAAAATTTGATCTAAATTGAACTTAATTTTATCAAAATGTGACCCTTGGTTATATCTGTATGTTTTTAATTTACTATATAATTCACAATAATCATATAATGATAACACGGGACCATTATATGTCCATTTCTAAACATATTTTGATTACAACTCATTTTCGAATAATCATGTCTGTATCTAAACAAAAACTTAGTAATCGTAACTAAAGTATGGTTTAAAATATTTTAAAATAAAAATAAATTGTTGGCCACAACCATTTTTGTTATAGAGAACAAAATTGTCGTAACCTCTACGCGTATTATGTTAAGTTCGCAAGGAACTTGAGGGGTGCATTGACGTTAGTGTCGACGTATATATTTCTTTTTGTCATGCATTGACCAGCAAGTTTATTGCAGAGGTGATTAGAGGGTTCGTTACTACGGTTAAACGCCTTCTTCTGACTAGTTGGGGGCTTCCAATGTTTGTTAGTATGCTGGCAACCAAGGATTGAACTGAACATGCTCTTAACAGTTTATTTGCTCTTCGATAAACTCTTCGCTCTCGTGAAGTTAGAATGTAAAGCCTTAAAAACCCATAGCACACGAGAGAAGAAGTCCGAGCAAATATCCCAGCGGAATAACTTCTGTCTCGCATGGTTTTATGTGGATATGTTGTCTTGAATATACATTCAACTCTCCACAGAAAATGGAATTAAACAGCAAAATATAATTAACAGTTTGAACACACAGTCAAATACCTTTTTTTTGTTCAAACGCAAAATTATATTGTACAATTTACAATCCCCTAATAATCGGAACAAAAATTTATAACAACTTATTTATGAGCAAGTTATATTACTTTAAACAGAGTTTAAAATGCCAGCTACGAAATAGCAAGAGCACAGAAAAAATACCGTGCTAAACTAAAACTTCTAAGAGTTTTATTAACCACGATTTCGGTGTTACTATGCTCTCGAAACTTAATACAGTCCATCCAATAGCAAAATCACAAAACGCAACTTTACAAAAAAGCACCATCACAGTTACTACAGCAATCATATTGACAGCATTGTGAATTGGTACAGTAACCAGGTTTACGCTAATAACGAAATTTTCACATTGACATAATTTGATTTATTAATTTTTAAGTACCGGGAATTTCATTGTAATTTTTTTTATTCTTTGGGTTTCTTTTCCTCGTATAGTAATAGCTAAACAAATCAACCCTTACCTTATAAGAATTTACAACAAAATAATATTGCCATATAGCTTAGTGGATTTGTTTAGGATTTTCAATTATAATCTTTAAAAATTAACATACGAGTATAGCAAAAGCAAGAAATGTGATAGTAAATATTTGGTATTGCTATGCTGTTTTCTTTTATCAACAGCACAAAAACAGCAAAAGCACTATAATAAATTGATTGCTTTTTGCCGCTGCCATTACAAAGAAATTTTTATATTTTTAGTTTCCTTTTAGCGTGTTGTTAAAAAATAGCTACAGCATAGGACACAGCAGTGTTTGCTGTCAATAATAAAACTGCTGTGATTGCTTCTTCTACTTCTAATACAAGCTCCACAGCAACAGTAGTAGCAATTTTAATCAAGCATTAAAGCATGCAGAACATAACATATTAAATTTTAAGCTCAAGTATGATTTGGTTCTATTTGTTTAAAAAAGTCGCAGATTTAGGAAAAATAGCACTAGTAGTAGAAAACACGCCTTTCTCTAATATATACTGAAACTCGCTTAATAAAACTAATTTTCGCAGTTGCGAAAATCTAAAATTAAGCTAAAGTTTTATTTAAAATAATTTGAATTATTTTAATATGCAAAATTCGGGGAGTTGCGTTGCGCAAAGTTTTACTCTATATCAAAGCTCCCCTATACTTTTTTTTTATTTTTTACAAGAAAATATTTATGCAAAAATCTTGTACTCTTTGAAAGTTTTTGTTTTTATTTCCTTTTTATAAGATTATTATTTTATACGGTAAATTATTTTTTATTTCGAAGTTCCACATTCAATTTAATTTAAGCTAACTTAGATTCGAACTTAATTTGAAAGAATTAATATTTTTAAAAGAGTAAATTTCGAATTTTCGAACAGAATTTCGAAATTTCGAATTTTGTTATAAAACAATTCTAAAGCCAAAACGAATGAAAAAAATCATTCGTTTACAAACTTTTAAATTTGGCTTCGTTTAAAATTGCGAAAATAATTTCTAAATTTGCGAAGAAGAAAATATAATGACATAATTTCGGTATTTATAAAAAAATCGATTGTAATAAAATACTGACATTTTTCCTAAGCTGAGCTTCGATTCTTGCGTTGCCATGCATCGGAAACAAGACTGTAAATTTGGTTTTCAGATTTAATTTCAATGGATAATGTGTAAAGTAGAGATTTACGATTTTTTTGTAATTCTACGTTTCCTGGAGACTTGGAACGTGATGGTATTATTCGCGCTTACCAAATAAATGCTTGATTCACTATGGACTAAAGTTGCCATTTTCGCGTTTTATCAATCAATCAAACTTAAACCAAATAAAGGTGTTAAAAATAATTGTACTTATTGCGTCATTATAAAGTCAAAAGGTAGTGTATTAAACGTTTTTAGATTTAAAAGGACTGCATTTAGTGTCTCCTAGCCAAAGAAACTCCTTTTCGCGGCAGTAGAAATTTCACTAAGATATCCCCAGTAGAAAGTAGTTAAAGAATTATTTCGAAATATTTTAATTGGGAATAGTTATCGATTAACACATTAACAAGTCTTAAATTCTTCTAAATATGAAACCAACTTTCAATAATAAAAATTTTCCTTCAACACAAGAAACATCACACATTTATTTTTTAAGCTCATAACTCTTAGTATTTAAATTAAATTCCGAAAAAAAACGTCCGCCATGTAAATAATATTTATTCAACACCACGATTTAATAGTCAAAAGTCTGTCTGCCCTGTATAAATTTCAATATAAATAAATGGTCAGTCATATCGGTGTTTTTTCCTCTAATTTTTCTAACATCATTTTTCAAGGTCATATTAGTCATAAAACTAAATAATAAAAAAAACTTATTCTAAATTCTAGCTACCACTACTAACACACAAAATCATCATCGCTACTAAATTTACATATGATGTGTTTGTTGCTTTTGCTGCAATTTAGTAGCGATTGTTGTTGTTGTTTTTTTTTCTTTCGAAATAAAGTGCATTCAAATGCAAAAAATCGGTGGAATAAAAAATCAGTGAAAATTTATTTTTATTCTATTACTACTATTTTGTATTTCAAACACTGAATGCTGCTGTTTAGATGAGGAGTGTTAGAAACAGGGCAAGAGTTTAGTATTAGAGCGGCAGTGAAGAGGGAATAGAAAACAATGTGCATGAAAACAAAATGAACTTTCACCTGACAGAGTAAAGGATGGCCAAATGCAAACACATACATACCCACCAGTGACGGACTTGGTACAACAGCGAAGCAAAATGTTGTTTTAGTTGTGGCCTTTTCTTTGGTACAATTTAAGTTGAAATTATATTTGCATCAGAGTTGCAGAACTCTGTTGCAGACTAGGAATGAATTTAAATGAACCAAAAGCTCTCTTATTCTTGATTAAATTGCCCTCAACTTGGGATTTGAGAAGATTTTCTAAAAGAAATTATGAGCAGATAAATACAGTTGTAAGGAGTGGCTCAATAAGAGGAAACTATTTCATTTAAAAAACAAAACACGTATTTTTTTAAGGAGTTGGGATATTTTTATTGAGTTGTCTACTGTAAACATGTCCCGATCAGGTATGGCGTCTCACCGATGTCGGTCTTGAGCCCAGGAATTGTTTCTGGTTTGTTCGCACAGACCCAAGACTTCAGAAGATAACAAAACAAGCAATCGCACGGTGGTAAATAGCATAAATTTGGAGGCCGTTTAGTATCAGTATTCTATGAGATGGTTTGGCCTGGAAATCGTTGGTGCAATAAATTAATTGCTTCATGAGCGGTATAGCAGGTGGCGGACTTCTGCCGAAACTGCATGTCGTCCATCGTGTTCCTGAAACGAATGCCATTCTCAGTAGCTGCAAGTCCGCACTCGTGTTCAAAAAAACAAGGCCCAATCACGCCCTTTAACCCAAATCAGCAACAGATAATTGCCCATTATGAATTCATTTGTTTCTCAAAAATTGCGTGCGGATTATCTGACTTCGAAATTCCACAATTTTGTTAATCCTCGAATCAGTTCAGATTGAAATGTTCTCCGTCGGTGTAGATGATTTCTTTTGGAAAAATCGGCATTCACTTCACTTTGCTCCATTACTTATATTTTTTTTGTATAGCGTTCCGTTTTACATAATCGCATAGTTGTTAAATATCGAAATGGTTTTCTAAAGGAAAAGTAAAACTCAGACAATTAATTGCCTATTAATTATTTCTTGAATAATTATCTTGCTTTCATTGGAAAGCGATAGCATATATAGGGAAGGCAGGTGATGTAGTGCGATAAAAAAGCTTTAGTGTTTACAACTCTGCAATTGCGAGTTTTGTTTATTTTTTTAACATCGTTGCAGCCCCACTGGTGTTATGAAGGCGCATTAATTAAAGCTATTATAAGCGTTTTATTAATTATTTTACTTCGCCGACAATTTCTTTGTACGATTTAAAATGCCTTTATTTGAATTTAATTATTTATATGAAATTATTTCATATTTTCTTAATTTTAGTAGGTACAATATTAGTTTAATGGAACAATGTTAAGCAATAATTTAATAAGTTTTTTATTATTTAAAGTTTACTGCTTGGCTGCTACTGAAGAAGTGAACTTGGAGTCAAATTTTTCCTGTCATAAATTCTACTCGTTAGTTTTGGGTTTTAGATTATTCTACACTCAGTATATTGGTCTCTGTCCTTCTCAAGTAATTCAGTATAAAACAATTTTAGTTGTTTTATTCGAGGCCTACTGTTGTGTCCGTAGAATTTCCTACGGTTTGTAAAGTAATTTTAAATAAACTTAACCCTTTAAAATCGTCTGCCAGACCTAGTGGTACGATTAGGATGCAATCCCACATAATTTTCAGCTTAGCAATGCAATTTATATAGCGAGTTTCCTCTATGATTTCGACACTCGAAATTTCTTGAAATGTCTTCAGTTAAAATTTAAATAAAAAAGGCTTACAAGTCATGGCAAATGGAAAATTGTATATGAAGGTGTTTTGTATAGGCGAAGGAAATAGGCTTTATTTCGATGTCACGGCAATATTACGGCCGTTATCAAAAATGGAGGGCTAGACAAAACACTCGTGGATAAGAATTCGTCATTGTAAAAGCCCATTACGCTGAGACCGCTAGCAAAATTAGCGGAATTTCCGATAGAGAAAGTGCCAACAATTTCAAAGAGTGGCCAAAACTGTGTCGATTGTGTGTAGCAGGTCTCCTTGCCGTTGAACTAACGGTTGGTCTCTTTAAATATTATTGCTTTGAACGAAAGTATTGTCGAAAACCCGAAAATATCAATTCGGTAGTAACTGTGAGACCATTTATTACAAGAACGTAATAACCGAATATTTGTTACCTCACCCGGACGGCATAGATCTGGATGCCATATGCTTCTAGCATAAGAATGCCACCTGCCACACCGCGCATTAAATAATCAATTTATTGCAGCAACATTTTGCATAGAGCGCTCTTATTTACAAGAAGTAGTCATTTTATAAAAGCTACGAAGAAGACCTACCTACATCCGTTACCTTTTGGCCATTTTATTAGGGGTCTGTAGCTGTTACATCCAACAAAACACACAGACTGGAAATATTAAGCAGGCAATTCATCAGTGACACGCCTAGAGAAATCGTAAAATAAGCCATTAGGTAGCTTTACGCTGCACGCTCTGGCTGATCTTATTGCCTGTTTACTCACAGTACCGTAATTCCTTGATCCATAACCTATTTACCCTACTTGGCAGTAGGGATAAAAATTATCAGAAAAGTATTATGTTCCATTTAATTGTTTTTAATTTTAAAATAAAAATTAAGTTCAGCTGCAGCATTGGTACAAATCGCGCAGAACTATAAATGCCGAAAGTACAATTTGCAATTTTTGCTATCAGTGCCTGGGTTCACGATATGCCAGCATGTGTAAATGTGCATAAAAATATAAATCTCTTCATGTGTGAATATCTGTAAAGCTGGTCGTGCAGTCGACTGTCTGGACGATTGTCTAGCAAAAAACCGTACGAAATCGCCAAAAAAAAAATATTATACAAAAACGAAATATATACAAATTTAGAGAAAAATAAACTATAAAACTAGTGAACATACATGAATACTTACATACGAGTGCACTTTCATACATAGAAAGGTTTGTTTGTATTGTCACTTGGACACAGCGAAAGACGAATCATCTAAAAAATCCATTTGTACAATGATATGAATCCCGCCCTCAACCCATCTCATACCAACGCTCTTTCTTTCGTTCCACTATTTCAAGTAAAATTTAGATAAAAAATAAGTTGACTATTTGAGCAGCGAATTTTGAATTTCATGTTTCTTTTTCGTATCCTCTTATTTCTGTGTAAAATCTTCTTTCTATTTTTTTTTTGTCGTAGTTCTAATGACTGTCACTGTTTAGCTGATGATTATGAAGTTGACTTTATTGAGTTCTTGTTATCTCCCTTCCGTACTGTTTTCGTACTCAAGTTGCATTTTTTGAACACATTGAATTGATTTTTTCGCACAAAAACGCAAAGTCATCTCGAAACGTGCGAAGGAAAATATGTAAAAAAAAACTTTCGCAGTCTAGTCTAAAACAAAAATATATACTTCCGTATTAATTTTAGAAGATTTAATTCGAATTCGGGACAAATGTTAACACCAGTCAGCTGATAACTGAGCTATATTTGTGGCGAAGATACTTGGATTTTGTAAAAATGTACCCGTATCACTATCAAGATTCTTAATTTTTTATTGCAGTCTATATCGGTGCTTGAAAATTCAATCAATAAAAATTTACATTTCGAATAAAATTTTTCGTTTCAAAATAAGTTCTTGACTTAGACAAAAAGCTTTAAACTTCAGCCATAATTCTCTACCCGCTATACGTGTTTTTAATAGCAGACTATGAAATGGCAAAAGTATTAGTTCGAAGATTTAGCAAGATTGGACATGACTGGAGATGAATGTAATAGATTGCACATAACATTGACCCGTTCGAAAGAGATAGGGTCAACATAGAAGATATATTCCATCGAGCAGATGGTTGTATACAACATTTTATTCAATAAACTTTGGCAAAGCTTATTAAACAAAATATTGGAGACTAAGAGCTCTGAAAACTTATGTTATGCCCAATATGATATTATTGTCACTATCCAACTGTTAGGAGATACAAATATAATTTTAATTTTTAGCAGCTCTTTTAACAACAGAAAAAGACTATCCTAAAATGTGTTGCGAAAATTATTAAATCAAAAGAACATACAAAAATAAATTACTAAAATGTTAATAGACAATTGCAGTTCCTAAACTAAACTTGAGATTAAATCGTCTAGCTTCGTATATTTATTAAGAAATGTTAACTAAACTTCACGGTTGAAAGTGTTGAAAGAGAAAAACTTATTCCAGCGGAGGCGAAATTACTCAAAGAGCCAAATGAACTGTTTAAAAGAAACAATGGAGAGTCGCTTACTAGAATACCGGTCCATTGGTGGTGGTCTTGACTATCACCACAATTCACCACTAATAGGTGAAATCCCACCAGGTGGAGACTACACGCAGGCAGTTCATCGCTCAATAGATCAGTTGCGGAATACTCTTAATGAGCGTGTTACTTTGGGGCCACTGAGTGTTTTCTCCAACACAGCCGATTTGAGAACATCCGTCTTAAATTATACCAATCAACCGCACCAACATAACCAACAACCCCAGTATCAGCTACAAGGTACAGTCTCAACCACAACTGGCAATGGCGCCGGTACAGAAAATGTCCTCATGCAGCACACCAAAGCCAGCTGTATGGATGGTAAATTAGCAGATTCCACAACAGGAGCAGTTGTAAGTTCCAGCCAACCGAATTCGGGGGGAAGAGGACGCAAATCAAAAATCTATACAAATCCCAATCAGCATATAATTGTGACCAGTAACAGTGTGGACAATGGTGGAACACGAGCCCAAAATCGCCAACAACAACAACAAAATGAACCCAACAACAATGGCATTTCCTCATCCACTTCATCACCTCATCATCATATGCAAATGCAAGATATTAAAGATACCAAGGTATTTTTGGGGTTACAAATTGGAACATACATATCTATATTTAAGTCAGAGAAAATTTACCAAAAACAACTTGTATCTGAACAGAAATATTTCATTTTTCTTTTTATTCTGTTAATATAAATTAATTTTGCTTTTACAGATCTTCACCTCCAAAGCTGATCTCCAACTACACACTCAAATGCATATGCGTGAGTCTAAGCCGTATAAATGTACTCAATGCTCGAAGGCGTTTGCAAACTCCTCCTATCTCTCACAACATACACGCATACACTTGGGCATCAAACCGTATCGCTGTGAGATTTGCCAACGTAAGTTCACCCAACTGTCACATCTGCAACAGCACATACGCACCCATACCGGTGACAAGCCGTATAAGTGTCGACATCCTGGTTGCCAAAAGGCCTTCTCGCAACTTTCGAATCTGCAATCTCACTCCAGGTGCCACCAAACCGATAAACCCTTCAAATGCAACTCTTGCTACAAATGTTTTTCGGATGAGGCCTCCCTGTTGGATCACATACCCAAACACAAAGAGTCCAAGCATTTGAAAACGCACATTTGCCAATACTGTGGTAAATCGTATACCCAGGAAACATATCTCAACAAACATATGCAAAAGCACTCGGAGCGAACAGACAAACGTCCGCCCATTGTGGCCACAAATACAGGCGGCGTGAATTCCGCTAGCGGAACAACAACAACAACAACAGGTAATAATAGTCACAATAATGCAGCTGTAGCGAGTAATACAACAACTAATATTGCTACTAACACAGCAGGTGCAGGAGTAGCAGGAAGCGGCGGCGGGGGACATCCTGTAGCAGGCATTCAACACAACCGTAATAATATCTCATTACCACCGGTAACTATAGCACCCACCGACAATTCGTATTGGCCCAAGGTCAGTCCCGATTCGGCTGCCAATATGAACGATGTCATGCATCAGCAACAACCCCAACAACACCAGCAACAACAACATCCCCATCAACACCATCAGCAACAACAGCAGCAACAACAGGCTCACAATGGTCAACAGCCCACAGGTCAGCAGCAACATCATCATCCGCAACAGACGAACGCCCAACAACAACCTCCAACCCAACAACAAGGCCAAACTCATATGGACTATACGAATCATCAGGCGACTGGTGGCAATAATCCGCATAACGATTTGCAAAACCATCATCGCATGACCGATAACGGGCGAGAGGATATTGGTGAGTAGTTTAATCAAACAATGTTTAAGATGAGTATGGCAATGCCGGCCTACACGAACATTCATTCACTTTTGAAGGCTTTTAATAAATCAGGCGCAGAGCTAAGGAGGAATATTTTCCCCACCTTAAGCTAGCACGGCGCCCATTTCCAACGTTCCCTTAGATCTCTGTTTTCGAAAGGTTTTTAACTACTCATTATCTTTCTCCATTCTTAGTTTCAACACCCTCCACTGTGGGCCCCTATGATGCCTCAAGTATTACAAAAACCACCACAAATTCAGCATTTACACCGATCAACTCGATGCCACCTCATTTAAATACTCTGTCACATCACGCCATGAGCCAGCGTCCGTATTTGTACGATGCCATTAGCTTTCAAAATAAAAACGTCAATCAAAATAACGCTTCGAATTCGTTTCCCAATCAATTGATATCGCTCCATCAAATACGCAACTATGCCCACCAACCAGCTGGCCTTACGATGGCCGGTGAACATCTGTTGGGTGTTAGCGTTGGTCCAGGTAAAGACAAGGGATAGCTATATTTTTAATTTGATTCATAATCACATCATAAACTACTCGTATCGCATCTAAAATATTTTATATTTTCTAAAATAATGTTACGTTTTCTTATTATATTATTTTATTTTATTTATTTATAATTAGCAGATGGATTTTATGATTAGATAACAATTCAAAATAATGCAACAAATATTTAATAGGAACTGCAACACATCACAATGATTTCTGTGGTGGGGTGTAGTAACGGCCAGTCTCATAATACACATAGACGTTGAAGGGGATTTTAGGATGTCCGGCATGTTTTGCTCTAAGAGGTTTTCAGTTCCGGTGTATTTCAAAGTTGTTTCTGCGCTTCATGTTACTAAGGTCATTGACAATATGAGAGTTTCAAAAATCCTTGGCCTCCATGATCTTCTCTAAGCTTCCATTAGGCGAAACAAACGATTCGAAGATATTGCTTAGGTTGGTAACATTCAAGCTGCAGGCTAAATTTCTTCACTGGCGAAACAAATCGCGATTTTAACTACTGCGATTGAATTGACAAACTTTAGCTGGACTTGAATCAATTCGCACTGTAACGAAGATACAATTATGGTACAAAGGACAACTCGAAACTTGTCCTGTGGCACTTTTATCTATACGCCCAATATGGGATGCCTTTCGAAAATCCCATCCCAATTATCTTCTGAAGCATCTAATCCTTCAGATTCAACACTGAGCGCCCACATTAATTTACGTAAAAGAAACATTAAAATGCATCTGGTTTTTCTTAAATACAACCGGCCGAGAAAGGAAACTATCACATATAGGTGGTTCAAGTTTTATTGAGGCAGCTGCTCATCGGTGACAGTAGGGTAACCGAAAATATGAACGATTTGTAGCATCGACGGCTGAATGTTTTAGTTTATTATGAATTTATCTATTTGTTGTCGTCTAGCCCGAGGATCAGACAATTCGTAATATTTCGGTATATTTCTATTTTGCAAAGGTTCCGTTTTAAACTGGGCACTTGGTACGAATTGTGTTGGACCGAAGACATGAGTCATAAAGATTTTATATAACATTTTCGGATAAACATTTTTGACGTTAAGATCCTAACTATCTGGTTTGCTTCTTTAAATGATCATAACTTGAAACGTTGAACTTACGATAATTATAAGGAAGATCGCTTTTAACGCACGTAAGACCCAATGCTGTTCGCTTACTTACAGACGCACAAGAGATCAGGTTGCACCATTTGTAGTTATGGGTGATATAAGTTTTACGTAATCAGAAGCTCTTAATGCTCTTGGCACGTAAATTCAGCGTAATGATTGACGGAACAAATACATTTTCCATCACGAGACTGGGCTTTTTAAAACGCTGTAAGAGATTGTTACTATAGAGAATCTAGTGTGCAACGTTTATCCTTCACTGTAGATTTATGCATCGAATAAAGGCATATACACCTGTTGGAGGTAATAATGGCTTATTAATTATCTTTATTCTACGAAAACCGAAAGCTAGACAGTCGCAGAGCACATGCTCAGATGTCTCCTTACTCAGGACACATGATCTCTAAGTGCTCTGTCTTAAGGTCTTAAATTAATTGCTAGCATTTGTCTAAGGCTTAGGTCCCATCATTGTATTCACATTTAACAAGTGTTTTGGTACTATCGTAAGCGTTATGCTAGCCAGTGCTGTACATTCACTCTCCTTGCGAGGTTTTTTTGTCCAATAGAGTAATTGTGACTCCATTGGCTAATAAACATCGGTGTTTCTGCAGATATTGACCTTTCCACATCTTGTGAGGCTTCACTGTCCATCGCTATCGGAATTTGACGATACAACGCCTTAGGAATACCTTTAGAGGCAGACCCGTCCACACCTCTCGAGATATTATTGTCCATATCTACCGGATTCCTCCTTTGGCCAATTAATATCGGAGTTCCTGCAGAGAATTCATATAATTTCGACGAGTTATGGAAGAAAAAATGTCCCTCCAACACAGAGCTCCAGAACACGGGTAAGTCTGTATTAAAACAGGAAATCCACCAGTATCCACGGTTCGCATACTAGAGACCAAGCACCTTCTTAACTACACAACCCTGCAGGATGTCTTTTCTGCCAATTTTAAATTCAATATACAGCCATCCTCCATTCCAACAAAATGCATTGCCTGAGTATGGGTCAACCCCTTGCGTGCTGGTAGAGTAATTTATTAAATCATGCCAAATGCAAAAGTATGTGCTTCTGTGTTTTATACACGAAAGTAATGTGTCAGCAAGTACATTTTTGTTGTTAAAATTTATTTGAGTAAACAACCAAAATACCTGAAATGCTCCATAAGTTTCCAAGGAATGGGGACACGAGGTAAATCATAAAAAAGCACAGAAATTTCACACAAAGTGCTTCTAAAATACCCCCCAGCCGTGTTTATTCTGTATAGATTTTAATACGCGTGAGTTACTGCGTTCAAAAGTTGTTCTTATGGGATTAAGACTACATATTCAAGCTTTCCGAACTTTTTTAATTCAAATTGTGTTCAGCACCTTAAAAAATCTTCATTACAGTAAAGTATTTAGCAGTAGCATTTGTTGCATTATCCGAAATTTCCCCACGCTCACAGAGTCCAAATGCTCAATAAAGACGACTTAAAAAATAGCCACCCTATTTTTTAAAGAAACATTTTATCAAATAAGTAATTTCGTTTAGTGTACAGTATTAATTAATTCATTCTATTTTTAATTTCTTTTATATTAATTTATTTCTAAGATTCATTGCAAAAGCACAATAATTTGTATAAAAACCGTCCATTAAGTTAAATAATCAATTATCTTCCCTTAAGTTAATAAATCTTATTTTTATATTTTTCCACTCTCATTTTCACAATTAATTTTTTTTAATTAAAATCAAAATGAGTTGACTTTTGAACAGAAGACAAGAGATTAAGTTTGAATGCTCGCTCCTCCCCATTTTATTCATATTTTCTGTTCGGAAATAATTCAACTTTAATTAATTGTATATAATTTTATTTTATTTAACTTAATATGAGAAAACAAAAATCTGAAAAGTTTAAATTTAATATAAGACTTTTTAAGGGCGCCCATTAGAGGACAACGTCCATTTATTAGACATATGATTTCTTAAAGAAATTAAAAAAAGATTTATAAAATATTTGCTTGAAATTAAATTTGAATTTTTTCATTTGATATTAAATAAACAAATTTATTTTTTGCAACTTTGTAAAATTATTATTTAACTAAGACTGAACCGAATGTTAAAAAGAATTTAATGAATTTTGCTTAATTATTGTGAAACAAAACTACAGATTTCCTAAAAAAATATTCATAAAACTCTTGACTGGTTCACCCTTTTTAGCAGCACTAATTTTATTCATAAAAGAATTTCGAACTTCATGTCAATTCGAAACTAACGAAAAAGCAAGTTATTTTGGGTGCCGTCAGATAGGACAAACATCTGATGCCACTACTGAAATACATATTCTATTTTAATTTAAAGAAATATTCGTTAAGTAAATAAGCCCAGTTTCTACTTCGTATAAGAGATGACATGCTACTGACGTTATTATATTATTTAAATTCACTTTGTCATATGTATTGGAGAGATATTTGCCATAAACAGCAGTCACGCTTATTTCGTGAAATAGTTACCCCGTGGGGTAAATGGTCACGACAACCATATTATATTTTTATGTGATAAACAAGTTGTTGTTTACTTTTGACCATTAAATGATATATCAAGCAGGTTGTACTTCTTGCAGGTGAGGCTGTAATTTGGAAAAGAAAAGACTGTAAGCAGAATGCCTCATTACCGGTTTCTCATAACATGATGCATTCCAAATAATAGAACTTTTCAACATATTTAATTTCAAATTTGCGAACGGATGGTTTTATAAATTCACATGGTTTTTGTCTCTCGGACGTTGACTGCTCAGTCACTATGTTTGGAATAGATGACCAAATTGTTTACCCTACGCTGCTTATCGTTGTATTTATGGCAGATTATTGACGAAGTCAAGGTCTTTCAGACGTCGCTGGAGACTCTAGATAATTGCTTTTTCTTTTTCAAGAAGTAGAGGAGATAGTGGACATTCCAGCTTTTCTCCTAAATTTGTGATAATGGTTCAATGTGCTGTTCGTTGTGGCGAAATTTTAATAGGGAATTGTCACACATGTCGTTAATGAGTTTTATTATTTTCATGGGAAACCCTTTACTTCTCAAGGCTGCCATATTAAAGCCAATTCGAGTGTAATTAATATGTGAATTTGTAGTATCATTTTTATGTGAAAAAGTTTCAGAAGAGTACATACAAAGAAAAAACATAGTTGAGGTAACCATAGTCTAAGAGCAAAATATTATTGAATGAATTATTTGGTTGGAAACAAATCATATTATTTTAGAACTCTTCGAACGATAGAAAAGCATATAATTGATTTTCTGCTTGAAAACAAGACAGTAAAACCGCCAAATTCTTAATAGACAACACGCTATTTATTCCAGCCACAGCATCCTCATTCTTTGATTGGAGACCAAACGAATTTTTCATATTATATCTAATAAGAACATCTTATGATTAGAGTTTATTATGTTAATTTATTTTAGAATTTTGCATTTTTTATAAATCGAAATCATTTAAATGTAAACAATAACTTGTTTATGGCGACTGAAGTAATGTTTAAAATAATTTCAAATAACATGTTTGTCACAGCAGTATATTGTTGTAGAGGGCATAATATGGCTGTCATGGCCATGCTACAATTACGTTTTTCTTTGTGTATACGAAGAAATTTATAAAAAAATTTAGGTAAATCCAAATTTAATGTAAAATCTAAATGAATTTAATTTCGTTGTGAAGACTAAATGTCTTACTAGAATATGTACACTTGGTAATTCATGTACAGCCTGGAAAGCCAGTGAATTTACTAACTTAGCTAAAGGGAATAGCGGAACTGTAGACACCGACTATGATAAGGTCGCGAGAATAAATAAAAACGCTCTTACAACGTGCTAACAGATCACTCAACTAGAGTGAAAGTTCTATGGCGAGTATTTTATATTATTTTTTTTTGTGTTGAAGTCTTTAAATGTTTTTTTTTTTTACCAAAACAGTGAATTCATTAATAAGCGGCAATAAAAATAAAATTAGGTTGAGCACACAGCCACTCAGTCATTTCCTATAAGCGATTCTGGAAATTATTTTTGACCAGTTCATAATCGATTCAAATTGGAACTGGTTACTCAATAAATGGCAAATCTTAAAGCAATATCTGTTACCAAACTTAACTTCCTGACATTTTTATCAATAAAAAGCTGTGAGGAAATCGTTTGACGGCACGTGTTGTACCATTATAATGGCAATAATGCGAAGATAGGATTTACCCTCTTTACTTCTTAATTTATTTTAAATTTTAAGACATTAAACTAGTTCTGCTAAAAAGTTTTAATCGAATTCTTTTACGAAACAACAAGAATCATAAACCAGAAAACCAAATAAAGAATCATCCAAAACAAAGAAAGAAAGAACTCAATGTGTCCTAAATAAGCAAACTATTTAAATTTTAAATTAACGATATCAACTGATACGCAAAATATGAAAGCCATTTTTACATACAGAATTACATATTTTCAATTATACAATACAAAAATAAAAATCAAAAATACATTTATAATTAAACTAAACAATTCTATAAGAAATTAAAAATACTTAGACAAAATCAAATCAAATAAAGTAAATTTATTGTTGTATTTAACAATAATTTTGCGGAATGAAAACCATAAAAAAACAAGATGATTAAATGTAGTTTCCTTAGAAAATGAACGACTTTTAAGTATTTGTATCACAATAGACAACTGGGAGTATAAAACAAAAACTAAATGAAAAAATGATAGAAATTTATTTAAAAATAAAACTACAACCAACTACTACAAGCACTTGTACATTGAAGAAAACCCCCAATTTTAATGTAAATTCCTTTATTTATTCATAAATTAATTGAATTAATGAAATATTTAATAGATTGTGTGATTTTTATTTAGATCTTCCTTTCAGCGCGAACATCACACTCCCCTACACAATAAATACAAATACAATACATTCTTTTATATATAAATATATTTTTTATGTAAGTTATAAATTAATAGTATTAAATTTAAACTTAATATTAATAAAAAAAAAAAAAATAAAGAAACGATAAGATAAGAAAAAAATCTAATTGAACAAAAAAAGTTACTTAAATAAATGTCTTAAATATTAAAAATCCTAACAGAGAATTCAGTCTCTGGGTTGTTGTTTTTTTTTCTTTGTTTCTTTTAATTTAAAGCAAATACTCATATTTTTTAATTTCGCGATTAATGAAGGGTATGTAATGGTAGATGTTGACATAGGCCAAGGACTTGCGACTATTGCTTTTATTCTCGATACTGGCGATTAAGTATTCCAAATAGACCCTGGAGGTGTCACGTGTAATGGGGCGACCGATATTAAGTTGACTTTGATTGTAAAACGCAAATACATTACTTTGAGCTGTGGGCAAGCAAATGGGTTTCAAGTCTCGGGAAAACTGGAAGTAATTGACCAACACTAAAACAGCCAAATCCTGGGTTCTGTGGATGTTTTTTCTAAAAGAAAAAGCAAATAAAAATGTACCGTTGATTTATTCTTGATTTCATATTACGACAGCGTGATTTAATGTAGATTTTTGGAACGAACACTTTGTTCTCGACAGCAAAACTTGAGAAGGGACAACGGAAAGTCGTTTCAAAAATTTAATGCATGTAACTTTTTATATTTTTGATTACATCAGATCATATGTACCATTCGATTGACTATGGGAGGGTTTGCATTTCGGGCATGAGATTCTGATGGGATATTTGTTTTCTTCCAATCTCGGTTTTATACCCTTCATCGTTGGTGTGAACATATAAGGTTTGTCCTTCTGTTTGTAATTATTTACAATATTGTACAAATTTTGCGACCCTATAAAGAATATATGTAATCTGTACCCTTATAGGCGTCTACATTTAACGATGCCGAAGATAATCTACGAACTTAAAAGTGAGACCAGCTAATGAACGCGTCTTCAAATGTTTACTCTTATGAAGAAACGATTATCCTCAAGATCATAAAATATACACGCATATTTTGAATCCTTATCGAATTGGCCATCAGGCCTACCGAGCGCCGCAGATTACCTAAATGTTGATTCGCATATATAATTCACTAAGAAACTAAAAAATTTCACAAAATTCGTTCAAATAATAAAAATTTTTACAAAGTTTACAAGAAATCCAAATTCCTAAAACAAACCGAAGTTTTGCCAAAAAATAAAAATGTTTCCTAAAATATCGCAAAATTAAATAAAAAATTTTAAATGATCAAAAAACCGAAATTTCATCAAAAAAAATATGTCACAAAAATTTACCAAATTTTATAATTTCACCACAAAAATTAAAATTTCACAAAAATGTGAAATTATAACAAAATCCAATAATCAAAAAAATATTCATCGAAAATTAAAAAATTTATCAATTAAACTATTTTAAATGAACACAAAATATAAAGTTTACTAAAAGGACATTTCAGCAAAAATGGAAAAATCATAAATTTGCCAAAAAATACAAAAATTTAATAAGAAAATTTAAATTTCATCTAAAGGTCAAAGTTGAATATTCGGAATTAAGAAAAAAAAAAAAAATATTTCGTTATTATCTAAAATTCACAACAAAACTCAGAATTTACCAAAAATTCGTAAGCAGTCGCAGAAAATCCAAGATGTGAATAGTTCGAAAAATTACTTGGAATCTGAATCAACTGTAAATTAGTAAAATCATGGTCGTTTTTGAAATAAGTATAAGTACCTACCATAATGTTTACACCGAATTTATTTGTGATTTAACTAGGAATAAACGAAACGAAACAAACAAAAAAAAACTGAAATTGGAATAAACATTGATTTTGCATAAAATAAATCAAAAGAAGAGTTAAAATCAGGGTTTAAGAAAATGCTAAACTGAAATTGCTATTACGTTTGCTATGAAGCTTGCATTAAAAATACAACAGCAATAGTAACAGTGCAAATATGACAGCAAACATTGCGCTGTTCTATGCTGCAATCATTTATTAGCAGCACGCTATTTATCGACAGCGAATGGAAAACTTTAACAATATTGCAACAATATTTGTTGTTTTTGGGCTGTTTGTTGTCACTTTTACTGCTCTTGCTAATTGCTCATTACTAAAGGCTATTATAGAAAATCTTGAACATATCCAATGCAACCCTGTGCCTTTGTCTTATTATGAATTCTTATAAAATAAGCGTTGATTATTTTACCTATTCGAATCCAATCCAAGAAGAGAAAACTAAAGGATAAGCAAAAATGACAACGGAATTTTCGGTACTTAAAAATTAATAAATCAAATAATGCGTACGTGAGAGTTCTCTATTAGCGCATAGCGCGGTTGCTGTACATTTTCAGCGGTTGCTGTCGTATTTGTGCTGGTGTTGCTTTCGTGACTGTCGTTTTTCCGAGAGTACGAAAAGTACTATTGCTATTTTGCAGCTAGCATTTCAAAAGCTTGTTAAAATGTATAAAAAAACGATTAAATTCGTTGATTAAAATTAAAGATGGTTAACAATTTTCTGCATCGATTTGCAGTACTCCTACATTCTGGTAGTTCATATTCGAGTGAATGGAATATAAAATTCGCCACAGTCGAAATTAATTCTCTTACTTCTTTTTACTTCAACTGGTTTGAAATGGATTGATAGTGAATTCAACTCTTGCGCAGAAATACTAAATATTTTGCGATATTATTGCACTATTTTTCTGGTTTTATAATTGATTCGAAGTTATGAAAAAGTGCTGAAAATTATTAGCGGTATTAAGTATTTGGTGCAAATGGTCCAGCAACAGTGCAAGGGCATAATATGGTAGCTTTTTTAAATTTAACAGAAATTATGTCGCAATTCATAAAAAGGCTACGACATTTGTGCATTAGCACTTTTGAAAGACCGTTTGCTACAAACGCCGAATACCAATATTGTAAAGTCGCATGAAATTTAAAAAATGCTAAGTTTATTTAAGCATGTGCTGCAGTTCACTCTTTTTCTTTATTTTGAACTTATATCATGTGTTTTATTCGTGATGTGCGTGCCGTCTGAAAGCGCCCATTTAAAATAAAATAAAAATTCAATCATTCATATTTTTTATTGTGAATTGGACGTTAGTCTTCCACGTTTTTTAACGCTTTCGAATTTTATTTATCATGAAAGAAATGTACAAGTTCGCATGGCGAACTCATTGTACAATGAATGTAGTTTACGATCGCGAATTAATTACGATTGCCAGCCTAACACCCACCCCCACACCTAATATTCCAGTTCAAATCTTCATCGCATATTTCATGAAAAGCACAGGGTCGGTAGAAAATGATACGATTATGTGACCTTTTATGAATTTGGTGATTTTTTATTCGACAGATTGATTTTCGATTCAAACAACTTTTTGGAATTTCAGGAACATTTTCGTACAGTGCTTTTTCCATCCTTACGCTTCCATCCAACAGCATTTTTATTATGTCACGTATGGGGCAAATTTCCAAACCTCTCTGTATTCCCAGATCTGTAAATTATTAGGGGCTTGGAAAAATAAATAATAACCCCTTCACTAGAAAACGGAACAACAGTGCTCAATAGTTCCCCCCTAATAAAATTGTCCGGGTAAACATAAAGGCGTCACAATTTAATGTTGTACAAACCGTCAAAAAACCACCTGTAGTGAAGGGCATAAGAAAATTGAATCTTTCATCCGATTTATACGACACTTACATACTGATACTAGAAATGTTGTGAACTTTGGCGTTTAAATGATCGCCGTTGCTATAGGACTCGTTATAGAAACCCTCAATCAGATTGTAGAAAATATGATCGGTGTAATACGCATTGTTATAGCTGAGAAAGCAGTTGGCAGCTGAAAAAGAAATTTAACAAATGATTAAAAGTTTAGGCGAATTTAATGCTCAACCTACCCGTCAATACAATTTTGGGAGAAACAATAACGCCACTACATATGGGCATGTAAATGGGTGCATAGTCCCTTCTAAATATCGTTACATCCCACGGCTGGTACGGTCTCTCCTTCTGCTCATCTGTCAAGGTGCCACACTGGGGAATACATTTAAATTCAGCACGAGTCCATTCACCATCCAAGTCACATTTTATAGAAGACACATTTTGTTTCATTTGTTTCTCCACGTAACCAGGAGCGCAAGTAACATTAGCAATTGTACCGGAACGAATGTCTTGATAACAACTTGCTGGTTGGTTGTTGTAGAAACAAGAGGCCACTGTAGAAATGCCATGAGTTAGAAGCGTAGATTTGCAATGGTTGTGTGTAGTAGAAGGTCTCTCGGAAGACGCTGGGAATGTAGACGAGACTGTGCTTGTCGATGAAATGGACGGTCTAATGGTGGTGGATGCTCCCGACTGTGGCTCCGGTTTAGTTGTAGTTGTAGTCGTTGTTGTGCTGGTAATATTCGAACAAATGCTAGAAATTTCATCGGAACCATCTCTACAATCTTTAATGCCATCACAGGCAGACAAACCGGTAACACAAGCGCCATATCCACAGCGAAATGAATAGTCGGGACATTTAAAAAAACTGCAAACGTCTACTGTCTCATCGCTACCATCAACGCAATCATTTCGACCATCACATATACGTTCGTTACTTATACATTCACCCGACTTACACTGCATGCTGCTGGGCAACCTGTTAGCAATTTTAAATCAGATTTATTTTCTTTTGTTTCTAAAATTAATTTTTCCTTTTTCCCCTTCAACTTACCCACATTTGCCTTGCAATTCCTTTTCATAGTTCAATTTGGGATTACACAGGTGTCTGCTCTCATCAGAGCCATCCACACAATTTATAATGCCATCGCATTTAAAGTTCCCCGTTATGCAGGCACCATAAGCACATTGGAATGCGTAACTTGGACATGGCCTTAGCAGACACTCTTCCACAGTCTCATCGGATCGATCATCACAATCATAGTGGCCATCACAGAGGTTATCAGATCTTATACACTGGCCATTGTTGCATTGCCAGGTATATAATGGACATCCTGAAGCTTGATATGTAGAAAGATAAAAATGGTTAAAACAAGTAATAAGCTTTTGGAAAATTTATTATCGTCGGCATATGATCGAGCTTAATTTACAAAATTTACAGAGAAGGAGTATTAATCGAAAGTATGTGATGATCCTGAAAACATTTTCACTATAAAATAGTTTCATCTAAATGAAGCCAATATCATGGGGCAGCACAAACACCCATTATCTTCCTACTCTGTGAAAATATCTTCGGGTCAACGCTAAGACCACTTTCTTATAGAATTTTTGCTGGGCGATTTTATGCAAAATAATTTTTTTTATTTATTAAATGTTACAACACGATTACAAAAAATATTCCAACTTAACCTACCGGGCATAGTAGCGAAGCCCTTCTTCACTCGTTGTTGTAAAACAGACCAGAGTCTTTGGAGGAAATTTGCAGTCATGCAGTTGCCTTGTGTTCGTGGATTTTACGCTAAATTAGTGGGCCGTTTTTTGACTCGATAATAAAAGTAACGATCATATGTTAGAACCCTATGGGTTCAAGTAAATTACATAACTCACTTCAGGCTAACCTCGGAAAGTTGCCATAGCCACGCTTAAGGTTTGATGATAATACTCCATCTGAAATATAATCATGCTTTATCCACAAATTCATTTGACTCGGATATATGTTTAATGTTGTAAATTACAGACTCACTAACATTTCTTTCAGAAAATTCTTTGAAAATCTTTTAATTATATCGAAAAATTTTTACTGGATGGATAAACTTGTCCGCACGGAGTTAAAAGAATGTTGGCGCAATCACAAACCTGAACTTTCCAATAAAAGGCAGAAACTCAAGTCTCGAATTATTAACCCGAATGCTTCATTAACGGCGAGAAAAGGGCGAGTGCCAATTTTACTCCTATCAAAAAGGCATACGGAATCCGCTTTGCAGGGAACTTAAATTGTTCTTTTGATTTTTGGATTATAAAGTGTTTTCCAATAAGAGCAAGACGATGTTGAAACGGAATAAAACAAACGAAATTACTAAGTATGGAATACGACATCCGGCTGAATTTAAGGACATCGGTTGAATGCGGCTTACTGGCATCGACCAGCGATTTCTGAAAACCCTACAAGATAATGTCTAACGAGGTCATATTACACTATAAACAAGACATTGTGTAAATTTAATACTTAAATGGCTTCCATTCATAAAAATTGCAACATGGTGGAGTTGAACAATACAGTTTGTACACAAATTCTAGCCTGAAACAAAGTATATTAAATAAACAAAAGTGCTCCAAATGTTCTTTGTAGATATATAATGTAAAATTTTTTTGCGTTCAAGCAAGATATGAGGGAGGGTGCTGTATCTAGAGTGATTAGCGCGTTGTCTAGTAAAAAATCGCCGGCTTTACTGTCCTGTGTTCATAACTTAGCCGCTTCTAATCAGCAAAATCATGTTTTTCTTTTCTTCGTTCTATTTACAATAGAAATATAATTTATTTATAGCCATATAATTCTACCATAATAAGTTTCTATTTGATTATAGTTCTCTCAACCATATTTTTTCTTTGCTTGTACATCCACATCATTCAGTTTTTCCCGAGGTAGGCGCCAATGATACATTTCTCGAAAGCGCAGTGCGATCCACTAACTTTTAACGATTCGACAGTTGCAAAATTTGTCGATAATTTTAGTCGTTTGCAGTAACGATTATGTGATTCGCTAACTGCTCGTAAATCAAAACAGACATCGTAAATTTTCAGTTTATTCAAATTAATATTAACACTGGCATCTCTGTCAAATAAAATTTCAATTAAAGAAAAGGCACAAAAAAGAACCGAAAAGATAGTTAAGACTGGCTAACATACAACATTTTTTAGATTAAAGGTTTTGCAATAGTTAATTAAAAAGCATGTGAGACCTTTTCCTCATGTAGCATAAACATACTTAGTGCCTTGTACACACAAACAATTTTTGGTTTATTAAACATTTATAAAACGACCAAAACTGCCCCTAAAAGATGCTATGAATTTTAGTTTGTCGATTGAGTAATAAACAACACAAAAATATTTGTCGTTTAGTTTTCTCCATATTCGTTTAGATAATAATAACAACAGATAACTTAACGATAGCGAATATCATTTCAAAAAAACCATCATTTGTTTTACTGTTCAAATATTTTGACGATAGGATTATTTTTAATAAAAAATAGTGAATCGGACGTTACCATTACGTTACTTCATGTAGACATCCTTATCGAAGAATGCGACTATTCGCCGTAAATAGAAATACTTTAGCAAATTAATGGCCTGCTAATTTCTGAAACGCTCCATGAAAATTACTGAACTACGCCGATACAATTGATCACTCAGGTAATAACATTCTCCACGTTATTGCTGACATACGGTGCCATATGCTGCACTAAGTAGTCAGAAAATCGAGCCACCTACGCAGACCATGTGATAGGTCTTAAATTCAACGCAAGGTCTATACAAATTCTATTTCAGCTTACCAGATCTGTAGTGCGATTCACTATTTCTTTTTTAACGAGAATTGTATCGTTAAAATAGCTTTACAACAAAACAAACGATGTTGATTGTAACCTTTTTGAAACAATATTCGCTATCGTTAAGTTAGCTATTGTTGTTGCTATCTAAATTATTATGGAGAAAACTAATCGGTAAATATTTTAGGTTGCTTATTTCTTTGACAAAGTAAAATTCATGGCATCTTTTACGGGCAGTGTTATAAATCATTTGTAAACAAAATTATTTGTGAACAATGCCGTAAGTACATACATACATATATACTACATGTACAAATAGCCTCATATGTTTTCACCTATCCCGATTTGAATATTTATTCATTTTAGCAATTTCTTCATGTCTGACATTTTTTCCAATTTAATCAAATTGTTAGATTTTTTGGCCAACTTTTTGGCTTAAAACGCACTTTGGTGGTGTTTTATTTCTTGCGAAATTCAAATAATATAAGTTTTTCAACTTTTGTTGACTTTGTCGTTAAGTTTTTTTTTTTTTTTTTGAGTAAATTCGATTTTTTGCTCAAACGCCGATGGGTTGGCATTCGTTTGCATTATCCGAAAAATAATATTTATACGTAATTTTAATTTAAGTAAAGTACTGAACTCAATGATAATTACATGTAATTTTAATTAATATCTCAATACATATTAAATCAACTTTAATTAAAGACCTCAATTAAAAGTGAGTAGTAATTTTTATTGTAATTAAAAAGAAATAATTACTTGTAATTGAACAAAATTCTACTAACTTCTGCAGCTTTTTTTATACTCTTATTTGCAAAATAATATGGTTGTCACAGAAGTCTAATATCGAGGCGCCCTCATAGAAACCCCCTTTACTTAAAGTCACTATTGGGAAATTCCTCAAACAATTCTGTACAAAATAAGTCAATGATTAAAAACATTTATTATTAGATTTTAATGATCATTAAAGTTGCTGAGAGGAAATTATTCTCTTAATAAATTTCAAGTTCATAGTTTGCAATTTCCTACAAACTTGTTTGTGATGTTTGGTGAAATTTTGCCTAAGTGAAACTTGTTTGTTATCTTTTGTATCCATGTATCTAAAGTTATTTAGAAATTAAACCGGTTACACCATTTTTAGGATTCATACTTGTGAAAAAAGACAAAAAGGAAAAGATCCCAAGAGAAAAAAGTAAATATTGATTATAAAATTTGTATTTTTTAAAATAGAAAAATCGACTTAGCTGCTAGATTTATCGCAAACATTTGCTATAATTTGTTTACTAACAAATGTAGAAAATGAATTTCTTTTTAATCAAAACAAACTTTAAAGTTTTACGCTCTCTGGAATGAAAAGCAATTTTCTCTTGCTCTCTAAGCTACAGGGATGGGGATAGGTTTTTATTTATTATTAAACTATTGCAAAATTGTAAAACTCACGTTAGAGTTAATGTAAACGTAAAACGAATATACGCGTATTAACATCAACTTGATTATTTATGATTAAAGCCGATTTTCCTATTATTCGGGTACGTTCTAAAAAACGCGACTTTTTGGAATCCCCAAATTTCAGAAAAGAATTTATTTAAAAAGCTGACATATTGCAACTTTTTAAAAGGTTTTGTATGTTTTAGATGTTTGAGGCATTTTATCAGAACCTAACTTCGAATGCAGAAAATTGTATGATTAACAAACAGCTCACTGCTTTGCGTTTTTGATGCGAAGCGTTATTCCAAAAATGTTAATACAAATTTCATAAAAAATATTTACTTATATAATTAAAACGTATCCTAGCGTGACGTAAAAAATTCTGAGAGTCTAAGGCAATCCCATTGAACTGCCGATGGCACCGTAACTACATTTTTTTTTGCTAAGTGTTTATATTAGAAGCTCATTTTTAGATTTCTAACCAGTTATTGGTTTAACAAAAAGCATTTTGTATTGTTCATAACACTATTAAAGTGCATTTGTCACGTTTTAAAAATCTAATGATTTTGCTGCTTCGCTGCGGTTTTTGGCGGTAGGATGCTATCAAATATCAGACGGGAACGAATCAAGTATAAATTTAGGTAGAACCACAGTATCCTAAATTTAGCTGATGTGCTCAGGGTTATAAGGCGGTTCACTTGGCAATTAATTAAATTTATTTTCATTTCTACAAAATATTTTTCTGCAAAAAAAATTGCGCGAATGAAAACAAACAGTTGTGAGCTAGTTGGTATATTTTCGATTCAAAAATAAACACGATATCATCGATTTTTCTGACACCTAAAATCGCCAATAATTCTAGTTCGAACATGAAGTCGATAACAATGGTTTTTAGGCCACCATATTCTTTTTTCTTGTCGTTTCGGACAACATTGGTTTCTATGACACCCTAGATTGATTTGTAAATGTATTTACTATTAATAATAAATAGTAAACAATTCTATTATTTTCTTAGCCTCTAAAGGTTTAGATTATAATTTCTGTATGGTATTTTAGTGTACAATTGAAATACATATCAAATAATAATTACGAATCTCTCCCATCTCTGCTGTTTTAGAATTATTCGTGCCGAAATACAATTATCTCTTTAACCAAAAGCCAACCCAACACCAATGGACCGACCCAACTTACTAGATTCACCGCACACTTTTTGCGTTGAAATTAACAAAATCAAATATTTTACAAAAATGCGTTGCATTTTTTTAATCACAAATTCTTGTTTGTTTAATAACGAAACTAAAAATGTCTCTACTTTGCAAAGTCTTCAACTGAAAACTTATTCCTTTGAACGAAATCCACACCCGACCAACCGCTTAAAGGCTCCGTTTGAGACTAAAATTATGTTTTGTTTTGTATAAAATGTCCAACTCGCTTGACAAATTCTTACAGTCTCATATATAAAATTCGTTTGCTTTAAAAGAGAAGCAATGCGCTAAGAGAGTTTGTTAAACATTTGGAAAAAAATTTCTTCAATTGAGTAGTTTCCTCTCTTTTTTAAATTCACTATCACAGTAATGCTGCCACATTTTTGTAAAATTAATGCACCTAACTGGAACTGATTTTGCATACCTTGGGAATATTGTATCTTAAGTTTCTATCTAATATCACACGCTGCAAAATTGTTAATAATGTAATTGTCTGTAATTGTGATTTACAAAATACAAATAATAATAAATGTTCATAAAGCGGTTTCCCATAAGAGGGGGTTGATGTTGTCGGTCTGTGGTGGCCATCTTGTATTAGCGTCGCATGTCAAATCTATTGTTTATTGTTCGGTCTCATATACAAAATTAAGCGATTAATTAGCATGCCCAGTGATGAAGCTTTATTATAAAACTGAGTGTTCGTTAGAGCAAGCGTAGCGTGCTACGCTACGTAGACGTGGCGGCTTCTCTACGTATTAGTGGTGAAATTTGAGAGGTCCCATTTGATAAGAAATCAGCCAACCTGTAACGCCAGATTTGGCCGAGAACATCACTGCTGTCCATGAAAGTGTTCAGAGGAACGAGATACAATCAATTTGTTGCCGTGCACAAAAACTCGGAATTTTGTAGGCTTCAAGTTGGCAAATTTTAGCCGCGACTAGTGTGAGAGTAAATGAATGAAGCGACATTCTGTGCGTCCTGAATGAAACGATTATATGCCAATATATTGTTTGCCATGGATTACGAACTTGAAGAATATTAATGTGAACTGCGAACGATATGGAGACAACGAATGCCACAATCCACATTCTGTATAGATTCGAGGGTATGCTTATCTCCCACGGAGGCAAAGTGAATGGAACAATACACTTCTTCTTTTGAGGTTTTATCGCAGGTCTAAGCCGTAATGAGCACCAGCTTAACAGGACAACATAACTCTGGAAATCGGGACATTACAAATTAGACCTGTTGAGTCTGTGGTACCTTGCTAGGTTTCAACGGACGTTTGAAAACCAGCTTTTATTGAAAATCCTCTCCCCCTTTCTGCTTTTCATTCGTGGTATTATAATGTTACTCATTAATGAAAAACCTTGATAATATGTTTGCTGACATCACTTTCTTATCAATAAAAAACGAATCATGTTTCCAGTTTTAGTTTGTCTCTAATAAGAAAATTACAATAAATATTCAAATCTTATCTTTAAAAAATTATTTATTAATTATAATCAACTTAATAACTAATTTACTGCATGCAAATCTTAATAACTATCTGCTATTGGTCTCTGGTGTCCATGAAATTGCAGTAAATCGCGCGCTAGAATGTTGGGAAGGACCATTAGTTTGGTCGTTTTCGAGTACGTTTTTACTTCTTCTTGGACAATGGGAACATCTAGATCCCTATGGATATTTTCGTTTCATACATACCAAAGGTCACGGACGATAAGTGTGAAATCCCGGACTGTCTTTTTTGTAACTGCTGAATGTTTCATGCGAAAGCAACTCCCCACATATAAATGTCACATGACCATATTGGCTTTATAACGCATCGCTGGCCTATGCTGTTCCACCGTGGATACGAGAGTTTTAACCTTGTAGATACAGGAACCTGTTAGCGGCCGCCACCACGAGGAGGCATAAGCCAGAACTTTTTACAGCGCACTCAGTTACGGCAAGCCATATCTTTGTGCCTGATAGCTGACGACCAGCAAGAATGACTTAGTTTAAAATATTTGTTTGCTCATGAAGTCGCAAAAAAAACGTTAGCAATCGATAACTTTCGATTTTGTGGGTGTAATCGAATTTCTAAAAATTACTTTATTATCTATTCAAGCAGGCCTACTGTAACACGTGTTATTATTTAATTTCGAAAAACTTTTACCATTCAAAATTAAATTTTTCCTTGCCATTGTGTACATTTCAAAAATTGTTGCCCTTAAAAGTCGTCGTGATTAAAAAGATATTGCAGCAAAAGATTGCTGCTGAAGTAAAAAAGCTTTCTTCTGGCAAAACTAAAGAAAGTAAAAATATTTTTATTTCTCACTGAAAATTTATTCAATAAATTAAAACTCAGAGCTGTTTAGGCGGTACTAAGACGTCTATAGCCGCGTTATGCGTATGACAGCAATCGAAGCTATTGAAAAAATAAATTAAAAAACTAGGATTTCGCCTTCGCAGTTTAGAGTATTTTGTATGAATAATTACTTTTTTAACAAAAATGCACTTCTCAAATAGTTTTCAAACACATTCTTATAAATGGCAGGTGCAAGTACTCTTGATCCGAATTAAAAAATAAATAAATAAAGGTTGGGTGGATATAAGCATGACAATATTTGTTTCAGAATTTCAAAATTAAAAAAAAATCTTTTCAACTCAATTTTTCATTTTATTCAAAACCTTGTTTTTTACAATGTTACCAATTTTCCCAATAGGTCTAGGGAATGAATCCTTAAAAAAAATTCCTTTTAAGGGAAGTTTAAATGATTTTTAAATTATTCAGTGTTGAAGAAGTCTTTCAAGTTTTAGACCCACATAACATTACATTTCTTGAGTTGGCGCTGTCCCCATTCAACATCACATCACAAATTTCAAAAGGAAAATAATTAGGTTACTTTTATTGCACACTGTAATTAAAAATTATAGTTTCAAACTAGACTCCTTACTCTAATGCTTAAAATAGTGCTTCATCTTCTTTTCGAGCACTCGAAAATTTCCTCTTGAATTCCGAAGCCGTATTAAAGATGTTGGTTATTGCAACATACGCTTTGTCATCTGTTCGGGTACAATCGTTTTTGGTGGTCGGCGTATTACTGATAACTCCCCAAAGTCTGTATATAATATCCTTGCTTTCCGGATACACAGTTTCAACGTAAAATCCTCCACCACTATCACCGCGACACACCGAACTTCCTTCATTGTTGTAAATACAAAATTTGTCATCGGCCACCGGAGCGTCCTGGGGACTCTTTTGTATGCAGTCATGATACGCTAACGTTATCATTTTAAGTCTTTCTAATTGATTTTGTGTGCCATAACCGTTAATGGCGCCAATTCGATTGCTCAGCATGTAGGTCGAGGCAGTGCTTCTGAGATCCTCTGACAAACAAATGGGTGCAACAGTCTCTGAGTATTTAAGGGGGGTTGCCAGTTTTAAGAAAGCAATATCATCTTTTTGCCGCCCTTCTTTACCTTGATATCTGAAAAGTTAAATAAATGGAATTAAAACAAGCAAAAGAGCTATATTCGGCTGTGCCGAATCTTATATACCCTTCACTAAAGTATGAACTACTAAAAATATACTACAGATTTTTCCCGGTGCAAAGGATTGTTTAAGATATATAATTTTGGTCTCCGGTTTTATTCGTATTATTTTACATTTAAACTTTACTTTCATCTTAACATAAGCATTTTCGATCGGTTTTTTAATTCTTGAAAAAGCATTAAAATTCCAAATTTTTTTGTGAATGGGAGATTATGGCGTAATTGGATTTATAGTAAAATGTTTAATATATAATCAAATTCAGTGTTCGGTGCAATTTCATTCAGCCTTTGGGTAATTTTTTTCCTTAAATTTCAAAATTTTGCGAAGTTTATTTTGGTTACTGGTTTGAAAAAATCAAATTTTTTGGAAATTGTGTAACATCCATCGGTTTTGTTAAAATGGTAACGTTTTTTATAGAATATTCCTTTTTTTTAATTTTTGATGAAACTGAAAATGTTGACTATAGTTTGGTTTTGTGAACAAATTTTAAACTTAAGTGAATTCCCGAATTGTCTTGAAATTGTGGTTATTTATGAATTTACAATTTTTTGGTGATTTTTTTTTAAAGAGATTTTTAATTTTTTTTTTAATTTTCGGTGAATTTGCAAAATTTTAGTTAAGTTACAGTTTTTGTGGTGAAATTCCAACATTTAGGAATTTTCGTTTTTGCGGCATGTGTTGAAGTTTTATTGTGAAATTTCGGTTTTTACAGGAATTTGGTTTTCTTTGTTGGTTTTTATCAATTTTTAATTTGATTCAATATGTAGGTTCATAGGTTATCTGGGGGCTTCGAAATGATAATTTCTGTAAGGGGCTTTATAACAAATTTCATAAGGATTCAGAAAATGCTAAGAAAATTTCTGGACTTGCGTGTAAGCGTTTGCCCGCAAGAGTGAAAATTCCAAAAACCCCCAAAATGTTTTTGGTCCATATCCCAGGAACTTAGGGCACTATATGGCTCATTTCGAATAGCGGAAGTTTTAACGTTCTAGGTCTAGTGCCGTCAGAAATTCGATTCCAACATCGGACGGAAATCGGAATGACAAACATGTATATATAACCTTTTAATTTTTGTAAACCATATAAAAATGACGTTAGTAAAATTCGTAGTAATTTATTTATCAGTGCCCATAAAAAAAGTACCAACGTTAACGTTTTGCGACTAAACTGGCAATTTGCTACAGTTTTTAAGACCTACGATTATTCTGACTATTCACATTCGTATAAATTTTAATTTATCAACATTATTTATAACTTAATTTCTTGCCCGCCAGATTGTTTGTTTAATTAAAATGCAACAGGAGTCTTGACTAGCCATAAAAATGTATGTTCTGCCATCCTACAGATTTCTATTCAGACAGGAATTTGTCTCGTGAAGACCGTCGCTGGTTATTGTCTATTGGCGTTCAAACAGCGTTAGCCGAGCAGTTGGTTAGAAAATGTTGTTCTCCCATCATACAAACAAAATACACACAGGCAAAATAAATTTAAAAGTTCGACTATAAAACACCGTACATAAATTATGCTGAGAAACAAAAAATTATTCTCAAACTGAACAGGAACATCTAAACGTATTCTTCGCAAAGAAGACCACGCACAAATTTCCTCCCGTTCTTTTAAACTAACTTAACGCTGAGCTTTTCGAAAACTCGAAAAATAGAAAAAAATTTGTACAATCGCTTTTAAGTCAACTTTCCGATTTCCGCATTTAACTCATGCCATAACTACAGGACAGCACAATAAGGACATGTCAGTAAGGACATGTTTTTTAATAATAAATTTCATAGCGTTCAGTTAGTTTGCTCTGTGCTCAGTTGTGCCAATGATTTGAATAATGATTGGTGCTTTTTTTACAATTTTAATCAAATTGTTAACAGGTAGACAGACTGATGGGCAAAGTCATGAATTTTCGCCTCAGTGTCGTATGTGAAACTCCATATAAAAAAAGTGGCGAAAATGGCACATATTCGTCAAATTTAAAAAAAAAAAAACTTGGTACATAAATTTACACAAATCAACACTCTTACTGATTTTAGCAGCGCGTAGCCGAAAGAAAATTTGCTGAGTTAGGATAAGCGAAAATAAAATATTTTAGATACCGAAATAGCAGACGGAGTTCCAAGCAACGAATTTTTACAAAAAAAAAAAAAAACAGAAAAGAAGAAAATATATAATGAAAAATAATTTGGATAAAAAAATTATTTTATGAAAACATGGTTGTATAAGAATTTTGTTATTTTCACGCGGTTCTTTTTGTTGATTTCGCCGGTGAGTTTACCTGTTATCATTATGCCTTGAATTGATTATTGGTGCGTTTGGTAGCCGCTTTAAACGTCTATATCTATATCTTTTAAATGTCGGTATGAACGTTGCACTGTGCGAACAATGCTGAACCTTTTAATGACCGGTATACTTTCAGCTACTAACCTTAGATGATCCTGCCAGCTTTATATATGTTTAGCTATCCCTGGGATATGAGGGAACCAATCCTCGAGGATACCCTAGAGTATAAAACTAGAAGATAAGCACCTTGGAGGTTTAGCCAACAACTAAGCAATTGGTATTACAGCCCAGTAGCCCACGGGAGATTAAGTCCACGACTGGTTGGTAGTGAAGTTACTTCGCGGAATTAACGTTGTATTAAAATCCTGATCGCTGGAAGACTGTGGTGCCTGTTGGATGTGACGTTGCATAGCACTGCAGGTACGGCAGGATAATGGGCACAGCTCAGTAAGGGTTTGCATCTAAGCCGCTGCCAATCAATAACATCAATTGTTCTTATGTGTACTAGCTTCTATTCATACTAGTATATATCAGCATGCTAGATAATCTTCCAACGCGTCTATGCTAATAAGCCGTAACTGATTGATTCCTATAGTCACACCATAGCCAACAAACACAGGAGCCCAACGTATTTTTAGAGGACCGAAACCTTTCTGCGGAGTAAAAAGTAGCTGCACTAAGCTGGTTCCGGGGCTGATTCGGAATTTGCTGGACAATAAAAAGCTATAGCCGTACTCAGGCGATAAAAGCGTTTTATTACGCTGTCTCGAGGAAAAGACCAAAAGATTTTAATTTTTAGCGGAATCTGCGGAACAATTAGTTTTATTCGTAGCCTAAATATGGTTCAGTGAAAAATGAATGTTGCATAAAACATCCAATGAGTCGAAGTCCATAGGGTTTATATAATAATAATAGCACAAATCATCGCTTAGGATCATTGAACCATACAGATCTATGTCACGGTGCAAAGCCACGATGAAATGTCAAGCATTGGCCTTTAAACTCAAAAGAGATTTCGTAAATAATTCACACACTGTTTATTTTTTCCATTTCAAATTCGACCCGCCTTTATTGGAAAACCTTTCACACAAACTATTTCCGAATATCCTGCAGTTATAAATCCCCCATTCTGTGTACGCATTGACCGTTCACCTTTTATATCAGATGTTACAAATATTACTTACTCAACTGGAATATGAATTTCCTGTACCTTTGCTATCTGTGAATATTCATTTTGCACAGTTGTATAATTGCTCGTACTCCGCCCAGCTATAATTTGATATTCGGTATAATTTCTCAGTAATAAATTCGGTTCATCCCAAAAGCAATGTGCCGCTGAAATAATGTATGAAATTAATACACTCTCTCCTTTCAGGCGTTCTCTTCCTCAATTACTCACCGGTCATGATTAAACGAGGAGAAATAATTGAACCGCTGCACTTGTAATTGTAAATGACACTGTTATTTTCAAATATGGCCACATGCCAGGGTGCCAGACTGGCATGAATTGGGATGCCATCTTTAGACAAGGTTTCCGAAGTAGGTGCTATTCTGCCACAATTTTGTGTACAAGATACTGGACTCTTATCGAAAGTGCCATCTGGTAAACATCTTAAATACTGGGGAGTTTTTGGGTTACGAGTATAACCAAAGGCACAATTAACTTGAATTCCAGTTCCTGGTGGTATTCCTTTCGGACACTCAGCAAAACGGCTGCGATAATCACAAATCGCCCGCAAGGAAAGTCTGTTCAAAAGCGTGCCATCACAGAAACCTAAGTAAAATTATAGGCGTCATTACAAACCTAGTAAACGTAAGAAATGGAATATTTTAAAACACTTACTATCACATGTGGGAAAATTATGATTCCATTCGCCATTTTTACAAATGAGACTTGCCTGGCCTTTCAGAGTGTATCTGTTCCTGCACTCAATGTGTATAATTTCATAACTTTCAACAAATGATCCCATTTCAATTGTTTCATTTTGGGGATGTATTTTGAATAGTAAATTCTGTAGCTCGGCTTTATTGGGTATAATACATTGGCTAAACTGGGCTGGAGTTGCAGTAATTGTAGGCGATGTGGGTTTAGGTGTAGGTTTACTCAAATTATTCTTTTTTCGCGATGTGCTACACAACTCCCACGCTTCATCCGATCCATCCGCACATTCATTTATGCCATTGCACTTAGATTTCCCGCTTATGCAAGCTCCGTAGCCACACTGAAAGCCAAAGGAAATGCAACCAAAATTTATGCATAGTTGCAGTGATTCATCTGAACCGTCCTTACAATGAACCCGGCCATCACAAAGATTTATAGAGTTAATACATTCCTTAGATTCTGTACATTGTATTTCCGATTCAGAACTGCAATTAGAATGAAGGAATATCAAGTGCAAAATTTGAACAGGATATAGTTTTCATATCCTTGCCTTACCATGTACCTTGAAAATCTGAATCATCTTTTTTAACGCAGATTAACTCATCAGAGTTATCAGCACAATCTTGAACACCATTACATTTGGCCTTTCCATCTATACATGCTCCGTAAGCACAACGAAATGCAAACTCTTGACAAGTCTCATGGAATTGGATGCAATTTTCAGCAGTTTCATCCGATCGATCACTACAATCCACTTTGCCATCACACAATTTATCGTCTGCTATACACTGTCCATTATCACATTCCCAAGCACTGTTGCTGCTGCATGCGGATCGGGCTAGATGATTACAATTGGGATTTAAAATATGGGAAATTCTACCTTTTATCTGTTTCTCACACGAAAGGCTTGTTATTGGCGAAGAGAATGCACAAAGGGCAAAGAGAGAAAAATTTTATGTAGGGGTTCAGTTTGTCCGCCTAATGCAATTATAGTCCTGAGTTAAGACTGTACATGGGCTTCAATAACCATCGGAGATCCCGCTGAGTGCTACAAACCTTCTCCGCACAGGGTAACCAGAGGTGAAGACTTTGACACATAAAAAATAAAAAACTCAGTTTTTTTTACTATGGGCTCTGTTAGAAAGAGACAAATATAGCATTTTGTGACGAAATACAGGTAAAAATACAGGAAAACACGGCAAGAAAATCAAAATAAAAACAAAAATCTAAAAACAAAACTAAGGCGCTGAGGGAACGAGACGGATAGAGAAAAAGATCACTATACTGTCGTTTCACCTCTGGTTACTACTTTGTGCTTCTCCGCACAATTTTTACTAGAGTTATGAAAAAATTGTTTCTAAGATTTCACAATGTCATTGGAGGTATAACCAATTTAAATAACAGGTGAAAATTAATTACAAGAATCTCTTAATTTTGTAT